>CM040117.1:260036121-260693611 GCA_022559845.1 Amorphophallus konjac
TACTCACATTCATAGTTTTCATGCTAAAATAAAATCTAAAAATAACTTCCAACTAAAGTTTCACCAAATACATCCATAGCCAACCTCGTATATTTGCCAAAAGAAATTCGAAGTCGTTCACTTTAAGAAAGAGAGATGTTATGCGTGTAATATTTTTAATTTTTAATTTTTTGAAATGATATTCATGTCAAATTAACTCATTGTGTTAGTTATGTCATCATGTGATGTGATATTACATAAAAACTATGTAAAATAAAATTATAACTTTATAAATAGTAAAAATACTTTATTTTCATTATTCACACCATGGTGTTTAATGAAGTGATTGACACGTTAACTTAATTTCATGTGAATATCACTAAATAAATAAATAAATATTACACCAGTAACCGCCGTGTATAATTAACATCGGTGTTGCGAGAATAGTTACTCATTCAGTAACGTAGCTACCTCCATGTTTTTCTTATATTTTTTTATCGTGGGCTTTTTTTTTGACAATATACCCCCCGAATCCTATGCATTTAACTATACAACCATGAAATCATTCTACTGACTGCTATACCCCTAAAATGAAAATGAAACTTGTTACCTGTGTACGCATCCTCCGTGTTAGTTGCTGTACGTTGATAATACTCTTAACGGCGTTAGGTGGTTGAGGATTTTACGATTATAGCCCTGATTAAAATAGTTACGGGCACTGGTGGCACCGGGACGTTTTTGAAATTTTCAAAATAGGACGGCTTAGTTGCACGTACGCCACTGACCACCCCTCCTCGTCAAGTATCAGGAATCAGGCATCGGTAGAAGTCCCCACCCCCTATCATCATTGGAGATGTTGCAGGAGAGCTCCGTTGCTGCGGCAGTAGAGAAGGCGTTCCGGTGGACGGTGCGACGGGGTCAGTGACGTCATGTCATTCGAATGCCCGGATGTCGGCCGCCGTCGACCCCTACGTTGTTCCCGTCACACTACTTCCGAGACACCATGTACACAGGGGAGGGAGTCCCGCTGATAACCCATGACACTGGTCATTGCGGCCACCCGAGACTCCAGCACACCCCCCCCTCCCCCGTCTCGTCCTTATCCCTCCCCCAACCGCCTCCCCTCCAACAACAGCAGCAGAATGGCTCATCGGATCTACAGATAAGAGTTCCGGACTTGGTGGAGGAGCTAACATGGTGTTTAGGGTTCTCTGGGTGTTGCGCAAGCCGGCCGCCGTTGTTGTGCTTCTCAGCTTCACCCTCGCGACTGATCCCTGCACTGCAATCTGCACCGACCGACTCCAAGGGCAGCATGGGGATGCCCTCTCTCTCTCTCTCTCTCCCTCTCTCCGTGTAACCATGTTTGACAACCGAATACACCATTTTTAGTGGATGGCGTATTCGCCGGTGGCATCAGCCGCATCACGATTTCTTCCGTGCAAATTTTGACCGAGTTTGATAGGGCATTGAGTTAAAGGTTGAACGGCGATACAAT
Organism: Amorphophallus konjac; assembly: GCA_022559845.1. Lineage (NCBI taxonomy): Eukaryota > Viridiplantae > Streptophyta > Magnoliopsida > Alismatales > Araceae > Amorphophallus > Amorphophallus konjac. The sequence continues at coordinate 260,037,596 of CM040117.1, forward strand.
AAGTGCAAAAGTCACGTTTTGGTGGAATAATTCATTCAACTTGTATGGGTCGAATGACTTATGAGAGAACTAGTATTCACAAAAAGATATAAGGGTAGAATGGACTTTTTCTGGTTGGGTTAACTCTTAACTCAACTGTGGTGGAGTTAGACATACAGATGCTGACGACCATGGTGTAAAATAAAGTATACACTAATCTCAAGGGTATATTGGCTAATACGTTGATTTAGGGCACGTAATTAAATACAAAGATTTGAGGGATGTACTTGCTCGAGTGCATGACAACCTCCTTATCTTACTTGCTCAAGTTTTTAGAGAAGTTTTGATGTAAGATTTGACGTACAGATTTGGTACGCGACGGTCTTAAATAGATACAAATCGATGCATGATACGTAATCTGTATAATATTTATATTTTTAAATATTATATACTTTATCTTATGATTAATATATCTTAATAAATAAATTGGTTAGAGTGTTCCTTAATTAGAAATCTTTGAATCGAGTTTGAAATGTGCGGAGTAATATTATTTTTCTTAGTTTTTTATTATTATTCAAAAATAAGATGTCAAAATTTTACGATAATCGTGAGATTTGAGATAATCTCATACATAAATAACATCCATAATAATCAACCAAGTTACGTATAACTTATTATCATATTTTATTATAATATATATTTATTAAATAATTTTTCATTTACTTACACACGATAGTAGAATTCGATATTAAATCATACGGTCAGGTTAATATGATCGGACTGACAAATTTTAATTTAATTAGACGAATTTGTTTGCCAATGATAAAAAATAATTTTTACTTGTACGATGAATTTCATAAATCATGGATACTCCTCTAGGTTCAATCATTACGTTCAAGACAACCCCGTTTCATCTCCCTCTCGTGTTTTCCCACCCTCCCTCTTATTAAGAAAAGCGGACCTTTTGGGCCGGCATCGTTTTCACGGGTAGTTTAGTTGAGTAATAAATAGAACAGCATTTGCAATAGATAGACTTCAAATCTAAATACCAATATCAATATTTTCTTTAATAAAGAGATTCTTATTTATCATTGCAAATTTTCACAACCGTTCGACGTATGATCCGGGGACACATTCACAAATTCATGAGATCAATCCCCTTTCGCGGTGAAATGTGTAAGGTCTCCCTCACGAATTTGAACCGTAGACTCGTTTCTCGTATAGATCAAAATTTCTTGTGATTGATATTCTAATTTAATAAAAAAATAATATTTTATGCATTGAATTCGACGTACAAGGTCATGTCATAATATAATATGTATTTTTATTGACTTTCTAAAATATGAAAAGATCTTTTTGTGTAGAAAATTACGTCTCCGACTTATACGGCATATTTTTTTCACGCATTAAAGATCGAGCTCGCTCGACTTAAAAATAAATGACTGAAATATTTTATATACTAAAATATTTTATTATAGAAATGAAATATTTTAATATAGAATTAAAAATATTTGTTAGGTTTCGTTCTTATAATATAATATTTCATTTCTGTAATATTTTATCATTACCACAAATGTTCCGTTCATGTAATAAAATATTTTATTTGTACAAAAATTATTTTATTAATTTATTTCTGAAGTCAAATAAAATATTTTATTTATATATAAAATATTTTAACGTTACAAAATATTTTAATCCTGTATTTTATTATCGAACAGACTCGATCTTTAATGCGCGAAAAATACGTTGTACGAGTCTGATGGGAGCGTATTTTCTGCCCCAAATTTTTTTCCGACCTTTTTTAGAGGGTAATAAAAATACACGTTGTAATGTGTTTTACTTTTATGCATCAAATTCGGTGTATAAAATATTACTCAAAAAAAATCTCGAGGGCCGAATCACACATTATTACTTAGCCAACACTTGCAACGAGGCTTGGTGTGCACTTATTAGCTCCGGGATTACGAAGAGTCACAAAGAATGGTCCGTGGCTTTCGAAACATCTAAAACTTCGCCAGGTCTTCAATATCTACGACGCAAGTATCTCCCCGTTTGCTTTTTATAGAAGATTTTTCTTGTAAATATACCCTTATTATCTATTAGATCTATATCTATATTTTTTTACCATTAACAATGATTGAAAAGACCTATGGACACGTCCGAAGGGTTGTGGGTATACTTTTACTGTAATTTTTATTTAATTAATGTAACTTAAATGTAGTTTAAGCGGTTTAAATTACACAACTACGTTTATGCCGAGTTTCAAAAGAAAACATACGAATAGTGTGATATTTTTAGCATGTAACGGCAAACTAGTTATGATCCTCTGAAGCTCCGGGTACGAGGGAATTACTTGCGATTCCTTAGTTGATGGGGGAATAATAGTTATTATATATTTATTTATTTATTTATCAAGTCATCTATTGAGATCCGAAAATTTTAAAATTTTGCACTCTCTCAAATAATAAGAGAGTCAAGATTTGAACCGAGAATCTCATAATTTTCCGTGAGATGAAGAATCAACTGAGTTACTTTATGGATTCCTATTATATACAATGTATATAACTTTATTTACTTAACTAATGAAAGTCTATTGGACCTTATGGAACGAGCACTCTGCGTTTCAATCCGGAGTCAAACTTTTGGGCCTCCTCGGCCGAAATGGGTCGACAACCCATTCCAGCGGCCCAATCCCGGGTAATTGGCGGCGATATTATCCAGATTGGGATAACTCCAAATGTAATACTTGCTACACACATGCAGTGATTGTGCATTTTCGATGTGGGGTGAAATTATTTGATTTTTTATTTTAAAAAATATCTTGACCTTCGGGCTCGTCAGATCGACATGGTCAGTACATGGTTAACCCTGATCAGTCGACCTAAAAAACCTCAAAAAATGTATGTATTTATTATTTATTTATTTTTTACTTTTAATTTTTTTTGAGTGATATGATAAAGGGCAAACTTACGTGAACGCATAGGCCAGGATAATTTTTAAAAATAATAAAAGAATCTTAGTACTTCAGACATACACAATTACCGGAGTGCTACATACCTATCGTAGAATTTCAAAAATGAGATCATAAGATCTCATATTTAAAATTAGAAAGATGGGCACGTGTTTGCAATTAAGATCCAAGTCTTCTCATTTAAATATTTTTTATCAATAAGAATGATAAACTCTTAGTCATCTCGAGACGTAACGAGGATAATATCGTCAAAGAGATATTTAAATTTATACATCTATATAATGACATCATTTATGAAACTCGCGATCTAATAAATACAAACTCACATTTATTGGAGTCTTAAAAATGAGAGCCATAATATCATAAAATTTAAAGATAGACATGTGCTTAAAATTAATTTTTAAATATTTTTCTTTAAATATTATTTTATTAATAAAAAATATAAAATCTTAAATGTGTTTCAAAATTATAAAAATAATATTAAAATAGACATCTACATTCCTACTTCTACAGATGAACATAGATGATTTAGTTACATTATTAGTTCAACAATCAATTTCGCGGCTTTGTACAACAATCCCCACCTCTCCCCTTAGTTCAACACCACCACTAGTGTATCTCCTTGGGCCGCGTGCACGAGAGAGAGGGAGAGAGAGAGAGAGAGAGAGAGAGAGAGATCACGTTGAAAGCGTATTTTCAAGACTTTCATTGCCATTTTCTCGATGGTTAAGATGATTGTAACGACTTACAGATAAATCAATGTTAGTCAGAAACTGATCAACGATTAACTAAATTTGCAAGGATTAATATGTAAAAATCTCATTAATAAAAGCGCTTGCGATGGAAGCACACGAGATTGAGAGGCACATGATTTCGAAGTGGTTACATAATTTAATAATCATGTAATTAAGTGTCCAGGATGATCGAGTTAGGTGATGGTTCTGCTTGATCACAGTCTAGATCTATAGATTAAGGTCTATTAATTCAAGCCGGTACACTTCGATGCCAATAGAGATATTTCTCTATCTCTCTCTCTCTCTCACTCACTTAAATGATCAATCACATGATATTGATGATTGAACTCGGTCACCGAAGTGTTCTCAAATAAATTTGACCCTTTTGGACATCTATATATATATACTTCTCTGCAACCTTTTCTTTGTTGGAAATCTTACTGTACTAAACCCTTGTTTGCAAGTCATTTTTACAAATCCTTTTTAAACCCGACGGACCTTGTAAGTGATCACTTGGGATGTACATGGAGGGCCTTATCAAAGGAACCACTTTTTTAAGTACTACAAACGATAAAATCTAATCACTTCCTTCACATTTCGTGTGAGCAAACTCTCCACTTTGGCTGATAAGATATTCTTTTTTTTGGGAAGCATAACGTATGGTATTCATTCATAGCAAACAATCACCATAGTACATGGACACACAAGACACGGGTAGCGAAAACATTAGCGGCCATGTTGGGCCCATACAGACGACAACCCCTCGGGGGTGACAGGAAGCAAAAGAGAACAGTGGAGATAACATACACCAAACATGGTTGAGGATTCTTCGAGACACCGAGGAAGAGGCAGTCGCTTATGTCGGTGACAGATCTCGTCCTCGCGGAGCACATGGCTTCTGAACCGCGTTGACCGAAGGCGGTGGTAATAGGATACTCGGGAGGCCAGCATCTCGTGAGATGCATGGGGGTAATGCTCAGATTCTCCAAGTCATGTTGAGATCGAGGGAGAGAAACCGATACCGATGCCGCGGAGCTGGCCCTTGCTTCGCCGGTGTAGACACGCCATTTCTGACGTTATGATGAGTACATCACATATTGTACCGTAATGCCCTGAAGTGGCTTACATTTTATTTCATTTGAGTGATTTCCGTAATTGTGGTTAAATTACATTATTTTGTGAAAGGGAGAAAATTAAAATATGTGTACATATAAAATAAATAAAAAGAGAAAAAAAATTCCCAAAATATGTGTCAAAGCGGCCCATTTAAGACCGTTAAATTGTCCAAAGACCAAAATATTCAGTCCAGAGACCAAAAATACTCAGTGTTAATCAGGGTAAAACAACGTTAATCAACAAGATTATCAACCCATATAACAACAGAATAAATAGATGAGTAAATGATAAAAATTTACTTTCTGTTGCAATATTTACTTTTTGGAAAATTCTGGTTAAAATTACTAAAACATGGTTAAAGTGAAATTATTCACTGGTAAAATTCTTGGTAAATTGGTTAATCATGTTAAAATTTACCTTGGGTAAATTCTGTAAATTTTACTGTAGAACAGAAATTTAAATGGCAGACTTATGGCAAGTCTTGGCCAGTTAGACCGGACACTCCATCCGGTAAATTACCCTATTTTTACCGTGTGACATTTTTACCGTGGTAAATCCCGAGTTGACAACAGGATTACATGATTACTGGTTTTACTTGAGTATATTAAATGGCCCGATACACATCGTTTTAAATTTGATTAATTGACCGATTACCCTTGGTTAAATTTTCGGTCATATTCGAGCCCGGAATCGACCATTGGGCAGTAACCATATTGGTTTACTTGTCATTGGCGACCCGGAAGCCATTTGGCATATTTTACTTCTCTTCTAGTCGTACTGACTACGACCGGAAATTGTTACCGTTATACTTAATACGTATTCTCTGGAACCGTATATCTTGAATACGGCCTCGTACGGTCCGTATAATCGTTCTTCGGAACTTACTTCCCTTCTCTCGAACGGATTACTATCGACCGTTCTTTCTTGACTCCGTAACTCGTTACTCGTGTGAGTACGGCCCGGTATGTGCCGTACGACGACCCTCAGTTTTGGGTTTTATCGTGATTATATTCTCGAATCCGAGGACAAGTGTGGTCCTCTAATCTGAGCATTGACAGAAATTCATCTGATTAAATTGGCCATAATTTGACTATGTCGAGACGGTGGATCGTTGATCCAATAAAATCAATGCTAACGCACCATAAGGGCCCGGTCTGGTCCTGGGGAGAGCGCCCGAAAGTTAGTGAGCCCATGGGATGTTAATGACAGGGTGTGGCATTGCACCCGAGTGCAGGAATATACAGTGTATGTCTATGACAAACTCTCGTTACTTGATCGTGTGATCGTGCTGGAATACGTATTTATACTACTTGGCCGAATTTACTATTGTTACTTGTTATCTCTTGTTCATTACTTGTGGTAAATTCGTGTACAAAGTTATTCCTTGACCTTGCAAGATATCTCTCTACATTGTTTATTGTCTTTCTTTATCGTATCGTTATCTCTTGTCATTAGTTTTACTGCATTTCATATAAACTATAATAAATTGTTAATCACTTATATTTGCCATGGTTATCTACTGAGCGCGTTAGCTCATACCCTACTTGTTTTTCCCCCTTTTTTTCCAGGTGATGATCTTACTATCGGGGATGGACTGGAGTGACACCGAGTGATAGTTAGTTAATTGAGTCATTTGAGTTTAGAGAATTGTACTAGTTTCAGTCATGTTATTTGGCTGTAGTTGTTCTACTTCAGTTGTAACTTTTATTATTATCAATAAAAGGAAGTTTGGTTAATTGGTTAATTATCTCTTTTCAACTCTGGTGTAAATGGTATGGAAATAATACCATTTCTTTCTAGCTCGCGTGCCCCTAACTGTACGTCCCGAGATTCCGCATCGGGGCGTGACAACAATCTCAAGCCCCTGTCATCCTTCACACGGTACCCCAAACGGGTCTGTCCATTGGTGGGCCGTCATACCCCTCTAGTTCAGGGTTCCTTTCTCAAGCCTCAACGAGGCCTCTTTCGCCTCAGTGGCAAGCCCAACCTTCGCCCTCTTTTCCTCACCCCTCATGGCCCCAAAATTTGGCTGCCCCTCCTACCCTGGCTCAATCGAGTCACTCTACGGGAGAGCCTTACTCCACTTCTTTTTCAAGCCTTCCATGTCAAGCTGCCCCTCCAATGCCTCAAGGCCAACTCTCTACTTCACGAGTCGCACCTCTCCAACAAGCTCTCATTCACAAAATGGATCAAATGAAGGAAGAGTTAAAGGAGTTCACAATTCGGCTATCGCCCCCTCCTCCTCAAGTCAACCCCCTTCACGCTAAAATCGCCGAAATAGATAAGGAGTGGAAGAAGGTAAGAGATGAGTATGAGCAAGAGCTTCTTTCAAGTCGTTACGATCAAATGGATGTCGTCTATCCATCACCCATTCACCACACTAATTCATATGGCCCTCCGCCTTCACATCCACATCCATATACGTAAAATCTTCCTCCCCTCATTAATACGTATTCCTCACGTATTCCATTTGAACTTGATGACTATGGAGAAGTGGAAATGGCACATGATGAAATTTGTCAAAACTTTGAAGATTTACCCACTCCGAGGCTTCTTCGTTCCTTCCCTCTTCCACCACCACCAGAAGAGCCCTTTGATCAGGATGAAGTCACTGATTCTACCCCTACCTACGAGACATCATGGCATTATGACGATGGGCCAATGCACCAGCAACCTGCGTCAACGTACCATGAGTCTCCCATTGTCCCTACCCCTACCTATGAGACATCATGGTATTATGACGATGGGTCCATGCTCCAGCAACCCACGTCAACGTACCATGAGTCTTCTACTAATTCTACCCTACCTATGAGACATCATGGCATTATGACGATGGGTCAATGCTCCAGCAACCTACGTCAACGTACCATGAGTCTCCTACTGATTCTACCTCCACTTATGAGACATCATGGTATTATGACTATGGGTCGATGCTCCAGCAACCTACGTCAACGTACCATGAGTCTCCTACTGATTCTACCCTTACCTATGAAACCACATGGTGTTATGATGACGGGTCTGTATCCCAACAACCCGCATCAATACACCATGAATCGCCCCCTATTTTGAACCCTTCATGTACCACTAAAACCCGACGCTTCCTACGCACCAAGTCTCTTACTGTTACCCCTCCAACTACACAAGTAATCTCCACACCATCAGCCTCCATTGAACCTCCCATTAGTCCTTGTCCCCAAACTAGTAACCCTCCATTACCTCCGCTTAAAACCTCCACCATCCCTATAACCCCTTGTCCCCAACCTATTCATGTTCTTCCATGTGATCCCTTACCTAAACCCGTGATTAACCCTGAGCATGGCCCATCTATTTTTACACCCGAGCCAACCTCATCTGCTTCCGAGCAAGGGGAGAAGCTCGTCGTGTTTCAACCTTCACCTACCTTTCCTACAATCCCTTTTATTGAACCTTTATTACCCGCTGAGCCCATTGCCTTCATCTCGCCTCCATCACTTAAGGCTTCCACCATCCCTATAACCCCTTGTCCCCAACCTATTCATGTTCTTCCACGTGATCCCTTACCTAAACCCGTGATTAATCTTGAGCAGGGTTCGTCTGTTTTTGCACCTGAGCCAACCTCCTCTGCTTCCGAGCAAGGAGAAAAGCTCACCGTGTTTCAACCTCCACTTACCCTTCCTATAGCCCCCATCATTGAATCTCTATTACCCGTTCAGTCTGTTGTTTCCATCTCACTTCCTTCCATCGCCTCTCGGAGTGGGTGTATTCCTATAAATACATGTGCCAAAGATGATGATCAAGAACTGGACAAGAAGAATTTGGTTACGGTTATGCCATTCAAAATTCAAGATTTTATATGCCGAATGCCGATTCGCGTTCTTGTGTCGGTTATTTTTGAGAAGCCCGAATCTCCATCTCCACCAATATTATCAAAAAGGACTCTCAGGAATTGGTGCTAAGTAAATCAACGGCCAAAACGATAGCGGTCACGTTACTCATTGGCCAACATTCTTTCACGGCTCTCATTACCCCTTGTTCCGTCATAGTGCAAATGGCCAATCAAAAGAAGGGGTTCTCCTCGAGCATAATAATGACACGTTCTACTGCCGAGGAGATGATGAATTCTATGCTCAAGGTCGGGTTAGGTCACTCCTTGTTGGAAGTCTTTGACATTTTGTCTACTCCCCACCAACTTCCATGCAAAGGGCACACGCCTGTGCTACCAATCACATTCACGCAGGATATTCCAATGGCCCTTACTAATGCCCCAAACATGAAGCTTCTTATGCCAAACATCGAACTTCCAATAGTAGACACCATTCGTCTATCAAGGGAGTTATTTCTCAAGGAGCTATTTCATATTAAGATCCTTACTTCACAAGCAGAACTCTCAAAATTTTGCTATCATCATTTGCCAAGAGAGTTGCCGTTCGCTTTTGAACGTTCAAGGGGTCTTATTAAAAGTCCGTCAAATGAGAACCTGTGGGGCCCTGACCTCACCGATTAAGCCGGTTAGTCAGAGAAAGATGAGGCCGTCTGTTTGGGCACATCATTGGGATCGGTCTGCGAACCCAAGAGGCCGAGAAGTTATGTTGAAGGTTGAGAGGTCGTCATGTGAGAGAGTATCCACCAGGAAGAAAGGAAAGCATAAAGTGAAACTTGAGGGCGAGAAATCTCATGTTGAGGAGCCATCTTGTAGCCCATCTACTTCATATCCCATTCCATCACTGCTTATGCTGTTATTCAGCTTCTTTTTATGGGTAATCTATTGGCTAAGGGGACACTTTCCATCATCTAGATCTACGCAATCAAGCACTTCCTCTGTTCTAGGGTCTTTGGACCCTCACATTCAACCCCCTCTGGAGCCTCCGGATCCTTACCTTCCACCTCGTCCGGAATCTCCGGACCCCTATATTCATCTTCGTCCGGAACCTCCGGACCCCTCCCTGTTTAATTCCACGTCTTTATCCACCTTCTATCCTCGTCCGGAGCCCCCGGACCCCTCCATGTTTAATCCTCTGTCTTTATCCATCTCTCATCCCCTCCGGAGCCTCCGGACCCTTACCTTCCACCTTGTCCGGAATCTCCGGATCCCTATATTCATCCCTGTCCGGGACCTCCGGACCCTTCCCTATTTAATTCTATCTTTTTATCCATCCCGCATCATCGTCCCCGTCCGGAACCTCCGGACCCCGCTCTGTTTAGTTCCTTGTCTTTATTCTACCCTCACATTCCACCCCGTCCGGAACCTCTGGACCCCTCCATGTTTAATTTCTTATCTTTATCTGTCTCTCATCTCCCTCCAGATCCTCCGGATTTCTCATATCATTCTCCATCTCTCTCAGGGCATCGCACCCTTCCTTTTTATATCCCTCCGGAACCTCCGGATTTCTCATCTTGTTATCCATCCCTCCTAGGGCATCGTGCCCTACCTTTTCATATCCATCCGAAGTTTCGGACTTTTCCTTCTTCCGATTTATCCTTTTGTTTTTCCGTGGCATTGTGTCCTTTGTCCTTTTCATCCCTTTAAATTACCTTTTTGCATACCTCTTCCCAGGGTATCACATCCCTCATTATGTTCCTCCGGAACCTCCGGATCCATTCTCCTCTAATTCTCTTCCTTTACATCCGGACCCTCCGGATCCGTCTCTCTCAATTCATCGATTTCTAATTCCTCCCGATCCTGATCCTGAGTCGGCCTCGATTCTTGCCACATCAACTGCCTCGGGTATCTCCCTATTCTCACACTGCTTTCGAGGCTTTAGTCCTCACTCTTTTCTTTGATTTCTTCTCACTCTGTAAATTCTTCTAGGCATCTTCCACCTCATCCTGGTTTTGTTATCACTCCTTCAAAATAAACACACTAGTTGGAGGGTTGCTGTACAAAAGAAGCCTCACTGGTGTTCTTCTGAGGTGTCTTGATGATGATGAGTCCTGGAAGTGTGTAGAGGAAGCACACTCAGGTGTGTGTGGTGGCCATGTGAACAGCCAAATGCTTGCTAAGAAGATCCTTCGGCAAGGTTTTTACTGGCCCACCATGGAAGAAGACTGTGCTGTCTATGTCCGTAGGTGTGTCAAGTGTCAACTTCACGCCGATAAGATTCATTCCCCATCTTCCTCTCTCCATCCAGTATCCTCCCCATGGCCTTTCTCCATGTGGGCATTCGACATCATCGGTCCTCTTGGTGATCCTAACTCCCTTACTAAGCAAAAATCCTTCATCCTCACTGCAACGGAGTATTTCACCAAATGGGCTGAAGCCGAAGCCTATGCAGAAGTCAAGGCATCCACAGTCTGCAAGTTCATCATGAAGAACATCATCGCCAGGTTCGGCATTCCAAGAACTATCATCACCGACAATGGGCCATAATTCATCTCTCAGGATCTTCAGGACCTCTGCAAAAGGTATAAGATTGCATTGCATCATTCATCACCATATTATCCACAAGGTAATGGCCAAGCAGAGGCCACGAATAAAACACTGATCAAAATCATAAAGAAAACTTGTGAGTCTAGCAGATTCTCGGATTGGCCAGAGAAGCTTATCGAAGCTCTATGGGCCTATCGCACTTCAACCCGAACTCCACTGGGCAAACTCCGTTCGCCCTCACTTACGGGATGGAGGCGGTAGTTCCATATGAGATTCTGATTCCCTCTCTGAGAGTACAATTGGACAAGGACCTTCCCCTCGATGAACGTCGCGATTCTCTCCTTGCCCAGTTGGAACTCTTAGACGAGAAACGTCTGGTTGCTGCCGAGCATGCTCGCGTCTACCAAAATAGACTCGCACGTTTTTACCAGAAGAAGGTTATTGAGAGAAAGTTCAAAGTTGGTGAAATGGTAGTGAAAAGAATTTTTGTAAAACCTGGCGGGCCGCGTTCTAAGCTCCAACCCAATTGGGAAGGACCATACGTGGTTCAGGCTGTGCATCCTGGCAACGCCTATAGGCTAGTCATTGCTGAGGGAGTTGAGTTATCCCACCCTTGGAATGGGCTTTACCTTAAGAAGTATTACCCTTAGATAGGTGTACATACTGTCAAAGATAAAAAAAAATTGAAAAGAAAAACAACAAAAAATGAAAAAAAATGAAAAACACAAAAATTGTGTATAAAACAAAAAGAAAAGACAAAAAAAATAGAAAATTCAAAATGATGATGCTTGGAGATCACCATGTAGTTAAGTCATTGCATTCAACCTCCATGTTAGGAAAGGGCTCATTAAGACTTGGTAGGTCTCAGGTCTTGGTCTGCCAGAACCGTGGAGACCCCTGTCTGGCCAGTTCGGCCTATGCCCCCTCAAAAGAAGACAACATGAATACACATCTGTGTTATAAAAATTGATAGCATCGCTTATGGTAGGGCATCACTCAAAAGGTCTCCAAGAAAGCTTAAATCTTTGTTCTCTTCTTCTCGACCGAGTGAGACAGTCGGCGCCCTTAAAACGCTGAGCATGGGAAACATGAACACGACCCCTAGGGTGAGAGTAGGATCCAATTCTTCGAGCATGAATCAGAGCACGAGAAGAGGGCAGTGTCCCCGCAGGCATCCAAGAGGGATTCCATAATGTCAAAATACTATGTCCCTCGCAAAAAAATCCATCAGAAGAATCAGTAAAAGAAAAGCAGGAAATCAAAGTCAAAGAAAGGCCTGGTCGTAACCGTGCCTGATTCCACTAAATGAAACCCCTTTGACTGAAAGTCAAATTACACAAAAGGGGTCATGAGATGTAAATGCTCGAGAGTTAGTCCGAAGTTGCCCGAAAGGGGAAGTTAAGTGTGCCTCTATTGGCTCGCCGGGTTAACGGTTTTGCCGGTCCTCTCAGGAGGTTTACCCCCAATCCTCTTCCTTCTTCCCCGGAAGATAAAGGCTCAATGGAGTTCCCGAAGGGTGAAACTCACCAAAGCTTGCAAACATATGGTTGTCCATTTTGAAAGCAGAAGTCATTGTCGTGAAGGAGTCTCCGTGTTTCTGACTGGTCAAGACCTTTATCTACCACCTTAATGTCTTCTTAGTTTAACCTCGGGCTTAGACCAATGCAAGCGCGTCACGTATAGGTGCGACGGCGTCTGATTCCGGGTCAGCGTCGCGCGGTTGGTCATTTGGGTTCCAGGGTGTTCTATTACATACCATCTAGAGTTGTGAGGAAATAGACCCGGGTCGGGCAAATCATTTACCTCGAACATTTTTTGGGTGAATCTCTATGGTCGGAAGCAACTGGGAGCCTAAGCATGGCATGACGGTATTGTCATCAGGATAAGTCTTAGCCGGCGGAATTATCATTCGAGGAGTCTAGAGGCTCAAATCAACCTAGATGTGCACTTAGGATACCTGGGAGGTTACCAAGAAACCCTCGTCTCGTGCAACTTACATGTTATATGGGTTGGTCATCATGCATTAGCAAAAACAAAAAAATAATAAGCCAAAAATAAACAAAAAAATGACAAATCAAAAATCCAAAAAAAGGGGGAGAAAAATGTATATGCACAAAAAAAAATGGAAATGTAAAAGACCAAAAATAATAATAAACAAACAACAAAACACAAAAAAAAATTAATATACACATACAAAAAAAACAAAGATCACATCTTTGCATGATCGCATTTGTATGCAGCATTCATTTTAAATTATCGTTTGCATCCGTGTGCTTGTCTGTCGCATTCATCATTATCTTTATCAGTGCCTTTGTTAATAAGGCTTGCCCCTTGACTCGTTATCAAGGATAGTTCAAAACTTCGTTTGCTTGTTGAGCAAGGGGCAAGTCAGAGCAGAAATACTGACTTGTTTGCTTAGGTGTGTGCAGGAATTCGAGAGCTCAGGAAGAAGCAGAGAATCAAACACAAAACACTTTATTTCACTTCTATTCAAAATAAAAATAAACAACAAAGAGATTACATCAGGTTTCACCTTCTCTCTCCACATTACTTGTCCCGCCACCCTCCGGACGAGACACTCTTGAGGGGGCTATCCAATCATGGAATGCGGTCCTTCTACCGCTTTGTGGCCTCTTTCTATCTCTACTCCCCGGCGCCGATCTGCGGGGGCACCAAAGAGCTGCTGACACGAAAGCCACGCTCTCGTGCTCTTCGGTAGCGTTCCTCACCGTCCTTTAGCCACTGCTCGGCGAGGCCGAGACTGGTCTTCAATTCAAATAATTGGGCCTCCAGGGCCCTCTTCTCCTCTTTCTCGGCCGACCTCTTGGCCTTCTCTCTTTCCTTGGCCTTTTCCCTCTCAGCACGTTCTCTCGCTCTGTCTTCCCTCTCCAGCTGAAGGGTGATCCTCAGCTCTATAGCGTCCCTAGAAAAGTCATCACCTGGACGACGCTGCAGTTCCTCTTCTAGCTCGGCTATTCTAGCTTCCTTCTGGGCGGCATGTGCGAGTGCCTCCTCCGTTTCTTTCTCCTGCCAGACGTTTCATCTCAGGCTTCTGGTAACGCTTGAACAAGGGATATTAAATGGTGAGGCTCTCACCTGTACAGAAAGCATCCCTTCTGCTTCCGCAGCCCGCTGTGTGGCATGAGCAAGTTGCTCGTGTAGTGAATCTAACTCTGAAGTGGGAATCCATAGACTGGAAGAAACGCCGTCTGCCCCCATTGCCGATGAAACTACATCGAGCTGGGCACGCTGCGTACACATACGAGAGGTGACAGTTAAATGGTTAACGCCATGAATTTCAAATCATGCCAGGAGTATGTATATATACACTTACTGATGAACCCAGAGCCGCTCGGGTATCAGTTAACTCTTGCTCCGTGTCCGCCAAACGAGCTCGTAAGTTCGTTATTATGGTGTCACGGGCATCCTACAGCCATGGCTCTTGAGTTCACAAATAAAAATAAAAAAAATGAAATTATAAAAGACAAAAAAATGGTGTTTTACTTTACCTCTATAAGCCCTCCAAGCTGGAGCCTCTCCGCATACATTGCCCTATAGAGCCGTAGGTAATCTTCACTGTCTTGCGCTTGTGATTCCAGGAGCGTGCCACCCCGCTGCCAGTCTTCATACTGTTCGGGGAAGCGCACCCTCCAATCAACGCAGGTTGCCGGCCCACGCGTCTTCTTCCCGACGCTGGGTGAGGAGGTTATATCCACCCATTCCTGGGCAAGCCCGAGGGTTCTCATGACTAATCGTAGCCTTAGTGGCTCAATTTCATTCAAGCAATGGAGCCAGAGGTCCCGTCCGAATCGGGCACGGCTTCCAATTACCCATGGCTGGTCGACATCGACCATATTCGAGTAAGGCCTCCAGTTCACCTATGTTGGGTTGTACATATCTTCTTAGTTACTCAAAAATACAAAAAAAATAAAAAAAATGAACAAAACATATAAAAAGAGAAAAAAGTATCCTACCATCGCTGCAGGGAACTCTTGCAGCTCCCGTCTCGATACCATCAGCTGGTAGGATAATGGTGCTGTACTCATGATGGGTTGCCACCGCCTAGCCAACGGGATCGTCACTGGCCGACAGTGTCGAGCTCTCCCCATTGGAATATAATAGTAGCTCCACAGCTACACCATCATGTGTCATTGGCATCAACAAATACAATAAAAAAGCATAAAACGAAAACCAAAAAAAATAATTTTTTTTACCTGGATGAAGGGCGTAAACCCATTTATTGTCACCTCTCGGCCTGTCCTTTGCGACAGACCTGTAAATAGATGTGCCAGCACGGCAGCTCCCCAGGCGTACTGTCCTACTCTCTCCAAATCTACGAGCAGCTCCAGGAAGCGGCAGTGTATGTTGTCTCCCTTGGAGCCCAGTAGCAGCCTACCCAGCAGAAAGAGGAGGAACCTCCTCAGGTCCATGTTGGTCCTCTCCCAGTTGCTGGCATCTGCACAGTATACAGCACGGGCACCTCTCTCTGCCCTTTCCATAAATTCCTCCAAGGACTCGTCATCCCGTGGACGGATGTCAGTAAGCCCTAACACCTCCAGGATCGATGTCTTGGCTACTGACCTGTTCTTCCGTCCATCGAGTTCCAGTCCTAACAGTTTCTGGGCACCTTCTCGGTAATCCGCATAAGTGACGCCGGTCACTGCCTCTCCATCCACTTTGAGGCCCGTAATGCGGACCATATCTTCCAAACTGGGCACCATGTGCCCCCAAGGCATCAGGAATGCCCGACTCGCCGGATCCCATCTTTCATGTAATGCTTGGATCAGGGCAAGGTCGAGCTTTATCGGCTCGATTCGGAGGAAGGCACCGAACCCCATCACGTCTAGCCTGGCCTTTTGGAAGTCCGGGAGACCTCGATATGCTGCCACTACCAGCTCCCACGAGATGTGCGATCGCATCATGCCCTGCACATCTACAAGAAGTGAAAAGGGGAACATTGCTAAGCAAGAAAGGAGAAGAAAAGGATGAAGGAAGGAAACCAAAGAAGCCACTTACAAGCTGTGATCGGGTCCTCTCACTCAGTTGTCCTTCGACTTCTGAGAGTCTCCTGGAACTGCTACCTGATCTGCTCCTCTTCGAGGAGCGGGAAGACTCACCTTCTGCTCTAAAGCTGGATTCACCCTCCATCCTGAAAAAGTGAGCAACACTCGCAACCTCCCTTCCTTACAAATTTGCACTCCTCAAGTTTGCTCTCAGGACTTCGGTGTTTCCAAGTCGAGCGAAAGGGGAGGTATTTATAGGATTGGAAAGAAGGTGATCTCGATCTATCACCATCACCCCAGCAACATCCTTTACGACAAGTCCCCCTCTCTTTACTCTCGCATGTCACTCTGCCATCTGGAGTGATCAATTCGGAGGCGTGATTTGTTGACCCGCCACTCCCCATGCGGTCTAAAGATTCCCCGTGTTTATTGTCCCGTTGCGACTACTGCTAGCGCAAAGAAGAAAGTGGGGGACATTTATACGGGAAAATAGGACCAGGGACCCACGTTGTTGAAATTGGTGGTAGATTCCTTTGAAAGTCATGCCCACGGCACACTCGCGTGCCATTTCTCCATGTGGAATAAATGGAGTAGAGCTGTGATTTGTTGACCCGCCACTCATATTCGGTCCAAAGATTCCGCGTGTCCCTTATCCTATTGCGACTACTTTTAGCGCAAACGAGGAAATGAGGGGCATTCACATGGGAAAAGAGCACCACAGGCCGATATTGTTGAAATCTGTGGCTGATCCCCTTTGAAAATCATGGCTATGGTGAGTCACCGCCCCGTGTTTTAAGGAGACATCTCGCCGAGCATACTGCGCGAGAACCATGTGGTGGAGAAGAGGCGTAGAGCAGAAGGAACATATCCAGGGTGAACCAGCCGTGTTCAAACCAACCTATTTCACTCGCACATATATATAAGGGTTTGTGCCCGTCATGAGAAGGGAGTGAGTGAACAAGCCACTCACTAACCCTCACCACCCTCCTGGTCGCTTCTATTCTCTCTCTCAAGGCAAGAAGTCCCTTGGAGGCCTTTTATAATTCCGTGACGCAGCAATCGCTTTGTCGCGCCATGCGTTCCCACCTGCTCTTCGGCAGTGCACCTCGCCGTCCTCCTGTCTCTCTCGTGACCCTGATGGCGCGAAGCTCTTGAAGTCGAGGCCGCTAGCTGAGCTGCCCTATGCTCTGCCGATGAAGATGCTACCAACTCCAGGAGCTCCTCTGTTGCGAGCTTTAATCCCCTTCCATCTGCAGAGCGAGCCATGTCTGGATGCTCTTTCTCTCAGAGCTCCATCTCCTGCGTCTCTTGTGCTGCTCTATTTTTGCATTTTCTCTCTCTCTTATCTCTTGCCTTATCTCTCTCAGCCATTCGGAGAGAAATCTTCAGCTCCCGGGCATCACAGGGCAACTCCTCATGCTGGTTGCCTTGATTTTTGCCTCTTGTCCGGAATGGTTGGCTATCACCTAGCACTGGCTATTGTAGATGTTTGTGCCAAAAATAAGAAAAAAGAGAAAAAAGGGAATAAATAAAAAAAATAGTAGAGAGTGAGGATGTAAATGGTATTAAAGCTTCCATATTTATTCCAAGATAAGATACATTAGGGTTTGGGCATCTCAGACCTCAATTTTCCCAACTCAATTACATAAGCTTTCAGCAGTTCTTCGTCCTCACTCACAGACTCTGTTGCCCTCAGTGTAATGCTGGCCTTCCATGACGCTTTGATTGTCTTCATATTTCTTGCGTCACCTCCTGTGCCCAGCTCCCTTTTCCTGATTAAAGGAAGCTTGGATAGCAGTGGGAATGAATGGCGAGGGAGGCCCATCTGAGTATGACACCGGTGCGTGTTGTAAAGGATGAATTCAGACGCGCCAACAAGCTGGAGCTCCATGTTAAGAGAAGACCTCGTGAGAAGCTCATATGGGAGTAAGCATGTCGGTGCACGAGTGAACATATACTCTTCAATGGTACTGAAGTGAGCCCGCCAGTCTTCTCGTTTCTTCAGCCAGGGAACGCGATTTGCTATACTACCACTAGAGCCTAACACATTGACCATATGGTGAAGCGGGCTTTGTTGGAAGAGTCTTGAAGTAGACGACATTCCCTCACGATGGTTAAATTTGAAATGCAAGTCAGTCCAGCAATTCAAAAGGAGTGCGCAACCAAAAGGAGGCTTACCCATACTGGAAGCCGTGAGTCCGCTATAGAGATAAGCAAGGATAGCCGGTCCCACTCTCTTTCCTTCCCAAATTCCACAGATGGCACTTAGCTGATCTTCCTCCACTATGTTGTCAGTATAAGGGAATAGGAGAGCACCCGCTAAGCAGATGGTGAATCCCTTCATGAGCCCTTCAATGCGATCATCATCGCTTGTCAACCTTTCAAGAGCATTTATGACCCAATCTGCAAGTTTTTGCAGATGGATTCCCTTCTGAGTCTGGACGCCCTTGATGGCTTCGGACGGCATGAAGCTTCTGAGCACCTCCTCGGAAGTCACCCTTCTTAGCATGCGCATAACCTTTACCTTGCCATTTCTCTGGAATTTCTTCACGCCCAGCAGAAGTTCTGCTTCTTCGAGAAGAATAGTTGCCTCGAAAGTGGGGAAAATGAATGTATGGGTTTGAGGGTGCCAAAGCTCTACCAGTGCACCCATAGCCGCCCAATCCATGTGAATCTCGTTGTAATGTTTGGCATGAGTTACGAGCTTTTGGAGATGCCACTTTCTGATGATGGCCCTCATGCTGATCGAGATGTTCGAAGTGAGTCTCGACAGCCATGGCAACCTTGAAAACTTCCTCGGGCCAGGAAAGAGAGGATACGGCTGGAAATAGAAAGTGGAGAAGGCGAAAATGAGCGTAAGAAGGTCTTGCAGAAACACAAAAAGAGAAATGTTAACTCACCATTCGAGACTGATTCTCCCGCTAAGATGCCCTTCGAAGTCAGTAAGCCGCTTGCACTCGTTGCTGGGCTTGCTTTTCTTACGGGATGGGAAGACTCCCCTTCCATCTCGAACTCTGATCTCCTCCTAAGCTTCAACTTTCTTAGCTCGCCCTTGAATGCATTTTCTTAAGGCCAAAGGGGCGATACTTATAGTGAGGAAAGGAATCTAGGAACAGTGTTGGCAGTTTCGTTTTGTTGTGTGTCATAATTTGCTTGCATAGTTGTGATCTTGTTTTGTTATGTTAATTATCGAGTGGGGTACCACTGTCCCACCGATGCCCCACCTTGTCCCGCCTTGTCCCCTAATCATTCAATTATTGTGGTCCCCCTTATCATGCATTGTATTGTATGATCTTTACGCTACTAGAGCATGCCAAGGACCTTACGCCTTGGACAAATCCGGGATTTGAGTTCCCCTTCAACAAAAACAGTGATGATCCCGGAGGAGTTCAGGACGTACGGATAGGCCGTTAAGTTGTGATAGAATGGGGACGATGGTTCCGTTCGATGAGTCGGTACGTGGATAAACGGGCCCCGGCTCAGTATCAGCTCATTGGATCGGTATCCTGACCCACTCTCCACAGCTTAGCAATATTATCCTTGGCTAGTTTCTATTTTAGTTTGTTTTATTTTTCTTTTTAAACCCAGCATGCATTCATGTAGGACTTTGAGTTCATTGTGGAAAATCATTCACTTACTTTGATTGTGTGAGCCACTGTGCTTAATTGCTTAAATATGGGATATTCCATTCTGAGTCGAGTACTGAGTTTCCCCGAGGTTGCCTTCGGACGTTTCTCTGGATGAAACCATTGTTTGGATTTGTCTCCAATCATCTGTTTATTTCCCTCGGACCCACCTTGGCTGCAGCACTTCCACAATGGCTGGTAACCGCTCCCCAATGGTGAAACCTGAGGTTTACGACCCAGGTACTTCCGCGCCGTGAAGTTGGTCCTTTTAGTTTGTTTGTGCCCCAGTGCACACAATGTCCTTCCTTGTTTACCATCCAAACAATCGTGGATTTCGGAGAACCATCCTCAAGGTTGCTTCGTGAAACTCGGGAAAGATTCCCATCGCGTGATGTTAGAAGCGTGTCTCATCACACCTTGACATCCGCTTTCAGTCCATTCCATTTCACTCCAATAGACTTCATTTCATTCCATTACACGTCCTTCCCCTACAAAGTGGATGCCAAGGCGGGGCAGCTGTAGACACGCCATTTCTGACGTTATGATGAGTACATCTCATATTGTACCGTAATGCCCTGAAGTGGCTTATATTTTATTTTATTTGAGTGATTTCCGTAATTGTGGTTAAATTACATTATTTTGTGAAAGGGAGAAAATTAAAATATGTGTACATATAAAATAAATAAAAAGAGAAAAAAATAAAATTCCCAAAAAATGTGTGTAGTTGTGTTTACGTAAAAATAATATAATTGATTTTCTTTACTACATAAAATATAAATATATATATAAGTGGTTAGTATATACATAATATATTTATTAAAAGGTAAAAAATATATAATAACCATAAATAATATATATATATATATAACCATTAAAAAAGCAAACAAAAATAAACAAAACAAACAAAAATAAAATATAATAAATAATGAGATAATATTCCCTACCCCATTTTATTCTCTCTAAGTCTCTTTCTATTTTCTATTTCTTTCCCTCTCTCTCACGTAATCCCCTCCTCTCTGTCTCTTTCTTTCCCTCTCACCTCACTGCACACACCCCCTCCCCTACGGCACACACACACACTCCCTCGTCCATACCCACCCCCCTCCAAACTCTCTCGTTCACTCTCTCTGCTCCAAAAAAAAAAAAAAACCGTAACCTCCATTCTCTCGATCACTTCCTTCCACCTTCCACCACTGCCGAGCCCGAGTGCCTCATTCTCCCTTTAGCCATTCCACGTCCGAGCTTCACTCACCAGCCACCTCCTCCGCGTCCACACCGCCCCCACTCCTCTCTCAGGCCATCTCCCTCTGCCGGCATACACACCACAGCCGTTCTCAACCCTCTCCATCTTCTCTCCCTCTCCCACTGTCCCTCACTGCGAACCTTCCCCACACCTCCGCCACCACCACCTTCCTCACGTTAACGACCGAGTACCCTCACGCCCTCGACCGCAGCCGCCCGTAGCTGCCACCTCCACCGCGAGACCACCTCGCTCAGCCACGTCCGAGCACCCCACGGCACTGCACCCGGCCACTGCACCGCCCACGTGAGTCCGCCGGAGCCACCTTCAAGCCGCCGCTACCGTCGCCGTGAAGCCCGCCGGTCGCCTCCCTCATCACCACCGCTGCCGTGAACCTCCGGCCTCCACGCCTCCACCGCGTCCTCACCACCGTTGCTGCCGTTGTCGTCTGGACGCACCAACACCGCCGCGAAGCCCACCTCCACCTGCACCGGCCGCCGCGAAACCCCACCTCCACCTGCACCGGCCGCCGCGAAGCTCCCCTCCGGACGCCTACGGCAGCTCCATGCTCGCCAGCACCCCTGCCGCAGAGCTGCCGCGACCACCCACGAGCCCCCACCTGCATCGTCGGAGCACCGTCGCCGCCACCCGCGCCCAGCCTGCACCGCGTCGCCTCCCGCAGCCACCGCGAGCACCGGCCTCCACCCCTCTCTCCTCTCTTCTCTTCCTCCCTCCACTCTCTCTCCCTCTCTCTGTCACTCTCGACCCCCCTCTCTTTCCCTGCCTCTCTTCTCTCTCTCTCTTCTCTCCCCCCTCCCGATCTCACTCCCTCTCTCTCTGCTCTCTTCTCTCTCTCTCCCTCTCTCCCCCTCTCGCATTTCTCCTCTCTCTCCCGTTTCCCCTCTCTCTCTCCCGTTAACTCTCTCTCTCCTCCCGATCGCGATCCCTCTCTTCCTCTCTCTTCCTCCCCCTCTCTCCGTCTCGCGCTCTCTCTTTCCCTCTCTCCCTCTCTCTTTTATTTTTTTTTATTTTACTCTCTGCTTCTCTCCCCCACGTCCTCTCTCCTCACCGATATCTCTCTGCTCTCTCTCTTCTTCCCCTCTCACAGCTCTCTCTCTCATTATCTCTCTCTTCTCTCCCCACACCCGATCTCTCTCTCCTTCTTTTACTATTTTTTTTCTCTCGTTCTCTCCCTCCCTCTCTCCTCTCTCCGCCTCTCTCTCTCTCTCTTTTTTATTTTTTTTATTATTCTCTCTTCTCTCTGTCGTGTTCCCCCCCTCTCTCTTTTCTCTCCCTCTTTCTCTCTCTCTCAACCGCTCTCTCTCTCTCCCCCCTCTCACCGCCTCTCTCTCTCCCTCTCCGTCTCGTTCTCTCTCTCTCTCCCTCTCGATTTCTTTTTTTCTTTTTTTAATTTTTTAATCATCTCCCCCACTCCCTCTCTCTCTCCCTTTTCCCCCTCTCTCACCCTCTGCCTCTTTCTCTCTCCCCTTCTCTCTCTGTCTTTCGTCGCCCCCCCTCCCTTTTATTTTTCACCCTTTTTTCTTTTTTATTCCTCCCTCTCATCCCCTCTCTCCCCTCTCTCTTTCTTTCTCTCTCCTATATATATATATATATATATCATATATATATTGTATATATACATAATACGTATATGTATATATATATCATATATATATATCTTATCCTTTCTTCCAAAACAAAGTCTTAAAAATAAATAATAATAAAAAAGAATTTTCTCTCTTCCTTTCTCACCTTCTCTCTCGAATTCATGTTCTTTTGTTTTGGTCAACTTACGTATATGTTTATATATGTTTGTATTTACGTATATGTTAAATATCTTTAATATGTCTAAGTATATGTTTATATAAATATACTTATCATTCATATGTATATGCTCGTGTGTGTGTGCTCTTATGTCTGGCTTAACCAATATCTGAAGTCCGCTCTGAACCTCCTTGGTCGCGCTGTGCTCGTGCCGTTGAAGCCCTTTTCAAAGCTCGTTGCCGGCCTCCCTCAATAAGCTTTTCTCCCCTCTCTTATTTTTATTTAGTCAATCAATCATGTTCCATGCATCATTTAACATATGTGTCATGCCTTTCTCCCCGAGAGGACCTAGCTTGTGAGTGTCTTTGTGTTTGTGCATTTCATCATGTCATTCTCCCACCCTTCTAGTTCTAAAGGGGTTTTAAACACACCAACCAGGTACGTGTTTGTTCGTGTTATTTACAGTTTTATTATCTAAGGATTGGTACTACACCGCCGTCATTCTCATTTAGTTATTTTTCTCTGTTTGTTTTTTTGTGTAAGGGGTAACCAGTTAAAGGCCCTCTTCTTCGGCCTGTCGAAAGAAGAGGAAGTTGGAGCCCGCGTAACCTCGTGTCGAAGGCGAAAGCGATCAATCCACTCGGGACTCTCGGTCCCTGGCGATCACAACACTCCTAACGCGCGCTCCATTGTGACTATCTTTTGTTTTAATAACACTCGCGGAGAGTTACTTCCCGCAGCGGTTATCTTCTTCCGTCTCTGACCTTACCCGCGCGGAGGATTATTCCCCGCGGCGGTTTCTGTGATTTACTTTCTGTATATCTAACTCCTAATTGGTGCGGTGGGTCACCTTCCGCGACCGTTTCCATTTCAGCATTTTATTTTCTGCACTTTACTTTCTAATTCCTAACTATTTAATTTCAGCATTCCCCTATCATCGCTTTAAAACCCCGTGGAGATCAACATCTCGCGGCGGTTTATTTGATCCCTTTTCCTTTCCTGTCACATATACTTATCTTATAGTAAAAACCCCTCAGAGGCCACAGTCTCGTGGTGGTTTATATATATATATATATATATATATATTATTTATATTATTTATGTCACATTAAGACCCCTCAGAGGCCACAGTCTCGTGGTGGTTTATACTTATATATATATATATATATTTATTATTTATATTATTTATGTCGCATTAAAAACTCCGCAGAGGCCACAGTCTCGTGGTGGTTTATATATATATATATATATACTTATACTTATACTTATTATTTATGTCACAATAAAAACCCCGCAGATGCCACAGTCTCGTGATGGTTCATATATTTATATACTTATATTTATTATCTATGTTATAGCAAAAACCCCGCAGAGGCCAATGTCTCGTGGTGGTGTGTATATATATTTATATTTATTATTTATAATGCATTAAAAATCCCGCAGAGGCCAATGTCTCGTGGTGGTTTATATATATACTTTTATTTATTATTTATATTGCATTAAAAATCCCGTAAGGCCAATGTCTCGCGGTGGTTTCTATATATACATATATTAATTACTGCTCATATTGCAATATTGTTGTTAAAACCCCGCAAAGACCAATGTCCTGCGGTGGTGTGCTCTTATTCGTATTATTTTTGTAACTGTTCGGGGAGTGATATATCGTCGCAATTTTCGAGTCCACGTGTCTTCCCGTCTGTCAAATTCTATTACGTAGAGTCCTAGGACTCGAATTCGGTATCTGAAAAGCTGCTCTAGGAACGGTGGGTTACGTCTACCGGGAAGGGGTTCAGTTTGCGTGAGAGGGTCTTCGGACCCCTATCTCCGCCACGTACCGGAGTTCGGTCAGTCTAAATTCTCCATGTCCCCACTGTTGTCTTATCTGTAGGTCCCCGTCCACCGTTCTTTCCATATCCTCTATAGCGCGCGTTTCATTGTTTGTCCTCATTTCTTTCACCCTTTATTACTCAGAGAGGGAGAAACCCCATCTCTCTCTCTCAGTCCACCACGTGACGCGTTCACAGCCGGATGCTCGGAGAAAAGTCCATCGCCAAGAGAGAGCTGCACATGGAAAGGATGAAGGGGGAGGGGGGAGAGAGAGACAGTAGTTTCCGACAAGGGAGGGGAACAGCGGGAGGGTGGGGAGGGAGGGGGGCGGGGGCAATGGAGGGGAACAGGGAAGGGGGGGTGGTTGGGAGGGGGACAGGCTGGAGGAGGGGGACGCCGGGAGGGGAGGGCGACCGGATCTGGTCGGGGGAGGGGGGGTCAAAGGGGAAACGAACAGGGGGGGTCTGACCGAGGGAAAGAGGTGGGGGAGGGGGGGGGGCGAGAGGGGGGAGGGTTACCGGCAGAGGAATGGAGGGGGAGGAGGTGTTGGGGGAGGGGCAGTGGAGATGTTACGATCGGGGGAAGAGGGAGCGGGGGGAGGATGGTGAGGGGGCGAGTGAACGGCGAGGAGGGGAGGGATGGAGTAAGGCCAGGGGAGGAAACCGGAGGCGGGGAGGGGAAGGGGCCGACAGGCGGGGAGGGAGAAGCGGAGGGGGGGAGACGAAGAAGTGGAGCGGGGGGGACGAATAGGGGGGGAGAAGTGAGGGAGGGATCCGGCGGGCGGGCGGGCGGGGATGGGAGGGGAGGTGCCAGCGGCGGAGCAGATCGAAGGGGTGGGGAAGAGGGGGAGGCAAGGGGAAGACGGAGGGGGGCAACGGGAGAGGGGGGTACCTGGAGGGGGGGAGGATCCCGATGGGAGCTCCCCCCACCCAACGATTCCATCGACGGGGAGCGCCGGTGAGGGAGCCGCCGGAGGTGACCAGCGAGAGATCCACCGCCTTCGGCGGTGAGGTTTCCAACCCTTAGAGGGGGAGGGGGGAGGTCCCGCCGGAAGCTCCCCCCACCCAACGGGGCGCCGCCGCGAAGAAACTCGGGGAGGGAGGCGAGCCGAACTCCTAGGGTTAATTCCCCCCAAAGGAATTCACTAAATTCGGCTGATAAGATATTCGGATATATAGGAAGATTGCTGCTGCCATAATCGGATGACTCAAAGCTGAGTCACGAGCTTGTACGTATGACTTGACACGAGTTCTTACGAGTACACCTCGTATTAATTCAAAGTACGTGTGGGAAGGTATCCTTCACATGTTCTCCAAAGTTCAATGGAGGCTGGAACATATTAATTTACAAGTGGAGTCCAATGGGGAGTTGTCGATGCTGTTGCGCCTCATTAATTTACTCTTGCTGTTCGAAGACAAACACAGAGTTTGAATTGATGAGCTCCCTATCCAAGCCTGCGCGGACGTGCTGTTAATGGACACCTCGGGGATCCCCAGTTTCAGAGATTTTAGTTGGCAATATCTTGTTTGTTTTGCATTGTTTTAGGGAGATTTTTTTTTGGTTAAATTGATTCTATAAAGGCAGGGTTGTGTGCCCTCCGTTATTTGTAATATTGTTTTTACTCTTGTCGATAATATAATTCTATCTAGGCAGATTTTAATGGAGGTATAGAACATATCTATTCCTTGAAAAGATGTGCACTCTATTACGACATCTTAAATAACCTATCCTTAAAAAAAAAGAGTACTAGATCCTGAATCAGCGAGGTTATGACACCGGATAGCATAACTATGAATACTAGATCTTGAATCAACGAGGCAAAAGAGTTTGAGTCAGGTTGATCATGACTTAAAGCTTGACTTGTACTGACCATAGACTCAGGCTGTGTTTGGTCACGCACCTTGGGACATTCTATTCAGAAGAATCCACACACCACACAGGGCCATGATGCGGGAGGGATTTCTCGTCGGGAAGCTCACTCCCACCAACTTTGAAGGATTCAGGAGTTGGGTGTATTTTTATCTCTATGTCTATCTCCTCCATATTTTAAGCCAACATGAAAGTTGAGATGTGCCTTGAGACATTCGATAACACTTAAATCTTGTCGGTGATTCTAATGATTAAAATTCCGGCAAGATGTCTTGCCAAACACAACCTTAGATTGAGTCAGTGCAATGCTCTAAGTTGAGTCAGTTTAACTCAGTATAAATATCTTCCAGAGACTTGGGTCATTACTATTAAGGCCTGTTTGATAATGGAATGGGTCAAAGTTGGGGTGGCGTACCAATGGGTTGATTTATTCAACTCCACGAGGTCGAATGAGAAAACTCAGATTCTCTTATAAAAGAGGGTTAAGATGAGTTATTCTCACTTTTATCAAAGTGGAATGAGAGAGAAATTAAGAGAACCGATGCGAGACCGACGAATACACCACCCGCGTGTGTGACGTATTCGGTTATCAAACGTGCCTAATGAATAATAAGCTCGACTGACGAGTAATTGGATCGGGTAAGATCTATATGACTCGGTCTTCCACATTGTCGAGCCGAGTCAACCTTGGTTATAGCCATGGCATTCTCACGAGGGACGAATGAGAGCAGTCCTTGCATGTAGAAGAACCAGCTGCAAGCCCGCAAGAATGACTTGACTAATCAAGAAACGAACCGGGGGGGGGGGGGGGAAGAAAAATATGTTCAAACTTCCAACTAACATGTTGCTCACATGTTTCCTTATATTTAATCCCCCTCAACGTTGGTTGAGATCCTTAAGAATCTGCAAGAGCAAACAAGAGAGGAGTTGACAAATTAAGTTTGTGCATCTACTTGACTTTGGGTTTTTAAGTTTGGCTCATCACATGGGTCTCTCATTCTTCTTAGTCTTGGGGCAGTGGACGCCCCTACTTGAAGCACTGCCAGGTAACTAGATCACTCTTTATCTGTTCAGCATCACATGTCCCTTCAGCTCTCTCTTTTCTCCATTTTCTCTATTTTCTTAACATCAAGCATGCATGGAGTTGACATGGCATGGTCTCACAAGGCAAACTATTTATGTCTGAACTTCCAGTTTTATGGACGAGAATGAAACATCCACTGTGTGTTAAATGAAGGTTAACGGGGAGACTTTATATTATCATTTTAAAGAAATTAATGTGTTAGACAGAATAGCCAGTAAAGTAAGAGTAAAACAATCAATTCCTAACGAAGCTTCTATTTTGACTTGTTAATTAGATATTAATCTCGGCATATTAATTCATCACGACACAAGATGAATCAAAGTTTATGGAAGCAAAATATAGCAGTCTTCGACTAATTTTGATTTTTTGCATGTTTGGATGGCATGAATGGCTGGTCGTTAATTGTTATAGACTTAATTAATAGGCCAACAAATATCTCGGAATTAAGCTGAATTAATGGCATGCATGGGTTGGTCTCCATTTTTTGCATGATGGAAGGCTCGCAGCAGTTTTAAGCATCATATCTTGGAAGGTGACGTCGATATCCGGGAGGGATATCTCCTTGCGGTGGATCCATTATGTTTGCTTGTTCAACTATTCTATTTCTACACAATCCTATAACATCACCCACAATTAAGACAATATTAAGAGACATGATAATTTTGTGCCTTGTACCAAAAAAAAACTTTTTTTTCTTATAATTCATGACAAATTAATTAATGTCTTACATGTGAAGTTTTCAAGTCATTTAGATACCTTTTTTTTTACTTAGATAGCATTTAACAATATTTATGAGGTAATTTCACACGAAAATATGGCCAAAAATTCAAGAATTGATTACTTGGTTTTGTTTACAATGAGAATTTAATGGTATGGGTTTTATTTGTTGACTTTTTTTTGGTCCCTGCATGTGGATAATATGAGAAATGAACGGATTTCTTCAATATTATTTTGTTGGATTTTACATTCTCAAACATATCCCAAGGGGGGACATTTGTGGACACAAAATTTAAAGAAGAAGAATCATCGTGTATTGATATTTTGCCTTTTTAAGAAAAAATGGACTTTGAAAAAAAGTTGCAATAAAGCTAGAAGATGACCTCTATATTCATCACATCAAGACTCTATGCCCCTGTTTGATAATCGAGTGAGTTTGGAGGCGAATACATCGTTCACCCCCTCTCACTCGATTAAGTTGTTCGATCCATCCTGATCAAATGACTTAACCGATTAAACAGTATTTTTTGTGTCTTGGAGAGTTAATTATAATGACTTATTTTATTTGTTATCAAAGTCGATTATCGCTTCAACCGTAGATTACGCGGAGGAATCGGTAGAAACCGGCGAACACCAAAATCGCGTTCGGCCTTATTCTTTTGTCAAGGTCGGCCTATAAGAACAGAAGGTATAATGTTTACAATTAACATTTCATTTGATGCAACAGTTATCGCCTAGCTGCATGTTTGGGCCCATTTTTAATTATTTGGCATTGTCTCATATTGCAAATCAAAATGGCTACCTCTAGTATTTTTCACTCTAACATTATTATGTGAAAATATTTATATTATAATATTTAATGGCTAGCTCTAGCATGCCATTTATAATTTTAATTCTAGTATTCTATCCAAAATATAGATTTTCAATTGAAACATGGAGAACTAAATCTATTTTTTGAATCGAAAACAACCACCGACACCTTTGTCAGAAAATGAATTATCCTCAACATCCAATAATATCCCTTTTCATAAAGAATGCTCAGATAGACACTGCATGAGTGCATCCTCTTAAGCTTCGCTGCAGTAATTGTCGAAACTTGCATTCAACTGAAACTAGCGTTTCAAAGTGAATCACTGATACAAAGCATCGTTATGTTATTATCATCTTATTCTTCTCAATAACGGGAGACTAGGGCCGCATTTGACAACCTCATTGGCCATTGGATTTTATCTTGAAGTCATTAGAAAAAGAAAAATAGTTAAAAAGAATTTTTAGAGATTTTTGAAAAGTGAGATATTTTCTTCTTACCTCTTTCTATAATGTAAAAATTAACTTTTGAATAAGTTGATATGATCTTAATATATTTGGTGAGATTTTTTGGAGGTGAGATTTCAAAGTCGAAGTCAATGGGTTGCCAACCCTAAGCTTCCCACCGGTAATTTACAAAGTACATATCTTGGAGAACCCGAGGTGTGTCTAGGTGGTTCACCACCTCCTCTATAAAAGGAAGTCGCGAGTTCGATTCTACTCCTGATGTGCTGAACAGGATCACCCTGTTAGAAACCGGAGTACCTGTAGGGATGGACAAACAATAGAGGAGGAAGAAAGAAGGGAGAAGAAGAGATCAAACCACAATAACACCAAGATTTACGTGGTTCGGAGGCGATGTGCCTTCCTACATCTACGGCCGCAGCAGAATTTCCACTATGATAAAACACACCCGGTCAAATACAAAGAGAGTTCGCAGCCCTTTTATACAAAGAGATTAGGGTGCCCAACACAGCAGGGAACAAAGGACAATAATTATGCCTCTGCTATAAACTGAAATTTTGTTCCGGGGGCGGACCTTGACCCCTGCAACCTGATCGGACAGGTAGAACCCCGCGACCTGACCACGCAGGTCGATCCGCGTGCGAGGGCGCACGATGGCGAGTTCGGACTCCACAATCTAACACACCCGCCCCTAGATTATTTGTGGACTTTAAATTATTAATTATCGAGATCACTCGCACCCAGATTATTTGTGGACGTCATATTGTTAGTTAGCGGAATCACCCGACCCCAAATTATTTACAAATGCCAGTTATCGAACCCTCGACCTCTTGATTCTCCTCCTTGATTTATCATAGTGTTCAACCACCCGGTCAAAATGTTAAAAAAAAAAGAGTAACTATCTTGGGGGTAAAAAAAATTAGGGTTACACCTGATCATTGCTTTAACCAGGTTACTATATATATTAATTCCATACTTCATCCGTTTTCTTTCCTAAGGAAAAAAACGAGGAGGCAAAAACAAATGAAGATAGCCCTCCACGTTGCTTCTTAGACGGAAATAGACGGTTGTCCTCTTAATAACATCTCAGGTCTTCTATTCACCGTAGTTACATATGCTTGGGGGCAGGTTACACAAGTGATATATCTCTTTGATCCCTATTATACAACTTCTAATCCTCTATAGTTGTCATAACCTAAATTCTCACATTAATTTGTTGTTCCAAACCAAATGTTGCTGTCTTCCACAAGCAAACAATTGGCGCACCCTTCAACTTGTCCCCTTCCAATGGCCACGTGCTATTTTTTCTATCAAAGAAATATGCCAGTCCTTCGCTTTGTTGATCTGTCTACATCTCTAAGATGGCTATTTAGCAAGTAAATGAACAAGGGTGCGCTTCTAATGAGCTCCTCCGGGATGCCCACCAGGCGTTTGACGAAATACGCGAACAGCGATCGACGCCCAACCGAAGCCATGGCACATCCGATGGAGGCCGCCGGTCGACGTAACGGAGACCTGCCACCTACGGCGAGGCCCCATTGGGGCCACGGACGGCGGCCAGAGAGCCGTGCTCCACCTTCGGAGTTCATCTCAGCTCTTTCTTCCTTTTTGTTTTTTCCTTTTCTTAATTTGTTCGATGTTTCGTGACGAGGTAGGAGTGTGTGAAAGATGCATATTGGCTGTTTTTTTTTTTTGATTTGGAGGAGCGTGTTCGTACCAGGGATGCAAAAGATCATCTATCGAGTTGGGTGTGACTTCATCTTTGTATTTATCCTTTATTCATGGGCACCTTTGACATCCAGGTAAGGGGGGCGGCTAACCGACCTCGAAGGGTCGATTGAGATAATGGACCCTCGGTTAGCCGATTGTGTGAGGGGGAGGGCGAGCGGAGGTGGGGCCCCTCGGTTAGCCGACACCGGCTAACCGAGGGACCAAGCCGTTGTCAAAGACGCTTAGAGTATGCAATCTTGTGCCCGATTTGATTGAAATAGTGGATATAATATTAATTTTGATATCAACACAGAGCAAAAAATATCAACTTTGCAAATTAACATGAGAGGAGCACATAGGATGGCAACCCAAGAAAATGAGTTATAGGTGATTTTTTTTTTGGTGGGGGTGAGGGGGGGAGTGTTTGTGGGAGAAAGAGATTTTTTTCCACGACCCATAAGAATGGAACAATTATTGTAAGGGAGATGTTCACATAGACCCTTAAATATCAAGAGAGATGAACATCTCCCTTATTGTAATATGACCCTTCTCTTCCTTAAGTTGACCTTCACATTTCCCTTGATGGCCTCTATAAATCTATTATGCATAGCGGGCAATCAGATAATTAAACATAAAGCTCACTGTTTCCTTGTCTTAAATGCAGAAGATACACATACTAACATCTTTGTCAGAATCTCGAACCCGAGACGTGTCTCAATAGTTCACCATCTCTCTCACCCATGATCAAGAGGTCGTGAGTTTGATTTCGCTCCCTTTCGATTTCGCTCCCCAACATGTAAAGTGGAATCATAAACTCCGAGATTATTCACGAACATCAAGATGTTAGTTAGAGGAATCATCCACCCCCAAATTATTAAAAAAAAACATGTATTCACATCCTTCTTATAAGCTCCGAAAAGCATACGGTCTATTGGATCCAACAAGTGGGAGGCACCTTGCTGCACCAACAGCCTGCTGGGTCTTACAAATGGGAGAACCTGCTGAGGTGAGAAGCATGCCAACACAGTACCTGCAAACAGTGGGATGGAATGCCATTATGCTCGATGGGATCTACTCTTCGTGACAATTGAATTTGTACAGAGATGCTGTCCCCCCCCTAGTTAACAATTTCACCCACGTCCTGCCCTCACACAAGCTTTGCTAGTTGCTACTTGCTATTGTGGCAGTTGGCCAGCCCCACCAGCATATGCTCATGAAGTTATTATGAACGTGTAGCGTTGTTGTACTCTCACTTCTTCCCCATTCGTCTTCTTGTTATGGCAAGGGGGTCCTAACAGACCAAGTGTGACTAAATTATGTATCAAGTTCATGTGATGAGGTCATAAACCACCCATCCCAAGGACTCGATCGTATCAATAAGCGCATTCTTTAGGGTATAAGAAATCACATCAATTTCTTCTTGGCGAGCGAGTGTGTTCGGTCATGGAGACTGGCCAAAAGAAAACAAAAGAGGGTTGATCATCTTTTAACAAGGGGTGACGGGGAGATGCCACCTTCCCTCCCTCCAAACCTCGTGAGAAAATGATTCTTTTTCTTATTTTTTAATATATTTGGTAAAGGGTCATTCAAAGGTGATCTAGGTGCATTTGAAAAGTACGTTGGAGAGGGATTTTAAAGATTTCATATATTGGAGTCTCCACCCCCCCCCCCTCAAAATCCCTTCCAATGTTTTGGCGTCCCATCAATTTTTATTTTACGTGGATTTTAAAATTTAGAGAGAGATAGGAAAAAAGTTGAGGAGATTTTAAAGTCTCCACAAAAAATATCTCAAGATAATTTTCTTTCTTTAAATATTTTGAAAAAAATCTCCGCAGACAACATTATTTCATTTTAAAGATAAAATTGCACATTCACCTTCATTTTAACAAAATTGGACTATTCTTCACTCGTTGAGAGCGAAAATTTGAAAGCCGGTAAAATCAGCTTTTTTTTTTTTTTGCCAAAGAAAATTCACACTTAGGCGATGAAAGCAATATGTTAATTTCAGAACAAATAATCTATTAACTCGTAAAAAGTTAGAAACATGACGGGGGCAACCACGCGCCAAATAGTTGACAGGGCCCGCATTCTATCGCACATGCTTGACCTGAATGTCTAGGAGAAAACCCTAAGGACTTTAGTCACATATCGAAAGCCTACCTTCTGTGTCAAGGGGGACATTCTATAAGGTAAGCACTGTCCCACTAGGTACTAACATCTCAAAACAAAAGAACATTTAACAATCACCCATTTGTGGTACTTGATCTAACTTGACTGTCGGAGGGTTACTCTCCCAAATCACTCGGGGGGGCCCTAACACTTTTGATCTTGTAAGACTCGGACTGGGAGAGTCCTCACCATCTAGGACTTGAACTCTGAGTGATCTCGGCTACCATTTCTTGGTCGACTATCAAAACTCAATCACATCAATGGTGTCATATGTGAGAATAAAAGTCATGAAAGCTCCGGACCTCCAATCACCCGGTCCTGGGTTAACAATGACATGGATGAGGCTGAGTCTAGCCCTAACCAAACTAACGAGAATCAATGACCCCAAGATGACCTTTCTCCTCCACCCTCTCCTGCAATGGGCGATTAAGTTGAACTACTTTCTCAAGAGGTTGTTTGACTCACCTGAACGACTATCTCCCTCTCTCCAATGGAAGACATGATAACCCAGATCTGTCAACACCTAGGCTATTTATTAATAGGATTATTTTTTAACTATCCTATACTAAGACAATGACTTTTTTTCATATGGGTCATGCTATTCGCGCCTTAGTCTTTAGGCCTCACTTTGGTAGGGAGTTTGGGTTAAATTAAGTTACTTAGGTTAGTCCATGATTAACCTATTTTTGATTTGATAGTAAGAGTATTAACCCAGAAGTAAGTAGGTGGACTAACTTAGTTTCAATCTATTGTGATTGGTAGGTAGTGGGCTAACCCAATAATATTTATAAGTAAAATATCATATTTATCTCTCATTCTACAATTTTAAATATCTCTCTCATTCTCTCTCCCTCTCTCCCCTCCCCTCTCTCTCACGTCACTCTCTCTCTCTCTCTCTCTCCATGCTACACTCATTAGTTATCATTTTTATGAATTTTTACCATTTTTAGAATTATTTTATTATTATAGCATTAGATTTGTTAATTATTTTTTATGATTTTTATCAGTATTATAATTATTTTATAATTATACTATTATATTTATTAATTATTATTATTATTTTTAGAGAGAGAGAGTATTGATTATGGGTGTGTGTGTGTGAGAGGGTGCATTTATTGAGCATTGATTGTTGGGTTAACTCACCTTAACCCACCTCTGGAGGTGGACTTCTAAGTCCAGGGTTACTCCGGGTTTAATACTCATCCTCCGGGTTTAGTCTAGGTTTAAGTATCAAAGTAATTTGGACTTCAAAAAGAGTTAATCCTAGATTAAATGATGACTAACTCAGATTTAACCATTTATCAAAACAAGGTTAAGATATTCTCTTCAAGATAGAACGATGTAATTGTAGCCCGAATAACCCGATTTGCACTCGGACCCTTCCTAAATGCCTGAGAGGATACCTAGGGACTTTAGTCCTTTATAGCAAACCTACCTTCTTCGTTAACGGGGACCTTCTATAAGATAAGCACTGTCCAACCAAGTACATACATCTCATAAAAAATACATTCAATACTCACCCCTTTATTGTCTCTTGGGACTCAGACTTGATTTGACCGTGAGAGATTTATTTTACCCACTCACTCGGGATCGAGAGGTGAGATGTATAACACTTGTGATCTTACATAACTCGGACTTGGACCGTCCGCACTCTTTAGGATCAATGAGACTCTAGGTGCTCTCGTCTATCGTTTCCTAATGGGGGTGTATAACACTTGGGAGAGAGACTTTGATCTCCCAGGCTAGAGGATCTACCCCCTCCTCTATATTATAGATCCATTGGCAAGTCTCTTCTAAAAATATTACTAAGATTAAGAATGTTATTTATTGATCAATCCTTCGATGAAGCACATTCTTGTACCTTTTGCAGTGATTCAAAATACTTTTAAGTAAGGTTTGACGGAATGGGTAGGTATCATGTCTCCATTAGAGTTCTATTTCTCATTTAATTTTAAATAAAAAGATTATTTTAATCAAAAAGTATTTATTACTTTAAATTAAACGATATTTATTTCATGATTGTTATTATTAGTAATTTTTTCCTTCAAAAATTAACATAAAATGATATGGTCAAATATTTTCGGTCACCTGGTTGGAGCCGACTCACCATCCTGTCCACTCAACTAAAGATATCAACGGCTCTGAGTGCGCCACGTCATCAGAAGACACGTGTCGATGCAACGCCGTGTGGTGGGGCCGACGGCTGTCGGTGGCGATACGGACGCGCGGCCGGCTCGTTAGACTTTCCGGAGTCGGCAAAAAAGATTTCCAGTGGACGAGACAGAGACCGTGTTCGCGGGGTCCCCCAGGCAGGGTCCCCTCTGCGTCGCCACGTGTAAATCCGGATGACGTGTGCAGTTCAATTATTCCCTAACCAAAACAAAAAAATGTATTGACCTTTCTAGCTCTTTTCGATGTGACGAGGCCTTTCATTTCACACAGCTGTCCCCCCTCCTTCCAGCGCCTCGGGACCTATACGTTGGGTTAATTCACGGAGATGCCATCACTCGTAAGCCGCAACGAGGGCGCCGTAATGGCATTCCCGTAAAAAATGAATTTGATGGGGTCTGATTGGGGAATTGCCGTGTGGAAAGAGACAAAAGAAAAGCCCGATAAGCCAAAAGCCGGGGAGTGGGCATATGAATTGACTTCTGAGTGGCGTGGCTGCCACTGGAAGAATAACACAAATAATGGCCGGAGGAAGGGAAGGAAAGAAAGAGAGAAAAAAAGCAAAAGTCGGGGGCAGGGGAGTCAGGAAGCTAAAAAGCCCCCACGTGCCTGTTTATTGCGCCGATAGAGAGTGATAGAAGTAGAGTAAAAGCGTGTGTGGTGGCTGTTTCCTCCCGCGACGCTTTTACTCAAAGAATCTCTCTCTCTCTCTCTAGGAAGCTTCGAGTATCAGAACGTGGTGCATGTTTACCACCGAGGATTAGAGTTTGGAAGCTTCTATAATCTCCCTTTTATTTTCTACTATCAAAATTTTAACTTTAAATTTTATATATGTTTCTTTCTTGTATCCATAGTTGAGTAGCTTGTGATGGGCGACGGCGAGAGGGTTCTTTTTGTGTTTTATTGCTGCGAGTATTAATTATACGGGATAGTTAATTAGTATTATCTGAGTATTATCTGACGGTATCTCAATTTTATTTTCCACCCACTATTAAAATTCACCTTATTAATGGTACCTTTGCGTTCTATACATATTTATGCGGCACCTCTCCCGTACTGTTCGGCTCCATCTTTTACAAAAACATAAAGTAACAACGATCAAACATTATATACTGCGGATATAATTTAAAATATATCAACATTAGTTTAACATTTTAACACGTTAACATTTTAACGTTAAATATTTATAGGGCTTTAACACTTAATATTTTTGTAAAAAATAAAATTAGAGTTAGAAGATGCTACTTAATTATCCCTAATTATAATTGGTAAATGAGAACAACAGTGAGTTGTACCCTAAGGTGAGGAAGGATAGTGATGGGTTTTTATTAAAAAATATATTTAAAAGATGGCTTTTGTGTGGGTTATCTCCACCCGGTTCTTGTTTATATTCTTCTCCTCCGACCTCTCCTCCTTCACACGGCGGCCTCTGCCTACCTCCTCTGTTGTGATCGGCATTCCCTCGCTATTTCTTGCCCCTCCGCCCCGCCAATCTCCTCCGCCGCAGCCGAACACTGGGCAGGGGTTCACGCCCCAGGTCTCGTCCATCGCGCCGGAATCTCCTGTTCTGCTTCTGGGGGGATTTGTTTGCTGGGTATCTTCTGGGCATCTTCTCTGGGGAGGAATCGAAGGTTTCAACCTCTGCTG
Organism: Amorphophallus konjac; assembly: GCA_022559845.1. Lineage (NCBI taxonomy): Eukaryota > Viridiplantae > Streptophyta > Magnoliopsida > Alismatales > Araceae > Amorphophallus > Amorphophallus konjac. Next base: position 260,074,839 of record CM040117.1, read on the forward strand.
TGTTTTCCTTCGGCAGAAGAAGAGAAAGACGAAGGAGCAGGTGGCTGTGGAAAGCTCCCGCGGCAAGGGAGGACCCCGCGATCGAAACCAGGAGGGGAGAAGAAGGGAAATTTGGTCGCTCTCTCACCTGGGCTTGGTCCGGGATGCTCCTCCGTTTCTCTCCGGTGTCGTCTTCTCCCTCCTCCTCTTCTCGTTCTGCTGCTGCGGCTGCTGTAGGAGGGGGTTTAATCTGAGCAGGTGGAGAAGACTCGATAGTGCCGGTGCTTGCCGCGACCGCGTTAAAATCTTTGCTCAGCCGTAGGAGGAGGTTGTGGGTTCGGGGATGATGCGAATGTCGACAAAGGCGCCGGCCTTCGCGCCCACGAAGGAGGCCACCTTCTTCTTCGCTGCTGGCCCCAAGGGCGGGGGCTCTCCGCAGCCGGAGGACGTGGAGTGGGAGCGGCGGCCTGGGGGTTTGTTGGTCCAGAAGCGGAACCCGGACTCCGATGCGGCCGCCGGCCCGCCCGGACCCACCATCCGCGTACGCGTCAAGTACGGCGCCACCCACCACGAGATCTACCTCAGCTCCCAGGCCTCCTTCGGTATGCTCCATTTCTGCAGCCCTTGTTTCTTTTCCCTTGTCGGTGGGTCATCTGCGACGGCGGCACTGACGGGGAGTGGTGAATTTGGGGTGGGGCGCCGCCGGGGGGGGGGGGTGTTGCAGGGGAGCTGAAGAAGCTGCTGGCGGACCGGACAGGGCTGCACCCGCAGGACCAGAAGCTGCTGTTCAAGGGGAAGGAGAGGGAGTCCGCTGCCTTCCTCGACACCTCCGGCGTCAAGGACCGCTCTAAGGTGGTACTTGTGGAGGACCCCGCCGCCCACGCGCGGCGGTTCCTGGAGATGCGGAAGGCCGCTACGATGGAGAAGGCCGCCAAGACCATCTCCCAGATCAGCCTCGAGGTCGACAAGCTCGCCACCAAGGTCGGCGGCCAGCGCCCGCGCTCCTCCCGTGATCAGGTTGCACTGGTACTGGTTCCTGCCCTAACTCCATTACCTGTGCAGGTGTCAGAGCTGGAGTCGATCGTGGCCAAGGGCAAGAAAGTGGCGGAGGGGGACGTGGTCGCCTTAATCGAGCAGCTGATGAATCAGGTGCTGAAACTGGAGGCCGTCATCACCGACGGCGACGTGAAGCTGCGGAGGAGGATGCAGGTGATACCCCGCTGCCCATTTGTTTCCGTCTTCTTCTGGTTTCTAGCCTACCCGATTGAACTGCGCCCCTCCGATGGCATCTTGTCTGCTCTGTTTCGATTCGGGGCACTGCTGCAGGTGCTGAGAGTTCAGAAGTATGTGGAAACGCTGGATGTGATCAGGATCAAGAACTCCATGCCAAGCAGCAACACCCAAATGCAGCCACCCCCGCCGCCGCAGCCGCAAAACCGCCCTGACCATTACCAACATCAGCAGCAGCGGCAGGAGGTGCTGCAAAGGGTTCATCGGCCGCCTGCAGTGATGGTGACAACGAACTGGGAGACATTTGATCTCTTGTCAGGCCCCCCATCCACCTCGACCCCCTCGACCTTTGCCGCCGCCTCTCCCGCCACCGCCGCTCCCATTCCAAGGTTCGAATGGGAGCTGTTCTGAGAGCAAAGAAGGCATCAGACTGTGACTTTACTGCGCAATTGTGGGATCTCCGGCGTGCCGGTGTAGCGTGATGCCTGCTCTCCCTCTTCCCGTTTGCTTCCTCCTCCAATTCTTTTCTGTAACTATGTTTAGAAGGGGTACTCCTTAAATCTCAACGAAATGCATGAGAAAATAAAATGACAAATAAGATTGGGGTTGATAGAAATGCTTGTTCATGTTCAGTTGCTTGTGGGTTTTCCACTCCTCTTCCAATCCATTTATTCAAAATCCCACTTTTTCGATCGATATCGACCGGCAGAAGAGCACGGGTGAACCTGCTGGTGGGGTTCTCTGTTCATGTGATTCTCTTCCTTTTTGCTGATAATAATTTTTGGTTCGTCCGGGTCAAATGAGTAGTGGGAGATGATGGAGATGCTTTGCTTCATTCGTGCATGTGGGGCTGGCAAAAGCAGACCAGAGGGAATGAGAATTAGCTGGTAACAGTACTTACATGTATGTTCGTGTTAAAGATAGGGATAATGAATTAGGACACTTGGGCCTTATTTTCTTCTTTATGTTAGAATTTACTTTATCTAACGCCGTTTGTTATTTAAGATTTTTAGTTTTTAGTTTTTATGAATAAATATATTTTATTATTAATCTCTCAAATGTAACTATTCCTTTTTAAAGTCAGTACAATCTTCTAATTTTTCTTAAAAACTCACATGATTCGTAGACGTTAGAAAAAGAATATATCCGGGTAACATTATTATGTCTAAAAGGTGATGGATGTCTTGAAATCCCTACAATACCCCTACTCACACACACTCTCTCTCCCTTCCCTCTCTATCTCTCTTCTCTCTCTCCCCCCCTGTGCGTTGCGGGCATTACCTCCAATGTTGGGCAGGCAATGGGGCAAGGGGCGGCAAGACGACTTCGAGCACGGAGCCACCAGTGTCATCGGTATCGGCGGTCTGCAGAACGGAGTAGACGTAGTTACTCCTGCGCTCTGGTAACCCCTCGGTGTGCAGCGCTGTGAATCCGTCCATTCCCCAGAGGATGGAATGGCCGCCCAGGGTCCTTGAAGGGGCAGGGCCTAAAGTACCTCCTCACTAGCTTGTCCGCCATCACCCCCAGGTGCTTCCTGTGGAAGCGCCGCTGGTCGGGCTTTATTCCGATCATCGCCACCTCGGAGGAGGACGATGAGAAGGTTTTCTTGTAGATGGGTAGTCGCCGGGGTCGAAGACGCCGACTCTGCTATCACTGTCGAGCGCGTAGAGCTTCTCATCATGCGCTGCGATGTCCTCGATGCCGAGGAACGGCACCTCCGGCGAGTCCCAAGTGCCGCTCCCATTGGCAGCACACAGGATGGCCGCTCTTCCGCAATCATCGTCGCTCCCACTCTGTGGCACGAAGATGGCTTTCCGAAAGGAGTGGATGGGAGACACCTGGCGTACCAGTGGCGAGAGAGAGAGAGAGAGAGAGCTGGGAAGGGGGTCTCCCCCTATCGGGCAGACAGAGAGGCGAGTTTGACGATGGAGAGAGAGAGAGGAGATGGGAGATGGGAGCCGCGGGAAGCACGTCCCCTCACGAACCCCCTCTGGTTCCAGTCGTTCGAACACCTACTTCGACGATGCAGCGGGATCCCCCAATGGTAGTGCCCGACGCTGGTGTTGCATGCGTGTGAGATGCAGGGTGCCGGGGAATGCGGTGGTCGGTTGCGGATGGCGGCGCTGATGGGTGGAGCGCGGCAGGAAGTGGTGGGTCGAGGTGGAAGGCCACCGGCGTGGTGATCTAAGGAAGCAAGACAGCGGTGTGGGTGGTCGAATGGCGACGGTGGAGGACGGCAACCGAGCAACGCGAGGGCCACCGGGGGAACAGTAGTGCTCGAGCGATAGACGATCACCGGTGAACACGCCTCGGCCTGGCGCCGACAATAACCCACCCCCCCTCCGTGAACCCCGCTCCTGGTGACCTCTCCCGGGGTCATCCCCGACGGGCCAGCACCCACCCCTCCAGGGTGGAGTCCCCTCCCCTCTCTCTTTCTCAGCTAAGGCTAATTTCGTCTTTTACTATAATTGGTTGAGTTAACCAACCTACCGCTACCAACCATCGAGGCTCCGGGCCTCCGAAGATTATAAATATTTTTTAAAAAATAACATTTGAGTGATTAAAATAGAAATATGTTTGTTTGTAGAGATTAAAAAATAAAATCTCTTATTTTTCCTCATCTTTATTTGAGACCCTCGTTGTACTGTCATGTTCCAATTTCCTTTTTTTTTTAGAAACAACGATTGTTATATATTGAAGACATAAGTCTTAAAATATATCAATATTATTTGGACATTTTAATGTTAAATATTTATAATATTTATATTTCATATTTTTGTAAAAAAATAGAACCCAATAGTACTAGAAAATATGACATGGGAAAAGGTAAGAGACAGAGGATAAAGTGAGTTCTAATATGAGGAAAAAAATAAAGTACAAGTAATATTAAGGGGTCTTAATTAATTATTTTTTAAAATATATTTATATATTTTTAATTTTAAATGGTTATGTTTACTTATAAGTTATTGACAGAATAAAAATCATAGAGTTAGCACTTATGTATTTGAATGTGTGCCATATCATTAGAAATATCATTGGTGTGTAAAAAGATCATAAAATAGTCATTTTGTACACGTATAAGTGGTCTTTTACGAATAAAGAGGGCTTGGATATATAATATCCGTGTAAATATACGCAATATCATTTGTAACTTTTCAAAACAAATTTCAGCATGGTGTGCCCCAAAAAACATCGCCTATCATCTCAATTATCTGCATCAAATTCTTATTTCCTTTTTATTTTTCTAGGGGCATATCAACCCTCGGAATTGAGTTAATTTCATACGTACTCTGTTGACACATAAAATAAAATATCAAAAGTGTAGAGACTGGGAAAATTGATCTTAGTCCTTGTATCACACTTATAAGATTTATTTAATTGGAGAAGGATGCCTAATAGAAAAATGACGTCAGAAGGAGCCCGGGACGTTATCCCAGCGGACAACCTTCTAATGCTTAAATTAGAGTCAAGTCGAGGAGAAGAGCAATAGGAGAGAGAGAGAGAGAGAGAGAGAGAGTGTGTGTGTGCGTGTATGTAGAGTGGCAAGCCTATGGATAGTGCTTGATTCCCCAGAGTGTTCGCTGCATCCGGCGAGTACTCTAAGAGTAATCACTGGACGAAAGTGGTACTCGGAAGTTAGTCTCTTTCCCTCTACACATCTTGTTAACTCCCAAGGTATGGATCTCTGGTTGTGGGTGTGTCCCTGTGAGGGTCTGTGTTCGGGTCGATATCTCTTTGTGTCTGTGTGTCCATCCCTTCCTTCGTAAGTTTGGCGGCCTATTTATAGGTTGTCCAGGGGATGACACCCGTTCTTTAACGAGGAAAGACGTGAGTCGTGGGATAATGCCCCCTTGACCGTGAGAGGAGTTTCTTGTAGTGCTTCTGCTCAACCAAGAATTGTGATCTCGAGGCGGAGATCGTGGCGTAGTGGGTATGGTCTCGTCACCACCATAGACGTGCTCTATAACGGCGGGGAAGATGTCCAATTATGGGAGAGTCATCCGGCGTCCAGATCGCCCGAATTAAGATTTTCTGGGAAATGGCGAGTCTTCGATATGCCCTCACCGGGCCATCCACTTTTGGACTATCAGTCGGCCCGCATTGACCAAAACATATCGAGCCGGTGTGGACCTATTACTGGTGGGCCGTAATGGGTCTAGCTGATTTCACCCTCATCAAAAACTATCATTTTTATTATTAAATATTATGTATATCATCGTTATTAATTATTTTTTAAAAAATATCACTAAATGATAGAAATGCCTTTAAGATCTAGGTGAGGAGATTTGAATTTGATATGAATAACAGAATATTTTTATTATTTAGTGATATTTTTAAAACCTTTTAATTAGCAACGATAATTTCTATGATATTTGACAACTAAAGATGATAGTCCGACAAAGAAAAAGACAAATGAAGATGGTAATTTAGATAGTTTATATTTAAAGAGGGTATATAAGAAATTAACTCTATAAAATTTTAGATTTAAAAGTAAACTCAAAAGTCTACCATTTGACCTCCAAATAATAAAATGCGGACGCCGCATGACGCGTCATGCTCATGCCAGTATTTTTTTAATCTTATCTACATTTGTTCTGTTAAAATGTAGAAGCATACAGTGCAGATATTTACAATTTACAAGTCATATTAACATAAGTATATATAGGTGATGTTAATAAGTACGCCTAATGATTTTTTTTTTAAAAAGAAATGTAGTAATTAAGCATCTGTTAATATCGGTAAGAGCTGGTGGTGTCAGGAGAGGAACCGACTAATCGTGGAAGGAGACGTTGGAAAATCGGGGAGTGACATGCGTGCATTTGACAGTTGGAAATGGGATTCTGAAATCAATGTGTGTGGTGGATGAGAAACGTGCATCGTGATACGGAGAGGGGACCAGGTGGTTGGTGCTGGATCCCTCTCCACTTGGACTGGCATTTATGACCCGAGTTCTTTTCAAGAATAAAAAAATTGAGATAATTAATTAGGGTCTTTTGTCAGTACCTCCCCCATTACTTTCCCCTCTCTCTCACTCTCTCACACATAATTTAATTTAATTTATCAACAGTTCTCCACTTTTTGCTGCCCTTGCTCCGATTCTACCGTCATAAGATATCTAATGGGTCGGGTGATTATCCGTTTAAAATTTTAATTAAATTTTAATTTATATTTTTTGATCAAATAATTATTCAAATAAAATATCTAATCGTTAATTTAATCAGATATCAGATAATTCGATTATTAATCCAATATAAATTCGGATATTGAAATATCCGTATTAGATATTATTCTAATCGAATATGAATCCTTAGATAAATATCTAAAGATACGTATATTCTATATATAATTAACTCAAATCTTAATATGTTATTTAGTTGCTCTTTTTTAACTCTTTTTTATCTCAAGTTATAATTTAAAAATAAGAATTTAACTTACACCCATTTGATAAGTCATCTCATGTTTTTTAGATGAAGTCTAACATTTTGATAATTTATTCTAAAATAAAAATAAGTTTCACACTTTCTCGAATATAATATACTTACATTAGTGGAGTCCTCTCCACAATTTCAAGATTTTGAGTCGGATGATTCAATCTAATAAAATTTTAATAATTGTCAACTTTAAACTCTCAAACAAAACGGTGCTAACAGAGTAAGAGGGGGAAGGAAGGAGGGGCCAAACACTGTCTCTTCCTGGTTCCCATTCAAAAGGGGGGCCCCTGGGAGCAACCAGACATCAATGTATCAACATTTCTGATTTTCCAAGGACCGCCAACGACCAGGTCAGTTCGGGTGCCAAGGGAGGTGCTCCCATCTGTGACAAAAAATCTTAACAAAGAGGAACACAGCATGGATTTCCACTTTCACTGCCTATATGTCCTTCCGAGTGTTTGGACAGTAGGCCTGGGTCCGAAGAAGGGACCTTTGAAAACAACATTTGGCCAATAAACATATGTCATGACATGAATCTCGTACATACGAGACCAAATTATTTGATATATAGAGTCAATTTAGTGGCTTATTCTGGGTGCTGATTGGCGGGATCACCATTCAAATAACTGAAGCTGGTGTTCACTCGACGCGACTTTACATCAATTAAAACCCAAATTCAACAATAAATTGACTCTGCATGAGGGACTAAGTAATTGAGGTTGTGTTTGGAAACAATGGGAGGGTCGAAGATTTTTCAAAATTCCAATTAAGAGAGAGAGAGAGAGAGAGAGAGAGAGAGAGAGAGAGAGAGTAACAGTCCTTAGACAGTTTTTAGGGGTTTTGAAGGTGACCCTTTTTCTCCTTATCCTTCTCTAGCCTCCAAAATTTCTCTAGGCAAAAGTTGACAGGACGTGCACCTTTGGAAGTGATTATGGGGTGGAAATTTCAACGACCAAAATCTTCCAAAGCTCTCATCCCTAAGCCTCTTCTCATATTACAAGGAGAGTAAACAGAGTCTTCGATGTGGCATGTCTTTTGTTTAGTGGAGATGGGTGCAAGAAAAAGGATTTATCTGTCCCTCTCATAGCTGCTTATGCCCCCACATTGAGGTTGGAATGCATGTATGTGTCACGATCGAATCAATTGAGATTGCTACAAAAATTGGTCACACTACCCATCAAGTATTGGATGTCCTGGATTTGCCGTACATATAGCCCTTTGTCTGTTTCTTATCGACGAATCATGATTAAGAAATAATGTTTCAATTAATAACTCTAAGCCGTCAAAAGTACGTATAAGATCCAATACAAAATCAACCGGTGCAAAAGGTGTTAACAGGATAGCGAGAATTACACGTACAATCCTCGTGTACTCCTTAATTATGCATTCCAAACAGCATTTGGGAATTGTTCTTGTATACAGTAGAGAAATAAAGCTCGTCCAGTAATTATTTATAGCATATGAAAGCAACTAAAGATATACAACGGATGTTGTCATATGCAAGTTCTGCATTGTCAAGTGTCAATAGACAAGATATCCTCGGCATGTTCTCTCGCTCTCTCCACCATCGGCTTTGTTGATGTGAACGATGGACCTGCAGCAGTGGGGCCGCTGGTTTAGGAACTCACGTAAAAAAAAAAAAATTACTTTGAGTGATGACTCTTTACATGGGGAAAAAATAAGTTTTCTTATAACTTATTTTTCAGCCAAAAAATGGTATTTAAGATCATGATTTGTCGACTCGAGTTGACTCGGACGTGTCGTACCGTATCTGAAAAAATTCAATACGGTGCGGATCACTCCGAGTCAGATCGAGTCAGACTGAGTCACAGTGAAAGAGAGAAAAAGAGAGAGAGAGAGAAGAGATGATACACACCGAGTCAGTTGCGACTCGAGTGTACCGTACCGGATTAAGGAAGATCCGATCCAATATAGATCACCGAGTCGACAAACTTTATTTAAGATGAACTTTTGCCGCCATCACAAATAAAGACGAAGATGTTTAAATCACATTTGCAAAGGTTGTTACCTGTTGCAAATAGATGGCTTTTGGGTATCTCTTCTTGCAGTGAAAAACTAGGAAACTAACAGTTCAACATGTTTTTCCCACAATTACTGTTCTCTTTTACATTGGGAGTTTGACTTAATTCTATTCGATAATCGGTCAACATCTCAGTTCCTTTGTCTGAGGGGCAGTGAACAGTACTCCCAACAAAATATCCTCTTGCCAAATCAGATATGAAGATTACGGACAACAAAATATACTGATATGGTGCAGAGGAACATGAAGGACATCTGACTAGTCACATAGAAAGCTCACTGCGAGAGGTCCATGGCCGTTAATTTGCTGCATGCTCCTGGTTGGTACATGGTGGGAAACTCAAATTACTTTGTTCACGTTCTTAGATCTTCTGCTCTGGGTTATTTGGTTGGGATTAACAGAAGATACCAATGATTAAAATTTCTTGTAAAATTTTAATCCTAACTAAATGTTACACGGGTGCTGTGACTTCGGTGCTCCAGAGATTTTCTTATTAAGAGAGAGAGAGAGACACACAACTCAAAATCTCAAAAATCTTATGGGAAAGAGTTTGTGGGTGGATTTTGAGGTGATTTAATCATTAAATATTTGTTTTAAATCCATCAATCATTTAACTAGTCCATTAAAATCCCAAATCTATCATTTAAGCATGGTATAAAATCTCACCAACACTGTTATTAATGACACAACCATTTATTACTTTCACTGTGCCCAAAGTCAGGGCTAGAGGGAGGGAGAGACGTGAGATTTTTGATCTAAAAAATCCATGACATCCCAATATATGTTCTGTATATTGATTTTTCAAATAATTCCATCAAATGAATCCGAACCAAACGCATCTTAGGGCGCGTTTGGTAGGGACGACGTGGTGTTGAATTTTTAATAAATCTCTGACATCGACGACTCCCGACAATAGTACAACTTTTTTGAGTTTTAAAATCTCATTTGGTGCGGACATAATGAGCCGTTCTCGCATTCACATCATCGCCCGTGCCATCATTTGAATTTCTCAATTTTCTCGTCCATATCCTTCCATCCCAACGACATGAAAAGGGCGAACAAGGATAAAATCATCTTTTACTCTTAAAATCTGCACCCGTCCGATGAAAAAGCTCCTATTGTGTGGATTTTGGTAGATTGTCATTTCTCTCCCTCCTCCTCATAAAATCCACGGTGACACAGAAGACGAGAGCCTCGGTTGCATTTGGTTAGACTGTATATTTTGTCAGAGATTTTAATCATTAAAATCTCAAAATCTCTCTATGAAAGCCCAACCAAATGCAGCCTTAATCTGTTTGCAGTTGCTCCTGGGCATCATTCCAGGAAGGATGCACCAAAACTCTCCAGATGACTGACCAACCACAGCAATCAAAAGGGTTTAGGTAAGTTTTAAGTCAACTACATGCTCCCTGTTGAGAAGATTTAAGAAAAAGGAGAAAGGAGAGAAGAAAAAGGAACCAGTCATGCCAGACATATAAGATTCCAGTTATCTGGCATCACTCAAAAAAAAAGGGGTCCACTGCCCAAGACATATGGATGAGAGACCCATGTGAACCTGTTCAACCCACGGTTCGACGACTCGATTTTGATTCGTCCGACTCGGGCGTATCGTACCGGATCAGAAAAGAAACGAGTCAGGTCGACTCGTGTCGACTCAGGCCGAGTCAAGTCGAGTCACAAAAAAAGTTAATATATTTTAAGTGTACCATACCAGATATGGGAAGAACCGATCCGATACAGATTACCGAGTCGACGAACTCTTACTTCAACCTAAACCCACGAGTCCATAGGCATAAACTGTGGCAAACTCCTCTGCTCCCGGCTATGGCAGATTCCTAAGGATTTCAACCAATTCTTGCGGAGGGTTATAAAGAAATATGACATGAATATGTTAGTTGGAATATAGTTTTTGGGTTTATTATGTGAACTTTATTAGAATTAAAATCAGAAAATTATCTCTTGCGCTTGTATTTGCACATTATCGTTAAAAAGACTAATCATTGCAGCCAATATTCTCTCTACGTGACCACAAAATAACCCTATTAAATGAATATTAGTGTAGAATTACCCTCGAGACTAGTTGACGTTTTAAGATGTCCATGGGGACCCATAAAATTTCAAATTTTTTGGATGAAAATATCTCTATAAAAATTTTACTTTTTACGATCATATTACGATAGAGAGAGATGAGAGATAAAGAGATGGACACGTGAAGAGAGAGAAAGAGTTGAGATGAGATTAACGGTATTTTAATTTTTTTTTAATTTTAATTAAAGATTAACTAGGGTTAATTAAAAGATTTTGACATAACACTAATGGCGAGTGGTGATAAGAATAGTTTTACATGTATTTAACATAATGAAGTTATTTATAAAAATAAAAATGACAATTTTGCGCTTGTTGAAAGAAGAGAGTTATTTTTAAAAACAAATCTTCTTAAAAATAGGGCATGAACACTACCCGATGGCAGTCTCATCTGTGAGCTGTAGCAAGCATTAATGTAGGTAGTAAACTAGGGATGTAAGTAGAGGTTGATGGCTCCCTCCAGTTGTCTGGATGAGATTCATTTATAGGTTAACTTTTAACTTCAAGTCTTTGTTTTAGATTGATTTGGATTTAATGCTAGTAAAGAAGAATAATACAAATCAATTGGGTAGTCCAGTTAATTCTTCGCTTCATAAAAATCATGAGATCTCTAGTTCAAATTTTTACTCTCTTATTATTTGGAGAAATATAAGGCTCTAGGTTTTTTAGGTCCCAATAAAAAACTCGATAAAAAAAGATTGATAAAAAAAGATGAATAATACATCATAATCAATTTTGATACCAAGAGATCTAGGAGATGTCAAAGGGAGTAGAAAATCTTGAGAGAGTGAGATAGTGGGACTAGCTTAATCTTTTAGATCAAAACATAATTGTTGAAAATAATAGTCGCATTATCACATTCATTAAATTAAGAAAGTTACTTTTGTTATTAATGACATCAATTATGATCAGGTTGGAGAGAGAGTTCATTGAAACCCAACGAAGAATTGTCATGGCAAATAAAGTAGGAAGATATTTAATTTGGTGGGTCTACGTAGATAAACTCTTCAAAAAGAGTAACATTTACTGTGCACAGGAGTTAATTTCATGTTTTAGTTGTATAGTGAATTTTGTATTTTGAAAAATTATTATGACAGTTAGACTCACCTGGCCTACACATTCGACCGCTCCAATTCGATGACTTAAAATTTTCAAAAAAATAAAGAAAAATAATTAATCCTTTATTTTTTAAGTATTTGGTTATCATTTTTATTTTTGACTTTTTTAAGTCATCTTTTCCATACGCGAGACATCCATGGGAAAATTTATTCTTTTAATTTACAAATAAAAATTATACACTTAAATTGTGTAATTATACTAGGTGTGCAACAACTTAGACTCAAAAGAGTAATACTACCTGAAAAAAATCTCGCGATATTTTATAATAACTTCTTGCGGAACTTTTAAAATGCTCTATCTAAAGTGTAGAATCAGTCGACCTCGATTGAATTGAATTTGGTGTTCAATAGTCATAGACATAAAAAATGTCTAGTGGATACTCGGGAGTTATTACACACTCCGAGTGTGCACTAGATTTAATTTTTTAATTTTTTAAAAAAAAATATTACGTGAGATCTAAATAACATTAAATTGTGGTACAAGTCACACTAAAAAACTCTTTAAAAATCAAATCAAATAAATAGTGTTGAGTTTATTTTTTTTTATCATTCATTTTTATTTTTATTTTTTTGAGTTATCATATGAGGATGTGACATGTGTCATAATTAGAGTGACTTTAGTCTCACCTCATAATAATTAAAAAAATAAACATAATGTTTACTGTAGTGTGCACTAAGCATTACCCCGTTCCCAGCTATCTGAAATGGTTCGGTCATGCCGGGCCAATATCGAGTTCGGCCCAATGGCCCATCCCAGGGGTGTAGAGCTGGTTGGGGCTAACCGTCGGCCCGTTCAGGCTCCCGGCTGGGCCCTTGACTGGGCCAACTACTGTTCGGCCCATTTTGGATCTGGGCCATATCCCATGGGATGATTTTAAGATATTAATATGGAAAGTTCTGGGAAGGCCGGTCGATTCTTCCGTGTTACCGGCCCCTCTCTCTCTCTCTCTCTCCTCCTCTCTCGGCAAGGTTCCTCAATTGAAATCTCTTCCACATCTGCATGCTCCCAACCAAATGCCAGAATGCTACAGTCATGATGTCCGTGTGTGTATACGGCATAGAGTCTTCTAATCTTGATCACCTACCTCTTCTCCCCCCCCCCTCCCCCCTTCTCTTCTGGATTGGTGTGCTGGCTCTCCCTACTTGCTTGCGCTTCCTTTTTCTTGTGTTCCAATCCTCCTCTATGCACGCACCTTAGCCAGCAGGGGAGCTCTCCATCCATGGGGGTGACAAAGAGTTGATGCGCTCTTTGTCACGGTTATAAAACCAGGAATCTGTTGCCATCGGGGGGCATTTGAGTGCACTCAAATGCACATGGATCTCACTCACATGAGAAGCATATGATTTTAATACATAAAAGATTCATTAGTAGGAGAGAATATTTAAGATGTAGAATTGGAACCCATGACTTAATCCTATAGTTTTAGAGTGAATGGCATTGCATTTTTGGTGCCATCACTAGTAACAAGTCCCTTCTCTTTTCATTACATTAGATTCCTTCTTTATTTAACTATCCCCTTAAAGGGAGGGGGGGGGGGTTAATAGGGCCAGAGGTGCCAACAAGTTGAGCCAACCCGACTTTCCACGCCATTTCATCTATATTATGAAACTGAGTCCTTGTTGAGCTCGAGTTGGTCAACTAGTGCACGAATGAAGTTCCATCTTCTTTAAGATTGGCTCCTTTGATAATCGAGCTTAATTTAAACTCTCTAAACATTAATGATCTTGTTTCATTTAATATTTGTTGAAATTTGAGCATAATCCCTGAGTAATAATCCCGTATTGATTAAATAAGTTATGGTTCATATGTTTATGACCCTGAATTTGTATATCTCAACATTATAATTTTATGGATTCAACATGGTATCAAAGCATTATCTTAATCTAACTCTATATATTTCTTATCTTATCACCTCCATCTAATTAAAGTTATTTACCAACTTATTCAAACTATTAAGTAAAAACATGACTGGAAAATAGTTATCTGTCCCACATAATTTCATGGTAATTGAAACATAAAATAATAAATAAATATACTTAATTTCTATGCTACTAAATAAATGTATAACCAAGTGTTAATCGATCCCATTCATGAAATAAATGACCTGAGCATGTAAAATCTATCTCGTTTATTGATTTAACCTAAAACCTTGTTCAACCTGGCTCGTTATTTAGTCTTTTATTTTTTTGAAACGGCTCATTATTTGAACAAGTGAAATTGACTTTTTGTTACATTGATTGATCAACTCTCTCGGTAAGAAGTGGGAAGGAGTGGCTACCAGAAACTGTTCAAATTAGAATGAGAATTGACATCGTTAACTCCAGCCCTCCGTAAGATGCACAATGCTTCCAGCAGAGTTTTGCGGCGGCTTTTGAGAGGAACTTCCAATCATGTGCTAGCGTTAGAAATAAATCATTGGAAAGTAAATTCAAAGCTAACATTGTACATCAGCTGCGATTCTACCGGCACCAGGGGAACGAAAATAGGAAGACAGGGATTGTATCCGGAAGATCCTCTACGTCAGATAGACTGGCAACCGACTCGAGCCAAGACTGATTCAATTTATTCCAGACATAATGATTCAATTTATTCCAAACAAGCAGTTGATCTACTCCTCGTGTGGTCTAGAGGATGAGATTTTGGACCACCTATTTATAAGATTTCACTATGAAAACCCACTGTGCTCTCAACTGCCATGGAGAAGTGCAACATTTCATCAGGTCTTGGGGGGACAAGAGGTGGCCTACTAGAGGAGACAACATAGTATAGCGATTGATCTTACATGCTACTCTCGGATCTTTACATGCTACTCTCGGACCTTTGTGAGACTACTCTTTGATCCTTGTGGAACAAAATAAATAATAAAATCTTTAAGAAGAAGACTAGAATTAAAGAATCTATTGTATCTTTCATTTGTGTTAGAACACGGAAACGATAAAATTGTCATGTAATGTAAATGCCCTCGACTCTTTGTATCTTGTTGGGGGAGGGGGGGTTAACTTAACCCACAATGTCTTGGTGTGTCCCTTTGTACATGATTTTTTTTTGAGCTCACTGACTATTCTTGTTCTTTCACCTTTTCTTTTTATAGGATTAGTGGTACCACCCACTTAAAGATAAAAAAAAAAAAGACCAGCAACCTAAGTCAGTTCAAATGGTGTTGCATTGCTTGAAAGTGCTCATAAGTGAACAGGGTATTCCAGTTAAAATTTGCAAACCTCAAAATGTGCCAAGGTGAAGGTTTACCTTCAAGCACCAGTGGGGAAACCCAATGGAACTAGAAGGTTACTACTGTACATTGATAACAGCGTGTTCCCTTTCCCAGGCTGCCAACAGTCTACTTACAAAACTTTGTCATGATTTCCAATCATAAACGTTGTCACTCCTTTCACCATTAAATAGCCCATTATCTGCAAACTCCAGAGATATTTCCTGAACGAGATCTGGTAGATTGATATTGTCCAGTGGATCAGGTTTTACATTCGAACTGCTGCTAGCAGCGGGGTTTTGGTTACTGGATATGGACTTGAAACTGTTGTTCCTGCTCAGGATCATCCCAGTAGCATTGTGTAGGGCAGCACCATCCCCACAACTGATGTTCCCGACAGAACCTGTGGGCGCCCTGGCTGGCAACACTCCGGAGCTAGTAATTCCACCGCCAAATACCTCCTCAGACATGTTCCCATTCGCAGTAGGCACAATGTCAGAATGCTGTAGTATTCCTCTGTTATTATTCATCATCTCTTGCAGCAGCTGTTGAATTACGCGTTGCTGCTGCAATGGTTGGTTCACCTGTGTGGGACGAATATCATTCTGTTGGGGAGGGATACCATTTACTGCCTGCTGGGTTGGCTGCTGATGGGGTCCTGGCAAACAATTGAAGAATACATTTCTTAGTGATCCATGGATTGAAGGGCCAGGACCACAGATCGAGGCATGACCTTGAGGTGAAACAGCAGACTGTGACTGGTTTGGACCAGTGATCGTGGACGTATTAGGCTGCAATGAATTTGAACTTGAATTCATAGTATTCTGTCTCAATAAGGAATGATAATTGCCTAATACTGTTGCACCCTGGGCACTAGTGTTCAGGGCTTGAATGCCTGTCTCGCTGTTAACGTTGTTCACATGATTGCTTAGACCAGAATGCATACCCATAATCTTTGCCAGGGAGTTCTGATCAGCTGTCTGAACCTGAACAGGTTGTTCAACCTCCTGCATTTCCTGATTTAGAAGTTTTGTTGCAGCACGATGAGGATAGCACTTCAAGCTCTCTACAAATGACAAGGAATAACAATTAGTATCCGTATGATAGTGGAAAACAAATCTAACCAGATACTACGTGATGAAAAGAAGAAACCACTTCCTTTATGTCGAATAAGTACGTTCCATAGATAAACTGATTGGAGGGGGGTAATATAAAGACAGAATGGATCAAGCAGAAGCCAATGAAGAAAGAAAAGTATATCGATGAGGATGATCATGAGGATGCCTAGGAGGCCTCTGCCATCCTCAATACTATAGCTGTCTGTCTTCACCGATGCCGACACTGACCGATAATGCTGTGAAAACTATTTGCTAGCCCCTGATAATACTGCAGCTGCTATCCCCCCTAGACCTTGCATTTATTTTTCATGAACGTTTTTCCTGGTCCCTCGTCCTATCCAAAGTTGCTGACTTTCAGTCCAGCAAGCAGGACAATATCCCTCCAATAGAGACCTAAATTGTGAAGTATTAGATATCTTATTATGCTGGTCTCCTTAAGACCCAAACACTATGGCGAATGAAAGACGCAACAACAGAGTATGAAGAATGCTGACTTGCATGTTCAAGAAGTCATAAAAGAGAATGATGTTGTGCCGCAGTAAATAACCGCTTTGACTGTTAAGAAGCTACTACGGAGGAAAAGATGTTACCAATGGGTCCCATCCGGTGATCCCAGCTGAAGTCAATTAAGTCTTTCATGCAATTTACCACCTCAGATATCTGTCAAACACAAAACCAGTTTAACAATACGAAATATTGATCTATAGAACAAAATACAGGAAGAGCTTGTTTTCAAATGCTGAACTTGGAAGGCACAAAAAAGAAAAGTAGTAAAAATACCTGCAAGCATCGTACATATCTTTTTGAAAATCCTAAATCATTCAGGAACGGTAACTCCAGATTTCTTGCTAGCTGGCGTCCTGTCATCATGAACCTAAAGAAGGTAACCAGATTAAAGAATGCCATGAAATCAACTGTTCAGTAAAATCCAGGTTGAAGATTCTTAGGACACTGGCCTTATGGAAGGAAAACTATGCTGAAATCATCAATTAAATGACCACAGAGGGATTTAAGATTAAAAGGCAAATTACACAGTGCACTTGACAATCAAGCGCTGTATATGCATATACTTGGGAAGCATAAAACTACTGAAGAGCTTATGAAATTGCATGTTCCATGAAATATGAAAACAGATCAAACTTTGCACAAACATAATTCCTGAAACCACCATAACCATATATCACACTGAGCAAGATTAAAAAAACAATAAGGTCAAAGGACTATGAACAAATTTCTGCAGCCAATCATCAAGCTGATGTAAATTGCCAAGTGCTTTGGGTTGATGCCAACCCCAAACTCAGGGTGAAATGGCAAGACCCGCAGGAAGGTGGATTAGCCTTTTTTGAGTAGGAAGGTGGATTAGCTTACTGCACTGATGCCAAGTTTCAAAGCCAAAAAAAGATCTTGCAAAGGAGGAAAAAAAACAGAATATCCCTTCACCAAATGATTGGCATATAGATCAATTTTAACCATAACATATAATACCAACTGCATTGATCAATTTCAACCATGAAAGGCATACAAATTGCACTAAGGGGAGCTCTAATAATCATAATAGCAAACTAAAGCTTGCCAAGTGCAAGCATGCTCCGAGGGCAGGAAGAACATGAATATCTGAATTGGCAACATTATAATCTTCTACAAAAGTCACGAATCCTCAGCCTAAGAAACTACTATTCCAATCATTTTCCACCCATTTAGGCCAGCTCCATCAGGACAGAAATGATTCATGCCTAACAATGTACAGCAAGTGAGGACGAAAGATAGTGTATTTTCTTTTATTTGTGAGAAAGTGGCTTTTTGGGCGAAACATTTTTGTAAAGTGGAGGCTTGTAAGTTATAACTCCTCTCTTTTTTTGCTCTTGGGGAGTTAGTTGGGTACACCTACTAGGTGTGGGTATTTTTTGTAAAGGGGTTTTTGTGAGCTGACAGATTATACATGAACATCCCTCTCTTTTCTTAATATATTTCATGGTACCATCCACATTTCAAAAAAACAATGTACAGCAGCATATCTCTAAATCTACTCATGACTCCAACACATATTTAAGCTCCACTACAGAAAAGATGCTATATAGCATCAGTATCAGTTTGTCAAACCATCTATAATGACTCAATTGATGTAACTATACCATACCTAACGTTTTGTAGAGGCACACATTCTCCATATTTTAGTTCTCAGTTCTGCTGACAGAATCTTCCATCTCGCCACCAATTCTTCCAATGTTCCTGATGATGAAGCTAGGAAGATCTAAAGAATTGTACAAGCAGCATGTGGTATAGCATCTGTTGCAACACTTCCACTGATAGCAGACAACCAGAAACTAACACACTCGATCTTGACAATTGCTTCATCAGTATCAATCTCATTTAACCCTACAACATTGTGGAAGAAACTCATATTGTAATCTTCTGCCTCTTGGGGGATGGGTTTTGGGGGTGTTTTACTTTCTTGGTAGAACACCTGAGTGCTCTGTCTGAGTGATTAGTGATTGTACCTTTTATTTTTTACCCAATGACATGTGGCTGTACGCCACCTTCCCCCCAAAAAATATAAAAACTAAAAACACACACTAAAGACCATCTTAGATAAACAGATGTCGACGACATTTAACTTGCAAGATGCAGAAAGATGTGGGCATTTTTGTTTGGAGGTTGGAGGTGGGAATAGTCCGAATCTAGAACTATGCAAAAAGATTTGCAGCTGGACTTAGATAAAGTAATAACTTAACCAAGTAAACATAATCTTCGGAATGTCATACGGAGACTTCTGTACAATAACATCTATAGAAACTACCCTAAAATAGGCATACTCCTCATCGAATAAGCAGGAAAAAAATATGTGCTTTCATTTAACAAACATGTACTGCTGTGCTAGTGATGCCATGTAAAAGTAAATGATGACCAAAAACAGCATGGAAGTTTACTGTTGAACATGATAAAAATGTGAAAAAGTACCTAGCACACCCACAACTTTTAGAACTTCTCTGAAAGGTGTCCACAGAAAGTAAAAAACACTTAAAGCAGATTACTCAGACCAGCCAACACTGAGACTGTTGTTTAGATATACAAAATACTTCCCAACAAGGATGCTTCCAATTGAAAACTTAAAATACCCACATATGGAGGTTTGTCTGCAGATCTTCGGAGGAGACACCAGCAGACCCACTTTCTGTTACAGCATTTTGATACTTCTGCGCTACTTGGAGCAACTGATTCACCTGAGTATGGATAATGTTTCTTAATCAGCTACTCTAAACAACTGTTCAAAAAATTGATTTTAACAGGAAAAAGGCAAACGTCTTATAGTATCTGATGTTCCTTTGGTAAATTAGATGCAAATAGATCATGGATCAAGCAGAAGGGAATGTCTTGACACATGGCAAAACTTTATGCAACAATACATTGCATTTCAGAATTAATTCTACAGTCTAAGGGCACCTGATGGTGGATTTACAGCAAAAATTAATTTAAAAGCTAAATCAATTCATGCAGGTTTTGCAATTGAAACCTTCAACCCCATGAAAGAGGAAGCCAAAAACAAAAAAACAATGCCCAACTCATCCTTGGACCAGAAGAAGGTGTGATATTTGTATACTTCTGTGTCAAGACCAACATAGTTAACCACTATATGCCTGCACATGAGCATATGTTCCAAAGACTTGATAAGGTCTAACGGACCCCTGTCCTAAGCCCAGAATGTGTACAGCTCTTCAATTCTGATTCAATAAAAGATAAACTCAAGCCATGATTCTTCTTGTTGATGGTTAAAAACTCATATCACCTGAGGTGCTACCAATCGCCGAGGTAAGAGCTCCTCATGACGTCGTGTACAAAAATCCCAGGACAATATCTGAAGCATAAAAAGATAAATTATAATAGATTCATGAATTAAAAAAATAAGAACCACATTTTTAACAAGAAAAGAAAAGCCTGGATGGTGCAAGTTGATTCTAACAGTATGACATATCCCTAGAACCACAAGCATTTGTTAGAAAGCACTTGAACGATAGACATTGGTTACCTTCAAATCAGGGGTAAACACAATACGAAGTTGACCCTCACGAACAACTCTAAGATGCTCATAGACACACTCCAGAGTAGCTTTTCCATACTCCAACAACATTATTCCAGATGACAATCTATATTCATGGGGCATATCGAGATACAAAAATTCATCAAGGACACCACTGTCAAATTTGATTTTATTAAGCCTAGGAAGCACTTCAAATGAAGCCTCTGTCCACAAATGAAAATCCAGAAACTTGCATCAGTCAAAGCCACGTTAAAAAAAAAACACATAACCAGTAACCAAGCTTGGATAAGCAATCTTAATTCCACCAAAACATTAACTCAAAGACTGAGTATATGAATGGACAGAAAAAATCCCTTAGAATGAAGATGCTAAAGTGCAAAAAAAAATAGTGCAATTCCTTTTGGAACATTGCAAGCCAAAAATCT
This sequence comes from Amorphophallus konjac, assembly GCA_022559845.1. Classification (NCBI taxonomy): domain Eukaryota; kingdom Viridiplantae; phylum Streptophyta; class Magnoliopsida; order Alismatales; family Araceae; genus Amorphophallus; species Amorphophallus konjac. Next base: position 260,095,512 of record CM040117.1, read on the forward strand.
AAATGACTAGTTAAAAAAAAAGAATCTGAGCAGATCAAACAAAAATGCATCCTTGCATTCATGTACTACTTCAAATTTCTCAACATGAAAAATAATTTGGAAACCTCTTAACTTCCATAATGTGTGTTTTAACTTTCCAGATACCAAATCTGTTTCAAAAAGAGTTCCTTTTTTTTGGTGACCAGGAACCTGGCGAACCAGAAAACCCCGGGCCACACACCCCTTGAGGATTGATTACGTGACCAGGTAAACCCCCCGGGGTGAATCGAACCTGGGACCAACTTTTGTATCGATGCCTTCCAAACTTCGCATATTTTTGTCCAATCCTCAGAAAGTCATTTGCTTCTATTTAAGATTGTTATTATTGTATCTATTGAGTTGTAATCTTAAAAAATGTTCTTGTAAATTTTATTCTCTACCAAGAATATAACAAAAATACTAAAAGAGAATAATCTTAAGTTTCTCTAAATTTTTAAAGCTAAAATTTGCATAAGTATTAAACAGAAAACAGAGTCTAGTTAAATGCAAATGTGGCAACAATTCACCATATTTATGTATGTATGTGCATGTGTATTTTTGTGGGTGACTTATCTTGGAAAGCTATTGCATGCCTTCTTTGCCAACAACATCAACAGAAAACCTCCTGGGTTTATGCCCTTCACCACCTATTATCATCATTTGACATCTTGAAGACACCAGAGGAAACAAATAGTGATATCCATTCATGTTACTACCATTCATTCATTCATTCTTATTGAGAACAATGTAAGCCTCAATTTATAGGTAAAAGTTGAGGCACTTTATAGGGTATCTGACAAGTGGAGGCACTCCCTTTTTCCTTGGTAAACACAGGAGGGCGAGCAATTTGGGAGATGGGTTGGCAGCCATTGGCATATAAGAGAATCCAGCATCTTTTGTGACACTCCATTTTTTAGCTGATTTTGTCTACACTTGGAATGAAAGCTGCAGTGTAGTCCCAAAATCAGAACTTCCTTTTTTTCTTTTAATCTTTTGGTAATCAGAGAAATCAAAACAGAATGATTATCCTTGGCACCTGAAGAAAAGTACAGATACAAGCACTGTCACTCAGCATGGATACAGTGAATTATTGTATCTCTAAAAACAAGATAAGTAGAGACCTACCGCACCACTTAGATTGCACTGTGGTAAGCAGGTTGGCCAAGTCTTGTAGTTAAAGCCAGATAAAATTGTGAGGCTGTCCCCTAGTTACAGGATCGATAGGATTTATCCACTATGCAGTGACAGACTGACAGGAAGCATTGGAAGATTTCCTTGCAAAAACTTCAATTTTGCAGAAACTACTGAGAAGATGTTTGGCATCTATGACTGAACAATGCAGGCAAAAAACTTGTGTTGCGATTTTTTAGAAGTGAAATGTAATGGGGTGGGAAGGCTTTGTGTCAGGTTATCATAAGGGCTCAAGCATTTCCCCAATAGTCAGAAAGCCTTTTTTTCACGGAAAAGGCAGTGGATGTCCTCAATGGTCAGAAAGCTGACTTGATGCACAACCAATCTAACTGTGTAGCACATCCTGTACAGAGGTTGCCTTTTCTTTTTCACAGATTATTTGCTCACAGACCATATACTCATATATTCTCCTTATTTAATTGATGAACTCTGCTACTGGAACCCTTTGATGCATAATGCATGCCTATATGCCAAAGATAAAATACATACAGATATACCCACACAATAGAGATGCTCTAGAATCTTCAAAAAGCAAAGACAAAGGAATCACTGGATATAATCCTAGAGCATGCACATTATGGGAAGAGAAAGGAAAATCTTACTTTCCTTGGAGAAAAGGGAAAAGAAGGGAAAACATCATCCTAAATTGGTGGGGGGGGGGGGGACTCTTCTCGAATACACAAAGGCTTTATCTCTATCCAGGTACAGAAACATCATGTAATCAACTTTTTGCTAAGATGTACACAGGGAAAAAGTCATCCACCATATTTCATTTTAAACTATGATAAAATTGTTCAAAGAAATACTTAACACTGTTCCAGAAGTCCTTTTAGCTCATATCTTCAGGCACGATGATTGGAAAAATAAAGATATTTTTTTCAAAAGTGTCAATTTAATATCAAGTCCGCAATAAGCTGATAGTATGGAATTACTAACCAAATCCTTTTCCAGACCTGGAACCGCATATGTTGCAATGCCATGCATCCTGCACCAAGCAAGTAACAACATTCCCAAATCATGTAACCTACTAGAAAGGCCCTAATCTAAAAAGGCACAATAAGTACATGCTTTCTCTACACATGTAGATGTACAGATGTAGGTCTAACATAGCCTTTAGAACCAGAGATAATATGTATTAAGGCCTTAAATCAATAGAAAGAACAAATTGGTAACAAGGAAACTAACCATAGATGCCCGTTGGAAAACACCAAGTGAATGATTGCTAACATTATCATACAATGACAAGCACCACCTTTTTTTAGCATGTGGAGCAAAGTACTCTGAGAAAAAATTTCTCCAATAGAGTATATTATTGTCCTGGAGAAAAATGGAAATGTAGAGTCTAGTTATCCTGGAAATGTGTGGCCAAAACAAGTTACCAAGGATACAAAAAATATTAGAATCCAGGTAAGATTATCAACTCACAGGTGGATGATGACGCTGGTGATAAAAATACTGCATAAGCCGTCGTGCACATATACCACTATCAAAAGGGCATTTTGGATGGGATGCCTGCATCATCTGCTGCTGCAGCTGCTGTCTGAGCTGCTGTTGCTGCATGTGTGCCTGCTGGAATGGTGGAAGAGACTGCAATATCTGCTGCTGCTGCCGCTGTTGAAGTAGTCTCTGCTGCTGGATGAGAGTTTCTAGCTGCGGGTTCATCTGGCCTTGCAGTTGCAAAATACCTTGCCTCTGCAGCAGTTGTTGGATGACCTGCTGGGGAAGTCTATCCTCCTGCCTTGTAGTCAATCTTGGCTTCTTCTGCACCTGCAACATATTGCCTGACTCCTGCAGTGTTGGCTGAGATGTAGCAGTGGATGCCCCATGTGTGTGTAACTGGTCCTGATGTGAGCTTTGCTGCACAATCGAAGACCCATCCATCACTGACGAACCAGAGATATTGGATGAAAAGGACATTGGTGATGCTGGGAGGCGTGGATATGACTCGGTATTGAAGCTGGCACTCCTCTGCAAGTGAGATCCACCAGAAAGTGCAGAGTTGGCATCAGTAACCACCGAGCTAGCACCCACACTGGGGGCAGAGGAATTGGCTGCACTGTTTGGAACTGTGTGATTCATCTCCGGTGATGAAAATCCAAGATTCGATCGTCCAGAGCTCAGAAGTGCCTGGCCATGCCCATATCCCTGGAGTGAGATGCCTCAGCCAGAGGAAGACTGCGATGAGCCACCGCCGCCTCCAGCCAGACTACCAAAAAAATCGTTGCTTCTGTGTTCAGACTACCTAGCTGTCGACCAGAAAGCGGAAGTTCCTAAATAGAGGGCTCCGATGCTAATTTGTCGAGACATTAAATTCTCTTCGTCCATGTACAAAACAGACGCTAGAAGGGGCGATGGATTGAAACAACCCTAATCTTGTGGGCCTTCAATGATTAAAGATATCAGCTTTTTCCCTCAAACCCGCAGACAACAGCCAGTTGCTGTTCTCAGCATGTGGAATCTAGTACATATATCTGTTCAATCAAACAGCTCCGGAAGAACATAGTTAAAAATGTTACAGCAGCTGGGCGAAAAGAGACTAGAAAATGACGCAGATACACTAATATCTAGAACCAAAAAGAATCTGTTCGGAGCTAATCTTCATGACGCAGATCGAGCCCTAGCAAACAATGACACATTAAGATGGTCCAAGGAGGCAGAGTGTATACTCTAACACGAGAAAGATCGAAACTTTTCAACTAGAATGCGCAATTGGAGAACGTTAAGCCCTACTTACTCAAGCAGCAGAACCCACCAGCAAAACCCCGCATCTGATCGAAGAGGATACCGCAAAAGAAAATCCATAAAAAAGATCGAAACCGAACAACGAATGTCCCATTTCGACAGGCAAAGACTACCTAAGAACCCGAAGCGACAGCAACGGTGGCAAAAGTGCGAAACCTGTCGTGCAAAATTCATACCACGGTGACAGCAGCTACAATTGCTCATGAACGCATTAAGAACTTACCCAAGAGCATGCGCCACCGATCGAACAACAACTGCAGATCTGTACTACTCGATCGACTAACTCCGAAAATTCCCAACTCTGAAATTCAAAAACCCCCCCCAACACTCTCTCTCTCTCTCTCTCCCTCTCGCTCGGTCGCTCGTTCTCACTAGAAGCGATGCTGCGTGCTTTAGCAGGGTCTGGGGGTAGAACCATTCGTACGTTCTCTACGCACGATTTATATGTACGTTCCTCCACACCATTCTTCTTATTGCCACCAAACCCTCCTGGTAGGCGTAGTTCGGTCACATAATATGCGCACTGGACAGCGGACGTAAAGAGTGCGGATAGAAGCGTACCCACACTCCGTCGGGGCGAAAGATGCCGGAGAATGGGGTAACATCCGCACGTGCGGGGAACTGGTTGGTTCGAACGAGGCAGGCCCGGACGATGCGCCCCTGACGGCACGTGCGGTAGGTATGAGCATCTTTCTTTCGAGTTTTTTTTTCTTTTTTCGGGTCTAAGGTTTTTTTTCTTTTTTAAGTAAATGAGAATATAAATATGAAGTTGGTTCACTGAGCACCATAGGAAGTGCATAGATACGAGCCTACATGACGTATGATATCTCTGTTGTACATTTGATTTACTGGTTGCACAGGGAAACTTAGAAGTCAGGAAAACGGCTGATGGGATCTCGCGAATTTAAAACATTTAATTACAACATATTCAAATCAATGAATTCATTCCATGTAGATCTAAATATTATATTATTAAATTTCCCACCATTGACAACAAAGAAAAAGTTGTCAATCAACTAATGGGGGGTTTGGTTGGGCTCAGAGCCCTCGATTATTTTGAAAATATCTCTGACATACATTGATATTTATGTCATAGATTTCACGGGGCAGCGTTTGGAGATTACTCTCTTCAATCATTAGAATTCTCGACAAGAGTTGAGTCAGAGAGAACATCTCTGACTCATCTAAACTGTTGTATTAGATTAAATTTTGAAAGAGAGAGAATGTGAAGACATAATATATTGATTTTTCTGCTTCTAACAAATGGGTGAGAGGGAGATTGCGAGAGATTTCTCGTGACGAGAAATTCATCCCATGTCATATATAAGTACTATAGGTGGATTAGGTAAAATGTAAGTTCACTAACATCCATTCCCAAGCGCAACCTGGTTAATATGTAAAGAATTTCATTTAGGGGGTGTTGGGGTCACTCTATTTTGCACTTAGCTCAAGTAGGAAAAAAGGTAAGTGATGTATATTGTTGTTAACATTATAATACCCATCTCGCCTCTTGAGTAGAATATTGTGACATGAATAAAATGGACAGTTTGATAATTTATCTCCATAATTGATCCAAAACTTCTTCATCATTAGCTTTTGAAAGATTGTGGAGGAGAGAATAAATGAGTCTATCTCCCTCGTCTCCATAAAATTGTTACTTACACGTAAGCCTAGGTAGAACGTGTTATTTAATTAGACTTAGGCCGCGTTTGTAAATCCGTTGGTCTTGTGCACTTTTGTCATAATTCCTCTCCCTTACCTACTCTGACCATGAGAAATATTTTTTTCAAAGAATGAAAATCTTATTTGACACAAGATGTGTACCTTTGAAAATATCCATGGTAGAAGTTGAGGAATGACAATTTTACCCTCTTTTTGTTTATCCATTTCTTCTCTCTCGCACGACGTGGTGAACGTAAAAAGGTAAAACCCATCTATAATCCGCTAACACGTTCTCAAAAGCTCCCGTGGGTGAGCTACTGAGGATTTTCGAAAGAGACGTGCGTTGTATCTACCGTCTCTCTCCTTAGAAATTCAAAGGCTCCATTTGGAAACGTGTTCACGCCAATATTTTAAAATCAGATCTGGAGTTTGACCCGGTTAAGTTAGTAGGTCACGGGTCAATGGTTTAACCATTCAGGTTGACTCGTGACCCGTAAGATTAGAATTGTTTATAATAATATTATAAATTACCATAAAATTTAAGATACCTTAAGTTAGAAATATGAAACAAACACTTAAACATATATTGTAAAAATTAAAACAAATGCATTAAACAATCAATAAGATAGTCTACAAAAAGAATAAAATTCATATTAAATAAACACTACGTATGACCATTCATCAACTATAATCTACATCTCATGAGACACGAGTTTCATGTTGTGTGAAGTTAAATTTCTTGTTCATCTAGATTTTCATCTTCTTCCCAAACCCTTTCAACTTTCAAAAATTAGAAAGTTAGAGTCCCAAAAAAACTATACGTACGTAACTTTAAAGAGAGGAGTTAGAAGACTCATCGTCTTCTATATTTTTTCAATCTAAATTAAAAAATAAAAATTAAACTGATGCGGGACGGATAACGACCGGGCTAAGACGTACAACGGACTCGAAGTGCGTCCAGCACTAACACGCTAAAGGCAAGTCGGGCGGCTGACCACCGTGGTATTCTCTGGGTGGAGACGTCTCTCAACAGCACTCTAGCTAGCCCGACGATCGTCCCTTGCGAGGGAAACGTGGGGATCGCAGCGGTTAAGGAACCACTGTCGCCTAGGGTGGCGCAGTCCGAGCTCGGTGCTCGACTGGAGCTATGGAACGGGCGCTCACAACTCACCCTCACGGTGATTTGAAACTAGCTAACGGTCCTAATCTCACAAACGCAGCATGATAGACAATATACTAAATTAGCAAAGTGAGGAAGGAATCGAAGCGCGTACCTCCACGCCTAGGTGTGGGGAAGAATTCCCGGCCGAGTCCGAACAACCCAATACACACAACGGTTGAAATTACAATTGCAGAACTTAATGCCCACTCCACGTAGGGAGGTATAGGGTTACAATGGCCAAATGTGGGGTTGCTGGAACCCGGGTTGACGGGCTACACTCGCAGGAGGCGAGGGACACGTGCCGGATCTGCTCGGGTACGCCGACGGGAAGTCGACCCGGTTCTGCCCGCGCTGGTCACCCTGCGCAACGAACTTGCGGAGGCCGGTACAGCCAGATCCGATGCCCGATCGAAGCGCCGTTTGTTGGAGAACGACGGCGACTAGATGTAGTTCGTCCACTCCGAATGGCGTGAGCAGATCCTTTCAGATCTAGGCGCAGTAGCGACTTGATTCAACTTCTGGTTCTGTACTCATATAACTGCACAGAAACACGAGTAATTGATGGAAAATTAGTTTCCGATGTCGGATCGAGGCGCCGTTTGTGGGAGATCGTTGTCGACGTCCAAAGGAAGACGTAGTTCAATAGGCTCGCTCAGATCTCGACTGGAAGAGGAGGGGCAGGCTCTGGAAGTTGACTCTGGATCTGAGCCGGATCTGCTCAGGTCAGCTTGCGCGATCCCACGAGAATCGTCGCCACGAACAGCACGGGTCTCGAATAGAGACGATACCAGCGGAAACACGAAGAGGACTCAAAATCCTTCGAACACTTCAAGAATCAGCTCCAGACGACTTGAGAGGTGATCTGGAGAAATTAATAAGCAGGAAACTTCAGATCTGGGCAGCTGGTTGGGGCAGATCCGTGCGCCGTCACGAGAAAAATCACCACCGGCGATCCCGAACTCCGATCGACGCGAAACCACCTCTCAATTCTTCCTAACTCATAGAAGTATCAAGGATAATTTTGGTGGAAGTAGATGGTAAGGGGATGTGGGAGATACGGGGGCGAGTCACACGCCCTACTTCTATCCCGTCACAGGACTGAACAAGGGCTTCACACCCAAGAAGGAAAGGAAGAGAGTCACACTCTTAATGCAAACTTCACTCAACAAAACATCATTAACTTCTAATCAAACACTATACATGCCCTTATATATAGTTTAGCAAGGGGGAGGGGCTGAATGGTTCGAAGGAACCAAGGGGAGGGGGAGAGGGGTGCGCCCCCTTGACATTGATGGGAGAGAGGGGGGGACAAGGTGACATAAACTCACCTAACTTTGAAATTCTAGTAAAAGGGGGGTAGGTGGCAGCCATTTCCCCTTGACCAGCAGCCATTCTAATGTCCCATGTGGTAAATGGAGAATGGAAGAAAATAAAATAAAATTTTTAGCCTAATACAACAAAATAGGGGGCGCCCCCCTTCTTGGGCCTTGAATGGGCCAAGTTTGGCCTTGGTCTTCCTTAAGCCTATTAAGCCAATATGGAACCAATATGGCTTAAGGCCATTCTAATCTAGATAGCCCAAGAATGAAGGAAGCCCAATTGGGCCTTTCATGGCTAATGGATCCATCATAATGGTCCAAGGCCATTCCTTCTTAAGGCATTCTAAGGGGCTTTAACCAAAATGGCCATTTAAGGGCCTTACAAGCAGCCCAATATGAAAACACAACTATAAAGACCATTACACGACCATTACAAGTCTAATTTTCATGCCAAATGTATCCAAATTGAAGCCAAATTATCCCCATTTGAACTGGAAGCCGATGTAGTCCAATTGGTGCTCCGCGTGTGGTACCGTCGGTTCGCCGACGCGTGCTATTCGCTCGCTCCGGTGTCCGCACCAATTCTCCCCGGGTGGGAGGAACTCGACCCCGTCGAGTATGGGTCCTGGAGCTTGAACTCTCCGCATGTGGTCAAGGCGTTGCTCATCGTGGGGCCTCCTCGCCAACGCACTATGAAGTGTTGGTCAGCTCTGTTCCTGGTGGTGATCACCTGCTCATCCAGTATAAAATCTATATGCATGCGTTGAGGGTGGAAGAGGTGGACTCTCGGTGATGTGTCACTCACAATAGAAGGATAAGGCTCGAAACTCACTAGGGATCACCGCGGGTTCCAATATGCTACCAAATCAGAAACATGGAACTTCGAACTGTCACCATAGTCATTCGGTAGTTCAATAACGTATGCATTCAAACCCACATGTTTCGTGACTCGGGAAGGGTGGGTATCGCGGGCCTAGAGTTGCTTTACGGCCTCCAAGAGGAAATCATTCAGGTATGACCCTGATCATGACGTACTCTCCCTTTTGAACTCACGGACATGTATCATGTATCGGCTAACTTCTTATACGTGCATGGCTGGCCTTTGATTGGGACACGACTTATGCAAGCCATATGTATGAAAGAGAACAACTAGAGAGACAAACAAACACACACACACATGAGCTTAGGATCCATTACCTCAGCCTGGGGCTAACAAGTGCGTAAATGTCAACTGTCGGTCTAACCCTTTAAGAAGGTCGTCCAATGTATCCACATAGTGACTAGACCGGAAGGTGGTGTGAAATGAGTTGCTTGGCACTAGAGGTAGTGTGGGGTCCATGGACGGGAAGGGAGGTGGGACCAAGCCATCTTTGAGCCAGCTAAGGAGTGGCTCGATGATGAAAAGCATTCCCGTAAGAAACACGGGTGGCTCGGGCGGAGGTGGCTCCAAACAAGACGGCTCCGGATGAAGTTTGGAAGGAGAGGATGGCAACGGAGCACTCACGGGTGATGAAGGAGGGATCTCCATAATGGGGAGAGGGCTTGGGGACCCCTTAGATGGGGCCGGGTTGGGGCTACGGGCTATGGCCTCCCTAGGTGCGGGTATGGCTACCTCCTGCCTCGAAGGTGGGCAAGGGGAGACTAATGACTCAAAATAAGCGCACCTCCTATCCACCCGATCCGAAATTATTTGCACAAGTTCGGCAACGGTCCGGGTTGGAGTAGGGGTATCGGAGTGGACTCGCCCGTAATCATCCGGCCTAGGCTTGGGTCTAGGCTCATCTACGTGTAGGGCTCTTTGCCTCCGACTAGGACCCACTTGGCTGGAGGTGATTGGGTGGGGTCGGTTGGGGAACGTAGACCTTCCTAAGCTCTCTCTTCATGTCCCACCATGACTCGATGGGCCATTGCCTCCTAACCTCTCTCAAACGTTCAATGTAGTCCCACTTTTCGGCGGCCTCCTGAAGAAGCCGCTCTTTGGCGAAAGAGAATTGCATCACCTCGGACATGGTATAACACTCAAAATATGCGTCCATGACGGCTTCCCACTTGAGGTAGTCGCTCGGGACCTTGGTTCCATAGAAGTCCGAGGCTTCGGGCCTATGGATGTGGTGGGGTTGGATTCCCCAACCTTGGTGGTGTCGCCACCATTCATATGAACTAGACGTTTGGGAACCCATGGGACTCGGGGAGCTAATGGATGACCATGCCGACACTTGGACACGACAAGACACTAGACACGACCCAAAATACTAATGCAAAGTTGGCATGAGACTCGACAACACACTTAGACATGACTATGTTGGAATGCACTAACTGGGAACCTGGACTTAACCCACTATTCGGTACGTGACGGAGCTAATCGATCCGAAGATCACTCGTGCAAGTGTGCGGCCTTCCCGATAGGCGTAGCCTAACGTTCGTGTCACACCTTTTGATATACCGAGTAGAGGAATGCAAATGCAACCTTAGACTTAAATGACCCTAGACTTGAACGTCGCTCTGATACCAATTTGATGCGGGATGGATGACGACCGGGCTAAGACGTACGACGGACTCGAAGTGCAGCCAGCACTAACACGCTAAAGGCAAGCCAGGCGGCTGACCACCGTGGTATTCTCCGGGTGGAGACGTCTCTCAACAGCACTCTAGATAGCCCGACGATCGTCCCTTGCGAGGGAAACGTGGTGATCGCAGCGGTTAAGGAACCCCTGCCGCATAGGGTGGCGCAGTCCGAGCTCGGTGCTCGATTGGAGCTATGGAACGGGCGCTCACAACTCACCCTCATGGTGATTTGAAACTAGCTAACAGTCCTAATCTCACAAACGCATCATGATAGACAATATACTAAATTTGTAAAGTGAGGAAGGAATCGAAGCGCGTACCTCCACGCCTAGGCGTGGGGAAGAATTCTCAGCCGAGTCCGAACAACCCAATACACACAACGGTTGAAATTACAATTGCAGAACTTAATGCCCACTCCACGTAGGGAGTATAGGGTTACAATGGCCAAATTTGGGGTTGTTGGAACCCGGGTTGATGGGCTACACTCGCAGGAGGCGAGGGACACGTGCCGGATCCGCTCGGGTACGCCGACGGGAAGTCGACCCGGTTATGCCCGCGTTGGTCACCCTGCGCAGCGAACTTGCGGAGGCCGGTACGACCAGATCCGATGCCCGATCGAAGTGCCGTTTGTTGGAGAACGACGGAGACTGGATGTAGTTCGTCCACTCCGAAGGGCGTGAGCAGATCCTTTCAGATCTGGGCGCAGTAGCGACTTGATTCAGCTTCTTGTTCTGTGCTCACAGAACTGCACAGAAACATGAGTAATTGATGAAAAATTAGTTTCCGATGTCGGATCGAGGCGCCGTTTGTGGGAGATCGTTGCCGACGTCCATAGGAAGATGTGGTTCAATAGGCTCGCTCAGATCTCGACCGGAAGAGGCGGGGCAGGCTCTGGAAGTTGACTCTGGATCTGAGCCAGATCTGCTCGGGTCAGCTTGCGCGATCCCACGAGAATCGTTGCCACGAACAGCACGGGTCTTGGATCGAGACGATACCAGTGGCAACACGAAGATGACTCAAAATCCTTCGAACACTACAAGAATCAGCTCCAGAAGACTTGAGAGGTGATCTGGAGAAATTAATAAGCAAGAAACTTCAGATCTGGGCAGCTGGTTGGGGCAGATCCGCGCGCCGTCACGAGAAAAATTACCACCGGCGATCCCAAACTCCGATCGACGTGAAACCACCTCTCAATTCTTCCTAACTCGTAGAAGTATCAAGGATAATTTTGGTGGAAGTAGATGGTAAAGGGATGGGGGAGATACGGGGGCGAGTCTCACGCCCTACTTCTGTCCCGTCACAGGACTGAACAAGGGCTTCACACCCAAGAAGAAAAGGAAGAGAGTCACACTCTTAATGCAAACTTCACTCAACAAAACTTCATTAACTTCTAATCAAACACTATACATGCCCTTATATAGATTTTAGCAAGGGGGAGGGGTTGAATGGTTCGAAGGACCCAAGGGGAGGGGGAGAGGGGTGCGCCCCCTTGACATTGATGGGAGAGAGGGGGGACAAGGTGACATAAACTCACCTAATTTTGAAATTCTAGTAAAAGGGGGGTAGGTGGCAGCCATTTCCCCTTGACCAGTAGCCATTCTAATGTCCCATGTGGTAAATGGAGAATGGAAGAAAAGAAAACAAAATTTCTAGCCTAATACAACAAAATAGGGGGCGCCCCCCTTCTTGGGCCTTGAATGGGCCAAGTTTGGCCTTGGTATTCCTTAAGCCTATTAAGCCAATATGGAACCAATATGGCTTAAGGCCATTCTAATCTAGATAGTCCAAGAATGAAGGAAGCCCAATTGGGCCTTTCATGGCTAATGGATCCATCATAATGGTCCAAGGCCATTCCTTCTCAAGGCATTCTAAGGGGCTTTAACCAAAATGGCCATTTAAGGGCCTTACAAGCAGCCCAATATGAAAACACAACTATAAAGACCATTACAAGACCATTACAAGCCCAAGTTTCATGCCAAATGTATCCAAATTGAAGTCAAATTATCTCCATTTGAACTGGAAGTCGATATAGTCCAATTGGTGCTCCGCGTGTGGTACCGTCGGTTCGCCAACGCGTGTTATTCGCTCGCTCCGGTGTCCGCACCAATTCTATATTTTTTCAATCTAAATTAAAAAATAAAAATTAAACAAATAAAAAATATTCCTAATAGTTGGACCCGATTGGGTCAAGCGGGTTTTAACGGGTCGGCCGGGTTGCACCGGGTTGACTAGGTTTAACCGGGTTTTGGGTCTAAAACGGTTTAAGCACTATTCTAACCCGATTTTGGGACTGGGTCGCGGGTTAACTAGTCAAACCGGCCGATCCGGGCCGGGTTTTAAAACAGTGATTCACCCCAGTCAGGGATTCCAATGATTGGAATCCAGAATGAACACGTTTCCAAACACAATCTTATTATATTGTGTGAGATTTCAATCATTGAAGATTTAAAATTTACTCTTAGCATCCGAACCAAATGATACCTGAGTCGAGTCATCCTCCTCCATGCTCGAGGTTCGAAAGACCACGACCGATTAAAGAGATGACCAACCTAATCTTACTTGATCAGAGAGTAGTTGGTTTGGACCTCATCGAGGAACATGTGTAGGGCTTTCATTCCAAGATGGATAACTCGATGCAATCTAATTTATTTGAAAGATGCCACATAGATGTGTGTTAATCGGTAAACACTGTAATTAGGAGTGTTATGGATTTACAAGTGATTTCAAACAAGTGTTTGGTTCTATACACATTTCATTCCATGTAGGGTAAAACGAGAGAAAAAGAAGTATGAAATGTTGGTCACACGTACAGCATTATATGTAGATATTGAATAGTAATAAAAAAGAAAGTATGAAACAAATATGTGATTAAGAGAAGACGTTACGATGTAGACGGGACTCTCTAGAGAATCTTCAGCGTCGTGAGATATATTCTCCAGATTTTATTTTCTAGATAAACCGGTATCATGATTTAAATTTCATGGCTATCATTGTAAGAGATGCACATCTTCTAGTATGCTTATTCTTATGTTTCTTCTATTCAAGAGAATATTAAGATACTCATGCATTTTTTTAAATTAGAATTCTTGTAGTTGGATAAAATCGTTTAGGGTCACTTTGATAATAGAATAAGCCGTGTTAGGATGAGTTATCCGCGAGTAAGTAAATTATTCAAATTTAGGAGTCAAAATATATTACTCGGGGTTGGATATGGTTAATATTTTTAACCTAGAGTTAACTCATTCCACCTATCTTATAAGAATACCCTACTTAGAATAGATATCAAACTAAAAATATAAAAATTTATAAATAACTCACCCCAAATTCACCCGGAGTTGTTGAATCCACAAAACCGCAGTGTTGAGATACAAGGGCCCATAGTCATTGGAGAGGGGGATTTCTATAGCCCACCCAAAGAGCAGCCCAACAAGACTCAACAGGGTCCAACGAGGCAAGCTCACCCGAGTGATAGCCCACGGGGCCCACTCAGGGAAGAAAAGCCCAATAAACAGATACTCGAGGAACCAACCCTCCCCGGCGGCCCCAAGGCTCGGAGGGCCCGAGTGATGGTCAGGTCACAAGGAAGGTCCGGCCCAGGCCGTTTTTCCGCTCGGGAGAGACAGGCGCCAGCCGACCTATCCGACCCCTCCTTTGACCGAGCTATCCTCCTCGCCCGGACAGGGCTGGCGTTTCAGGAGCTCGGACTGGACGCTAGCCATTCGCGCTGCCTTTAAGAGTCCCCAACGAACAGGGGAATCAACCAGCCACTGGGTTTCAAGGCGATAACGCCCCCACGATAAAGGCCATGAAAGTCCACGTTGAGGACGTAACTCCCGCCGGAGACCCCCCAGCTGACAGGACTCCTGAAGGCGACACACTACTTAAAACCAGGGCTACCCTCCGGTGGAAGGTAAGAGAAAAAAGGAAGGTAAAACTCCTGAGCAATCCGCTTCACCCCCCCCTTTTTGGTGGAGAGGAGTCTCGCGCATCAGCTTTCCTCCTCCCTTGATTGCTTCCACCGCAGTTCTACTGACTTAGCCATCGGAGGGTTTCGCCCCAGGGAAATCCCCTGGGCCCTCTGACGCGTTTCCCTGTCTTACAGTTCATCTCCTGGTGATCCACGGCCCGCTCAGGATGCAGCGCGAGATTTCGCCTCTTCATCTGGCGCCGTCTGTGGGAAACGCACAAAGAGCCGAGATGGTGAGAAGAAGCTCAGGGAGGAGATCCGCCGTCGAGAAGGGTAAGGCCGTGGTGACGGCGGGAGAAGACCCCTCTAGGGCCTCACAGAGCCCTCCCTCCAACACCAGCGTCCCCACCAACGGGTCGCCGCCCCTTCCGACGGCAACAGGGGTAGCCCCCAACGGCGGCGTCGAGATCTTCCAGGCCCTCAGTAAGAAGCTTGACGTTCTCGTGGAGCTCATGAGGGCCCAGGCGGCGAGGGATGCCAGGTCTCGTGCCCCGCCCGGGAGCCCCCCCCGTCGAAGTGCGTCCCAGCACACCGCTGGAGGCCGCTTCACCCTCCGCGGTCAGCAGCTCATCCGCAACCATGTGAGAGGACCCTCGCAAGCTCCACCCCCGGAGCAAGAGGCTTCCTCCACGCCCAAGAAAGGGAAACAGGGGGCGAGGCCTCCACGCCCGAGCGCCGGCGGTACTGAGGATCGCCACGACGCTCCCCCCAGCCCCACGGCGCGACCGCAGCCGGAACTATCCCTTCGGCTGAGGGATTTCGAAAGACGCTTCATAGAGCAAGAGCGCGCCCTCCGCACCCTGCAGAAGACCTCCCTCCCGGAGGAGGAGGAGAAATCCCCTTTCTCCGAGCACATCTTGAAGGCAGAGGTATCTCCTAGGACCTCCATTCCTACCTTCAAACTCTATGATGGACAGGGCGACCCAGCCGACCACTACGACAGCTTCGACGCCCTGGTGACTCTGCATGGAACACCGGATCCCATTAAATGCCGAGCCTTTGCGGCCACCCTGGTCCAAGGCGCTCAGGCGTGGTTCCGGGCCCTCGCCCCTGGGTCCATCCAGGACTTCAGGCAATTCGGGCGAGTCTTCAAGGAGAGCTTCGCCGGAAGTGCCCCCCCGAGGTCAGTAGCGGGGCTCCTGGCCCTCAAACAGGCACAAGGGGAAAGGCTCCGGGCTTATGTCCACCGATTTAAATCGGAAGCCCTCAGAATTCCCCGCCTGGATGTGGCCTCAGCCACGACCGCTCTGACCAGGGGCACCCGGGACGAAAATCTCCGCCGCGAACTGGTCCTCCACCCTCCCTCGACCCTTGCCGAGCTAGTGACTCTGGCTCTGCGCCACGCCGAGTGCGAAGAGGTGCTCAGCGCCTGCCGAGACACAACCAGCTCGGGTCGGGAGGGGGACAAGAAGCGGGCCCCCGAGTCAAACCCTGGCTCGGGCAAGAAGCGTGATCGGGAAGGAGAGCGCAAACGGAGGTACGAGCGGTACACCCCGTTGACCACGCCAGTCTACGAGATCTATGAAGACATCAAAGACTCGGGACTCCTCCGCCAGCCCGAACCAATGAGATCGAAGAACCGCAAGCGCGACAGACATTGCTTGTTCCACGGCGACCACGGGCACCACACCGGCGACTGTCACCAGCTCCAGGACGAGATCGAACGCCTCATCCGTCAGGGGCACCTAGCCCGGTTCGCAGCTGGGCACAAAGAAGACAAAGACGCCGCCGAGGAGATCGACAACGCCCCCCGAGGGGTCCACATCAACGTCATCTCCGGAGGAACAGCATCGGGCGGCGACACCAGCCGAGGAAGGAAGCGCCATGCCGAGCGGGCCAGCCGGGTCTCAGAGCCCTCAGGGGGCCCGCCGAGGGAGCCCCAGGTCATAGTCTTCTCCGACCAAGACCTGGAAGGGCTAAGCACCCCGCATGATGATGCCCTCGTCATCTCGGCCACAATAAACCATTGTAACGTAGATAGAATTCTGGTTGACAATGGAAGCGCCCCCGATGTATTATCTTATGACTGTTTCCTCAAGATGGGGGAAGACCCATCCAAGCTCCGCCCGATCCGAACCCCCCTTTGCGGGTTTAACGGCCTGGCCACCTACCCCGAGGGAGCCCTAAGCCTGCCGGTCACCATCGGCACCCCACCCAAAACCGTTACGGTCATGGTGGACTTCATAGTGATCAAGGGTATGATAGCGTACAACGCCATTTTCGGCCGGAAAATTCTCAGCCGAATGAAGGCCGTACCATCTACCTATCACCAAAAAATGAAGTTTCCACCAAAAACGGGTTGGGGGAAGCCCGAGGTAACCAGGCCACGGCTAGAAGGTGCTACAACATCTCGGTGGAAGCCTCAAGGCCGGACGGAGGGGATAAGGGCCCCAAGGGAATCGAAGGGAAGACCGTAACCGCCGAGCCCGGTGGCGAGTTGCTAATGGTGTTCCTAAACGATGACCCGGCCCTCGGAGTAAGGATCGGAGCTGACCTACCACCTAAGGAACAGCAACAATACAAGAAATTTCTTTCTGAGTACGCTCAGGTCTTCGCTTGGGCCGATGATCAACTCCCTGGCATACCAGGGGAGACCGTGATGCACAAGCTCAGCCTTGACCCCACCGTCAGGCCCGTACAGCAACGGAGAAGGAAGCATGCGCCCGAGAAACAGGCGGTCATCAAGGCGCAGGTCACCAAGGGACAAGAGACAGGCCTCTTCAGGCCAGTCCTGTACCCTACGTGGCTAGCCAATGTCGTCCTGATGCCAAAAACCACAGGCAAGTGGCGAATGTGTGTGGACTTCACCGATCTGAATAAGGCTACCCCCAAGGACTGCTATCCGCTACCGAGCATCGACCAATTGGTTGATTCAACCTCGGGCAACGAGATACTCAGTTTCCTGGATGCCTATTCAGGTTATCACCAGATCAGAATGAATCCAGAAGACGTCGAGAAGACAGCCTTCATCACTGACTGCGGCGTGTACTGCTACACCCGGATGCCCTTCGGGTTAAAGAACGCCGGAGCCACATATCAGCGGCTGGTAAACCACGTGTTCGAGGGACAGCTAGGCCGGAACGTCGAGGCTTACATCGATGACATGCTCGTCAAGACTCCCAAGGCCCAAGACCACTTGCCGACCTTGCTGAAACCTTCGGCACCCTCCTGAAGTACAACATGAAGCTCAACCCCGCCAAGTGCGCCTTCGGAGTAAAATCCGGGAAGTTCCTGGGTTTCCTAGTCACTCAGCGCGGGATCGAGGCCAACCCCGACAAAGTCCAGGCCATCCTGGACATGCGCCCGCCCACGTGCATTAAAGACGTCCAGCGTCTGACGGGGCGTGTCGCCGCTCTCAGCCGTTTCCTGTCCCGTGCGGCCGAACGATGCTTGCCCTTCTTCAAATTAATGAGGGGGCCCAAGCTGGCATCTGCTACGTTCGCATGGGATGAGGAGTGCCAGGCAGCATTCGCCGAGCTTAAGGAGTTCCTGGCTTCGCCACCGGTGCTCTCCAAGCCCGTCCTAGGCGAAGTCCTGCTGCTCTACCTCTCGGCGACGCCATCCACGGTCAGCTCGGTCCTGGTCAGAAATGACTCGGAATCGAAAGACCGGTCTACTACACCAGCAAGGTGCTCAGTGGGGCCGAACGGAGGTACCCCGCAACCGAGAAACTCGTGCTAGCGTTGGTCACCTCCGCGAAGCGCCTCCGCCCCTACTTCCAGGGGCACCCCATCACCGTGCTAACCGGCGAGCCGCTGAAGAAGATTCTGGCCCACCCCGAGGCCTCGGGGCGACTCGTCAAATGGGCCATCATGCTCGGGGCCTACGACATCTCGTACCAGCCGCGATCAGCAATCAAAGGCCAAGCGCTCGCCGACTTCATTGCCGAAAGCACCATCCCTGCCGAGGACAGGCCTCCGACCGCGACCGAGCCAGCCTGGGAACTGTTCGTCGATGGGTCGTCCAATTCGGCAGGCAGTGGTGCGGGGATCCTCATAAGGTCCCCCGAAGGGATAGAGCTACAGTACGCCTTAAAATTCAACTTTCAGGCGTCCAACAACGCTTCCGAGTACGAGGCCCTTATCTCGGGAGCACGCATGGCCCGACGGCTGGGGGTCGAGCGAGTCAGGATCCACACCGACACTCAACTAGTCGCAGGTCAGGTCAACGGCGAGTATGAGGCTCGGGAGGTACCCATGATCAAATACCTTCAGCTGGTCCGGAGCCTGGCCCAACAGTTCGAGGGATTTGAGGTAGTCCGGATAGCTCGGGAGCGAAACTCCCGGGCGGACGCCCTCTCTCGATTGGCCTCCTCCCTAGACCCGGAAGGTACACGATCGGTCCTCCTAGAAGAGCTAGAGCGCCCAAGCATCGACACGGAGCTCCTCGCTGTTGACTCGGCCACCCCAAGTGACTGGCGCTCCCCCTACCTGTCATGGCTACAAGACTCCCAAGAGCCCTCCGACCCTCGGGAAGCCCGCCGAATGAAGTATCAAGCTCGGCGCTTCGTCGTCCTCGACAATGCCCTCTACCGAAGATCGTTCTCCGGTCCCCTCCTGAAGTGCCTCGGTCCAGACGAGGCAGGCCGAGCCATCCAAGAGATTCATGAAGGCCTGTGCGGAGCGCACTCAGGGGCCCGGTCGCTAGCCCGAATCCTGTTACGACAGGGGTACTGGTGGCCCACCCTGCAGCGCGACTGCTCAGCCTATGTTCAACAGTGCGACCGATGCCAGCGGTTCGACCACTTGGTCCATCAGCCGGCAACGGAACTTGTCACCCTAACCGAGCCCTACCCTTTCGCTCGGTGGGGAATCGATATCCTTGGGCCATTCCCAACGGCCCAGTCCCAGAAGAAGTTCATCATCGTCGCCATCGACTACTTCACCAAGTGGATCGAGGCCGAGGCTACGGCAAGGATCACCGAGACAGTCGTTTGGGGCTTCGTTTGGAAATCGATCATTTGCCGCTTTGGCATCCCCCGAGTGATAGTAAGCGATAACGGTCGGCAATTCGACTCTCGATACTTCCGAGACAGATGCGCCGACCTAAATATCCGCAACCACTTCACTTCGGTCGCCCACCCTCAGGCCAACGGGCTGGTTGAAAATGCCAACAAGACTATCTTGAAAGGCATAAAAACCAGACTCGGCAAGGCTAAGGGTAGCTGGCTCGAGGAATTGCCTAGCGTACTGTGGTCGCACCGAACAACCCCCAGGACGGCAACCGGTGAAAGCCCCTTTCAGTTGGTATATGGCACCGAGGCCGTCGTTCCGTTGGAGATCGCCAACCCGTCTCTCCGAGTGATCAGCTTCTCACCCGAGGCCAACGGGCAAAAATTGCTCGAGAACCTCGACCTGACAAGCGAACTCCGAGAGATCGCGAACGTCCGGGCAACGGAGTACCAGCGCCGCCTCACTCGATACTACAACGCCAAGGTCCGAGACAGACGTTTCCAACCGGGGAACTTCGTCCTCAGGAAAGCCGAAGCCTCTCGACCACTGGAGGCGGCGGGCAAGCTATCCCCCAACTGGGAAGGTCCCTACCGAGTGGTCGAGACGCTCGGGAAAGGTGCGTACAGGTTAGCGACAATGGAAGGGGAGCCTATTCCTCGGACGTGGAACGCAGCCGCACTACGCAGATTCTACTTTTGAAATTGTACAGCGAGATGGACAGAATAAAATTCCTGTTCTTTTCATTCCAAACCGTTGGTACATCAGGTAGGCAAATGCCAGTACATCACATAGCAAAAACAAAGCAAAAGTCCGTCTAACATCGTTTCAAGGGGTCATCGCTCGACTGACTCGGTCTTGATCTCCTCGCATCCAGCCACTGACTCTGCCTCGTGCGAAACTGGCTCGGACAAGAGGTGGTCGAGCCAGTTGGCTCGGATGGCCCGTGACAAAGGTGACAGAGGGACTTCAGGAGGAAGGCCACCTTTAAACGTTGAGGAAGGCTACCTCCCAAGTTGGCAACAACCGGGAAAAAGGAGCGCCGGGAAGGCCCCCCCTCTTCCAAACTGCCAACTCCTTGGAAGGAAGGAGAGAGCAAGCAGCCCCCGAAGAGTGAAAGAAATGAAGAGCAGAAGAGGGAAAAAGAGGCTGCAGACGGAGGAAGGCCTCGGTGAGGAGGGAGCCGGATACGCCTCCTCCCCTCACACGGAGGGAAGTGACGGCAGACTCCCCTGATGCCCCCATCCGTCCTCCGCCTCGGCGTCCACCCGGAAGCCTCGCCGGAGCCAAGAAGAGGCCAACGGCGTGCTTCCACACGCCAAAGTCCTCCCCAGATCCGCGCGGCGACCGTAGGACCCGTCTCGTGCACGCGCGGCGACCGTGGGATCCGTTCAACCTCACAAGACAGCAGGAGCCCACCGCTCCCCGTCGTCGGCGGCATCGCCCTCCGAAGGATCCTCCATGCTCCGGATGCAAAGGCACAACGCGGAGTGAAAAGGAAGGAGCAAGGAAGACTGTTAGAGACAATCCCAAGCGGTGGAGAGGAAAGGGCGCCTTCCGGTCCTTCTTATAGGCCAAAGGAGGCTACACGCCTTAAATGCCCCCCTCGGAAACACGCCGAAGGATTTCTCCCCTGAACAGTCACCTCCAACTCCTCGTTTCCCGCCCTCGCGGGATTCACGAAGCGGCCTGACATTCAAAGCGTGAGGGGACGGAGGAACGCCCCGTCAGAAGCCTACCAAAACAGCGTGCGAAAACCGTGCAGGACATATCGGCACCTCTCAACCACCCAAGATTCGCCAACCAAATCACGGCAAGGATAGTACCCAAACAGAGCAAGTCATTTATTATCGTACCAAAAGGAAACCCTCTAAAAAGAGGAAAGAGGGACAAAAAGGGAAAGAGGCACAATACATCAGGCCTCGGGCCCACTTTGACGCTCGAGACCGGCGGAAGGAGACGCGTCACCCCCGGCGCCTTCGGTGACGGCCGGCTCGGACACTGACCTCGCCTGTGCGAGAACTGTCTCAGTCGTGAGCCCTCCCGAGAAGCCCGGAGCCGGTGACCCCGACGGAGGCGATCCCTCCGAATCTTCTCCGACCGACGAAGAAGAGCTGGAAACCGACTCATCCGAATCATAACGCTGGCCAAAGGGAACTCGATCGCGGAGTTTTGTTCATGGGCGCAGCCTACCGCCCGGCGATAGCCCTGCTTGAACCCCTTTCGAGCACCTCGGCGTAGCGCTACCTCGTAGTAAGGTAGGGCGGCTTCCAACAGGTCGGCCGAGTAAGCATCCGAGCTCCTGTAACGCTCGATTGCCTCCGCCTCGATCTGTCCCGCCCTACCGACGAACTCGACCCGCGCCCGCTCCGCCTCGGACGCACGTTCCTCTGCCCGGGCCCGGTCCACCTCAGCCTCAGCTCGGAGACGCTCCGCCATCTCCGCCCGATCTAGCAGCTCGGCACGCTCGAGCTCCCAGCGATTGTCCAGATCGAGGCGACGCAGACGCTCCTCCTCCAAGGATCGGCTTGCCCTCTCAAGAGACTCTCGGGTCTTGGCGAGCTGTTCGGTCAGCACCTCAGCCTCCAGTCGGCTCGCCCGCGCCACCTCTCGGAACGCGGAGAACTCCTGCCGGAGTCCCTCATGCTCCCCCTTGAGTCGGGCCAGCTTCCTCTCGCATCCCCGAGGGTCCAGGCAAGGTTCGACCGCTCCGTTTCCGTCCGCGCGTGCGCCTCCGCCATCAAAGCCGCCGACCGAGCTATGACCAGGCCGCCTTCCATCAGAACATCGAGGACCCCGGGGGGGGGTATTGCGCCTTTCTCCCCCCTTCGTCCTCGCGGCAATCGATCGACAGACCCGATATAGGTCGCCCGTAATGCCGAGCCTTTCCAAGGGCTCCGGCAAAGGAGACCGCTCCGCCCGGGGCACTCCGCCAGAGGGCTCTGCTCGAGCAACGGGACCGGCCACCTCGCGCGCCACGGTCGGTTGGGGTTGCAACGCCTCCCCGGGCGAACCCCCAACCTCGACCGATGCCGCAGGTCCAACCGCACCGGAAGCTCCCAGCATCTGGGGCTGCAACGCCCTCGCGGGCGAACCCCCAGCCCCGCCTGTCTCGGCCCGCACCTCGGCGACCGGGACGTCACCGCCTCCGGCCGACCCCCTGGCCTCGGTGACTGCTACTTCAACATCGGCCCCCTCTACCCCCGTGGGGGGGAGAGCCGACCTATCGCCGTCCTCTGAAGGGCCCCCGGTCTCCTCGGCCCCCTCTCGCCTGGCAGATGGGGGAGCTGGCCTCGAGGGGTCGGCCCCATCTTGCCCCCGGGAGGGGAGTGCCGCCGAGCCAAAGTCGCCCCCGGCGGTAGGAGGGAGACCTGCCTTCTTGGCCCGCTTCTTGGCCTTCGCGGCCTCCCGCAACTTTCCCGCCATGGGATCCTTGCGCTTTGTGCCAGCCGGCCGTGAAGACCCCCCGGGGGTCACCCCCTTGCCCTTATCCCGGGCTTGGGCGCGACCCACAGGAGCCTCCGGCTCGTCGGCCGCCGAGTCATCTTCTCCCAGATCGATGACCTCAGCAGTATCCTCCAGAGGTTCCCGCCTCACGTCTACAGCAAAGAAAGAAGACCCGGTCAGGAGAAGAAAAGTAACTACCACCCCAGGGGAACAACCTAAAGGGCGGTACCTGTCGACTTCAACCGCGTAAGCAGGCACCGTTCGATGTTCTCCGGCGTCACCAGCTCCTCGGTCGACCGGCGGTTCTCCAGCAGACGGGCGGCCTGCTGCTCCACATGGGGAGGGAACTCCTCCTGGCGAGGAGGAATGTTCGGATGGAAATTGGGCGAGATCCGGCATCTCCAGAGTTCATCCGTCGCCTCCGCCTTCACCCAGAAGAATTGGGTTTTCCACCCCTTGTGCGAGGAGTCCTTCGCCGCGAGGGCGATGCAACTCCTGTTCCTCCTTGCCTGGATAAAGTAAAAGCCCTTCCCCGCCGACGGGTGCGCCTTCAACTCGAAAAAGTAATGAAAGAGGTCCAAGGAAGGGAAAATGTTGTGCTGGCGACAGAGGATCCGAAAGGCAGAGAGGAGGAGGTACGAGTTGGCCACCAGTTGGATGGGCGCCAACCGGAAAAGTTCGAGGATCTGGAGTACGAGGGGCTCGAAGGGAAGGCGGAACCCGCTTTTCCACGCCAGAAGAAACGTGCAGATGTGCCCCGTTCGGTCGTCCAAACTCGTCTCGAACGGGGTGGCGGCAGCAAAGCTATACCTGAAAGGCAAGCGAAAGCGATGCTCCAGCTTCTTCACCTCTGCCTCCCCCAACTCGCTGCAGCGGGAGACAGGCTCCCGCCTCACCTGCCCGAGTTCCAGCGGCGGATCAGCCATCGAGCCGGAAGAGGACCCCTCGCAAGAACTCGAAGACTCCGGAGGGGAAGGAAGTTGCCGGACCGCCTCCGCGGTTGTCCTCGCCAACTCCTCGAACGCCGCCGCAAGACTTCGCACCTCCACTGTGCCCTCACGGCGCATCAAGAAGCTCCGAAAGCCAAGAAACTAAGGAAAGCCCGAAACCCTGGAAGCCTAGAACGACGAACAAGTGCCCAACGCCTATAAAACCCTGGAGGGAGGCGGCGCGTCGTTCCGTGCTCCGAGAAAAAGGGGGGCCCCTTCAGTTCAAATCCGTCAGGATCATTATTACGGGCCCAGGCGACCACTCCACGTGGCACCATAAACGCCAACGGAATTCCACCCACCTGAGCCACGCCGGTCCAAAGCCTCAAAAACTACTCAACCGAGCCTCCATGGCTCGGGAGTAGGAGGGGGACAAGTGGAGAGGGGGATTTCTGTAGCCCACCCAAAGAGCAGCCCAACAAGACTCAACAGGGTCCAACGAGGCAAGCTCACCCGAGTGATAGCCCACGGGGCCCACTCAGGGAAGAAAAGCCCAATAAACAGACACTCGAGGAACCAACCCTCCCCGGCGGCCCCTAGGCTCGGAGGGCCCGAGTGATGGTCAGGTCACAAGGAAGGTCCGGCCCAGGCCGTTTTTCCGCTCGGGAGAGACAGGCGCCAGCCGACCTATCCGACCCCTCCTTTGACCGAGCTATCCTCCTCGCCCGGACAGGGCTGGCGTTTCAGGAGCTCGGACTGGACGCTAGCCGTTCGCGCTGCCTTTAAGAGTCCCCAACGGACAGGGGAATCAACCAGCCACCGGGTTTCAAGGCGATAACGCCCCCACGATAAAGGCCATGAAAGCCCACGTTGAGGACGTAACTCCCGCCGGAGACCCCCCAGCTGACAGGACTCCTGAAGGCGGCACACTACTTAAAACCAGGGCTACCCTCCGGTGGAAGGTAAGAGAAAAAAGGAAGGTAAAACTCCTGAGCAATCCGCTTCACCCCCCCCCCCTTTTTGGTGGAGAGGAGTCTCGCGCATCAGCTTTCCTCCTCCCTTCATTGCTTCCACCACAGCTCTACTGACTTAGCCATCGGAGGGTTTCACCCCAGGGAAATCCCCTGGGCCCTCTGACGTGTTTCCCTGTCTTACAGTTCATCTCCTGGTGATCCACGGCCCGCTCAGGACGCAGCGCGAGATTTCGCCTCTTCAGTCATAATCACATGAACCACAACTCATTTAACTAATACGGGACTATTGCTCAAGGGAATATGCCCAAATTTTAACACTCCCCCTCACGTTCAAGACAGGCCGTGAACATTAATTGGGTGGAGGTGGCAAGATAAGAAATATATGGAGTTGGGCTAAGACCATGCTATGATACCATGTTGAATCCACAAAATCACGGCATTGAGATACAAGGGCCCATGGTCATAAGCACATGAACCACAACTCATTTAATCAATACGAGACAATTGCCCAGGGGACTATTGTGATGCCCTGGAATTTTTTTGGATCCTTGTTTGTGGGTCCCGGATATGGTTTCTCGGAGTGTCTGATTCCGTTGTGTCCGAAATTTTATTTCGGACATCTTTCGTGTTCGGATCGGCGCGATCCGGAGTTTTTTCGGAGGCCCAGGAGCGTTCTGTGGCCTTTCCGCGTGTGTTTTTTTGGAGATGACCGGTTGGGGCACGTAGACCTTCCTAAGCTCTCTCTTCATGTCCCACCATGACACGATGGGCCATTGCCCCCTAACCTCTCTCATTCTTTCGATGTAATCCCACTTTTCGACAACCTCATGAAGAAGCCGCTCTTTGGCGAAAGAGAATTGTATTGCCTCGGACATAGTATAACAATCAAAGTAGGTGTCCATGGTGGCCTCCCACTTGAGGTAGATGCCCGGGTCATTGGAGCCAAAAAAATTAGAGGCTTCAGGCCTACAGAAGCGGAGAGGATAGTTGCCAAGCCCATGGGTGGGCCAACGGTCATATCGCCTGGGCGACCGGGAATCTATGGGAAGTTGGAGAACTACATGTTAGACATGCCGACACTTGGACAAGACACTAGACACGACCCCAAAATACTAATGCAAAGTTGGCATGAGACTCGACTACACACTTAGACATGACGATGTTGGAATGCACTAACTAGGAACCTAGACTTAACCCATTATTCTGTACGTGGCGGAGCTAATCGATCCGAAGACCACTCGCGCAAGTGTGCGGCCTTCCCGATAGGTATAACCTAACGATCGTGTTACACCTTTTGATATACCGAGTAGAGGAATGCAAATGCAACCTTGAACTTGAATGACCCTAGACTTGAACGACACTCTGATACCAAACTGATGCGGGACGGATGACCGACTCGGGCTAAGACGTACGACCGACTCGATGTGCGGCCAACACTAGCACACTAAGGCAAGCCGGACGGCTGACCACCGTGGCATTCTCCAGGTGGAGACGTCTCTCAACAGCGACTCTCTTGAGTCCGACGATCGTCCCTTGCGAGGGAAACGTGGGGATCGCGGCGATTAAGAAACCACCGTCGCCTAGGGTGCTAATTCGCGCTCGGTGCTCGATTGGAGCCACGGAACGGGCGCTCACAACTCACAATCGCGGTGAATTTGAAACTAGCTATCGGCCTTATTCTCATAAACGCAGCAATATAGAAAGTATACTAAACAACAAAGGTAAGGATTGGAACGAGCACGTACCTCCACGACTAGTCGTGGGGAAGAATTCCCGGCCGATTTCCGAACAACCCCAATACACGCAAGATTAACTTTACAATTTCAGAAGCTTGGCCCACTCCACATAGGGAGGTATCGGTCTACAATCAATAACTTTGGGGTTGCTGGAACCTGGGTTGACGGGCCACACTCGCAGGAGGCGAGGAACGCGTGCCGGAGCCGCTCGGGTACGCCGACGGAAAGCCGACCCCGTTCTGCCCGCGCTGGTCACCCTGCGCAGCAAGCTTGCGGAGGTTGGTACGGCTGGATCCGATGCCCGATCGGAGCACCGTTTGTTGAAGAATGTCGGTGACTGGATGTAGTATCTTCACTCCGAAGATCGCGAACAGATGCCTTCAGATCTGGGCGCAGTGACGAATCTTATGAGGTTCTGGTTTTGTGCTCACAGAACTGCACAGAAACACGGTAAAATGTTGGAAAAATGGTTACCGATGTCGGATCGGGGCGTTCCTTGTGGGAGGTGGTAGGCGACGTCCAGAGGAAGAAATACTCTGAAGATCCTTCACACGGATCTTGGCCGGATGAAGCGGGCCAGGCTCTGAAAGTTGATTCTAGTTCTCAGCCGGGCCTGCTCAGACCCGCCCGCGCGATCCCACGAGAACTGCCGTCACGATCAGCACCGGTCACGGATCGAGGCGAAACTAGTGACAACACGAAGAGGACTTGAACTACTATGATTGCTCTTCAGAAACCAACTTCAGACGGCGTCGGGTTGGGCTGAAGAATTTAATACACAGTCATCTTCAGATCTGGGCAGCAATCTGGGGCAGATATGTGCGCCTCCACGAGAAAAATCGCCACTGTTGCTCACGAACTCCGATCGATGCGAAACCAAAGCTGAAAGTTTGCTAACTTGCAGAGGTATCACGGATAAATTTTTTGGAAGAAGAAGATAAGAAGAGAAGGGGGATATGAGGTCGAGTCACACGACCTAGAACTGTCCCGTCACAGGACTGCAACCAGGGAATCACTCCCAAGAGAATCACTCTCTAATGCACTTATCTCTTAACAAAACTTCATTCTATTAAGCATAAACACTATACATGCCCTTATATAGGGAAATGGAAGGAGTAGGGGGGAGGGGACTTGCGCAAGATGCAAGTAGGGGGAGGAGAATTCGTTGGTTACAAGAAGGGAGAGGGGGGGTGCGCATGGATCATGACAAGGTGAAAGGGAAGGGGGACAAGGGGACATGGTTGCTCACCTACCTTCACCAACCTTTGAAATTCAAAGGGGAGGGGTAGGTGGCAGCCATATGTGGCATTGACCAGCAGCTATTTGAATGCCCCATGTGGTAAATGGGATGGGAAGAAGAAAAATCAACAATGGCTAGCCTAATACAACAAAAAAAGAGGGCGCCCCCTTCATTGGGCCTTGAATGGGCCACTTTGGTCCATGGCTTAACCAAGCCCATTCCAACCTAGATGGCTTAAGGCCATTCCACCCTTGAAGGCCGATGAATGAAGAGAGCCCACTCTAGATTATCCAATCTAGGTAGCCCATGTGGAAGGAAGCCCATATGGCTTATGGATCCATTAGAAATGGACCAAGGCCATTCCTTCTTATGGAATGCTTTAAGGGCTTTAACAAATTGGCCCATTAGGAGCCTTACAACCAGCCCTTTAGCAAATTACACATACAATACCCTTTACAAGCCCAATTCAATGCCAAAAAAGGTCCAAATTCAAGCCAAATTATCCCCCTTTTGAAGATAAGCCGATGTAGTCCACTTGGCGCTCCGCGTATGGCACCGTCGGTTCGCCGACGTGTCACGTGATCGCCCTGGTGTCCGCACCAATTCTCCCCGGGTGGGAGGAACTCGACCCCGTCGAGTAAGGGTCCCGAAGCTTGCGCTCTCCGCATGTGATCAAGACGTTGGTCATCGTGGGGCATCCTCACCAACGCACTAGGACGTGTGGGTATGCGCCATTCCTTGTGGTGATCACCTGCTCATCCAGTATACAATCTATATGCATGCGTTGAGGCTGGAAGAGGTGGACTCTCGGGTGAGGGTCACTCCAAATAGAAAGATAAAGCTCGAAACTCACTAGGGATCACCGCGGGTTCCAACATGCTATCAGAGGAAACATGGAACGTCGAATTGACACCATTGTCGTTCGGTAGTTCAATATCGTACGCTTTCGGACCCACTTGTTTCTTAACCCAGAAAGGGTGGGGATCGTGGACTTAGAGTGGCTTTCGGTCTCCAGGCGGAAACCTGTCAGGTATGACCCTGATCTAGATGTACTCTCCCTTTGAATCCACGAATATGTAGCATGCATTGGCTACCTCCTTATGCGTGCTTTGACTGGCCATTTATTGACACGACTTAATGCAAACCATATGCATGAAAGAGAACAACGAGGGAGACAAACAAACACACACACATGACCTTAGACAAACCTATGGCTAGTCCGACCTACGCATGGACGATGGCGGACCAGGACACCCAAATGTGTGCCATGCATACACTAGATGCAACCAAAGGTAGGTAGGATGATGTACTCCTAGACACCCAAAAAGACACCATGCATGCAAGGACTTCCTATCAGATGTGGGTGTGGGTGGGCTAAGAGGTTCATCACCACTACATGTAGGTAAGGCATGCCATGCTTCCCAATAATCGGACCTATTGCTATGTGGAATTTGATTGGCACGAGTGAGAAGAGAGTGGTAGGGGACTTCCTTGACAAAGTGGAGGGGAAGTGATGGAGCACGAGGCCCACTAGAGAAGGGGTCGAATGGGTCAAAGAATGTGTGACCCCCCGATTCCTCCATTACATAGTCCCATGTTTGAAATTCATGAAGGTGATGGTCACCTCCATCCATCGTGGTAGATGGGACAGTGTATAGAAGATAGGGCTCCTCCCTCGGGATAAAAGGAGTGAAGTCGGGCTCGGCCGGTAACGGGAGGAGTAGAAGAACCTCCGTGGTAACATGACCCACGGTGTACACGGAGGTGATGGACCCTAAAGCGGGATGAGTGAAACTACGACCTGTGGGTCGGTCGAAGCCTGGAGCCAACAAGTGCGTAAATATCAATTGCCGGTCTAACCCTTTAAGAAGGTCATCCAATGTATCCACATAGTGACTAGACCGGAAAGTGGTGTGAATGAATTGATTGGCACCAGAGGCTGGATAGGGTCCATAGATGGGAAGGGAAGTGGGACCAAGCCATCCTTGAGCCAACTAACTAGTGGCTCGGCTATGTAAAGTGTACCCGTTAGAAATACGGGTGGCTCGGGCTTGGGTGGCTCCAAATGAGATGGTTCCGAATAGAGTTCGGCAGTAGAGGATGGTAGCATGGGAGCTCTCGTGGGTGGGGAATGAGGATCCACTATGATGGGGAGAGGGCTTGGGGACTCCGTTGATGGGGCCAGGTTAAGACTACCGGCGATGACCTCCTTAGGCTCGGGTAGGAGTACATCACTAGGAGTACGTGTCTTATCCCCCCATCCAACCGGTCCAAAATCATTTGCATAAGTTCGGCAACGGAGTGGGTTGGAATAGGGATATCATGGTGGACTCGCCTGTAGTCAACTGTCCTAGGATTGGGTCTTGGCTCATCTACGTGTGGGACTCTTTGCCTCGGACTAGAACCCACTTGGTTGGAAGTGATTGGGTGGGGCCGGTTGGAGGTGACCGGTTGGGGCACGTAGACCTTCCTAAGCTCTCTCTTCATGTCCCACCATGACGCGATGGGCCATTGCCCCCTAACCTCTCTCATTCTTTCGATGTAATCCCACTTTTCGGCAGCCTCATGAAGAAGCCGCTCTTTGGCGAAAGAGAATTGTATTGCCTTGGACATAATATAACAATCAAAGTAGGTGTCCATGGTGGCCTCCCACTTGAGGTAGATGCCCGGGTCATTGGAGCCAAAAAAATCTGAGGCTTCAGGCCTACAGAAGCGGAGAGGATGGTTGCCAAGCCTATGGGTGGGCCAATGGTCATATCGCCTAGGCGACCGGGAATCCATGAGAAGTTGGAGAACTACATGTTAGACATGCCGACACTTGGACAAGACACTAGACACGACCCCAAAATACTAATGCAAAGTTGGCATGAGACTCGACTACACACTTAGACATGACGATGTTGGAATGCACTAACTAGGAACCTAGACTTAACCCATTATTCGGTACGTGGCGGAGTTAATCGATCCGAAGACCACTCGCACAAGTGTGCGGCCTTCCCGATAGGCATAACCTAACGATCGTGTCACACCTTTTGATATACCGAGTAGAGGAATGCAAATGCAACCTTGAACTTGAATGACCCTAGACTTGAACGACGCTCTGATACCAAACTGATGTGGGACGGATGACCGACTCGGGCTAAGATGTACGACCGACTCGATGTGCGGCCAGCACTAGCACATTAAGGCAAGCCTGGCGGCTGACCACCGTGGCATTCTCCAGGTGGAGACGTCTCTCAACAGCGACTCTCTTGAGCCCGACGATCGTCCCTTGCGAGGGAAACGTGGGGATTGCGGCGATTAAGAAACCACCGTCGCCTAGGGTGCTAATTCGCACTCGGTGCTCGATTGGAGCCACGGAACGGGCACTCATAACTCACAATCGCGGTGAATTTGAAACTAGCTATCGGCCTTATTCTCACAAACGCAGCAATATAGAAAGTATACTAAACAGCAAAGGTAAGGATTGGAACGAGCACGTACCTCCATGACTAGTCGTGGGGAAGAATTCCCGGCCGATTTCCGAACAACCCCAATACACACAAGATTAACTTTACATTTTCAGAAGCTTGGCCCACTCCACACAGGGAGGTATCGGGCTACAATCAATAACTTTGGGGTTGCTGGAACCCGGGTTGACGGGCCACACTCGCAGGAGGCGAGGAACGCGTGCCGGAGCCGCTCGGGTACGCCGACGGAAAGCCGACCCAGTTCTGCCCGCGTTGGTCACCCTGCGCAGCAAGCTTGCAGAGGCTGGTACGGCTGGATCCGATGCCCGATCGGAGCGCCGTTTGTTGGAGAATGTCGGCGACTGGATGTAGTATCTTCACTCCGAAGATCGTGAACAGATGCCTTCAGATCTGGGCGCAATGACGAATCTTCTGAGGTTCTATTTTTGTGCTCACAGAACTGCACAGAAACACGGTAAAATATTGGGAACATGGTTGCCGATGTCGGATCGGGGCGTTCCTTGTGGGAGGTGGTAGGCGACATCCAGAGGAAGAAATACTCTGAAGATCCTTTACATGGATCTTGGTCGGATGAAGCGGGGCAGGCTCTGAAAGTTGATTCTAGTTCTCAGCCGGGCCTGCTCAGACCAGCCCGCGCGATCCCACGAGAACTACCGTCACGATCAGCACCGGTCACGAATCGAGGCGAAACCAGCGGTAACACGAAGAGGACTTGAACTACTACGATTGCTCTTCAGAAACCAACTTCAGATGGCATCGGGGTTGGGCTGAAGAATTCAATACACAGTCATCTTCAGATCTGGGTAGCAATCTGAGGCAGATCTGCGCGCCTCCACGAGAAAAATCGCCACCGTTGCTCACAAACTCCGATCGACGCGAAACCAAAGCTGAAAGTTTGATAACTTGCAGAGGTATCACGGATAAATTTTTTAGAAGAAGAAGATAAGAAGAGAAGGGGGATATGAGGTCGAGTCACACGACCTAGAACTGTCCCGTCACAGGACTGCAACCAGGGAATCACTCCCAAGAGAATCACTCTCTAATGCACTTATCTCTTAACAAAACTTCATTCTATTAAGCATAAACACTATACATGCCCTTATATAGGGAAATGGAAGGGGTAGGGGGGAGGGGACTTGCGCAAGATGCAAGTTGGGGGAGGGGAATTTGTTGGTTACAAGAAGGGAGAGGGGGGGTGTGCATGGATCATGACAAGGTGAAAGGGAAGGGGGACAAGGGGACATGGTTGCTCACCTACCTTCACCAACCTTTGAAATTCAAAGGGGAGGGGTAGGTGGCAGCCATATGTGGCATTGACCAGCAGCCATTTGAATGCCCCATGTGGTAAATGGGATGGGAAGAAGAAAAATCAACAATGGCTAGCCTAATACAAGAAAAAAAGAGGGCGCCCCCTTCATTGGGCCTTGAATGGGCCACTTTGGTCCATGGCATAACCAAGCCCATTCCAACCTAGATGGCTTAAGGCCATTCCACCCTTGAAGGCCGATGAATGAAGAGAGCCCACTCTAGATTATCCAATCTAGGTAGCCCATGTGGAAGGAAGCCCATATGGCTTATGGATCCATTAGAAATGGACCAAGGCCATTCCTTCTTATGGAATGCTTTAAGGGCTTTAACAAATTGGTCCATTAGGAGCCTTACAACCAGCCCTTTAGCAAATTACACATACAATACCCTTTACAAGCCCAATTCAATGCCAAAAAAGGTCCAAATTCAAGTCAAATTATCCCCCTTTTGAAGATAAGCCGATGTAGTCCACTTGGCGCTCCGCGTATGGCACCGTCGGTTCGCCGACGTGTCATGTGATCGCCCTGGTGTCCGCACCAGATGATTCCCCGTAAGTCTGAGTTGAGTGACGTGAAGACCGAGGGGGGGATGGAGTCATTGGGTCCCGCCGTGCGAAGAGTCAGCGGATGGCCTGTCATGTGTTGGATCGTGCCTGCTGGGCCGGTGGAGGTTTCCCGTTGACGAATGTCTGGTGACCAGTGAATGGTCTTTCATAGACAGAAGATGCTGGTTGTAGGGGCTCGAGAATAGAGAGAGCCGCGCGCCAACGAGGCCTTTTGGTGACCGTTTCTGAGGTGTGATCTGGTGGAAGCTCAGTGATTGGTCGCCCCTGGTGCAGGGTGTCAGACCGGTCAGCGGGTTGTGAAGCTGGCGTTTGGTTGGTCAGCCGAGTATGGGCGTTGATCGGTGGATTGGTTCTTGCGGTGAAGATTGCGTTCCCTCGGAGAGCGAGAGGGTGGCAGTGATGCCGTGGGTTGTTTCCGTTGTGTCTGAGGTGATACCAGACTTGCGTCTTTGTATTATGCTTGCTCTGGTGACCGATGTGTGTGCGGTGTGCGGAGTGTGGCGTCGTTCGTGAATATGGTCTGGCCGTATCCCTCATGATCGGTGCTTTTGCGAGAATCAAGGTTTTTCTATGCTGGGGCCATGACAGTGTTGTCAGTTGGTGGAGGCGTTCTTCCCCTGCGACTTGGTGTTAGTCCTGAATTTCGAGGATGAAATTTCTTTAAGGGGGGAGGGCTGTGATGCCCTGGATTTTTTTCGCATCATTGTTTGTGGGTCCTGGATCTGGTTTCTCGGAGCGTCCGACTCCGTTGTGTCTGAAATTTCGTTTCGGACATCTTTTGTGTTCGGATCGGCGCGATCCGGAGTTGTTTCGGAGGCCCATGAGCGTTCTGTGGCCTTTCCGCGTGTGTTTTCCGATTTCCGGTGTGTGTTTCGGTAATTCCTTCGGAACCTCGTGGTGGGTGAACCGGGCCGTTCACCAGGGCGCGAGTGGTACCGTCGCGATCGGTGCGTTCCGAGGATCGCGGAAACGTGATTTTTTATTTTCTGGTATTTTCAGGAATTTCTGGATTTTCCTATATATAACCTTTTTCTCTCTCTCCCCTCTCATATCTCTCTTCTCTCCCTCTCTCTCCGGCGGTCGACGGGGTGGAGCGTGGGCAAGGTGGGGACGGCGCGGGCGAGGCACGGGCGAGGATGGGTGAGGATCGAGGCGGTGGAGGCGTGGTGAAGCTCGGCCGTGGGTTCGTGGAACGGCGAGGCTTCAATGGCGTTTTCTTCGTAGATCGGCATCCACGGTGCGTCGAATCTTCGATGGAGGTAGGGAGATGGACCCTCAACCCGCGTACTTCATTCCCCGCGAGTTTTGTACGCCGTGTGAGCCGAGTGGGCTTATTTGGGCGTTTTGGGGAAAATGCATGTTTTTGGGTGTGTGAGCAGAATCTTGTGTTTGATCGTGTTTTTGGGGTTTAAATGGGTCCTCTCTGTGCTAGAGAGGTTGGGGAATGTTTTCCCGTTTGTTTCCCCTTCACCTGGGGGTGAACGGGGCGTGGAATGGGTTTTTATGCCGTTTCCACCGTTTTCGTGCGCGGACTGAGAACGCGCTAGTCTCGGCTAGCGCGTTCTTGAGGGTCGCGCCGCCCCGATGGGGCGCGTTCATCGGAGAAGATGAACAGTAAGGCGGTTCATGTCGCACTATGGGGTCCTAGCGTGATCTGCCTTGTCGCGCTAGGGGTTCCTTGCGCGATATTCCTTGTCGCGCTAGGGGTCCCTAGCGCGACCTGTCTAGTCGCGCTAGGCGATCCTAGCGCGTTCCGTTCTGTCGCACTAGGTGATCCTAGTGCGATTTGTCCTGTTGTCTCGTGTTCCCCTTGGGCCGTGTGTGTCCCGGACCCCCCGTGGAGTTCCGTGACCGTGTCTTGGGTGTCCGGAGGTCCCGTTTACCTCGGTTAGCGTGCCCGCGAGTTTAAGGGTCCGGGTGACCTTCTAGCGTTCCGATTGTGTTGTGTTGGTCTCCGGTCGACCCGGTTGTGGCCAAGTGACCGACCTTTGGCCCCGTGAGTTTTCGCATTGTGGTTTTGGACCTAGGGATTAGGCCATGTTGACGGGTCAGTGCTGTCGTGTGCAACAGTCTTGACCCCGAGTCTTGTGACTCAAAGGCCGTTGGGTTTAGTGGGTCTAGTGGACCATCTAGAGTCTGGTGGCGTCGTGCCACCTGTTACTCCGTGTTACTCGCAATGGGTGCGTGCGTGGTTTCCTATGTCCACGTTGTTGTGTAGTGGACAGCGGATCTAGAGGGGAGGGGTGAATAGATATGTCCCTCTTTTCGCAATGGAACCCTCTAAATAGCTAGATAGAACAAATCGCAGCGGAATATAACTAGCTAAATGAAGGACACAACGATTTGCTTAGCAAGATGATTACTATTATATCGATTAGAACTTAAGCATGCATCTAGAACGAAACAATCACACAAACAAAGCACAACACACTGTGAACGCGTCACGTGGTGGACTGAGAGAGAGAGATGGGGTTTCTCCCTCTCTGAGTAATAAAGGGTGAAAGAAATGAGGATAAAACATTGAAACACGCGCTATAGGGGATATGAAAGAACGGTGGACAAGTACATCTACAGATGACACTCTAATGGAGACAGAAAGAATTTAGACTGACCGAACTTCGGTACATGGCGGAGATAGGGGTCCGAAGACCCTCTCACGCAAACTGAACCCCTTCCCGGTAGGCGTAATCCACCATTCCGAGAGCAGCTTTTCAGATACCGAATTCGAGTCTTGGGACTCTACGTGATAGAATTTGACAGACGGGAAGACACGTGGACTCGAAAATTGTAACGATATATCACTCCTTGAACAGTTACAAGAACAATATGAATAAAGGCATACCACCGCAGGACATTGGTCTTTGCGGGGTTTTAACAACAATATTGTAATATAAGCAGTAATTAATATATGTATATATAGAAACCACCGCGAGACATTGGCCTTACGGGATTTTTAAAGTAATATAAAAAATACATATAAGTATATATATAAACCACCACGAGACATTGGCCTCTGCAGGGTTTTTACTGTAACATAGATAATAAATATGAGTATATAAATATATAAACCACCACGAGACTGTGGCCTCTGCGGGGTTTTTATTGTGACATAAATAATAAGTATAAGTATATATATATATATATATATATATATAGAAACCACCACGAGACTGTGGCCTCTGCGGGGTTTTTATTGTGACATAAATAATAAGTATAAGTATATATATATATATAGAAACCACCACGAGACTATGGCCTCTGCGGGGTTTTTTTTACTATGACATAGATAATATAAATAAATAAATAAATTATATATATATATATATATATATATATATATATATATATATATATAGAAACCACCACGAGACTTTGGCCTCTAAGGAGTTTTTAATATGACATAAATAATATAAATAATATATATATATATATATATATATATATATATATATATATATATATATATATAAACCACCACGAGACTGTGGCCTCTGAGGGGTCTTTAATGCGACATAAATAATATAAATAATGAATATATATATATATATATATATAAACCACCACGAGACTGTGGCATCTGAGGGGTCTTTACTATAATATAAGTATATGTGACAGAAAGGAAAAGGGATCAAATAAACCGCCGCGAGATGTTGATCTCCACGGGATTTTAAAGCGATGATAAGGGAATACTGAAATTAAATAGTTAGGAATTAGAAAGTAAAGTGCAGAAAATAAAATGCTGAAATGGAAACGATCGCGGGAGGTGACCCACCGCACCAATTAGGAGTTAGATATACAGAAAGTAAATCACAGAAACCGCCGCGGGGAATAATCCTCCGCGCGGGTGAGGTCAGAGACGGAAGAAGATAACCGCTGCGGGAAGTAACTCTCCGCGGGTGTTATTAAAACAAAGATGATCAAAATGGAGCGCGCGTTAAGAGTGTTGTGATCGCCAGGGACCGAGGGTCCCGAGTGGATTGATTGATCGCTTTTGCCTTTGACGCGGGAATTGCGTGGGTTCCTTCTTCCTCTTCTTTCGACAGGCCGAAGAAGAGGGCCTTTAACTGGTTACC
The DNA here is from genome assembly GCA_022559845.1 of Amorphophallus konjac. NCBI lineage: Eukaryota > Viridiplantae > Streptophyta > Magnoliopsida > Alismatales > Araceae > Amorphophallus > Amorphophallus konjac. The sequence goes on from CM040117.1 coordinate 260,132,829, forward strand.
CTTACACAAAGAATAAACAGAGAAAAACAACTAAATGAGAATGACGGCGGTGTAGTACCAATCCTTAGGTAATGAAACTGTAAATAATATAAACGAACACGTACCTGGTTGGTGTGTTTAAAACCCCTTTGGAACTAAAAGGGTGGGAGAATGACATGATGAAATGCACGAACACAAAGACACTCACAAGGGAGGCCCTCTCGAAGAGAAAGGCATGGCACATATGCTAAAGTGATGCATGCAATGTAATTAACTGACTAAATAAAAATAAGAGAGGGGAGAAAAGCTTATCGGTGGAGGCCGGCAACGAACTTTGAGAAAGCCCTCAATAGCACGAGCACAGCACGACGAAGGAGCTTCCGAGCGGACTTCATGAACTAATTAAGCCAGAAGTAAGAGCACACATACATGGGCATATACATATGAATGACAAGTATATTTAGATAAACATATACTTAGACATATTAAAGATATTTAACATATACGTAAATACAAACATTTATAAACATATATGTAAACTGATCGAAATAAAAGAACGAAAAATTTGAAGAAGAAGGCGAGAAAGGGAGAGAGAAAACTCTCTTTTTTTATTTATTTTTAAGACTTTGTTTTTAAAAGAAAAGAGATGATATATATATATATATATATATAGGGGAAAGAAAGAAAGAGAGGGGGCAAGAGAGAGGATGAAAGGGAGAGAGGGGCGGAGGGGGGCGTGTGAGAGAGGGAAAGAAAGAGAGAAGATAGAGAGGAGGGTATTAAAAAAATAAAAAAAAGAGATAGAGAGAGAGTTCGATGGGGGAGAGAGAACGTGTGGGGGGAGGATTAAAAAAGAAAAAAAAATAAGAGAGAGAGAGAGATCGAGAGGGTGAGAGAGAGGATTAAAAAAAATAAATAAAAAAAATGTGGGAGAGAGGGGGAGATCGAGAAAGAGAGAGGGAGAGAGTGAGAGGGAGAAAAAGTGAGAGAGGGAGAGAACCGAGAGGGGGAAGAGAGAGGGGGAGAGGGAGGCGGTGAGGGAGGAGAGAGAGAGGGAGAAAGAGAGAGAGAGAAGGAGAGGTAATAAAATAATAATAAAAAAACAAAGAAAGGGGGAGAGAGAGCGAAACAGGGAAAGAGGAAGAGAGAGAGAGAGGGAAAGGGTGGGAGTGCGAGAGGAGAGAGAAAGATAGAAGAGAGAGGGGACGCGGGGAGAGAAACTGAGAGGGAGAGAGAGAGAGAGAGAGCAGTGAGAAGAGAGAATAAAAAATTAAAAGAGAGAGAGAGAGAGAGAGAGAGAGAGAGACGGAGAGAGAGGGAGAGAACGGGAGAGAGGGAGAGATCGAGAGAGAGAAGAGAGAGAGAAATCGGCGGAGAGAGTGACAGAGAGAGGGAGAGAGAGTGGAGGGAGGAAGAAGATAGAGAGGGGGGTGAGAGCGGGGTGGCCACGGCAGTAGCTGCCGGCGGGCGGTGGTTTGCTGGCGGCGGGTGCAGGGCCGGTAAAGTGGAGGGCGGCGACGGTCGTCGCGGCGGAGGTGGCAGCTACGGGCGACTGCGGTCGAGGGCGTGCGTGAGCCGGAGGCGAAGGCGGCTGAGGGCTGTTCGGAGGTGGCCGGCAGCGACGTGGAGCGCTCGGACGGCAACGGTGGCGTGAGGGTGCCCGGAGGTGGCGACGCGGCTGTGGTGGAAAAGGCCGGCGGAGGTGCTGCGGCGCGTCCGTGGGTGTCCGGGGGAGTGGCGGACGGTGGAGTTCGTGGCAGGGGGCGACCGGGTTGTGGAGGCAGCAGCGGCGGCTGTGGAGGTGGCCGGTGACGACGACGGTGGTCACGGCGGCTGGTGTAGTGGTTGTGCGGCCGATGGCGAGGTCGGGGCTGCCGTGGGCGACGGTGGCAGAGGCTAAGCGAGGGACGTGGACGTGGCGACGACGGCCGGGGACGTGGTTTCCGGTGACGGTCAACGACGGGAGCGGCAGGGTGCTTCACGGCGACGTGGGCAGCGCGTTGGCGAGGGCGACGATGGCAACGGAGGGCTTCCAGAGTGAGGATGATGCGTTGGCGTGGGCGACCAGGAGTGCAGCGTCAGGCGGTGGTGTGGAGGTGAGGGTGATGTGGGTGTCGTCTGCTGTTGGATTGGAGAGGGAGTGGTCTGTCGTGGGTGGTGACTTAGAGAGAAGGCGAGAGAGAGAGAGAGCCTATGTGAGGGACGTGGTGAGAGGGAGAGGCATGGCGCTAGGGTTGCTGGGTGACCGCGGCTTGTGGAGAAGTAGGCACGGTGTCAGAGTGGTGGTAGGTCTGTGATTTAAGGTGATGCCGGCGGGGTTGCGGTGCATGCACGGGGGATGAACGACGATGGCCGAAGGAGGAGTGGGTGGAGGCCGGAGAGAAGGAGAGCAATGGGGAGTGGGAGAGGATGATCACGCTGGGTGCTAACGGTGAGCGTGTGAGGGTGGTGTTGGCAGAGGTGTGGCCATGCAGAGAAGTGGATGGCCGGAGGTGTGAGGAAGGGGACGCTCGTACGGCGTGAAGTGAAGGTGGCCGGTGACGACGGCGGTGGAGTGGTGTTCGGCCGGTGGCGGACGACGGCGTGGACGACGACGGGGGCGGTCGGCGTGCTCCCGGGGGTGTCTCACGGTGGCCAGGGGTGGCTGCGAAGGGTGTACATGCATAGAGAGGGAGATGGCCAGAGGGAGAAGTGGGGAACGGTGGAGGTGGTTTACGTGCAGCCGTGAGGGAGAGGGGAGAATGGGGGAGTAAGTGAGTTCGAGAGTGGGCGTGAGTTCACGTGAGTGTGTGTTGTGTAGTGCAATGAGGTGAGTGTGTGAGTATGTGTGTGCCGTAGGGGAGGGGGTGTGTGCAGTGAGGTGAGAGGGAAAGAAAGAGACGGAGAGGAGGGGATTGCGTGAGAGAGAGGGAAGGAAATAGAAAATAGAAAGGGACTTAGAGAGAATAAAATAGGGTAGGGAATATTATCTCATTATTTATTATATTTTATTTTTGTTTGTTTTTGTTTATTTTTGTTTACTTTTTTAATGGTTATATATATATATATTATTTATGGTTATTATATTTTTTACCTTTTAATAAATATATTATGTATATACTAACCACTTATATATATATATATATTTATATTTTATGTAGTAAAGAAAATCAATTATATTATTTTTACGTAAACACAACTACACACATTTTTTTGGGGGAATTTTATTTTTTCTCTTTTTATTTATTTTATATGTACACATATTTTAATTTTCTCCCTTTCACAAAATAATGCAATTTAACCACAATTACGAAAATCACTCAAATAAAATAAAATGTAGGCCACTTCAGGGCGTGATGGTATAACATGGGATTTACTCATCGTAAAGTCAGAAATGGCGTGTCTACAGCCGCCCCGCCTTGGCATCCACTTTGTAAGGGAAGGACGTGTAATGGAATGAAATAAAGTGTATTGGAGTGAAATGGAGTGGACTGAAAAGTCGATGCCAAGGTGTGATGAGACACGCTTCTAACCTCACGCGATGGGAATCTTTCCGGAGTTTCACGAAGCAACCTTGAGGAAGGTCCTCTGAAATCAACGATTGTTTGGATGGTAAATAAACAAGGAAGGACACTGTGTGCGTTGGGGCACAACAAACTAAAAAGGACCAACTTCACGGTGCGGAAGTACTTGGGTCGTAAACCTCAGGTTTCACCATTGGGGAGCGGTTACCAGCCATTGTGGAAGTGCTGCAGCCAAGGTGGGTCCGAGGAAAATAAACAGATGATTGGAGACAAATCCAAACAATGGTTTTATCCAGAGAAACGTCCCAAGGCAACCTCGGGGAAACTCAGTACTCGACTCAGAATGGAATATCCCATATTTGAGCAATTAAGCACAGTAGCTCACACAATCAAAGTAAGTGAATGATTTTCCACAATGAACTCAAAGTCCTACATGAATGCATGCTGGGTTTAAAAGAAAAATAAAACAAACTAAAATAGAAACTAGCCAAGGATAATATTGCTAAGCTGTGGAGAGTGGGTCAGGATACCGATTCAATGAGCTGATACTGGGTCGGGGCCCGTTTATCCACGTACCGACTCATCGAACGGAACCATCATCCCCATTCTATCACAACTTAACGGCCTATCCGTACATCCTGAACTCCTCCGGGATCATCACTGTTTTTGTTGACGGGGAACTCAAATCCCGGATTTGTCCAAGGCGTAAGGTCCTTGGCATGCTCTAGTAGAGAAAATATCATACGATACAGTGCATGATAAGGGGGGACCACAATGATTGAATGATTAGGGGACAAGGAGGGACAAGGTGGGACATTGGTGGGACAGTGGTACCCCACTCGATAATTAACATACCAAAACAAGATCACAACTATGCAAGCACATTATCACACACAACAAAACGAATCTGCTAACACTGTTCCTAGATTCCTTTCCTCACTATAAGTATCACTGCTTTGGCCTTAAGAAAATGCATTCAAGGGCGAGCTAAGGAAGTTGAAGCTAGGAGGAGATCAGAGTTCGAGATGGAAGGCGAGTCTTCCCGTCCCGTGAAGAAAAGTAAGCCCAGCAACGAGTGCAAGCGGCTTACCGACCTCGAAGGGCATCTTAGCGGGAGAATCCAATCTCGAATGGTGAGTTACCCTTTCTTTTTTATGTTTCTGCAAGACCTTCTTACGCTCATTTTCACCTTCTCCACTTTTTTTTCCAGCCGTACCCACTCTTTCCTGGTCCGAGGAAGTTTTCAAGGTTGCCATGGCTGTCGAAACTCACTTCGAACATCTCAATCAGTATGAGGGCCATCATCAGAAAGTGGCATCTCCAAAAGCTCGTAACTCATGCCAAACATTATAACGAGATTCACATGGATTGGGTGGCTATGGGTGCACTGGTAGAGCTTTGGCACCCTCAAACCCATACATTCATTTTCCCCACTTTCGAGGCAACTATTCTTCTCGAAGAAGCAGAACTTCTACTTGGCGTGAAGAAGCTCCAGAGAAATGGCAAGGTAAAGGTTATGCGCATGCTAACAAGGGTGACTTCCGAGGAGGTGCTCAGAAGCTTCATGCCGTCTAAAGCCATCAAGGGCGTCCAGACTCAGAAGGGAATCCATCTGCAAAAACTTGCAGATTGGGTCATAAATGCTCTTGAAAGGTTGACAAGCGATGATGATCGCATTGAAGGGCTCATGAAGGGATTCACCATCTGCTTAGCAGGTGCTATCCTATTCCCTTATACTGACAACATAGTGGAAGAAGATCAGCTAAGTGCCATCTGTGGAATTTGGGAAGGAAAGAGAGTGGGACCTGCTATCCTTGCTTATCTCTATAGCGGACTCACGGCTTCCAGTATGGGTAAGCCTCCTTTTGGTTGCGCACTCCTTTTGAATTGCTGGACTGACTTGCATTTCAAATTTAACCATCGTGAGGGAATGTCGTCTACTTCAAGACTCTTCCAACAAAGCCCGCTTCACCATATGGTGAATGTGTTAGGCTCTAGTGGTAGTATAGACAATCGCGTTCCCTGGCTGAAGAAACGAGAAGACTGGCGGGCTCACTTCAGTACCATTGAAGAGTATATGTTCACTCGTGCACCGACATGCTTACTCCCATATGAGCTTCTCACGAGGTCTTCTCTTAACATGGAGCTCCAGCTTGTTGGCGCGTCTGAATTCATCCTTTACAACACGCACCGGTGTCATACTCAGATGAGCCTCCCTCGCCATTCATTCCCACCGCTATCCAACCTTCCTTTAATCAGGAAAAGGGAGCTGGGCACAGGGGGTGACGCAAGAAATGTGAAGACAATCAAAGCGTCATGGAAGGCCAGCATTGCACTAAGGGCAACAGAGTCTGTGAGTGAGGACGAAGAACTGCTGAAAGCTTATGTAATCGAGTTGGGGAAATTGAGGCTTGAGATGCTCAAACCCTAATGTATCTTATCTTGGAATAAATATGGAAGCTGTAATGCCATTTACATCCTTACTCTCTACTATTTTTTTTCTTTTTTTTATTCCCTTTTTTCTCTTTTTTCTTGTTTTTGGCACAAACATCTGCAATAGCCAGTGCTAGGTGATAGCCAACCATTCCGGATAAGAGCCAAAAACTCAAGGTAACTAGCATGAGGAGTTGCCCTGTGATGCCCGGGAGCTGAAGATTTCTCTCCGAATGGCTAAGAGAGAGATAAAGCAAGAGATAGTAGAGAGAGAAAAGGTAAAAGTAGAGCAGCACAAGAGACGCAGGAGATGGAGCTCTGAGAGAAAGAGCATCCAAACATGGCTCGCTCTGCAGATGGAAGGGGATTAGAGCTCGCAACAGAGGAGCTCCTGGAGTTGGTAGCATCTTCATCGGCAGAGCATAGGGCAGCTCAACTAGCGGCCTCGACTTCGAGAGCTTCGCGGCCATCAAGGTCGCGAGGGAGACAGGAGGAGGGCGAGGAGCACTGCCGAAGAGCAGGTGGGAATGTATGACGTGACAAAGCGATTGCTACGTCACGGAATTATAAAAGGCCTCCAAGGGACTTCTTGCCTTGAGAGAGAGAATAGAAGCGACCAGGAGGGTGGTGAGGGTTAGTGAGTGGCTTGTTCACTCACTCCCTTCTCATGACGGGCACAAACCCTTATATATATGTGTGAGTGAAATAGGTTGGTTTGAACACGGTTGGTTCGCCCTGGATATGTTCCTTCTGCTCTACAGCTCTTCTCTACCACATGGGTTCCCGCGAGACGTACTCGATGAGATGTCTCCTTAAAACTCGGGGCGGTGACTCACCATAGCCATGATTTTCAAGGGGATCATCCACGGATTTCAACAATATCGGCCCGTGGTACTCTTTTCCCACGTGAATGTCCCTTATTTCCTTGTTTGCGCTAAAAGTAGTCGTAATAGGACAAGGGACACGCGGAATCTTTGGACCGAGTAGGAGTGGCGGGTCAACAAATCACAGCTCTGCTCCATTTACTTCACATGGCAAAGTGGCACGCGAGTGTACCGTGGCCATGACTTTCAAAGTAATCTACCACCAATTTCAACAACGTCGGTCCCTGGTCCTATTTTCCCGTATAAATGTCTCCCACTTTCTTCTTTGCGCTAAAAGTAGTCGCAACGGGACAATAAACACGGGGAATCTTTAGACCGCATGGGGAAGGCAAGTCAACAAATCACGCCTCCGAATTGATCACTCCAGATGACAGAGTGACATGCGAGAGTAAAGAGAGGGTGACTTGTCGTGAAGGATGTTGTTGGGGTGATGGTGATAGATCCAGACCACCTTCTTTCCAATCCTATAAATACCTCCCCTTTCGCTCGACTTGGAAACACCGAAGTCCTGAGAGCAGACTTGAGGAGTGCAAATTTGTAAGGAAGGGAGGTTGCGAGTGTTGCTCACTTTTTCAGGATGGAGGGTGAATCCAGCTTTAGAGCAGAAGGTGAGTCTTCCCGCTCCTCGAAGAGGAGCAGATCAGGTAGCAGTTCCAGGAGACTCTCAGAAGTCGAAGGACAACTGAGTGAGAGGACCCGATCACAGCTTGTAAGTGGCTTCTTTGGTTTCCTTCCTTCATCATTTTCTTCTCCTTTCTTGCTTAGCAATGTTCCCCTTTTCACTTCTTGTATATGTGCAGAGCATGATGCGCTCGCACATCTCTTGGGAGCTGGTAGTGGCAGCATATCGAGGTCTCCTGGACTTCCAAAAGGCCAGGCTAGACGTGATGGGGTTCGGTGCCTTCCTCCGAATCGAGCCGATAAAGCTCGACCTTGCCCTGATCCAAGCATTACATGAAAGATGGGATCCGGCGAGTCGGGCATTCCTGATGCCTTGGGGGCACATGGTGCCCAGTTTGGAAGATATGGTCCGCATTACGGGCCTCAAAGTGGATGGAGAGGCAGTGACCGGCGTCACTTATGCGGATTATCGAGAAGGTGCCCAGAAACTGTTAGGACTGGAACTCGATGGACGGAAGAACAGGTCAGTAGCCAAGACATCGATCATGGAGGTGTTAGGGCTTACTGACATCCGTCCACGGGATGACGAGTCCTTGGAGGAATTTATGGAAAGGGCAGAGAGAGGTGCCCGTGCTGTATACTGTGCAGATGCTAGCAACTGGGAGAGGACCAACATGGACCTGAGGAGGTTCCTCCTCTTTCTGCTGGGTAGGCTGCTACTGGGCTCCAAGGGAGACAACATACACTGCCGCTTCCTGGAGCTGCTCGTAGATTTGGAGAGAGTAGGACAGTACGCCTGGGGAGCTACCGTGCTGGCACATCTATTTACAGGTCTGTCGCAAAGGACAGGCCGAGAGGTGACAATAAATGGGTTTACGCCCTTCATCCAGGTAAAAAATTATTTTTTTGTGGTTTTGGTTTTATGCTTTTTTCTTGTATTTGTTGGTGCCAATGACACATGATGGTGTAGCTGTGGAGCTACTATTATATTCCAATGGGGAGAGCTCGACACTGTCGGCCAGTGACGATCCCGTTGGCTAGGCGGTGGCAACCCATCATGAGTACAGCACCATTATCCTACCAGCTGATGGTATCGAGACGGGAGCTGCAAGAGTTCCCTGCAGCGATGGTAGGATACTTTTTTCTCTTTTTTATATATTTTTTATTTTTTATTATTTTTTTGTATTTTTGAGTAACTACGAAGATATGTACAACCCAACATAGGTGAACTGGAGGCCTTACTCGAATATGGTCGATGTCGACCAGCCATGGGTAATTGGAAGCCGTGCCCGATTCGGACGGGACCTCTGGCTTCATTGCTTGAATGAAATTGAGCCCCTCAGGCTGCGATTAGCCATGAGGACCCTCGGGCTTGCCCAGGAATGGGTGGATATAACATCCTCACCCAGCGTCGGGAAGAAGACGCGTGGGCCGGCAACCTGCGTTGATTGGAGGGTGCGCTTCCCCGAACAGTATGAAGACTGGCAGCGGGGTGGCACGCTCCTGGAGTCACAAGCGCAAGACAGTGAAGATTACCTACGGCTCTATAGGGCAATGTATGCGGAGAGGCTCCAACTTGGAGGGCTTATAGAGGTAAAGTAAAACACCATTTTTTATCTTTTATAATTTCCATTTTTTTTATTTTTATTTGTGAACTCAAGAGCCATGGCTGTAGGATGCCCGTGACACCATAATAACGAACTTACGAGCTCGTTTGGCGGACACGGAGCAAGAGTTAACTGATACCCGAGCGGCTCTGGGTTCATCAGTAAGTGTATATATACATACTCCTGGCATGATTTGAAATTCATGGCGTTAACCATTTAACTGTCACCTCTCGTATGTGTACGCAGCGTGCCCAGCTCGATGTAGTTTCATCGGCAATGGGGGCAGACGGCGTTTCTTCCTGTCAATGGATTCCCACTTCAGAGTTAGATTCACTACACGAGCAACTTGCTCATGCCACACAACGGGCTGCGGAAGCAGAAGGGATGCTTTCTGTACAGGTGAGAGCCTCACCATTTAAAATCCCTTGTTCAAGCGTTACCAGAAGCCTGAGATGAAACGTTTGACAGGAGAAAGAAACGGAGGAGGCACTCGCGCATGCCGCCCAGAAGGAAGCTAGAATAGCCGAGCTAGAAGAGGAACTGCAGCATCGTCCAGGTGATGACTTTTATAGGGACGCTATAGAGCTGAGGATCACCCTTCAGCTGGAGAGGGAAGACAGAGCGAGAGAACGTGCTGAGAGGGAAAAGGCCAAGGAAAGAGAGAAGGCCAAGAGGTCGGCCGAGAAAGAGGAGAAGAGGGCCCTGGAGGCCCAACTATTTGAATTGAAGACCAGTCTCGGCCTCGCCGAGCAGTGGCTAAAGGACGGTGAGGAACGCTATCGAAGAGCACGAGAGTGTGGCTTTCGTGTCAACAGCTCCTTTGGTGCCCCCGCAGATCGGCGCCGGGGAGTGGAGATCGGAAGAGGAGCACAAAGCGATGGAAGGACCGCATTCCATGATTGGATAGCCCCCTCAAGAGTGTCTCGTCCGGAGGGTGGCGGGACAAGTAATGTGGAGAGAGAAGGTGAAACCTGATGTAATCTCTTTGTTGGTTATTTTTATTTTGAATAGAAGTGAAATAGAGTGTTTTGTGTTTGATTCTCTGCTTCTTCCTGAGCTTTCGAATTCCTGCACACACCTAAGCAAACAAGTCAGTATTTCTGCTCTGACTTGCCCCTTGCTCAACAAGCAAACGAAGTTTGAACTATCCTTGATAACGGGTCAAGGGGCAAGCCCTTATTAACAAAGGCACTGATAAAAGATAATGATGAATGCGACAGACAAGCACACGGATGCAAACGAGAATTTAAAATGAGATGCAGCATACAGATGCCGACATGCGAAGATGTGATCTTTGTTTTTTTTTGTAGGTGTATATTAATAAATTTTTTTATGTTTTGTTGTTTGTTTATTATTATTTTTGGTCTTTTACATTTCCATTTTTTTGTGCATATACATTTTTGTTTTTATTTTTTTTTTATTTTTTTTTGGATTTGTTATTTTTTGTTTGTTTTTGGTTTGTTTATTTTTTTTGTTTTTGCTAATGCGTGATGACCACTTGATATAACATCTAACCTGAATGAGAACGAGGGTTTCTTGCTAACCTCCCAGGCATCCTAAGTGCACATCTAAGTTGGTTTGGGCCTTAGACTCGTCGAATGATAATTCCGCCGGCTAAAACTTATCCTGATGACAATACCGTCATGCCATGCTTAGGCTCCCAGTTGCTTTCGACCACAGGGATTCACCCAAAAAATGTTCGAGGTAAATGATTTGCCCGACCCGGGTCTATTTTCTCACAACTCTAGATGGTATGTAATGGAACACCATGGAACCCAAATGACCAACCGCGCGACGCTGACCTGGAATCAGACGCCGTCGCACCTATAGGTGACGCGCTTGCATTGGTCTAAGCCCGAGGTTAAACTAAGAAGACATTAAGGTGGTAGATAAAGGTCTTGACCAGCCAGAAACACGGAGACTCCTTCACGACAATGACTTCTGTTTTCAAAATGGACAACCGTATGCTTGTGTTAAAAGGATGTTGCAGGCTTTGGCGAGTTTCGCCCTTCAGGAACTCCATTGAGCCTTCATCTTCCGGGGAAGAAGGAAGAGTATTGGGGGTAAACCTCGTGAGAGGACCGGCAAAACCGTTAACCCGGCGAGCCAGTAGGGGCGCACTTAACTTCCCCTTTCGGGTAACTTCGGACTAACTCTCGAGCATTTACATCTCATGACCCCTTTTGTGTAGAATTTGACTTTCAGTCAAAGGGGTTTCATTTATTGGAATCAGGCATGGTCACGGCCAGGCCTTTCTTTTGACTTTGATTTCCTGCTTTTCTTTTGCTGATTCTTTTGATGGATTTTTTTTACGAGGGACAAAGTATTTTGACATTATGGAATCTCTCTTGGATGCCTGCGGGGACACTGCCCTCTTCTCGTGCTCTGATCCATGCTCGAGGAATTAGATCCTACTCTTACCCTGGGGGGTTGTGTTTGCGTTTCCCATGCTCAGCATTTTAAGGGCGCCGACTGTCTCACTCGGTCGAGAAGAAGAGAACAAAGATTTAAGCTTTCTTGGAAACCTTTTGAGTGATGCCCTACCATAAGCGATGCTATCAATTTTTATAACACAGATGTGTATTCATGTTGTCTTCTTTTGAGGGGGCATAGGCCGAACTGGCCAGACAGGAGTCTTCACGGTTCTGGCAGACCAAGACCTGAGACCTACCAAGTCTTAATGGGCCATTTCCTAACATGGAAGTTGAATGCAATGACTTAACTACATGGTGATCTCCAAGCATCAGCATTTTGAATTTTTCATTTTTTTTGGTCTTTTCTTTTTTGTTTTTATACACAAATTTTTGTGGTTTTCATTATTTTTTCATTATTCTGTTATTTTTGTTTTCAATTTTTTTTTTGTCTTTGACAGTATGTACACCTATCTAAGGGTAATACTTCTTAAGGTAAAGCCCATTCCAAGGGTGGGATAACTCAACTCCTTCAGCATTGACTAGCCTGTAGGCGTTGCCAGGATGCACAGCCTGAACCACGTATGGTCCTTCCCAATTGGGTTGGAGCTTAGAACGCGGCCCGCCAGGTTTTACAAAAATTCTTTTCACTACCATTTCACCAACTTTGAACTTTCTCTCAATAACCTTCTTCTGGTAAAAACGTGCGAGTCTATTTTGGTATACGCGAGCACGTTCGGCAGCAACCAGACGTTTCTCGTCTAAGAGTTCCAATTGGGCAAGGAGTGAGTCACGACGTTCGTCAAGAGGAAGTTCTTTATCCAATTGTACCCTAAGAGAAGGGACCAGAATCTCATATGGGACTACCGCCTCCATCCCGTAAGTGAGGGCGAACGGAGTTTGCCCAGTGGGAGTTCGGGTGGAAGTGCGATAAGCCCATAGAGCTTCGATAAGCTTCTCTGGCCAATCCGAGAATCTGCTAGACTCACAAGTTTTCTTTATGATTTTGATCAGTGTTTTATTCGTGGCCTCCGCTTGGCCATTGCCTTGTGGATAATATGGTGATGAATGATGCAATGCAATCTTATACCTTTGGCAGAGGTCCTGAAGATCCTGAGAGATGAATTGTGGCCCATTGTCGGTGATGATAGTTCTTGGAATACCGAACCTGGCGATGATGTTCTTCATGATGAACTTGCAGACTGTGGATGCCTTGACTTCTGCATAGGCTTCGGCTTCAGCCCATTTGGTGAAGTACTCTGTTGCAGTGAGGATGAAGGATTTTTGTTTAGTAAGGGAGTTAGGATCACCGAGAGGACCAATGATGTCGAATGCCCACATGGAGAAAGGCCATGGGGAGGATACTGGATGGAGAGAGGAAGATGGGGAATGAATCTTATCAGCGTGAAGTTGACACTTGACACACCTACGGACATGGACAACACAGTCTTCCTCCATGGTGGGCCAGTAAAAGCCTTGCCGAAGGATCTTCTTGGCAAGCATCTGGCTATTCACATGGCCACCGCACACACCTGAGTGTGCTTCCTCTACACACTTCCAAGACTCATCATCATCAAGACACCTTAGAAGAACACCAGTGAGGCTTCTCTTGTATAGCAATCCTCCAACCAATGTGTATCTCTGGGCTACTCTCCTTATAGCCCTCTTATCTTCTGTTGTTGCCTCTTCAGGGTAAGACTGGTCTTTGCAATATTTAACAATCTCATATAACCATGGCTTCTCCTCATCAGCCAATTCTTCTTCCAATTCGACCAACATAATTTCCCTCTTTTCAGCGACTTCTCTATCCTGAGCCATCTTTGACATTTCGTCCTGAACCCTTAAATAGGAAGGGTTGTGGATAGCAGGGAAGAGAAGCTTGTGGATGGAAACGGACAGAGCCCTTCTGTCCAGAGGAAACTTTAATGATGATGCCAACGAAGCAAGAGCGTCGGCCAGAATATTCTGATTGCGAGGAACGTGGACAAAGACCAACTTAGTGAACAGTTTGGCAAAAGCAACAGTAAGCTCTTGATATGACTTGAGCTTGGGATCGCGAGTGCGATATTTGGTGAGCACTTGGCGAAGGATAAGTTGACTATCACCTATGACTCGTAATTCAGTGACCCAGAAGGAATAGGCAAGGTTCAGACCTGCCAGAAGAGCCTCGTATTCAGCCACGTTGTTGGTGACTGGAAATGAGAGCTGGAATGCATCTGGGATAGCGACACCTTCAGATGACAAAAGAACAATACCAATACCTCTCCCCTGGGAATTCAAAGCTCCATCAAAATATAATGTCCACATGGGATCATCAGACTGGGTAATGGACATTAGTTCCTCATCTGGAAACTCTGATTGAACAGGATCAAACTTGGGGAGAGGGTGGTGAGCAAGATGCTCAGCTATAGCATAGCCTTTAATCGCCTTTTGCTGGATATAGATGATGTCGAATTGAGATAGAAAGCTTTGCCAACGTGCTAGCCTATCAGTAAGGACAAACTTTTCCAAGAGAAATTTGATAGGATTCATGCGAGCAATTAAATGGACTTCATGAGCAAGAAAGTAATGTTTCAATTTCTGTACCACCCACACGAGCGCGGCACAGGTTTTTTCCATGGTAGTATACTTTCGCTCACATGGGTTGAGGAGTTTGGACAAGTAATAGGTTACCCGTTCCTTGCCTTCCTCATTGATTTGTGCCAGGATGGCTCCCACAGAGTCGTCTAGGACCGAGACATATAGGATCAAAGGCTTGTCTGGAATAGGTGGAGTGAGAAGAGGCAGGTTGGCCAGATATTCTTTTAATCCGTCGAAAGCATTCTGGCACTTAGAATCCCAACAGAATTTGGTCCCTGCTTTGGTCAACTCGTAGAAGGGTCTACACCTTTGCGAGTGTTGAGACACAAAGCGGCGGATGAACTACAACCTCCCGATTAATCCTCGAACTTCTCTCAGATTCTTCGGGGGTGGCATATCCCTAATCGCCTTAGCCTTGTTGGGATCTATCTCAATACCCCTTTTGCTCACAATGAAGCCAAGTAACTTGCCAGATGATACACCAAACACACATTTCTTTGGATTCATTTTCAAATTGAATTCACGGGATCTTTGCAACACCTTTGCAAGGACCTTGGGATGTTTCGCCCTAGTTTTGGACTTTACCAACAAATCATCCACATATACCTCCAAATATATGTGCATCATGTCATGGAATATTGCCATCATAGCCCTTTGGTAAGTGGCTCCAGCGTTCTTCAGTCCAAATGGCATGACCACATAACAATAAGTTCCCCAGGGAGTAGTGAATGAGGTTTTCTCCTGGTCTTCTTCTGCCAGACGGATTTGATTATATCCAGAAAATCCATCCATGAATGAAAAGGTTTCATATCCTGCCGTGTTATCAATCAACACATCAATATGAGGCAAAGGGAAATCATCCTTCGGACACGCACGGTTAAGGTCCCGGAAGTCAATACAAATTCTCACCTTTCCATCTTTCTTCATGACCGGGACAATGTTTGCGCCCACTGAGGATAAAGGACGACTCTTATGAACCTAGCTTTGTGGAGCTTGTCGACCTCTTCCTTCATTTTTAAAGCCATTTGTGGGCGGAAACGTCTTAACCGTTGCTTTACCGAGATGGACCCTGGTTTGAGGGTGAGAGGATGCTCAATCAGAGTAGAATCCAATCCTGGCATATCCTCATAGCTCCATGCGAACGTGTCCTTATAATCCTTAAGAACCTTAACTAGTGCCTCTTCTTCAGATGATGGTAAATTATCACTTATGAGGACAATCCTAGGGTCTTCCTCAGTTCCCAGATTGATCTCTTTGGTAGACTCTTCTACAGCGGCTGACGGCTCGTCAAATCTGCTCATTCCACTAGCATAGGTGTCAGCCGCGTCCTCATATTCTTCATCCTCTTCTTCAATGGGGTATTCCTCGTCAGTGAGTTCATAGACCCCATACCCTTCATCAACCATGCAATCATTCTCACATTCTATTTCTGGCAGTTGGACGGGATTTTCTAGCAATTGGGGGATGGCTAGAAGGGCTTGACACCTGGTGGCTAGATCCAAAAGGAATCGACGGGGAATCTGCCTACCCTTAGATTTCCTTTTAGGTACTACCCTTGACTTATTATTGCTAGCTAGACTGACATTGACAGAAGAAGAAAAAGAAATTGAAGAGGATGGTGAAGAATGTACAGGGAAAGACCCCTCAGACGAGGGGAAAAGAAGGTCGCTCAGGGGACCTTGAATGAGTGGCCCGTGAGTCGGGGCACACTCGTGGGAGATATAGGAGGTTTCCTCAAAGTCAATGCGCTGTTGAGGAGTTGTGGAATTAGCATTTTTTTTTCATTTTTTTTTCATGTTTAATGACAAAACAATGGAAAGGACTTAGAGGGGATAAAAATGGGACTACAGCTAGAGGGTTGTGTAGCTCGTAGAGCAAATCATGATTGAAAACCTTGCACGAGTTGAGAAACTCACGCAGGTAAATGAGTAAAGAAGGAGACCTGGGAAGATCATCAGACAACTGTCTGGCCCAAGAAGGAGACATCAACAGAGGCTGTGATATGTGGATAGAAAAGATGACGGCTAATGAGCCGTCGGTGACAATATTGGTGACGGATGATGACCCGTCGATGACAACATCCTCTTGGCGAGGAGGGTTTGTCATTCTGGCAAGTGTGGTGGTGTCCCCTGACATTTCGGAGATCAAAAGTGGGCCTTCTAGATGTGAAGAAGAGAACATTCTTTCCAGTGCAATGGATATATCTGGTATGTCAAACCATTTATACCATTCACAATCCAGGTGGACAATCTTCCCTCTTTTAGGGATCCTTGAACATGCTTGAGCTAAAAACACATCCCGTGACCTCCCAGGTGATTCCAGTGGAGGATCTCCCATCTGGACGATGGGCCCCTTTTTTAAATGTGAGGATAAAGTCCAAGTGAGGGGTTTGCCGTCTGATTCGAATGGCCCCTTAAAACCCAAGCCAGCTCTATGGATTGGCTTTATCTTTTGGAGGGGTCTCAGCCTTCCTTGCAGTTGTGCCCCTAGACCTTTGCTATCTTGGTAGTCAATATTTCTCATAATCTCCCATCCTTTGGAGCGGAAGGGAAGACGTGAGTTTGACAAAGGGAATGGCTTTTGTTGTCTGAAGGGAGCAGGGGAGGGGTCTGACACATCCAACAAGGACAGTATGGGCCGATGAGTCGGCCAGATCGAAGGCAAAGAGGTGTTGATGACATCCACCGTAGAACAGAGAGGCATGCTCATTACCTTAATAACCCATCATTTGTATGGAAATTTCAAGCACTAATGATTGGTGGATGGTACAGCATTCATAGCTTCAATGTAGGTACGGCCTAGTATAGCCTTGAAAGTGGGATCCATATCAAGGACATGAAATGCCGTAAAGACTGATACATGACCTAGTTCTACATTGAGGGCAATCATCCCCATTGGCGGCCTCTTACTGTTGTCGTAGGCCGTGACTGTAATTGAGGAGGGCATGAGTTGTTCTTCATCAACCCCACATGCTTGGAGAGTACTCGGGGAAATCACATTTATAGATGCGCTCGTGTCCACCAGGCGCGGATCCACTGACACACCATTGATTTTTACAACAATACACAACGCATATTTTCGAGCTTCCTTGGGGGCAAGCTCGTGATTATGGAACATGATGGGCGGTTGTGTATCCGTGGGTGTCAGGACTGTCGAGATTTTCTCCACAGGGAGATCCTCGTTCACCATGACTTTTTGGAGATATTCCCTTAAAGCTTCTTGGTGAGATGGGGATCTTTTGATCAACTCGAGGATGGAGATACGGGCAGGCGTCTTATCCAGATGTTTCAACAAGTCATACTGGGTCCCAGGGATGGACTCTTCTGACTGCTCTTCCTTATCTTTCTGGGGCTGAGATTGTTCAGGGGCCTGACTATTCTGGGGAAATACCCGATGGAACATCCTTCCACTCCGGAGCACCATTGCTTGTGGGTCTTGTTGCACCTCTATGGTATTGGGTGTGGATTTTAACAAGGGTTTAAGGGGTAATAATGGAGGAATGGTTGGTGGGATAGGGGTTATGATGGGTGTAGGGGTTTTGATTAGGGGTTTGCTTGGTGGAGGTATAGTAGAGGTAGAAGGAGTCTCGGGTGAATCACGGATGATAAAAGGTTTAGATGGTTGAGGTAGATTAGAAACGGAGGTGACTTGGGGTGGATGATGGACGATAAGGGGTTTATATGATGGAGGGGGTATAGTGGAAGTAGATGGGACCTCAAATGAATGGTGACTGATAAGAGGTTTAAACGGTGGAGGAGGAGGTTCAGTGGGGATAGAGGTGGATGGTGTGTCATACGGATAATGGGCGGTAAAAAGATTAGAAGGCGGGGGTAAAGGTGCGATAGAGGTAGATGGTAAATTAGAGGAATAAGAAGTGATCAGGGGACTTCAGGGTGAAAAAGGAGTGTGAGATGGCCTTTGGTGATGGACTAACGGTGAATTGACGCTGGGGGTACGAATAAGAGGGCGTGATGGCTGTGGAACGGAAGAAGGGCCAAATAGGGGTTGTGAGGGGGTTGAATGGTAAGAAGATACTGTTCGAAGGAGACGAGGAGGTTGATTGGTGGTATGACTGGTAACAAGGACAGAGGTGCTTTCTAAATGACAGGTTTGCTCTCTTCCAACTTCCGAGAAGGAGGAAATCGGATTAACCTGGTAATTGAGCTGTTGGTGCTCCGGAAGCGGGTTATGGATGATGCCCATATTAGGCTGCTGTTGTGGGGCCTGCTGAGGCTGTTGTTGTTGATGTGGTTGTTGTGGTAACTGTGGCCTAGGCGGAGGTCTCCTGGCCTTTAGGGTGGCGATGCATCGCCTCATTTCATCCCAATCGATTTCACCCAGATCATTCATGTCGTAAATGTAATCTTTGAAATTGAAACAATTCTCCACCGTATGACCCGGCTGTCTATGATAGACACAGTACCTGGAGGTATCAACATTTAGGGGCCATGCAAACTTTTCTTTGGGCAAAGTAAGTAGGTTGGCAGCCATGAGGGCATTAAAAATGTCCGGCAATGGCTCGGGCAATGGTGGATAATGGGCTCTTTTAGGTCCAATGGGCCTCATCCGTTGTTGTGGTGGGCCGTAATTTCCCGGGGGTGGAACTTGGTGATACTGAGGCTGTGGTTTTTGTTGTTGTTGGGGATGAAAGGGTTGAGGCATGTGGTTTTGAAGGGGGTTATTTTGGGGTGGAGGACGATAAAGAGGTGGACCCTGTTGAAAGGGTGGTGGACCCTGCTGAAAGGGTGGTCGCGAAACCTGAGGAGGCCTCGGGTTAACTGGTTGGTTGGGGCTGCCAAGCACACTCACTTGCTCATTTATGACGACTCCCTCAGTTGTTCCTCCTTGGACACCAGTGCCCGTCTTCTTAAACACCCTTGGCTTTGGGGGTTCAAACATATGCATGATGGGGGAATCTTTTAATTGGGTCTGGATATACCGAGCCATCTCATAAAGTTCCTCCATCGTGGTAAGCTTATTCATGGCTAAAATATGTCTAAACTGCGGGGTTGCATTAGACACAATCATCTTGACTTGCTCGGGTTCTGAAAGGGTATCCTTTATTTTATCGGCCAGAGACCTCCACCTATCAGCATACTGGACAAAATCCTCATCTGACCTCATTTTCTCAGCAACTAGGTCGGTGATAGAAAGGGAGGGACCGACCCTATCCCGGTACTTCTGTATGAATTTGGCTTTGACAATTTCAAAATCTCCAGCCTCACTCGGCTCTAGGGAATAGAACCATTCTAGGGCGGGACCATCCAATGATTTCCGAAAAAGGTAAGCCAGAGATTTTGGATCGTTCTGCCATGAGAAAGATTCATACATAAAATCCTTGATGTGAATATAAGGATTTCCCGTGCCGTTATACCTACGGTATGTAGGCATTTCGGAGGGAGGAAGATGAAATATGGGGAGATTTGGCAGGGAAATGTCAGGGACAGACTTCCCATGTACCTCTTTCTTGAAATTTCGGAACTCCTCGTTCATTTTAGTGTATTTGTTGAGGAGGGACTGAGTGAGCTCCTCGGCAGGTGAAAGTGGGGCCTGCCATTGAGGCTGAGAAGGCCTTATAGGGACCTGAGAAGGGAACCCTGAACCAGATGGTACGGTGGCCCACCAGTGGACGGACCCGCTTGGGGTACCGTATGAGGGATGGCAGGGGTTTGAGACTGTAGAGGGGGGAATTGGTGAGAGGCGGGCTGTTGGCTCGCCTGTCCTTGAAATGAAGAAGAAGGAGCGACATATACATGTGATGGAGATGTAGTAGCCTGGAGCGGCTGTTGGTAGGACGTGGGAGCCGGAGTTGACTCCTGAGGAGGGGGAGAAACAGACTTCCCCTTTAAAATGGCCTGAAAGGCCAGAAGTTGCTCAGGGCTGAGCTGTGTACTAGCGAGGACACCCAAAAGGGAAAAGATATCCTGGGGTGGAGCTACCTCCCGTGGAACAACGGGGACCTCTTGTGAGGTGTCGCGGGAGGGGCCTGAGTCCATTGCGTGGACCCGTGGGTCAGCTGACTGACCACGAGCTTTGAGAAAGCTTATCGGTGGAGGCCGGCAACGAGCTTTGAGAAAGCCCTCAATAGCACGAGCACAGCACGACGAAGGAGCTTCCGAGCGGACTTCATGAACTAATTAAGCCAGAAGTAAGAGCACACATACATGGGCATATACATATGAATGACAAGTATATTTAGATAAACATATACTTAGACATATCAAAGATATTTAACATATACGTAAATACAAACATTTATAAACATATATGTAAACTGATCGAAATAAAAGAACGAAAAATTTGAAGAAGAAGGCGAGAAAGGGAGAGAGAAAACTCTCTTTTTTTTATTTATTTTTAAGACTTTGTTTTTAAAAGAAAAGAGATGATATATATATATATATATATATATATATAGGGGAAAGAAAGAAAGAGAGGCAAGAGAGAGGATGAAAGGGAGAGAGGGGCGGAGGGGGGCGTGTGAGAGAGGGAAAGAAAGAGAGAAGATAGAGAGGAGGGTATTAAAAAAAATAAAAAAAAGAGATAGAGAGAGAGTTCGATGGGGGAGAGAGAACGTGTGGGGGGAGGATTAAAAAAGTAAAAAAAATAAGAGAGAGAGAGAGAGATCGAGAGGGTGAGAGAGAGGATTAAAAAAAATAAATAAAAAAATGTGGGAGAGAGGGGGAGATCGAGAAAGAGAGAGGGAGAGAGTGAGAGGGAGAAAAAGTGAGAGAGGGAGAGAACCGAGAGGGGGAAGAGAGAGGGGGAGAGGGAGGCGGTGAGGGAGGAGAGAGAGAGGGAGAAAGAGAGAGAGAGAAGGAGAGGTAATAAAATAATAAAAAAAAACAAAGAAAGGGGGAGAGAGAGCGAAACAGGGAAAGAGGAAGAGAGAGAGAGAGGGAAAGGGTGGGGGTGCGAGAGGAGAGAGAAAGAGAGAAGAGAGAGGGGACGCGGGGAGAGAAACTGAGAGGGAGAGAGAGAGAGAGAGAGCAGTGAGAAGAGAGAATAAAAAATTAAAAAAGAGAGAGAGAGAGAGAGAGAGAGTGAGACGGAGAGAGAGGGAGAGAACGGGAGAGAGGGAGAGATCGAGAGAGAGAAGAGAGAGAGAAATCGGCGGAGAGAGTGACAGAGAGAGGGAGAGAGAGTGGAGGGAGGAAGAAGATAGAGAGGGGGGTGAGAGCGGGGTGGCCACGACAGTAGTTGCCGGTGGGCGGTGGTTTGCTGGCGGCGGGTGCAGGGCCGGTAAAGTGGAGGGCGGCGACGGCCGTCGCGGCGGAGGTGGCAGCTACGGGCGGCTGCGGTCGAGGGCGTGCGTGAGCCGGAGGCGAAGGCGGCTGAGGGCTGTCCGGAGGTGGCCGGCAGTGACGTGGAGCGCTCGGACGGCAACGGTGGCGTGAGGGTGCCCGGAGGTGGCGACGCGGCTGTGGTGGAAAAGGCCGGCGGAGGTGCTGCGGCGCGTCCGTGGGTGTCCGGGGGAGTGGCGGACGGTGGAGCTCGTGGCAGGGGGCGACCGGGTTGGGGAGGCAGCGGCGGCGGCTGTGGAGGTGGCCGGTGACGACGACGGTGGTCACGGCGGCTGGTGCAGTGGTTGTGCGGCCGATGGCGAGGTCGGGGCTGCCGTGGGCGACGGTGGCGGAGGCTAAGCGAGGGATGTGGACGTGGCGACGACGGCCGGGGACGTGGTTTCCGGTGACGGTCAACGACGGGAGCGGCAGGGTGCTTCACGGCGACGTGGGCAGCGCGTTGGCGAGGGCGACGATGGCAACGGAGGGCTTCCGGAGTGAGGACGATGCGTTGGCGTGGGCGACCAGGAGTGCAGCGTCAGGCGGTGGTGTGGAGGTGAGGGTGATGTGGGTGTCGTCTGCTGTTGGATTGGAGAGGGAGTGGTCTGTCGTGGGTGGTGAGTTAGAGAGAAGGCGAGAGAGAGAGAGAGAGCCTATGTGAGGGACGTGGTGAGAGGGAGAGGCACGACGGTAGGGTTGCTGGGTGACCGCGGCTTGTGGAGAAGTAGGCACGGTGTCGGAGTGGAGGTAGGTCTGTGATTTAAGGTGATGCCGACGGGGTTGCGGTGCATGCACGGGGGATGAACGACGATGGCCGAAGGAGGAGTGGGTGGAGGCCGGAGAGAAGGAGAGCAATGGGGAGTGGGAGAGGATGATCTCGCTGGGTGCTAATGGTGAGCGTGTGAGGGTGGTGGTGGCGGAGGTGTGGCCATGCAGAGAAGTGGATGGCCGGAGGTGTGAGGAAGGGGACGCTCGGACAGCGTGAAGTGAAGGTGGCCGGTGACGACGGCGGTGGAGTGGTGTTCGGCCGGTGGCAGACGACGGCGTGGACGACGACGGGGGCGGTCGGCGTGCTCCCGGGGGTGTCTCACGGTGGCCAGGGGTGGCTGCGAAGGGTGTACATGCATAGAGAGGGAGATGGCCAGAGGGAGAAGTGGGGAACGGTGGAGGTGGTTTACGTGCAGCCGTGAGGGAGAGGAGAGAATGGGGGAGTGAGTGAGTTCGAGAGTGGGCGTGAGTTCACGTGAGTGTGTGTTGTGTAGTGCAATGAGGTGAGTGTGTGAGTATGTGTGTGCCGTAGGGGAGGGGTTGTGTGCAGTGAGGTGAGAGGGAAATAAAGAGACGGAGAGGAGGGGATTACGTGAGAGAGAGGGAAGGAAATAGAAAATAGAAAGGGACTTAGAGAGAATAAAATGGGGTAGGGAATATTATCTCATTATTTATTATATTTTATTTTTATTTATTTTTGTTTGCTTTTTTAATGGTTTTATATATATATATATATATATTATTTATGGTTACTATATTTTTTTTACCTTTTAATAAATATATTATGTATATACTAACCACTTATATATATATTTATATTTTATGTAGTAAAGAAAATCAATTATATTATTTTTACGTAAACACAACTACACACATTTTTTTTTGGGAATTTTATT
This sequence comes from Amorphophallus konjac, assembly GCA_022559845.1. Taxonomy (NCBI): domain Eukaryota; kingdom Viridiplantae; phylum Streptophyta; class Magnoliopsida; order Alismatales; family Araceae; genus Amorphophallus; species Amorphophallus konjac. The sequence goes on from CM040117.1 coordinate 260,155,791, forward strand.
TTTTCTCTTTTTATTTATTTTATATGTACACATATTTTAATTTTCTCCCTTTCACAAAATAATGCAATTTAACCACAATTACGGAAATCACTCAAATAAAATAAAATGTAGGCCACTTCAGGGCGTGATGGTATAACATGGGATTTACTCATCATAAAGTCAGAAATGACGTGTCTACACACACGAGATTTTAAGGTGGTTCGGACTGAATCCCCAGTCCTACGTCCACCTCTCACCAAATCCGGTGAGGCTCCACTAGTGCCACGCACTGAACCGCAAATCGAAAAGACCACCTGTAATATCCCGGACCTTTCGGATCCTTCTTCATGGGTCCCGGATCTAGTTTTCGGAGTGTCCGGCTCCGTTGTGTCCGAAATTTCGTTTCGGACATCTTTCGTGTTCGGATCGGCGCGATCCGGAGTCGTTTCGGAGGCCCGGAGGCGTTCCGCGGCTTTTTCCGCGTGTGTTTTCCGATTCCCGGTGTGTGTTTCGGCTTTTCTCTTCGGACGCTCGTTGCGGGTGAACCGGGCTGTTCACACGGACACGAGTGGTACCGTTGCGATCGGTGCGTTCCGAGGATCGCGGGGGTGTGATTTCTTAATTTTTGGAATTTTACGGATTTTCCGGGTTTTTTCTATAAAACCCTTTTTCTTTTCTCTCTCCCCCACCATCTTCTTCTTCCTCTCTTCTTCTTCCTCCTTCCTCCTCCACCGTGTCTCCCTCCCTCTCCCTCTCTTCCTCCCGGTTGGCCACGGCGAGCTCCCCTCCGGCTGCAGACGGCGGCGGGGCGACGGCGCGGTGACGTGGGCGGCGGCGAGGCGGTCGTGGGGGCGTGCGGCGAGCGTGGGAAGCTTAAGGAAGAACGAGGGTTTTCAAGCGTTCTTCGCGATTCGTGGACGATCCGGCGGAGCATTCGCTCCATTGAGGTAGGGTGACGTTCCCTAGCTCTTCGCCGTTCTTTTCCGTGGTTTGTAGGCCGCGGGGAGGCCGAGAGAGGCATGTTTGGGCGTTTTTGGGGTTTTTCCATGTTTTGGGGTGAGCCGCCCGATCTATGGTTTTAGCCCATGATTCTATGTTTTGGTGGCTTAGATGCATGCTAGGGGTCCCCAGGGGTCTTCCCCCTTGTTTTCCCCCTCTCCGGTGGAGGTACGGGGGCGTGGTTGGTGTTTTTGGGGTTTTCCCGCCGTAGCGTGCTCTGGGGCAAGCGACGGTCACTCCAGTGACCGTCACATGCTTGTAACGCCCCTAGAGGGGTGCGTTACTTCCCTGGGTGTTGGCCTTTGGGGTCGAGGGCTGTAACGGTCCTGCGACTGGCCGCCGTTTGCTAGTGACGCCCCTGGGCTGGGCCGTCACATGCGTTTCGACCGTTGGTTTTGACCGTTGGGGGTCAGGCCATGTAACGCACCGAGATAGGCGCGTTACATGCGTGTAACGCACTGGGGCAGGAGCGTTACTTCCTGTTGTCCCCCATGTGGATGGGCCAAGCGACGCACTGGGCCCAGCGCGTTACTTACAAGCGACGCGCTGGGGCAGGCGCGTCACTTCCCTTTCCATCCCGAGCGTGAGGGCCATGCGACGCGCTGGTCTAGGCGCGTCACATGCGAGTAACGCACTGAGCCCGACGCGTTGCTTGTAAGCGACGCGCCAGGGTAAGCGCGTTACTTTCCCTGTGGTTTTGGAGGGTGTGGGGCGCCGTGTGACGGCCTGTCTCAGGCGCGTTACTTTCAAGCGACGCACTTGAGCAGGCGCGTCACTTCCCCTACCCCTCTGGCCGTGTGACGGTCTGCCTTAGACCGCCATTTGTAAGTGACGGCCCTAGAGTGGACCGCCATTTGGCTGTGACGGTCCAGGGTCGGACCGCCACTTCCTGTGTTGCCCCATGAGGGTGGCAACCTCGCTTTTCTCCGACCGTGGTCTCCGTGCGACGGGACTAGCGCGTGGGGTGATTCCCACACGTTGTCGGGCTTGGGCGTTGTTTTCCGTAACTTGAGAGTCTACTCCTTCAGTGACCCTCCACTAGTCGTAGCCTACTAGTACGCGTGTGCTAGTCGCACCAGGGAGTGGTGTACGGGCTGACCTTTAGAGACGGTTTGTGGACCGGTTACCGTTGGGCCCCACGTCTTGCAGCCAGAGTCCGGCTGAGGGGAAAACCGGTCAGAGGGCCAGACCAGGGACGCGCGGTCTGTGTGTGCACACGTGGTTGGGGGCGGTTGGACCCACGTCGACGGGCGTGACCCCAGCTAGTCACTTGTTGTGGTTACTTGTACGGTGTTTGCGCCTCGGGTAGGACCTACCATGTCAGGCGGTTCACCTGCGGTGCGGTGTAAGACGTCAGGGGACGCTACCGGCTGTGCTTCTAGTGGGTGGTACTCCTGTCGAGTACGGAGTGTCAGACTGTCAGTCGTGTGTTTCCGACCTTCGGGTTTTGACGGTTCGACCGTTGAGTTTCGGTCTTCTCGTACCGTGGCACGTGTGTCGGTTTGCGTGCCGTTAGGGTCTAGTTCTGTAGAGTACAGGGCTTTCCTTTCCGAGGTACCTTCCTACCGCTAGGGTAGTGGTTTCTCGTTTTACGAGGTAGGGTTCGAGTGATCCCTACTGAGTCTTGTTCCGAGACTCATTCCCTGCGTGCTTTCACCGTGTTTCAGGTGAGGCGCCACCTTCGGGGAGCGTGTCTGGAGCGCAGCGGAAGCGTGGTGCGGGTGCCCAGAGGTAGTGCCAGAGGTCAGAGCCGGGGGATGCCCCGTGTAGCTGTACTTTTCTTTCTTGTCACTGTACTAGTCGTGGACTACTGTTGCTGTTGTTGTTATTTTATTGTGGACCATGTAAAATGTTAATTCATTTCCTGCTTAATATCATAACTGTTTAATTTCTGCAATTATTTGTGATGCTTGTGTAGTTTCCACACCATCCTTTTAACCCTTCCGAGTCTTCGGGCTCGTGGGTGGCGGTGCGAGTCTCGGGTTATCGGGCCTTCCCGGTAATCGGATTCTCGGGTCGTTACACCACCGATTGCCTTCCTACTAACCACCTGGTAGGGACGTCAACAACGCAGATCGGACAACCTCCGATTGCCTTCCTACTAACCACCGGTAGGGATGATTCTCAGATTCAATTGTTTGTATGAAATGAAAAAGAGAACAAATATGAAATCACTCAAACAAGATATAGAGTATGATCAAAGAAAATAATCTTGTCTGAGTTGCAGAAGCTTGAATCGGATGCTTTGACGGTGTCTTCTTTCTTGCAGGATGATCTTCCTTGAACCTCTTCTAGTTGATGAAGAAGATGATGGATGTAGCTTCAATCTTCCTTTTGATCTTCTTGAGTCGATGAAGAGGATGTAGAAGATGTAGAATGCATCTTAGATCACCCTTGAGAGCCTTGATTCCTTATTCTTCCTTGGAGGTTGAGATGGCTTCAGATCTGGACTTGAATGCCTTGGAATGGATGAAGAACTTCCTCCCGAAACACTGTTCACGGAGGTGCTACAGTACCTCGAAAATGAGCTCCCTTGATCTCCCTTGAAGCCTTGAAGCATTAGGGTTTCCAACCCTCTTGTATTGGTTTTATAGACCTTGAATGGTATATAGACAAGCCTCAGACCAGATCCATAATTTGTAGGTGTTTAGGTGACTTTTGGATTAAACAAATCCATGTTGAATGGCCCTTTTCGAAGTTGGAAACAAAGTCAACATTGAAGGCTCGGGGCTGGCGGTCGACCTGCAGCTCCTGGCGGTCGACCGCTACTGTGAAACCTGCAAACGGGCGGTCCCTGGGATTTTCGGTCGACCGCCACTGGCTGGCGGTCGACCGCCAGCTGAAACACACATAGACTGGCGATCCCTGGCTGGGGCGGTCGATCGCCCCTGTGCTGGCGGTCGACCGCCAGCTGGGCAGAACCCGGGCTTGCCCGGGTCGGTCCGTTAAGTCTTGAACTCCGTCGTTCAACTCCATTAGCAGCCCGTGCATGTTTGTGGCATCGCCCTTTATAGTCTAGAAGGTATCAACTGAGTCTTTAACATTGGATTCTCTTGGCTATACTTCTTTGTGCATTGACCTTGGATGAGTGACGAGCCGAATATGAAATGTCGGCTTTTGCTTGTACGAGAGATGCGATTTGCATCCTTGCTTGGGGGCGATCAATGAGCTTTCACTTTGGCCATTGCCACTTGATTCCTTATCTATTCATTGGCATATCTGTCACGAATAAAACCATCCCGTATGTCAGTCACATGAGAGTGGATGATATCAATGACTAATAGTGTTTAGCCATTATGAAAACCAAGAATACCACAGAACTCATATGACTATAGAAAGATGTCGAATGACCCAAGTGACCACAGAATTACTCAAATGACTTCAGGGACACAACATTCTCCCCCTTTTTGATGATGGCAACACTGTGAGTCATTATGTGATATGAATGTCTAAAATGGCACAAGTTATAACAAATGCAATATATGCATCTAAAGATTCATGATAGTAATAGCATGGGAATGCAATCATGAATGCGAATGCTATGCAACATGAATGCTAGCAGTTATGCAAGCCCCAAGCCCCATCACATACACATATGAGATCCAAAGGGAGCAATGTATTCTCTCCCCTTTGACAATGCGATAACGCATGTAGCTCTTACAAATGACTCACACAAAGAATTCTCCCCCTTTGCCAACAGCAAAAAGAGTGATAATAGTAAAAAGCCTGTGAGACCATAGCGGAAAAGAGTGGAGAGCAAGTCATTATATGCAAAACTGAAGCATGCCGTGAGCAACATATATGGTTCAAAGCTAATGAAATCCGAGACCATCAACAGAGTTCGAAAAGCAGCCACATCCAATATTTAATAGAAATGAACCAAAGGTGGATATCATGGCAATGTTTAACATTCCCTTGTCTTATATATCCATATTCAATAACGACAAAGGCAATAACACAAAAGCATGTATTGAGGCTAAACAATCATGATTGAAGCATGGAATTGAATGATTGTAGCATATGTTGATTTTCAATATCTTCAGTATTTGAAGGCACATGACTCACTTTATATGAGTGTTGGCACTCAAAATATGATCCCTGGCGACCAAGCCGCAAAGACGAATGATACGGCCCACTAAAGCACAGAAGCCGATGAAAATCAACTTATCGAGGGTCCCTCGAGCTGACGAAGCCCCAAGCCACCTTGGAGGGAACACCGGGGACCTTACCTCAGGAGAGTCAAAGTCAACCCGCAACCAACCGGCAATGCGATCAAGCCTGCCCAATGATCCGGCATCGACTCTGTCATGCCGCTACCCCACATCCGACGTCCGATCAAGGACGACGGTCTACCTTATGATTCTCCGAAAGAGGAAGAATGCCCACGACCATCCACAACAAGGGGCCGGAGGTTCTGTCAGCAAGAAGATCCCGATCACCCGACACGGGTTCGGCTTCTCGCCCTAGTGAGCCCATTAGCGGCCGATGGATCGCCGTTCAAGGCGGAATTACCCAGGATGCAATGCCATCCTGCGAGGAAGCTTCGGACACAGGTCCGTCTTGATGAGAGGCACCAATCACAGTGCCGAAAGTCGTACCGACGGGACACCCGTGTGTCCGGATCGGAAGCACACGAAGTTCTGATCAAGGCCGTTCGTCGCGTCAAGAGCTTCGTCAACACCCCGTCAAGGCTCCCCGGGAGCCAGTACGAGAGGAACTGTCAACTGGAGTCTCCGGAACCATCCCCGGACCCACCGGCCTGGCCGTGCCTGGCAAACAGGTTAAAACGGCGCCGCTTAAAACGGCGCCGTCAATCCGGCGCGCAAAAAGCCAAGGGGGCTGCTCCCCGGCGCCCTCAACCCGGCGCGCCCTTCTCCACCGCGCCGGACTAACCACATGCCATATATATGGCATGCCAAAGGGGGATTATAAAGAGAAGAGAGGCCAACAGAAAAAGAGAAAAAAAAAAGAGATCGGAGAGGTCTCGGAATCCAAAGAGAAAAAAAAGAGAATTAGAAGAAAGAGAGAGGTCCAGGGAAAAGGGGAGGAGGTTCTTCGTCTGAAGAGGTCCCCCGTCTGAGCTTCCCGGCGGCCGACATCCTGCTCCATCCGAGCCCCCCGGAGTCGAAGAAGAAGACCGTCTGCTTGTTTGCCGAGGTCGGGTCTCCGTTTTTTTCTTCCGGTTAACCCCTCTATTCTTCTGCTGGTTTCCTCCCTCTGGCACAATGTAAGTGAGGAAGAGGGGGAGGGGCAATGATACGAGCCATTCCTCCCCCCTTTTCTCACCCCTTCTTCTGCTGTTTTGGCTTTGCCTGTAATGTTTTTTTTTTCTTTTGTTAATGAAACGGCGGCCGACCGACAACGGCGGCGCCGGAATTTGCATCTTCCGCCTACATGTATAGGTGTGTCGTCTGCGGATGAATGAAATGCGTTTATGGCCAATCTCGTGTGTGTTCTCTATTTCCCCCTTTTTTTTTCTGTTTTATTTAGCATGCAGTTGATGATCTCTTCTAGCGTGTATCTGCAACACCGTGTATCGGGTTTCTCTGATGTGGAGTGCGCACTCGGGCAATGTGGATCAGTCATCCCCCTCCCCCCCGGGGTTTTCTCTCTCTTGCTTTGAGTCCGATGCAACGGCCGAATTCTGTGTTGAATGTTCCACCGGCCGGCGAACAGAGACGCACCTGTGTGCACATCTCTGTTTGTCTTTGGCGTTTCAATGGCAAACCCCATATGGGTTTCTTTCCGAATACCATGTGAATGTACATAGAACGGTGCCCCGGGCTATGCATCGATCCTGTACTATGACGGTGAGCAGCCTGCCGGACACGGGGGATCTATTGTTTTGACACGTTCTAACACATTCTGCTTATCTGTCAAACGATGTTCATACCGCTTCCTGTCGTGTCATAAGCATCTTGATGGGAGTATGCTACGTAGCATCATTCCCGCATCCGGGGAGGGGTACACTCCTCATTTTTCTCTGCCAATCATCCGACTCACGGGGGATTCATCTGGCAATGATGAATATCCCTATGAGCCATAGGATGCACAGCAATGGGGCTAAGCCCTACACTTTAAATCCACAGCCCCTAATGGACTTTGTGGTGACCGTGGGTCGGGTGCCCCTTGTAGGCTTGCCTCGGGGTTTCCCTCCCATCTCGGTCGTCCCGATTCGGGTGTTGTGGTGACTCGGGTCGCGTGCCCCTCGTAGGCTAGCCCTCGGGGTTTTCGCTCCCAGAAATGAGTCGTCTCACTCACTCACTGTTACCCACGGATTCGGTGCCCCTAGCAGGCTATGCCTCAGGGTTCTCCCTTTCCGTCCGGGTCTTCACCGGCCGCCGTTGTGCCACCCGGCATTTAGGGGTTTGCTCCGCCACGTGAGCATCCTCCGCTTCTCCCCGACAAATCCTTTAGGATGGGGAGATGCTGCCGAAATTTCGGCTCAAACGAGTGTAAACTCGGAGCAATTGCTGCGCTCGAGTGTGAACCTCGCGCGAACCCGTGACTTGGCTTTGAACGGTTTGGGACCGATCCAATGAATAATCAATTCAATAAAGTCCTCAAAACCCCCAAAATAATCTAATAAATCCATAAATAAATCAACAGAATCTCGGTTTCCATGAAATCGGGCTAAAACGGCGCGATCACGCGTTAAAACGGCGCGGCCTAAAGCGGCGCGCCCTATCCGGCGCGCCCTCCCCGGCGCGCCCCTACCTTCCACCGCGCCGTTTTAACGGCTTTTCCCCCTTTTACCTACGTTTGACCGCGCCGTTTTAACCCCTTTTACCTACGTTTCAGGGCGCCGTTTTAACCATTCCAACCCGTTTCTTCGCATGCACTGCACCGGTTTCGTTCCGAGTCGTGTCATCGCATAATTCTAATCATTTTTCCTATTCATGGGATGATTTCTCATACTAATCATGGAATTTCATAAGCTCTTTGATTGAATAAATTGAATAAACTAGCTTTTCAAGCTTGAATTGATATGTCTCGAATCTTTGGCATCATGATTTGGCCCAAGCATTCGTGTCTCATTAATGTATGCCCGAGTGGGTGCACCCTTGGTATATCAAATGACATTGTCAGAAGGCCGGGTTATGCCTGACCGGAAACCTTGTCACGCGTGAAGGCGGCTTTCGGGCCTAAGTACTCCGCCATGTACCAGGCCCCACCTCAATAAACCCTGCGTATTCGGTCATGACATCTTGCATGATTGTTCGCATGCTCTGTATCTTTTATTCCGGCTTCGACAGCCCGCTATCTCGGCAACTAATCAAAGGTGTTCCCTCCTCGTGGGGGATGTAATTAACGCCATAGCCTTTACGGTATGGCGGACTGCTGGTCCCGACCGAACCTCACTCTCGCCCGATAAGGGTCAGAATGAGCGCATCATAAATCGTCACTCATGTGACTGGCACGCCCGTGTCGTCAATCAGTCAGTTGATTACTAGTTAGTCAATTGATTGATCGACCCGCGAAATAAATGAATGAAAAATACCAACGAAAAGGAGCGAAGGAAAAGACGGTCGAAACAGTCTGGCACGCCCGGTGGGACTGGTGTCACCTTTCATCTCTTTGCCGAGATATTCGGGCTTCGAAGCCCTTTCAAAGACTACTGATTGTTTTCCTGTCTATCTTTTCAGTGCAAACAATGACGACTCATGAATAGCTGGCGTCGACTTCGACCAATCGATAGTCGCCGGACACGCGCAAGGGTACCTGGCGGTGCCCATGGAATTTGGTAGCTTTCCTCCTGCTGTGGGCTTCCCCAACTTCTTGGGGTTGGCCTTTGTCGACATGCTGGAAGTCGAGGCAATGGAACCCGTCAAGGAACATGTGAAGGAAATGGAGCCTCTGAAGGCCCCCTGCCGCGGTGATTCGCTCAAGAACCCGGTTCCGGCCGCTAGCTGCCTGGTGCACCACCTTGTACGGGTGATGCATCCCACTGATATCAACAAGCCCCCTGGAGGACGTCAGCGTCGCCAGGCTCGCAAGAACCCTGCCGTGATCACCGGAACTGTCTCTCAGTCCGGAAAATCAATGCTGGTGGGAGATATGCGTGTCTTCCTCAACGGGCGCACGGCACGGGTGACCCCAGATCGCGTCATCCCAAACGTCCCTGTCTGCAACAACTATCAAGCTCTCGCTGGAAGGAGGGCAGAAAGAGAAGAAGCCGGCCACCATGGCCAAGAAAACCCGGCGCTCAGGCCGAGGAAATTCAAACAGGTGTGGGTTCCCAAGCGGACCCAACCTGCCTACCATCCAACGCCCACCCGCCATCGTCCTATGAACGACGAGGCGAGAGCGAGAAGAGAAAGGGGCTTGTCCCTGATGAATGAAGAAGAGGTGGTTGCGGATCCTCTGCGTCACAGAAGTTTCCGGGCTGTGGCCCGTCAAGCCAACGTCCCTGCCACGGGGCGAAGGTTCCAACAGCCAGCTGACAGAGCTCGACTGGCCTACATTCCTTTTGCTGGAGGTCGACCACTCTCCCCCATGCTACATCAAGAACGGGGTCAAGAAGAAATGGCCTGCCTGGTCAGAAGCTATTTCCGAGGATTGGGTAACACCTCACTCGGACAGCAGCGGCTGATGCAGACAGTCGCCACTGAAGAAAATTGCTGCCCATCAACGGCAGATGAAGAAGAAATAGAGGATATAATAAGGATGTCGTCGGTCGATGACAACGGACACAATGACGGCTCTGAGATCAAAGCCGATGAAGCCTTCCCCGAGCGGGAAGAAAGAAGAAGAATTTCTGTGTTCGAGAGGCTGACCTTCCCGCAACAAGCAAGGCGGAGGGTCCATCGACAAAGAAGGAGGATGCAGGTTTTCACTTGCAACATGGCTGGCGTGTCCAGCCGATATGGGAAGCTTCCTGAAAACTCTCAAGAACTGGCTCAGTTGGCCGTACGGCCGGGACCAGCTACCCGCAGGACAGAAGCAGCAAGAGGGCTTCTGACAGCGATGAAAGAGAAACAGCCCCAGTCATACCTCCACTGGGATGACAAAGCCCCCGTCTTGACCGCTAATGTGGTAACGACGGAAGAAGAAGACGACGTACTCCTCGATATCCTGCCCGAGGGTACGTCCGGGGAAACGACAGAAGGTGTCCCCACCACTATAGACCCATCAGTCTTTATGCTGCTGCAAAGATATCAACGGGAAATAGATTCCCTGAAGAAACAGCTGATGGAGAAAACTGAACACTCATCAGCCTCCAAACCACCCGAAGTCCAAGGTGAATCATCCCGGGGAGCGGCTCGTCGAGACGACCCTCCACCACTTTGCACACTACCCCAGCCGTCAGAGCCAACTGTGACGACAGCACAACAGCGGCCACCACAGCCTCAGTCGCTGCTGCCTCCGGTGCTTCCTCAGGTGCACCCAACACACCCGCTGCTGCATCCTCCACAGGCGACCACCCTGGTCACCCCGTACCTGCAGCCAGCACACTTCTATCCGGAGCCAGTCGACCCCACGGTCGTGAGCCGGATGATGGTGGAGAGGATGATCGAGCTGAAGCTCGCAGAGAAGAGCGAAGGCGACTACGTCGCATTCGATGCCTACCGGGTGCCCTACCCGCAACACCATGCGGCTAAGCGACTTCCCCCGGGAGTCAACAAGCCGCCCAAATTTGACAAATTCAACGGGAAAGGTTCCCCAAAAGAACATATTGCATATTATATGACCGTTATGGGTGATCTGTCCACCGACGAGTCATATCTGCTGAAGTTCTTCGGGTCCTCGCTGACGGGGCTCGCATTTGAATGGTACTCCAGCCTCTCGGCCGGGTCAATCAATGACTGGTCAGATATGCAGAGGAAATTCAGGGAAAGATTCCATGTCACAGAGAGGGAGGTCACAGTGGCCGAACTCTATTCGACAAAACAAAGGGCAGATGAGACCGCCCTTGACTACATCAAGAGGTGGAGGAACCTCGGAATGAGATGTAAGCGGCCCCCGCATCAGGAGGACGCTGTGCAAATATGTAAGCAAAATCTCAGGAGGGAGGTCTTGGAAAAAATGATCGGGATGGAAATACGATCGTTCGACCGGCTGAATAATGTGGTGGCCGAGGTAGAGGCTTTTCTAGCCAAGCCCGTCCCGCCGTCAGCTACCAGCACAGCCCAGAAAGGCAAGGCGGCGGAACGGCGCCCCACACCTAAAGAAGCGAATGCGCTTGATATCAAGGCGTTCGAACAACAGAAGGAGAAAGGCAAGAAAGCGGCTCCCCCGCAACCTGCGAAAGCTCCAGATGACAAAGAAGGTCCTTCGTTGAGGGACAAAATGAAGAAGGCTTATTCCTTTCCTAAGGATAAGACCCGAATCCTATTTGACTGGGTAACAGAATACAGTATGGTCACTCTGCCTGAGCCAAGAAGACCAGAGGACCTCAAAAGAAGAGACAGTCTAAGATTCTGCCCCTATCACCAGATGCTGGGACATTCAATCGAAGACTGTTATGTTTTCAAAGACATCATTGAAGGGATGGTGAAGAAAAATGAGATAGAGCTGGGAGAGTACAAAGTAGACCCTCCTCAGCCACATGAAGCTCCTCCCCGAAGAGCAGCAGTCAACATGATCTCCCTCTACCAGGCGTTACCTGAGGAGATCTCTGAAGCAAGCACACGGAGCACCTACGAAATCCATTTCCTGGAGCCCGTGAAGGAACAGCAGGGGTGGCAGCAAGTCCCTGTGAAGCACAATAAGAAGAGGGCACCCTGCCCGAAAGAGGGGGCACTTATCCGTGGCGTCACGCCCCGGCCTGCTCCGCCAGTGATAGCGCCTACGTGGATTACTCCATCTGCAGCTATCAGAATACATGCACCCAACAGAAGGAGACAGACTCCCCTGCCAGTGGTCAAGGAAACCAACCCCGGGGTCCTTCGACTGCAACACCTGATTGAAGGGCTAGATGAATATGTACAGCCCGAATTGAAACCCCTGCTCGTACGGGACTACGTCCCATGGCAGGAGCTGGAGCAACTCTCACTCAAGCAGACGGAGGAAGCTGAAGCAGCACCCCCTGAAGCGAGCAGTCTATTCTGGGGGCAGGTGCCCGCAGAAGCAAAAAGGAAAAAGAAGCAAAAGAAGAAGAAAAGAAAGGCCGTTGGCGCCAATAAAGCACAGGTTGTCTCCTGTAATACACTATCAGTTCTCTTCAACCTACCCGGGGAAGAGGAAGAAGAAGAAATATGCTTTACACCCCACACTGGGGAAAGCAAGGTCGAGGCCGCCACTGCTGCACATGCCACGCGGTCAGGCCGAAAATGGGGGCGCCAACCCCCACCCAACCACAATATTGTGTTCAGAGGGGAACAACCCTACAAGACACCTCCGCCGGAGGTCAAGGGAGTTCAAATCCCTCCTCCGTCCGGTCTATACAACAAGAGCGGGGGCAAGGCTGTCCCCTCATTTCTTGAATTTATGAAGATGTCAAAGGGGAAACAGCCTTGTCAAGACGCCAACCCTACACCCGGGGTCAATCACCCTCGGCCAGTGCAATCTACTGAGGATGCAAATGCAGATGGGGCTTGCCCTGCAGCAACCAATAAAGAAGACTCGACAGTCGGTGCCAGTCGAGAGGGTGCCGAGTCCGAGGAAGATGAAGCAGGTCCGTCTGGACCCACAAATCAAAACCTTCCTAAGCCCAGATGGGTTGAGGAGATGAAGCTCTCCAATGTCCGAGCCGGGAGCCGAATAATGAAGCTGCTCAAGAAGCTCCCCGCTCGATTTACAATCTGGGAAATTCTTTCCTTGAGTGAAGAAACCCGACAGGCAATCATTACTGCTCTGCAGACGCCTGCTCATTTTGAAGCCTGCATAGCTGAAGCCGTGCCTGAAGCCAGTATGACCTTCTCTCCCGAAGACATGCTGCTACCCACTGCTAGCCACAACAGGCCACTGTACCTAAAGGGGCACCTGAATGGGAGAGAGCTGAACCGGATCCTGGTCGACCCAGGTGCAGCAGTCAACATTCTGCCCTACAGAATATATGAGAGGCACCACTTCAATGTGCATCTCGAAAAGGTCGGGGATATGCGTATCGCTGGCTTCAACCAAAAATGTGAAGTGTCTATGGGAGTGGCAGAGTTCACGCTAACCTTGGCGGATTTCACTACAACGGTGCAGTTTCACGTCATCGACTCTCGCACCTCCTATAAAGCACTACTCGGCCGTCCATGGCTGCATGAAAATATGGTGGTGCCCTCCACGCTCCATCAATGTATCAAATACAGTCTCCAAGGGAAGGAGGAGAGGATATTTGCCGATCTCCACCCATTTGAGGTATTTGAATGCCACTTGGCAGACACCAACTTGTACACGGGGTCTCCCCGAAAGGTTTCGGAAGCCAAGATATCCGCAGAAACATCAAGGAACAAATCGCGTGACGGTTGGTATCCACCACCGCCACGCGGATATGTCAAGCCGAAGACGGTCTCCCACATCACAGCTTCTGGAAATGTCGGAAGGGCGACACCCCCAGCATTATATCCCAAAGTTAAAGAAGTGTTGATTAGTCAACAGCACAAGTGTGTCAGAGTCCCAGCTGGCCTCACCAAACCAGTCCTCGGCCTCGACGACACTACTGTCGAACCTTTCAAAATCTGGGAGGTGACACAAGAAGATGGACCTAGCAGCCTGTTCTATACAGCCAAGGAACATCCTACCCGGGAAGACACAGACTGCAGCCTCCCCGAAGACATAAGCAACCCGCCGGTCCCTGTCCAAGGTCTGGCATTTACAACTGATAGGATGGCAAGAATGTTCCGAAAGCAACACATCCCTCCTGATCAGCCTCAGAAGCGCAAAGAAGCTTTCCAGAAAATGTGGTATCCTGCAAATCTGGACAAAGAAATGAGACGTGTCTCTCAACATCTAGGGCTGGGCTTCACCCTGGAGGAATACTATTATAGCGGGCGGTATGAGGTGGATACTATCTCCGCCTTTTGTCCCACCGAAGATAGCCCTCTAGGGGCAACCTTTGATGAATATCCGGTGGAAGCCGAGCATGCTGAATTGGCTTCATCCAGGAATCAACCAATGGAGGCCCTGGTTCCCTGTCGGTGCTGGGAGCAGGTCCATCCTCAAGAAGCAGCCCTTCAAGCCAAATTTGATACGGCTAGCAGCAGCGAAGCCGAAGATGCTCAAGGAGCAGAAGTCTCTCCCTCCGCAGGGGTCATGCTAATGACGACTTCAACACCCTTTCTGACAGTCAACAGAGCCTCGGTTTACTCCAATCAAGGGGAGCCGGCTACCAGAAAAGAAAAAGCCACTTCTGTTGAAGACACAACTGTCCCAGAAGGCGAGACTCCCTCAACTCCTGCTACCAATCCAATAGGCTGTCCGAGTCCGGCGGCAAATAACTGCTGGCCTGTCATGGCTGCAACCTCACCTACAAGCACTGAAGCTATCCTCTCGCCCTCGGGAGCTGCACCGGCAATGGATCTTCTAATAGAACAATCCGCCCAGCCGCTAGCACAAGAGATCAAGAGACCCCATGAAGCTCTGGCGGTGTCTGACGAGGAAGTCGAAGTACTCGACCCTCAAGATGGTATTCCAGACTTCGTCGACCTCCAGCCGGCACCTCCGGAAATAGAAGACGGAGGCCAAGCCACAGTCGATGAACTAATAGAAGTCAACCTGGGAAATGAGAAGGACCCTAGGCCTACCTTCCTCAGTGCCCAACTGTCCCCAGAAGAACGGGAGCTGTACATCCAGCTGCTGCTAGAATACCGGGATTGCTTCGCCTGGACTTATAAAGAGATGCCAGGTCTAAACCCTGCTGTCTCACAACATGAGCTAACAATCAGTCCCGAAGCCGAGCCGGTGAAACAACCACCGCGGCGTATGAGGCCAGAGCTCATCACCCGAATCTGTGCTGAAGTTGACAAGCTCATTGATGTGGGATTTGTTGAAGAAAATCAGTACACCACATGGCTGGCAAATATCGTCCCTGTGAAAAAGAAGAATGGACAGATCCGGATTTGTGTTGACTTCCGGGATCTAAATAAAGCTTGCCCTAAAGATGACTTCCCGGTGCCAATAACCGAGGTAATGATCGATGCTACAACCGGCCATGAAGCCCTGTCATTCATGGATGGGTCGTCCGGCTACAATCAGATTTGGATTGCGGAGCACGACCGGGTCCATACTGCTTTCCGAACTCCCAAAGGCATTTATCATTACAAGAGAATGCCATTTGGACTGAAGAATGCTGGCGCAACCTATCAGCGCGCAATGACTAAAATTTTTGATGAATTGCTCTACCACAAGGTCGAGTGCTACATAGATGACCTGGTGGTCAAAACCAGAAGAAAAGAAGATCACATGCAAGACCTCCGGATTGTTTTTCAGAGGCTGAGGCAGCATGAGCTAAAAATGAATCCTATGAAATGTGCGTTCGGAGTGTCGAGCGGAAAATTCTTGGGCTTCATCGTCCGACATCGGGGAATCGAGATAGACCCCGCAAAGATCAGGGCGATTCAGGGGTTACCTCCACCAAGGAACATCTCCGAGCTGAGGTCACTACAAGGGCGCTTGGCTTATATCCGGCGGTTCATTTCCAATTTGTCAGGGCGATGCCAGCCTTTTCACAAGTTGATGATGAAAGATGTTCCCTTCTATTGGGATGAAGATTGCCAGACAGCCTTTGACAAACTAAAAGATTATCTGAAGACTCCTCCAGTATTAGGCGCACCGGTGAAAGGACGGCCGTTGATACTGTATATAGCAGCTACACACAACTCTCTGGGGGCAATGCTAGCCCAGAATAATGAAGAAGGAAAAGAGCAAGCCCTCTACTATCTCAGTCGGAGACTGATCAGAACTGAAGAGAAATATACTTACATTGAGAAGATTTGCTTGGCACTAGTCTTCGCAGTTAAGAAACTCCGACACTATATGCTGTCGCATGAAATCAGCTTGGTATCCAAGGAGGATCCCCTGAAATATATCATGTCCCAGCCAGCACTCAGAGGCCGTCTGGGCAAATGGGCGGTGATCCTTATGGAGTTTGATATCTCCTACGTCCCGCGCAAGGCCATTAAAGGTCAAGCTATCGCAGACTTCTTTGCTGCGCATCCGGTACCCGGAAACTGCCCGTGGGAACCAGAACTCCCCGAAGATGAAACTTTGGAAGCCGCTCAAGTACAGCCTTCCCCGTGGCAGCTATATTTTGATGGCGCTTCTAGAATTGACACCTCTGCCACTGGATCGGTCAGAGTCAGAGCAGGGGCAGGCATAGTCCTGAAATCCCCAGAAGGAGAAGTGGTGCATACATCCTGCTCCATAAATAAACCATGCACCAACAATGAAGCAGAATATGAAGCCCTGATAATCGGGTTACAAATTGCTCTGTCCATGGGAATTCAGATGCTGGAAGCATTTGGAGACTCCATGCTAGTTATAAAACAGCTGGAAGGAGAGTTTGAAGTGCGAAGACAAGAACTCATCCCCTATCACCAGTTGGCAACTTGCCTGATGTCAAGATTTTACTTCATCAGCATCAAGCACATCAAGCGAGGCCAAAATGCTCAGGCGGACGCCCTCGCTAAGCTGGCTAGTTCGTTGGCAGTCCCGCCAGACATAAGCCAGAATATAACAGTAATCAACCGCCGACAGGTCCCCAGTGTAACAGAGGATCTGGCCGACGAACGGGAGATAGAAGTAGCAGTCGCTGAAAGGGTCCAGCAACCCGATTAGCGGGAACATCTTCTACGCTGGTTTCAACACCAGCAACTTCCAAAAGAAAAAGAACAGAGAATGAAGCTCCTAAGGATCAAGGATTCTTACGAGATGAGAAGCGGAACTTTGTTCCGGATTATGGCAGACGCCCGAAGGAAAATCCTACTCCGTTGCTTGTCGTCAGCAGAAGCGGAACAAGTAATGCAAGAAGTTCATGCAGGATCGGCTGGAGCACACCAGGCCGGTCCGAAAATGAAGATAGAAATAAAGAAATTGGGCTATTATTGGCCCACTATATTCAATGACTGCTGCAGGTTTGCCAAAGCCTGTCAGAAATGTCAAGAACATGCCAATGTGGCGAGGAGACCTCCAGTGCCGCTGCATCCCACTCTACCAAGTTGGCCGTTTGCTCAGTGGGGCACGGACGTGGTGGGGCCACTACCAGCATCTTCATCAGGGTGCAAATACATCTTAGCAGCTACAGACTACTTTTCCAGATGGGCAGAGGCAGTAGCACTAAGAGATGTGACGGGAGAACTAGTTGCAAGGTTCTTCCGACAAAATGTAATATTCTGGTTCGGGATTCCCAGCCGAATCATCTCTGATAATGGCAGCCATTTCAGAAATCAGAAGATTTATCGGCTAGCCGATAAATACAAAATTGACTGGAGGACATCGTCCCCCTACAACCCTCAAGCCAATGGATTAGCAGAAGCCTTTAACAAGACTTTATGCACGCTGCTGGCAAAGACTGTCAAGTCTAATAAGAAAGATTGGGAAGAAAGGATGTACGAGGCACTTTGGGCCTATCGTACCGTCTATAAAACCCCAACCGGCTGTTCACCTTTCTCCCTCGTCTATGGGTCGGAAGCTGTGGTGCCGATCGAACTTGAGGTGCCTTCATTGCGAGTTGCCATCCAGCACGGACTAGTCAGTGGTGAGCAAAACAATGCAGAAAGAAGACTGGAAGAGCTCGCTGAGCTCGAAGGAAAACGCCTCCTGGCGCAACAAAACATCCAACTCTATCAAGCTCGCATGGCCCGCGCTTTTGACAAGTTAGTCAAGGGTCGAGAGTTCAAGAAAGGAGACCTGGTAATGGTCAAAAGAAGAGAAGTAATGGCCTCTAACCCCAAAGGGAAGTTGGTCGAAAACTGGGTCGGACCGTATATCGTCCGCCGAGTATATGAAGGAGGAGCCTACGTCCTGGTGGACCACAAAGGAGTCATCCAGTTCTCTCCCCTCAATGGAAAACATATTAAGCTGTATCACGCAGCGCAACCAACCCTCCCCGAGTGATCGGACGGAGCTACCCTTTTCCTTGATTAGCGGCATTCCGCCCTAATCAAGCTACCTTTCCTTGGATAGCGGCATTCCGCCCTAATCAAGCTACCTTTCCTTGGTTAGCGGCATTCCGCCCTAATCAAGTTACCTTTCCTTGGTTAGCAACATTCCGCCCTAACCGAGCTACCCTATCTTGGTTAGTGGCATTCCGCCCTAATCGAGCTACCCTTTATCTTGGTTAGTGGCACTCCGCCCTAATCGAGCTACCTCATCTTGGTTAGTGGCATTCCGCCCTAACCGAGCTACCCTTTCCTTGATTAGCGGCATTCCGCCCTAATCAAGCTACCTTTCCTTGGTTAACGGCATTCCGCCTTAATCAAGCTACCTTTCCTCGGTTAGCGGCACTCCGCCCTAATCGAGCTACACTTTTCCTTGGTTAGTGGCACTCCGCCCTAATCGAGCTACCCTATCTTGGTTAGTGGCATTCCGCTCTAATCAAGCTACCCTTCTTTATCTTGGTTAGTGGCATTCCGCCCTAATCGAGCTACCCTTTATCTTGGTTAAGTGGCATTCCGCCCTAATCAAGCTATCCCTGCCCTTGGTCAGCGGCATTCCGTCCTGATCGAGCTACGTTTTCCTTGGTTAGCGACACTCCGTCCTGATCAAGCTATCCTTCTTTGGCTCTCATTCCGAATAAAAAAAATAAAATAAAATAAATAAATAAATAAATAATAATAATAAAATAAAATAAAAATGGGGTTAAAAAAATAGAGATACCCCGCCAGACTTGCTCCTCTATCGGGACGAGTGCAAAAATGGCTATAACCCAGCTGTGGCGAAAACCCGAAAGGGCGTCGCAGGCAAAATCGGGTACCCCGTCACGTGAAAACCCGAAAGGGCGCGTGGGCAAAAGCAAGAGGGGGCTGGCTTCGGCGAAAACCCGAAAGGGCGCTTGAGTCAGTAAAGTGGTAACTTCCAAATCCCTCTCCTATTCTCCACCTAACAAACTCCGAGAGGGACAATCATCAAAGTCTCGCCGGTAATCCGTGAACAAACCATTTTCGACCCTCGTCATCATCGGCGAGATCGGTCGATCTCTACCCTCAACTTGGACCTTACGTCCCTGTTGACAACCCCATCCTTGTTTTGGCAATATCTCATGTCGACGAACAAACCCGTGGTCGACCCTCGTCATCATCAGCGAGATCGATCGATCTTCATCTTTGACTCGGATCTTACATCCTTGTTAACAAACCATATCCTTTGCTTCGACATCTAGCCAGTGTCGACGAAATGAACCAAAATCCGAGCCTTGTCATCATCAACAAGGCCGATCAACACTCTCGCGGTCCAGCTCTTCTGCACCTCGAACTCAAAAAAAAAAAGAAAAAGGAAAAAAAAATAAAATAAAAAAGGGGTTAAAAATAGAGATACCCCGCCAGACTTGCTCCTCTATCGGGACAAGTGTAAAAATGGCTATAACCCAGCTGTGGCGAAAACCCGAAAGGGCGTCGCAGGCAAAATCGGGTACCCCGCCACGTGAAAACCCGAAAGGGCGCGTGGGCAAAAGCAAGAGGGGGCTGGTCTCGGTGAAAACCCGAAAGGGCACTTAGGTCGGTAATGTGAATAGAAAAAAGAATGATGAATAGTGATGAACCATCCTCCATCCGGAAGGCCATTCACAAGGTCAGGGCGAGGGTCTTCATCCGATATCCCACTTACACACATCCATCTACCTTTTCGACCCTTGTCATCATCGGCAAGATCGGTCGCTACCTATAATGGCCCTTGTCACCATCGGCAAGACCATCTACCATTTTCGACCCTTGTCACCATCGGCAAGATCGGTCGCTACCCTTCCGGTTTTTGTCATCATCGGCAAGACCGTCTACCTTTTCGACCCTTGTCACCATCGGCAAGATCGGTCGCTACCTATAACGGTTTTTGTCATCATCGGCAAGACCGTCTACCTTTTCGACCCTTGTCACCATCGGCAAGATCGGTCGCTACCCTTCCAGTTTTTGTCATCATCGGCAATACCGTCTACCCTTTTCGACCCTTGTCATCATCGGCAAGATCGGTCGCTACCTATAACGGTTTTTGTCATCATCGGCAAGACCGTCTACCTTTTCGACCCTTGTCACCATCGGCAAGATCGGTCGCTACCCCTTCCGGTTTTTGTCATCATCGGCAATACCATCTACCCTTTTCGACCCTTGTCATCATCGGCAAGATCGGTCGCTACCTATAACGGTTTTTGTCATCATCGGCAAGACCGTCTACCCTTTTCGACCCTTGTCATCATCGGCAAGATCGGTCGCTACCTACCCGGTTCTTGTCACCATCGGCAAGACCATCTACCCTTTTCGACCCTTGTCATCATCGGCAAGATCGGTCGCTACCCTTCTGGTTTTTGTCATCATCGGCAAGACCATCTACCCTTTTCGACCCTTGTCATCATCGGCAAGATCGGTCGCTACCTATAACGGTTTTTGTCATCATCGGCAAGACCGTCTACCTTTTCGACCCTTGTCACCATCGGCAAGATCGGTCGCTACCCTTCCGGTTTTTGTCATCATCGGCAATACCGTCTACCCTTTTCGACCCTTGTCATCATCGGCAAGATCGGTCGCTACCTATAACGGTTTTTGTCATCATCGGCAAGACCGTCTACCTTTTCGACCCTTGTCATCATCGGCAAGATCGGTCGCTACCCCTTCCGGTTTTTGTCATCATCGGCAATACCATCTACCCTTTTCGACCCTTGTCATCATCGGCAAGATCGGTCGCTACCTATAACGGTTTTTGTCATCATCGGTAAGACCGTCTACCCTTTTCGACCCTTGTCATCATCGGCAAGATCGGTCGCTACCTACCCGGTTCTTGTCACCATCGGCAAGACCATCTACCCTTTTCGACCCTTGCCACCATCGGCAAGATCGGTCGCTTTCCCCCCAAACCTGGCAAAGGCCCTGTCCCAGGAACGGCTACACCGCGGTGGAGCGAACACCTCATCCCTTCCCTGAAGGCGTGAGCGCTCTCCTGCGTTATTGGCACTCGTTCCCGGGTTCAGGTGATTAGCCGAAAGAAAGAAAAGACGAAAAGAAGTCGTGGTCAAGACTACGAAAAGAAATGCTTCCATTTAATAAAAGTGGAGAATACATTCTTTTGCCCAGGGCATCCCCCAGGGTACATAAACTCCAAAGACAAAAAAAAAAAGGGAACAGAGCTTCCAAAAGGAAAGGAAACAAAAAGCAAAGGGAAACCAAGACTACGGCAGAGGACGCCGGAAGATGTCCCCTAGTTCCAAAAGGCCCAGCGAGGGGTACTGGGTCAATTCCTCCAGACGAGTCTCGGTGGCTGTCAGCTGCAATAACCTCTCGTCGAGTGAAGCAAGTCATCCTTCAGCCAGGTTGGCCTCCTCTGTCGTCTGGACTTCTAGGCGCTCGCCTTCCTGCAGCTCGGCCTCGGCCTTAGCTAGTTCCGCACGCAATTCATCTATCCGTGCCCTGAGGAGCAGCTGACGTTCCGAGATATTCTCAGCGGCGTCCCTCAGCTGTCCCACCGTCACCTTCAGTGAACTGACGGCAGTGCGGCAATCTGCCCTCTCCAACTTCACAGCAGCGAGCTGATCGGAAACCTCCCGATTCAGGAAATCCCGCCTGTTGGCGTGCTTCAGCAACATCACAACCCGTGGGGTCCAATCATCCATGGGGCAACCAAATGCCAGTAGCGGCCGGGAGAGGTGGTCCACCAAGCTTCTCAGCTGCGCATAAGTCAAGTCTGGAGAAGCTGACATGGTACGCTGGAGATTATCCAGAGATTGCCATACCATGTCTCCAGAAAATTGTAAGCCCAATGGCGAAGTCTCGGGGAGCCGAAAGTCTACCCTGCTGTCCACCTCAGCCCAGATGTCGTCGGCCACCCCGAGGGACGTCGACGGCATAGTCTGCACGGCACCCACTCCCGGTCCGACCACTGCAGCCATATCAACCGGAGGGATCTCCATAATAACAACTTCTTTGCCCGCCCTTTGGGGTGAATCTGCAATAGTCGTGTCGGCAACAGAAGGCACATGCTCCTCTTGAGTAGTTTCGCCAGCCGCTTCCGGGAATAGGGTACAGACCCAAGCATTAAAGAAGTGGAGGGGACCAACTATCCTCGAATTCCGGGGAATACGTGATTTGTGCAAATCCCCCAACATTTTGTATATGAGGCATAAAGCCACGGGGCACAGGGACAGCTTCGTCCCCCAAGCCATCAAACAGGCGGGGTAAATCGCCTCCGGCCTAATCACCGTCTCGTCCCCTTCGGGAAGGGCGAATGAA
The DNA here is from genome assembly GCA_022559845.1 of Amorphophallus konjac. Taxonomy (NCBI): domain Eukaryota; kingdom Viridiplantae; phylum Streptophyta; class Magnoliopsida; order Alismatales; family Araceae; genus Amorphophallus; species Amorphophallus konjac. Next base: position 260,178,068 of record CM040117.1, read on the forward strand.
CAAAGCCAATATGTTAAATACGCAGCACAATGCGTGACTGCGTCAACTCCTGTGGGGTTCGGGCCGGCCTGCCTCTCTCTCCCTGCGACAGCTGGATACGTTGCTTGGCGCCGGGCCCTCTTCTTCCGCGCCACTGCTGTCGGAACTACCGTGGGAAAGTCTTCATATTGCTGCTCCCCACCAAAGAAATACTGAAGCCACGTGCCCATCCGCACGCGTCTCTTCTCACCCGGCTTTCGCGCCTCCCGCGAGTCCAGCGTCAGGCGCAACAAGGTGCGGTACGCCTTCATCAGATAACGATAGGCGAAGCCCGTAAAATATCTACCTTCGCCGTCCGTCTGATCCTTTAGCCAGTCTGGGAAGCAAACTTCTTCATACGGCTCTCCGTCTATCGGTAGGCCGCTCAGCTGAGAGAGGCTCCATAAATCCAATGAAGTCTCACCTTCCGCTGTGTAGAAGGTGTTGTACTCTGGGCAGAAGATTTCGATCATCCCACAACATAGACCTCGGGAGATCGGATATCTATACCGCGAAGCATATATGCTTTCGTAGACCCCGGCATGTACCAGAATGGGAGCATACTGTCGCAGCACAAAATCTGTGAATTCAACTGCTCCTGGTCTGAACGCATGAGCATCGGTGGCTTTGAGCTCTCCAAACCACCCCACTGAAATCTGATGCTTGAATCGGACCGCCAAGCAGTCCAAAAGAAAAGGCTCGTCCCGGTATCCCCAATGCAGCGGGCCGAGGAATAAACCATATACAGGCTTCTCCCTGTCAACACGGCCAGCAGTTTCGTTCCAGCGAGCTGGTGTGTACTGTGGTGCTCTCGTCAGCATCCCGGCCTCCGGAGACAGTTCCTGCACCCCTAGCACCGCTCCCCACTTCCTGGGCTCACCCGGGATGTACATGGGCATACCGCAGATGACAGATTCGGCCAAGCTGTCTCGCTCCGCCAGCAGGGCCCCTTCAGCTCGGCAAACCAGGATGAAGTCACGCTTCCCACGAAGGTTGAAGCGCTCGAGAAAGGCCATCAGATGTTTATCTTTGGGATGATCCCGTCGGATGTCGTCCCTTCGATCATACTTAAACTGGTTGCCGTCTAGAATGAACAAGCGACTGGTGTCAACTGTGTCGGTCTCTGAGTCCGAAGATTCGGCCACTGCAGCTATATGTCTCAGCCCCCGCTCAAGGGAATGGACGTTCCCCCAGGTCACAGCAACCCGGGATGCGGAAGAAGAAGATCCAGATGCCATACTATCTACAAACCAACAAACAAAGGTCAGAAATCAGTTGATCAAAACGACATTTCTGACAAAATTTCGGCAGCACCTCCTCAGCTCGAGGGATTGCCAAAGAAGAAACGGAAGCCGTCCACAGAGGGAGCAGCCCCTAAAAGCAGCCATAGGCATTAAGCCAAGGCCAAATGGGACACCCGAGGGATCTAGCTCCGAGGACAAGTCCTACAAAGAGCCTCCCGGGGCCCGAAGAAAGGATTCAAAACCCGAAGCAATAAGCAAACACCCTCAGCTCACCCTCTCACAGGCGGAATCGCCAAGGCCCAGAGCCACTCGGCGCGGCGGGAGGAGGAGAAAGGGAGGAGAGAGAAAAAAAACTTTTCCAAATGAACAGCAATGAAGAAAAAACGAAAGAGAATGGCTTATATAGGGAGGCCCCACCATGTTAAAACGGCGCGCCCCGGAGCGCGCCGTTTTAACGAATTGGCGCGCCGCTTTAAGCGGCGCCGTTTCAACATAACAACCGGACGGGCGCACCGTTTTAACCTCATCACGGCGCCGTTTTAACCTCAAAAGGTCACCAGGCGTGCCGTTTTAAAGCCTCAGGTCGCGCCGTTTTAATGGCCACGCCGTTTTAACGGCCGTGCCGTTTTAACAGGGCCGAACAAGCTTCCCGCCTCGTCCGACAGGCATCCGGAGCCAGAATTGAGCGCCGTTCGAGCTCTCGTCATCACACAAAGCTCATCCGTAGGCACTGCTGCACTCCTGCCTCGCTTGCACCACCCACGTCTGGGGGGCATTTGTTGGCACTCAAAATATGATCCCTGGCGACCAAGCCGCAAAGACGAATGATACGGCCCACTGAAGCACAGAAGCCGATGAAAATCAACTTATCGAGGGTCCCTCGAGCTGACGAAGCCCCAAGCCACCTTGGAGGGAACACCGGGGACCTTACCTTAGGAGAGTCAAAGTCAACCCGCAACCAACCGGCAGTGCGATCAAGCCTGCCCAATGATCCGGCATCGACTCTGTCATGCCGCTACCCCACATCCGACGTCCGATCAAGGACGACGGTCTACCTTATGATTCTCCGAAAGAGGAAGAATGCCCACGACCATCCACAACAAGGGGCCGGAGGTTCTGTCAGCAAGAAGATCCCGATCACCCGACACGGGTTCGGCTTCTCGCCCTAGTGAGCCCATTAGCAGCCGATGGATCGCCGTTCAAGGCGGAATTACCCAGGATGCAATGCCATCCTGCGAGGAAGCTTCGGACATAGGTCCGTCTTGATGAGAGGCACCAATCACAGTGCCGAAAGTCGTACCGACGGGACACCCGTGTGTCCGGATCGGAAGCACACGAAGTTCTGATCAAGGCCGTTCGTCGCGTCAAGAGCTTCGTCAACACCCCGTCAAGGCTCCCCGGGAGCCAGTATGAGAGGAACAGTCAACTGGAGTCTCCGGAACCATCCCCGGACCCACCGGCCTGGCCGTGCCTGGCAAACAGGTTAAAACGGCGCCGCTTAAAACGGCGCCGTCAATCCGGCGCGCAAAAAGCCAAGGGGGCTGCTCCCCGGCGCCCTCAACCCGGCGCGCCCTTCTCCACCGCGCCGGACTAACCACATGCCATATATATGGCATGCCAAAGGGGGATTATAAAGAGAAGAGAGGCCAACAGAAAAAGAGAAAAAAAAAAAGAGATCGGAGAGGTCTCGGAATCCAAAGAGAAAAAAAAGAGAATTAGAAGAAAGAGAGAGGTCCAGGGAAAAGGGGAGGAGGTTCTTCGTCTGAAGAGGTCCCCCGTCTGAGCTTCCCGGCGGCCGACATCCTGCTCCATCCGAGCCCCCCGGAGTCGAAGAAGAAGACCGTCTGCTTGTTTGCCGAGGTCGAGTCTCCGTTTTTTTCTTCCGGTTAACCCCTCTATTCTTCTGCTGGTTTCCTCCCTCTGGCACAATGTAAGTGAGGAAGAGGGGGAGGGGCAATGATACGAGCCATTCCTCCCCCCTTTTCTCACCCCTTCTTCTGCTGTTTTGGCTTTGCCTGTAATGTTTTTTTTTTCTTTTGTTAATGAAACGGCGGCCGACCGACAACGGCGGCGCCGGAATTTGCATCTTCCGCCTACATGTATAGGTGTGTCGTCTGCGGATGAATGAAATGCGTTTATGGCCAATCTCGTGTGTGTTCTCTATTTCCCCCTTTTTTTTTCTGTTTTATTTAGCATGCAGTTGATGATCTCTTCTAGCGTGTATCTGCAACACCGTGTATCGGGTTTCTCCGATGTGGAGTGCGCCCTCGGGCAATATGGATCAGTCATCCCCCTCCCCCCCGGGGTTTTCTCTCTCTTGCTTTGAGTCCGATGCAACGGCCGAATTCTGTGTTGAATGTTCCACCGGCCGGCGAACAGAGACGCACCTGTGTGCACATCTCTGTTTGTCTTTGGCGTTTCAATGGCAAACCCCATATGGGTTTCTTTCCGAATACCATGTGAATGTACATAGAACGGTGCCCCGGGCTATGCATCGATCCTGTACTATGACGGTGAGCAGCCTGCCGGACACGGGGGATCTATTGTTTTGACACGTTCTAACACATTCTGCTTATCTGTCAAACGATGTTCATACCGCTTCCTGTCGTGTCATAAGCATCTTGATGGGAGTATGCTACGTAGCATCATTCCCGCATCCGGGGAGGGGTACACTCCTCATTTTTCTCTGCCAATCATCCGACTCACGGGGGATTCATCTGGCAATGATGAATATCCCTATGAGCCATAGGATGCACAGCAATGGGGCTAAGCCCTACACTTTAAATCCACAGCCCCTAATGGACTTTGTGGTGACCGTGGGTCGGGTGCCCCTTGTAGGCTTGCCTCGGGGTTTCCCTCCCATCTCGGTCGTCCCGATTCGGGTGTTGTGGTGACTCGGGTCGCGTGCCCCTCGTAGGCTAGCCCTCGGGGTTTTCGCTCCCAGAAATGAGTCGTCTCACTCACTCACTGTTACCCACGGATTCGGTGCCCCTAGCAGGCTATGCCTCGGGGTTCTCCCTTTCCGTCCGGGTCTTCGTCGGCCGCCGTTGTGCCACCCGGCATTTAGGGGTTTGCTCCGCCACGTGAGCATCCTCCGCTTCTCCCCGACAAATCCTTTAGGATGGGGAGATGCTGCCGAAATTTCAGCTCAAACGAGTGTAAACTCGGAGCAATTGCTGCGCTCGAGTGTGAACCTCGCGCGAACCCGTGACTTGGCTTTGAATGGTTTGGGACCGATCCAATGAATAATCAATTCAATAAAGTCCTCAAAACCCCCAAAATAATCTAATAAATCCATAAATAAATCAACAGAATCTCGGTTTCCGCGAAATCGGGCTAAAACGGCGCGATCACGCGTTAAAACGGCGCGGCCTAAAGCGGCGCGCCCTATCCGGCGTGCCCTATCCGGCGCGCCCTCCCCGGCGCGCCCCTACCTTCCACCGCGCCGTTTTAACGGCTTTTCCCCCTTTTACCTACGTTTGACCGCGCCGTTTTAACCCCTTTTACCTACGTTTCAGGGCGCCGTTTTAACCATTCCAACCCGTTTCTTCGCATGCACTGCACCGGTTTCGTTCCGAGTCGTGTCATCGCATAATTCTAATCATTTTTCCTATTCATGGGATGATTTCTCATACTAATCATGGAATTTCATAAGCTCTTTGATTGAATAAATTGAATAAACTAGCTTTTCAAGCTTGAATTGATATGTCTCGAATCTTTGGCATCATGATTTGGCCCAAGCATTCGTGTCTCATTAATGTATGCCCGAGTGGGTGCACCCTTGGTATATCAAATGACATTGTCAGAAGGCCGGGTTATGCCTGACCGGAAACCTTGTCACGCGTGAAGGCGGCTTTCGGGCCTAAGTACTCCGCCATGTACCAGGCCCCACCTCAATAAACCCTGCGTATTGTCATGACATCTTGCATGATTGTTCGCATGCTCTGTATCTTTTATTCCGGCTTCGACAGCCCGCTATCTCGGCAACTAATCAAAGGTGTTCCCTCCTCGTGGGGGATGTAATTAACGCCATAGCCTTTACGGTATGGCGGACTGCTGGTCCCGACCGAACCTCACTCTCGCCCGATAAGGGTCAGAATGAGCGCATCATAAATCGTCACTCATGTGACTGGCACGCCCGTGTCGTCAATCAGTCAGTTGATTACTAGTTAGTCAATTGATTGATCGACCCGCGAAATAAATGAATGAAAAATACCAACGAAAAGGAGCGAAGGAAAAGACGGTCGAAACAATGAGCAATCAAGTCTAGTTCATGCCTCCTAGCCGTAAGAATACACGTTGTTTAGACGCCAGTATCACTAGGTATTTGGCAAGACTGACGGTTATGCTTCATAATGAACAGAGATAGCAAAGTCACGTCATGACATACCCAATCTCATTTCTTTGATGAGAGGATATATTTCTCAGCAATTATGCCATTGCTCTGCCTAGAGTCCAAATAGAATGACGACAGAGATAATAGAGGCACATCATGACATATCATTTGTCACTTGATTTTGATGACATGACATGTTTCTCCGTGCAATAATATCATTGCTCTGTCAAAATAATTTTAAGGAATTCCAGCTCATCAATATGTTTAGAAGCAATACTAAGCCTGAGTGTATCACCAAAGTTGTCAAGACGTTTGGATTTTCAGATTTCAGGATAGTCATGTAAAACACAATATGTAGTCTCTAGTTAAGGTCTATTAAAGCTTCAGAACATAGATGATTTCAAACAAGATATATCAGAACTACAAGGAAATCATTAGATCTAAACCATTTTCATTGAATAGACAATCATCAGTTCATATAATAGAAAGCTCTCGCACCATCTGTTTGTCAGTCTCATGATCTCATATATAGACTGTAAGCCATGGAAGCACAGATTGTAAGAGATTAAGAGACTCAACAAAACTCCCCCTAAGGATATGTAATGGATACGCGAAGGGGTTATGTTTGCAATCAAGTGGGATGGCAAAGGAGGTTGACCTAGTCACTCATGAAGGTAGCAGAAATGAAATGTATGACCCAACGCATGGTTGTACACTTATTAAATGCCACAGAATGAATATGCATGAATGTTGCACAAGGATAACTCCCCCTTACTATATGGCCTATATGCGACATTGACACATGGTACTTGACGGAGGTGAAACCTCACGCATATTGAGTGCTTCGAGACAAGCATAACATGCCCTTCCATACATCAACATTTGATATACAATGGCCATGCAAGAATGATGCAACACAAACCATGCAATGCATTGGGAACATAGATTCAACTTGATTATGCAACTACATGCAATGCGACACCATATGCAAAAGGACATATTGACATATAAACAATGCATGAATATCAACGTGCAAAACACACAACTAATTGAACATGATCATCGTTTCAATTTTTAGTGGCCTGAGGTCGGCAAAGACCAAGCTCCCTTCTGAGTGTTGAAAACCTGTCATTACACAAGGGCTTGGTGAAAATATCAGCAATTTGATTTAGAGTATCAACAAGATGCACTTCAAAAAATTTCTTACTGACCTCGTCTCTAATGAAGTGATGCATAATCTCAATATGCTTAGTCCTAGAGTGCTGGACTGGATTTTTTGCAAGGTTGATAGCACTAGTGTTATCACACAGAATCGGGACACAACCAAGATCCACCAAGTAGTCTTGGAGTTGGTGTTTAATCCACAACACTTGGGTGTTGCAGCTCTCCGCAGCAACATATTTTGCCTCCGCGGTTGAGAGGGAAACCGAGTGTTGTTTCTTGGAGGCCCAAGAAACTAAACACCCGCCTAGAAATTGGCAATAGCCACTAGTACTCTTACGATCCAGCTTGCATCCAGCGTAATCCGCATCATAATAAGATATAAGAGATGTGAACGGCAAAAGAGTGTCATCCACCCTCGGGAAAAAAAATAATGATGCAAAGTAATGATGAAAAGGTGAGGGCCAGAGAGGTGGAGACGGCGGGAGTCGTCCACCCTCGTCTGTCTTAGGAGATGGAAATGACGAGATCAACACAAGAAGAGAAAGAAAATAAAGGAGAGAAAGGAAAGAAGGATGAGGAACGGACTCCGGTACGTGGCGGAGATAGGGGTCGGAAGACCTTCTCGCGTAAACTGACCCCTTCCCGGTAAGCGTGACTTACCGTTCCACGAGCAGTTTTTCATATACCGGGAAATCCGAGAATCTAAGTAACAGAAAGGGAGAGACACGAAGACTCAGAAATTACAACGGTATATCGTTCTCCAGACAATTACAAGGACAATGCAAACAAAGACGTACCACCACAGGACATTGGTCTTTGTGGGGTTCTAACAGTAATGCAATAATATCAATCACTAATGAATATATATATATATATATATGTATATATATTAAGACCGCCGCGAGACATTGGCCTTACGGGATTTTTACTGCGGCATAAATAATAAATATTATATGTACATACCACCGCGAGACATTGGCCTTTGCGGGGCTTTTGCAGCGATGTAAATAATAAATATAACTATATCAAAAGACCACCGAGAGGTATTACCCTCCGCGGGGTTTTTTATTATAATAACTATATGTATATAACGAGAAAAGAAAGAGGGGATCAAATAAACCGCCGTGAGATGTTACTCTCCGCGGGGTTTTAGAACGATGATAGGGGGATGTTGAAATCAAATGGTTAGGGGTTAGGAGGTTAGCGTGCAGAAATTAAATTACTGGAATAAAGATGGTCGCGGGAGATGACCCACCGCACCAGTTAGATAAGACCACCGCGAGGAACGAGTTCCTTGATCGGGGTCAGATTAAAAGAATGCAGAAAATTAAACCACCGCGAGGAACGAGTTCCTTGATCGGGGTTGGAATTGAAAGTGCAGAAAATTAACCACCGCGAGGAACGAGTTCCTTGATCGGGGTTGAAATTGAAAGTGTAGAAAATTAAACCACCGCGAGGAACAAATTCCTTGATCGGGGTTGGAATGAATGTACAGGAAATTAAACCACCGCAAGGAACGAGTTCCTCGATCGGGGTTGAAACAAATGTACAGGAAGTTAAACCACCGCAAGGAACGAGTTCCTCGATCGGGGTTGAAACGAAAGTAAGGGGGATTAAATAAACCGCCGCGAGATGTCACTCTCCGCGGGGTTTTGAAGCGATGATAGGGGAGGGTTAGAGTTAAGCAGTTAACGGTTAGGATGTTAGAATGCGGAAATTAAATTAATGAAATAAAATGGTCGCGGGAGATAACCCACCGCACCAGTTAGATGAGACCACCGCGAGGAACTGGTTCCGTCAACGGGGTTTAAACAGAAAGTAAATAACAAGAGAAGGGGAAGGAAAGTGTGATCGCCAGGGGCTGAGAGCCCCACAGGAAATGTCCTGATCGCGTTCGCCGCCGAAGCGGGAGCAGTGCGGGTCCTCTCTTCCTCTTCGATCGGCCGGCCGACGAAGAGGGCCTTGCTCTGGTTACCCTGATTTTATTATTCTTTTTTATGTTTTATCTTTTTGTGATTATATTTTTTGGGGGTTTTGTTGCTTTTATTATTTTTTATGCTTTTATATCTTTTTTAAGAGAAAGATGAGAAGGTAAAGATAGTATAATGTAGAGGAAAACTACTATGAGAATATAGACAGAGTAAGAAACTTATTTTAGATGAAACAGAGAAGAACAGAGGTGGAGGTTTAACGATTTACGATGATAACAAGGGAGAAGAGATAGACTTATTTTTAAACAACACGTAAAGGATGATGGAGATGACAATTTAACAACAAATAACAATGATGAGGAAAAAAACCAGAATAGATGAGGGAGACGATAGCCGAGTACCTCAGAATAGGAGGGATGGCCGCATTTATAGCCCCGAACTGAGGGTACGTGAGTTACTCCTCCTACTCTTTTGGCCGACTGAAGAAACGTACTTCCGGACTGTTAACCCTGCACGGAAAACAAACGAAGAGGAACAACCAAATAAGAACGACGGATGTGTAGCACCAATTCTTTAGAAATTGACATTTAAAATAACATGAACGAGTACTAACCTGGTTGGTAGTATTTAAAACCCCTTTTAGAATTGAAGGACAGGGAATGATATGATGGAATGCATGAACACGAAGACGTTTATAAACTATGCCCTCTCAGAGAGAAAGGCGTGACATCGATGCTAAATGATTCGTGTAAAGTAATTAAGTGACTAATTAAAGATATAAAGGGGAGAAAGACTTAGTGGGGAAGACCGACGACGAGCTTTGACAAAGGCTTCAACAACATGAGCACAGCACGACCAAGGAGCTTTCCAAAACGGACTTTAGAGACTGTTCAGATGGAGAACACAAACACACGTATATATGTACAAGGTGAGAAAAGATATGCAAATATATATAAAAGGTGGGAGAAGATGGTTAAAGATGTAAGTAAATAGATAATAAAAAAAGATACTAATGATATGTGGAAAAATAGAGGGGGATTAGAGAGCGAGATAAAAATCAAGAGAGAGAGAGATAGAGCTCTTTTTTTTAGATTTTTCTTGTAGTTTTTATATATATACGATATATATGTACCTAAAAGATATATATATAAGATATATATATATATATATATATATATATATATATATATATATATATATATATATATATATATATATATATATATATGAGAGGGTAAGAGAGAGAGGGTGAGGGGAGAGAGAACGTGAGAGGATCAGAGAGAGGGGAGAAAAGGACAATAAAAAAAATAAAAAGAAAGAGAAAGTGAGGGAGAGATCGAGAGAGGGAGGGAGAGGAAGAGAGTGAGAGAAAGGGGAAAGAGGGGGGTGAGAGAGTGAGAAGCATAGAGAGGGGGAAAAAGAGAAAGAGGGAGAGAGAGAGATAGTGAGACGCAGAGAGAGGGAGAGAAGGAGAGAGACGGTAGAGGGAATTAAAAAAAGGAAAAAAATGAGAGAGAGGGAGGTCGAGAGAGAGAGAGATGAGAGGGGAGAGAGGATGGAAAAAAAGTAGTAAATAAAAGAAAAGAAGAAGGAGAGAGAGAGACAGGGGGCGAGAGAGACAGTGGGGAGAAAGAGAAGAGAAAAACGGTGAGAGAGAGAGAGAGAACGCGGGAGGGGGAGAGAGGAAGAGAGAGAGAGGGAGAGAGAGAGGGGGAAAGAGAGTGGAGAAGGGAGTGAGAGAGAGGGAGAGAAAGTGAGGGAGAGAGAGAGAAGGAGAGAGAGGGGTGCGAGAGAGAGAGTAAGAGGGAGAAAGGGAGAGCAGAGAGGGGGAGGGGGGTCAGAGAGAGAGGGAGAGAAAGAGAGGGAACGAGAAGGGGGAGGTGAGAAGGAGAGAGGGAGTGCAGACAGAGAGATAGAGAGAGAGGGAATGAAAGGGAGAGTGAGAGGGGGAGGCCCGGCGGTGGCCGGCTGCGACGGGGGGGGGGGGGGGGCGACGGCCGCAAAGGTGGACGGCGGCGGCGGAGCGACGGTGGCGTCGCGAGGACGGCGCCGGGGCGACGTTGGGAGCGGGGGGGTCCGGCAGCGGCGTCGTCGGGGGCGTGGGCTCGGGCGTTGGCGGGTGCGGCGGTGTCGCGGGTGACGGTGGGCGGCCGGTGCGGCGTCGGAGGCGGGGTCGGAGGCGACCGCGGCGGCCGGAGCGACGTGGACGGCAGCGGCGGTGGGCAGCGGAGGGCGGCCGGAGCGGCGGGGCGGCTGGAACGGCGGAGCGCAGCGGGGCGGCGTCGAACGCGGGAGGGCCGGAGGAGGCAGGCAGAGGCCCGTTGCGGCCTCCAAATTCAAAGGGGGGGGCACGGGCGACGAGGCCCCCCCTTGCGAACTACCTTTTGAGCCTTTTTTTTTGTTAGAAAGAGATTGAGGGAGGGAAAGAACAGAGGGAGAGAAAAGAGAGAGTAAGGGAAAGGGAGAAGAGATCGAAGGGGGAGAGGGGAAGAAAGAGTGAGAAGGAGAATGAGAGAAGTGTGAGAGAGAGAAGAAGAGAGGGAGAGCAGGGAGATGGAGAGGGAGAGAGGAAGACGAGAGTGAGAGGGGGAGCAGAGGGATGGTGGCTGGTTGCAGCTGGGGAGAGGAGGGCGGTGGCTGTTGTGGGGGAGAAAGAGAAAGGGAGAGGGAGGTGGAGGTGGCAACGTGAGAGGTGGAGAGGGGGTGGCTACCTGAGGAGGAGGGTGGCTGTTGTGGGGAGAAAGAGAAAGGGAGAGGGAGGTGGAGGTGGCAACGTGAGAGGTGGAGAGGGGAGGGGAGGTGACGGGTTAGCCGAGAGAGAGATCGGCTCCAGAGGAGAGAGGGGCCTGTAGAGGAGAGTGAGTGTGGGGTGTGTGTGTCGTGAGAGAAAGGGAAGGGAATAGGAAGATAATTAATATTAATTAAAGATTAGTAATAGTAAGATTAGATAAAGGATAAGATATATATATATATATTGTTTTTTTTGTTTTTTTATTGATATCTCTTTATACACATAAATAAGATTATTTATTATTTTTTATTAAGATTTTATTTTTATTATTTTATCTTTAAAACATGTTCTCATTATTTTTTTAAACTTTCTTCAATTTTTTTTTCAAATTTGTTTTTAACAACCTTTTATCTTCTTTTTTTATTTATTTTCTTATGACTCTCTTTTTTTATTATTATTATTTTTTTAATTTTTATAAGCTCTTACCCATTTTTTTATATTTTAACATTTTCTCAATTTTTATAACTCTTTTCAATTTTCTAGATTTTTTTGTATTATTTTTTTGTTATATAAAACTCAAACAAATGCTAATCAATCACCTAAGTTAACCGTGTAAGCCATTCTGGGGCATTGTGGTGTAATATGAGATTTACTCGCGAAAAATGTGAAAATAGCGTGTCTACAAGAGATAAATCACATGATGACGGATACCACAATCCCAAATCTTGAGTGCCGACAAGATATCGAATGATACGTTTGACGGCAGTCAAATGGGATTCTCTAGGACTAGCTTGAAATCTAGCACAAAGACATACACTAAACTGGATATCTGGTCGGGATGCAGTCAAATAAAGCAAAGAGCCAATCATACCTCTATAGATCGTAGCATACACTAATTTACCATTTTCATCCGAATCCAGTTATGTTGTGGTGCTCATAGGAGTTGCAATGGTTTTGCTGTTTGCCATGTCAAATCTTTTTAGCAGCTCCCTGATATATTTGGCTTGGCTTATGAAGCAACCATCTTCTCCTTGGTTGACCTGCAAACCGAGAAAGAATTGAAGTTCTCCCAATAGGCTCATCTCAAATTCGCTAGTCACGAGGTTAGCAAATTCCTCACACATTTCAGATTTTGTAGAACCAAACACAATGCCATCAACATAAATTTGAACAATCAAGATGTTCTTACCTTGCTTCTTGGTGAAAAGTGTTTGATCTACCTTACCTCGTGTGTACCCTTTTTCAATGAGGAACGAGCTTAGTCTCTCATACCAAGCTCTTGGTGCTTGCTTAAGTCCATAAAGCGCCCTGTCTAGCTTGTATACAAAATCTACATTGTTAGAATTCTCAAAGCCAGGGGGCTGCTCAACATAGACTTCTTCTTTGATCAAGCCATTCAAGAAAGTACTTTTGACATCCATTTGATACAGCTTTATACTAAGGGAGCATGCAAAGGTAAGTAAAATTCTGATGGCTTCGAGTCTAGCAACAGGGGCATAAGATTCATCAAAGTCTGCCCCAAACTCTTGATTATACCCTTGAGCCACCAATCTAGCCTTATTTCTTATTATTTTGCCATCCTCACTTACTTTGTTCCTAAAGACCCATTTAGTGCCTATGACAGATTGTGATGAAGGTCTAGGAACAAGATGCCAAACTTTGTTTCTTTCAAACTGGTTTAACTCGTCTTGCATGGAATTTATCTAATTTTCATCTTTTAATGCTTCATCAATATTTTTTGGTTCATGCTGCGAGACAAGAGCAAGTTGATCTAATTCTTCCACAATTTTAAAATGCGACCTAGTTCTAGGTGGGTCATTCAAGCTACCGATGACATTCTCTAAAGGGTGATCCTTAAGAATTCTACTGTTTGTGGAATCATTACCTTCTCCTGGAGCTTGATTCCTTGTGTTGCTTGATTCAGCTCGGTCACCTTCTTCTTTTGTTTCTTCTTGTGGAGGATCACTCTTGTCCTTCATGCTTAGGAATTCCCCATCATTATCATTTTTCCTGCAAGAGTTATCATTGTTAGAATCATCATGATATTCATCAAATGAAACATGGGGTGATTCTTCCACAGTTTGACTCTTAATATTATAAATTCTATAAGTCCTAGATCTATCAGAATATCCAAAGAATATACCTTCATCGCTCTTGGGCTCGAATTTATCTAAGTCTCTTTTGTCATTGTTGTGGATGAAGCATTTTGACCCAAACACTTTCATATGTGAGAGAGAATACTTTTTACCTTTCAGCAACTCATAAGGAGTCTTTTTGGTGTGTGGCCTTACCATAGAGCGGTTGATAATGTAACATGCCGAGTTTACCGCTTCAGCCCAAAATCTCCTTGGAAGTTGCCGTTCAGCAAGCATGGTTCTTGCCATCTCTACAAGTGTTCGGTTTCTTCTTTCAACTACACCATTTTGCTCCGGCGTTCTTGGTGAAGAGAATCGGTGTGAAATGCCTTCAGCCCTGCAGAGATTATAGAAATCAGCATTTTCAAATTCACCACCATGATCAGATTGAATCTTGAAAATTTTAAACTCACCGTCCCGCTTTATCTTCATGTAGAGTGCCTGAAACTCGTCAAAAACATCATTCTTATGTGTGAGAAAGAAAGCCCATGTGAACCTAGAAAAGTCATCCACCAAGATATATCCATATTTTCTACCACTTAAACTAGCAGTTCTGGTTGGACCAAACAAGTCCATATGAATTAGCTCGAGTGGTTTGGATGATGTATTTTCATACCTTCCCTTGAATGATTTTCTAGTTTGTTTACCCAGGGCACATGCATCACACAATTTATTTTCTTGTTTAAAGGATAGTTCAGGCAAATCTTTCACCATTGAATGCTTCAAGAGTTTATGCAAGGCATTGTAACTAGCATGTCCTAGTCTACGATGCCATAACCATGCAATTTTAGATTTTGGTGCAGCAAGACAAATGTTTGAATAAGCAGGATCATCTAAGTCAGTCATGTAAACATTGTTGACTCTCTTACCAGAAAATTTTACCTTGTCAGATTTTGGTTCAAAGATTTTACATTCATGATAATCAAACAACACTTTGTGACCTTTATCACACAATTGACTTATGCTTAGTAGGTTATATTTCAAACCTTCAACTAGCAACACATTTCCAATGGAGTTGGAGAGGTTCTTACCTACATCAACTGTTCCAATGATTTTTCCTTTATTGTTCCCTCCAAATGTGACATGTCCTCCTTCCTTTTCTTCCAAGAGACAAAATTTTGATTTGTCTCCAATCATGTGTCTTGAACAGCCGCTGTCAAGGTACCGCCTATTATGTATGGCTGCAAGACACTCCTGCACAAGCAATTAAGCAAATGTGTTTGGAACCCAACCAAATTTGGGTCCCATCATACTCTTCAAATTTTCAAAGCATGAAACCATTTCTTTTGGAATCCAGACTTTTCTGACATTCATGTTTTGTTTGCTTAGAGTAGGGATTTGGTTTTTCTTTTCAACTTTGACATTCATTTTCTGTTTGGAGGTTCTTGCTTGGAATTTGTGAAAGTTTGATGAAGTTGGCTTCTTAACCCATTGTGGCCATTGGTTATTTTTTGGTTGAGAGTGATTGTTCTTCCACCTAGGAGATTGAAAGTTATAGGATTGATGAACACATGAATCATAATTTCTCCAAAAGTATGGTGGTGTTGGCCTATATGAATGTGCAATCCAGTTTTGGTGATATTTGGAATATTGAGCATGCAATGGCCAAGAGTGTGTTGACCTATGCTGCGGGGAAGGTCAACCTTTCTTAGGTCTTTGGACATGTTTTTTGGGAATGTTGGTGACTCCCCCTTCAATCTTTTCTTTTCCTTTCTCCTTTTATTTTTGCTGGTTTTGTGTGGGAGTTATGGTTGAGGTGGAGGCTTCGGAAGATGAGACAAATGTGACTGTTTTTAGTCTAATTGGCCTTTTGTTTGTTGGTTCAAAACTCAACCCTTCCTTGTTGAAATTCATCCTAGTACCTAGCTAAGCATCTAGGTGTTCTTTTCCATCCACGAAATTTTTCAAGGATTGTTGTTTATCCTTCAATTCTTTTTGTAAGTTTTCAATGTTTTGTAAGAGTTGAGTGTTGACATGTTTTACAGCTTCATATTTTTCATTACTCAGTTTATTGTTCTTTTCATATGTTTGTATTTTTAGCTTAATGCTATCAATCTCATTTCTCAAGTTTTCATTTTCAGTTTCCAAGTCAGCCATTTCTTTTCTTCCTTCTTCCAAATCCTCAATCATTTTCTTAAGATCTTCAATTTCAGTTTCAAGTAGAGCATTCTTATCATCCTTGTCATGATCATGCACAAAATAATTGATTTTCTTTTTCAATGATTTATTTTCCTTTTTGTACATTTCATATTTTTCCACGAGTTGTATATATGCATCCTCCTAATCATCAATTGTATAATCTTCAAATGGAGAATTTACCTCAATTTCTTCATCACCTTTGGCCATGAGGCAGAAATCTTCTTTTTTTTTATCTGAGGAGCTAGTTCCATCATTACTTTCCTCTTCATCGCTCCATGTGGACACCATGGCCTTGTTATTCTTCTTGCCCTTCCATTTGTCAGCTTTTCTGAATCTGTCGGGATAATCATTCTTGAAATGCCCTGGTTTGTTGTAAGAATAACAAATGATTTTGTCAGATTTCTTAGAGTTTTCAAAATTAAATTTGAAACCATTTCTTACCCTTGACCTTCCTCTCATGAAGCTCTTACCTTCCTTTCTCAGAAATTTCTTGAACTTACGTGTGAGCATGGCTACGTCATCCTCATCTCGCTCACTTCTCGAATCCTCACCTTCATCAGAAGTATCTTGACGGCTGGGTCCAGCTTTAAGAGCTAGGGACTTCTTCTTAGGTGCCTCAGCCTCTTTGTTCTTGAGGTTGATCTCATAGGTCATTAATGACCCAATGAGTTCATCTACCTTGGTGGTTGCAAGATCTCTCGATTCTTCAACAACGGTTGCCTTCGTGTGCCATGCTGGAGTTAATGATCTGAGAATTTTTCTTACAAGTTATTGCTCTGTATATTTCTTTCCCAAATCAGTTAAACTAGTAGTAAGCACAGTTAAGCGAGCATACATATCTTGAATTGATTCATCAGGCTTCATGCGAAACATTTCATATTCAGAAACTAAAATATTGGCTTTTATTTCTCGTACCTGAGAGATTCCTTCGTAGATTACCTCTAGCTTATCCCACATCAATTTTGCAGTTGCACATGTGGCTACTCTTGAGAATTCAACTGGATGGAGTGAGCATTGCATGATATGTTTAGCACTCCAGTTGACGGTGGATTGCCGTATTTGTTCTTTGGTCCACAAATCCTCGTTATCCGTAAGCTCATACGGACCTATGCCGATCACACGCCAAAGTTCGTAGTCTTGGGCGCGAATGAACACCTGCATGTGATGTTTCCAATAAGGATAGTTAGATCTAGTGAAATAAGGAGGTCTGTTCACAGAGTGTCCTTCAGGTAAATAACCCTTAGATGCTGATCCACCATTTCCTTCAAGGTCGTTGGACCCCATGATGAGAGATTAGGCTCTGATACCACTTGTTGTGTAGTGGACAGCGGATCTAGAGGGGAGGGGTGAATAGATCTGCCCCTCTTTTCGCAATGGAACCCTCTAAATAGCTAGATAGAACAAATCGCATCGGAATATAACTAGCTAAATGAAGGACACAACGATTTACTTAGCAAGATGATTACTATTATATCGATTAGAACTTAAGCATGCATCTAGAATGAAATAATCACACAAATAAACCACAACACACGAGATTTTAAGGTGGTTCGGACTGAATCCCCAGTCCTACGTCCACCCTTCACCAAATCCGGTGAGCCTCCACTAGTGCCACGCACTGAACCGTAAATCGGAAAGACCACCGATTGCCTTCCTACTAACCACCTGCTAGGGACGTCAACAACGCAGATCGGACAACCTCCGATTGCCTTCCTACAAACCACCGGTAGGGACGATTCTCAGATTCAATTGTTTGTATGAAATGAAAAAAAAGAACAAATATGAAATCACTCAAACAAGATATAGAGTATACTCAAAGAAAATAATCTTGTCTGAGTTGCAGAAGCTTGAATCGGATGCTTTGATGGTGTCTTCTTTCTTGCGGGATGATCTTCCTTGAACCTCTTATAATTGATGAAGAAGATGATGGATGTAGCTTTAATCTTCATTTTGATCTTCTTGAGTCGATGAAGAGGATGTAGAAGATGTAGGATGCAACTTAGATCACCCTTGAGAGCCTTGATTCCTTCTTCTTCCTTGGAGGTTGAGATGGCTTCAGATCTGGACTTGAATGCCTTGGAATGGATGAAGAACTTCCTCCCGAAACACTGTTCATGGAGGTGCTACAGTACCTTGAAAGTGAGCTCCCTTGATCTCCCTTGAAGCCTTGAAGCATTAGGGTTTCCAACCCTCTTGTATTGGTTTTATAGACCTTGAATGGTCTATAGACAAGCATCAGACCAGATCCACAATTTGTGGGTGTTTAGGTGACTTTTGGATTAAACAAATCCATGTTGAATGGCCCTTTTCGAAGTTGGAAACAAAGTCAACATTGAAGGCTCGGGGCTGGCGGTCGACCTGCAGCTCCTGGCGGTCGACCGCTACTGTGAAACCTGCAAACGGGCGGTCCCTGGGATTTCCGGGCCAGCTGAAACACACATAGACTGGCGATCCCTGGCTGGGGCGGTCGACCGCCCCTGTGCTGGCGGTCGACCGCCAACTGGGCAGAACCCGGGCTTGCCCAGGTCGGTCCGTTAAGTCTTGAACTCCGTCGTTCAACTCCATTAGCATCCCATGCATGTTTGTGGCATCGCCCTTGATAGTGTAGAAGGTATCAACTGAGTCTTTAACCTTGGATTCTCTTGGCTATACTTCTTTGTGCATTGACCTTGGATGAGTGACGAGCCGAATATGAAATGTCGACTTTTGCTTGTAAGAGAGATGAGATTTGCATCATTGCTTGGGCGCGATCAATGAGCTTTCACTTTGGCCATTGCCACTTGATTCCTTATCTATTCATTGGCATATCTGTCATGAATAAAACCATCCCGTATGTCAATCACATGAGAGTGGATGATATCAATGACTAATAGTGTCTAGCCATTATCAAAACCAAGAATACCACAGAACTCATATGACTATAGAAAGATGTCGAATGACCCAAGTGACCACAGAATTACTCAAATGACTTCAGGGACACAACACACGTTCTGTGACACGTCCACTATTCGTAGCCTTCTTACGACACGCGTGTGCTGACCCACCTGGGAGTGGTGGAGCGGCTGACCCGAGAAAGACGGTGAGTAGGCTGGTTACCGTAGGGCCCCCACGTACAGCCGAGTCCAGGCTTAGGGAAAATTACCAGCTAGAGGACAGGCCTAGGGCGTATGGTCTGAGTGTGCACACGAGGTTGGGGGTGTCGGACGGCGCCGGCAGGCGCAACCCCAACTAGTCTTTGTTATGTGGTACTGGTTACTGTGCGTGTCTGAGTCTCACGCCCGGGGTGTCGTAGCTAGACACTTGTGACGCGGTGTAAGGCGTCAGGGGACGCATCCGGTCGTTCTTCTAGTGGGTGGTGCTTCTGTCACGTGACGTGAGTTGTCGTGTACCGGGTTCTATTTTTCGTCCGTGAGACGGGACTTCGTGAGTGGTTTCGGGAGTGTTCCCGGAGTCGAGGTCTGGGGTTTCCGGTGAGTGTCACCGAGGGCCTTTCTCCAGATAGCGTTGTGTTCACGACGGTGAGGTCGTGACCGTGTTCCCTGACCGTGTGGTTTTGGCTCGGCCCTTTCTGGTGAGGGCAGGCCTCCGTTACGGAGGTATCGTGGCGTTTTTCCTAGTAGCGTGGCTAGGGCGGTTCATGTCTGGTGGTCCCCGATCGTGGAATCGGGTGGTCAGGTGCGTGGCTTGGTCGTCCCCCGACGGAAAACTAGGTCGTGTTTTCTGGTACAGTAGGAGTAGCTGTAGAGCCGGAGTTTTACCGGCCACCGTAGTTACTTTCCTGCTTTCGTAGTTACTTCTTTCTGTGCCGCCGTTGTTTCTCAGTTGGGGTTCCGCGGGATCCCTACTGGGCCAGTGACAGGAGGCTCACCCCTGCGTTTCAGGTGCGTCGGTTCTTCCTCGAGGTTCGAGGGTGCTGTACGGGAGTTCTTGGTTGCCAGCTTGCCGGGCCGAGTGTTCACTTGGCATGTGGTACGTTTTAATGCTTTAGACTATACTTTCTGTTGGACTGGACTCTGTTGTAGTTGTTCATTTATTTCCGTTAATTGTTGAATTGTCCTGCCTTATTTCATATTTCTTTATACCTCCACACTCCTTTTTAGCCCTTCCGAGCCTCCCGCTCGTGGGCGGCGGACCGGGATTCGAATGGTATCGGGCTCCTCCCGGTATCTGGATCTCGTGTCGTTACAACTATGCCTAAATTCCAACAGGAGTAACTTATCCCAATATGTTATCAAAGTGATTATTATATTTTTAATATTATTATAGTATAACATATACATTAGACGGCATATTTGGTTGAACATATAAAATAAAATATTTTGAAGAGATGTATAAAACAATACGAAAGGTTTGACTGTATATATGTCAGCATTTTGACTTGGAGGTTCTCTCAATGCTCAATTTTTTTTCACACAACTATGTTCCCCACATTTTTATAAACACATGGAAAAGTAGTTCCCAGCGGGTTGACTATACCTAGGGTCATACTTAGCTTCTCGATGGCACAGTACGACATCACTATGTTGTCTACCAACTTGATCACAATGGCCAGCACCCCCTCCTCGCTGCCCCCCCTCTCTCTCTCGCTGCTCTCTCTTTCACCATCACACACACACTCACTCTCTCGTCTCTCTCTTTATCCCCGACGTTTACGTTGACACCCCTGTGGCCGACGTTTACGTTGACACCCCCGTGGCCAACGTTCACCATGTTGCCACCGTTGGGATTCCCCTTACCGACGCCGACGTGAACCCCCCGTTGTGCAGCGCTTTCGTGATCGTGATGTTGTCCCCAGCTTCAAGTCCCTCCCCGACGATGCCGAGAACAAGCTCCTTTTCCTAAACTCCCACTCCAAACTTGAAATCTTCTATATGCTCTGCAAACATAGTTACAAGAGAGAGAGAGAGAGAGAGAGAGAGAGAGAGAGAGAGAGAGAATCGACTACAGTTTAACTAAGGTTATTTTAGTCTTTTACCCACCTTAAATTAATTTAACTCGGGCTATGTTTAACTCTAGTTACTGAAACTAGCGGTAGGAACTAATAAATACAACGGCCAAGATTTGAGGGATTTAAAAAATAATAGTTGTATCAGAGGGGTTAAAACATAAATACGATTATTTGTAAGAACTAAAAGTAAAAAATATTGATGACAAAAAAATTAGCACAATGATATTCAAATTTACATGAAGTGTGAGAGAATTGGGTTCCAATCCAGTGACATTTAAGTCATGTGCAACTTTTTTTCTCAAGATTAACAAACTATAGGTTCACATGTTTTGAGAATTAAATGTGAGTCGAATAAGTGTCGCGTACGACGGAAGGTCCTTGTCAGTTGACTCACTCGGGGTCACTTTAGTCCTACACCAACTTATTTACGAAGAAGGATACTTGTCCCAAATTTAGATTTGTAGTTTTGTTACTAACTCAAGTCTGGTTGGCCCACATGACTTGGGGGCGAAAACAACAATGTGGATCTGTCATTAAAAAGAGTGTGGGCTATGTACCTTTTTCTTTCTTTCAAGTCACATAAGTCTATTAGGAATAATGGGATTCGAGATTGCGATAGTTGCAACAAACTTAGGTTTGTGTAAGTATTACTCTTTTAGGAATAGTGATGTTGTAGTGTCACTTCTTTTGCTATTCTTTTTATCATTTTCAACTCGGTAGGTTGAATGACTCAAGTTCGGTGCTCTGAATTTGAGAGCATCAAATTTAAGTTCATTTATTATAATTAAACTCTTAAATGATGCAATAAAATAGGTGTAGTAAAAAATGTGACACCATAAAGACCAGTTCAAGTCAAGACTCGGCCTCAACTCCCAAGGCATCTACTAGTCTCCGTTGGTATTGAGAACCTGAAGCCTGCCAACATGGGCCTCAACTTAGACCAATAAGGCCATTTTCTAGTGGGCCTGGGCACTGTGCCCGACATGGTTGGCCCATTAAGTGGACCTGGTTTGTGTCACTAAACATGGTCGCACTCTCACGCACATCTTAAAATTTAAGAGCTCCATTTGCTCAATGTGTGAGAGAGAGAGAGAGAGAGAGATGTTGCACGGTGCAATCACGCACTGCCCCCTTTGCTCAATGATTATGAATTAGCTCAATTTTGAAACAAGCAACTACCGGGGTTGATGTGAGAGAGAGAGAGAGAGAAAGAGATGTTACACGGTACAGTCACGCATTGCCCCTCTGCTCAATGATTATGAATTAGTTCAATTTTGAAACAAGCAACTGTCGGGGTCATTTTGGACTAAACTCTTTATAAAGTAGAATACGTGTACTCATGTAATTATTCTAAAATTAATCACATATTTAATAAAACATGTATAAGAGGGAATAGGTGAGATTCTGACACGAGATCTTAATTTTTTAAATAAAAAATTATAAAATAATTTATTTTAATGAATGATTTTAATTAAGATAAGATTCTGACGACGACGACGACGATGATTTTAATGAATAATTTTAAACAGTAATTTCTAAACGGATCAAACCTAAAAAAAGTCCCCCGGGACCCCGCTGCGGGTTTTTATTGATTTGAGCCCTGGCCCATCGGGCCCACCCGATCGATGGGAAGTTGAAGTTGGGGGCTGCTGGGCCTGCTGGCTGCTACTCCTTACTACGGCGACTCCTTTGGCCCGGGTGTGTATGGAGCACTGGAGCAGCGGCGAGAGCTGAGAGAGGGCGGTGGGCGGAGCGATGGCTGGGGCAGCCCGGTTCTGGCGCTGGGTGGCAGCGGCGCTTCTGTTCCGGGTGGCCCTGATCAGCTTTCCTGGAAGCCTCAAGCTGGGCACCCGCCCCGAGGTCGCCACGCCCCTCACTAGCCTCCGCCGCTGTAAGCCCTTCCACCCCTCCCCCGGCGGATGTCCGCGTCATGTCTTTCAAATACGTTTTATTTTTCCCCCTTTTCTTCCCTTGATTTGAGGGTTTTGTGGTGGCGCTGTGCAGTGGCCGAAGGTTACTGGTTGAAGAAGTCGGGGATGTCCCCGTATTCAGGTTCGATCCCGACTTTGTGAGCCGTTCCGGTTTATCTCAATTGGGATGTGATCATTTGCACGGTGTTTTATCTGTTCTTAGGTTCGATGATCTCAGTTCAACGGGAAAACGTCGTGCTTCTTACTCACATTTTCCTTTATGGGACGTGAATTCGTGCATTGCTGCCTGTGAGGGTTTTTTAGCGAATCCGGGGTTAGCCCGACCGTCCAAATGGTGGGGTAGGGGCGGCGACTCTTTGGTGTGAAACAGGGTGGATGCTCGCACTCACCCCTTTCCCTAAGACAAGTTTTATTCACGTGATAGTTGTTCACGTATACTATATATATCCATAAATGGGATGCTTTTGTGGCCCATTCGCTATACTGTGAGTAGTAGGGGATGAAATTTGCCTGCGAACTCTCGCTTTATGCCCATGTCTGAGGTGTAATTCTGCAGCAAGCAGCAACATTTCCTTGCTCGTGTTGTATTCGTTTGGGTTATAATTCATTGGCTGATTCTTCACCTTCAAGTAATGATTGGTGGTGCTGAGATTTTCCTTTCAGATTTACCCCCCAAAAAATATTTTGGTGTGCAGCATTTCTGATATGGTTAGCAAACTTATTGTGAAGTTCATTATTAAGCACTTTCTTCTTTAAATTTATTAGTACAACTTCTTATACAGACTATTATTATTGTTGCTTCTATGTAATGACAACATTCTCTTAAACTGTCATTTCTGTTGCAGGATCAATGTATCATGGTTCGCCTTTGCTTTTGGCCATTCTGGGGCCTCTGACTATTAAAAGGTAGAGGGTCGATTGACTGTTGCAACTTTTATACGGAAGACATCCTTTTTTTTATATTATCATATCCATTTGTATTTGTTTGCTGCTAAATGCTAACTTGATTATTTTTCTGTTGCAGGACTGAAGGGCAAGCAGATAATCTCTTTTTTGGGTATGCTATCAAAGCTTTCTATTGCGGAAATTGGAATTCTCTATCTTCAGAATATCCCTTTCTTTTTTTTTTAAAAGTTTAGTTCTTAACACTAATCATTATGAATGATGCATGCTTGAGTTCTTGTTGATTCCTTTGTCACAGCAAATCTACTTTTTCACTTGTCATGATCCATTTGTTGACGGCAGTGCGAAAGTTTCATGCCTATTTTATCATCTCAACTAGGAGCTGTAGTGCTTTTTTATGTGAATCTGCCTTTTAGATCCTTGTTGTTTCTGTCTACTCGAGTCCAATCAGTATCTGGCCATTATTTAGCATTATAAATTATTTCATTATTTCGTTTTCTTCATCTGCTTATTATTATAGGTTACATTTATTATTATTATTATTTTATTATTGTAAAGTCTAATTTACATGTCTTACTTTCAATTCTTTAAGAGGCTTCTTGGAGCTTTTTGTCCCAACCATTTTCCTGATTTAGGACCTCCAAAACATTTGGATCCCTTCTTTCTTCATTTCTTGTTTCTCAACATACATGTAGAAGCCTTCTTTCAGATAAACATACATCCAGAAGCCTTGCTAATATACCTATGTTCTGGTGTACAGTTTGATATCTGTAATTGCAGATTTTATTACTGCTATGCTGCTCCGTGCAACTGGCCAGAAGCTTCAGTTGGCATATACACGATTTTTGAGATCCAAGAAGCTCTTGCATCTGTTGGAAACTTCAAGTAAGTCCTATTGGCTTGATTTTTTCTGAAAGTGGGTGGTACCAATGAAAGCATGTTTTGAGGTTGTATGCATCTTCCTTCATGTTTATGTTGTAATTAAGACTTTTTTCCCTTGGAAGTGGATATTGCCACTAATTTATTAAATAACAAAAGAAGGAAATGGATCATCAATGTGCTATCAGAAATCCCTCCACTCCATCCCCCACCTGCAAAAGAAAAAAAAGGAAAACCTCACAGCAACTTGAAAAGTGGGTATTACTGCTAATTTATTATATATAAAGTGAAGGCAATGCATCATCAATTTGCTACCAGAAATCCCTCACCTCAACACCCCCCCCCCCCAAAAAAAAAAGCAGAAGACAGAAGGGAAACCCTCACACCAAGTTGGTGTTTAGCACTCTTAACGTCTCAAGCAATCCAAAATGGAAGATTGATAACCTTCTGCATTGTATTAGAGTTTAGCATACTCCAGAACTCTGTATTTATGAAACTAAACACCCCCATTTTTTGAGGGCCTGTGACACAGTGGGCAGAGACAGTTCAAATAAACCACATAAATCCCCCCACCCCAGGTTCGAACCTGGGAGCCCCCCCAAACCCTAACTACCTATTGCCATCTGGGCATCGCCCGGTGGTACAAAACTAAACACCCTCCCTGAAATCATGCTTTGCCTCTTGAAGATTCTTCCATTCTGCTATGCTCAAACAACTCGTGAAGACTTGAGAGCCCATATCTGATTGCAACCTAAGATTGGCTTCTCAGCTCTATCCCGGAATTCATGAACTTTCGGAAAAAATCTGCAACCTAGTCTCTTAAGCAAGTGAGCATGGAAGAGGCATCAAATTTCTCTTCTTCCCCTCCACATAGGCAGCAAGTTGGTCCTAATGTCCTCCAAGAAATAAACTTATGTACATCATGTATGGGTCTTACCATGTGAAATCTCTTCTAGACAGACATGGTTGGCTAAGGAGCATTGGGTCCCTCCATCAAGGTTGTGAGCATAGGCTGAATTGAATGTGAATTTGCCCTCCTCCCATGTCCGTTTCCATGAATTCTACCCCGTGAGCGTGTAGATCACATCCCTATAGGTGTAGAAAGTTTCCTCATCATGCAAGCTCCTTCTGAAAGCTGGAGCCCATGCTCCACCTTGATACTGGAAGCATATTTTCCAGCTGTGGATGAGAAACCCAGGAATTGATGTGGATCTCCTGGTTGCTGGAAAGTTGATCTTGCTGTGTGATTCAAAGACTGCCTGCTAAACCCTCCTGCAAAATGCAAGGTCTCTGGCAGAGGCTGTCTCTGCCATCAACAGGCCTTTTAGATTCCTGAAAAGAACATTGCTGTGGCTTAGTTAGCAGCAGGGCCAAAAACAAGCGCAACAGCAGGGATTGAGAATAATAGCCTATTACAGTTAAGACTTGGTTGCTTTTCACTGCTGATCTTAGATTTTGGAGACCAAGTTTTACTAAAAAATACCATTTAAACTGTTTGAATTACTTGCTGATAGGTGGGGTTCTGTTATGCATGAAATGCAGGTGATTTCTGTAGATTCTCATATCTTCTATCAGATTTCTTTCGATGAACCCTCATCAACTTAATGTCAGCAGTTGTCTGCTTACTTGATGTTATTCATTGCATTCGCCATTTCTTAATTGGTTGGGTAGTAATCTGCAGCTATATTACTTACAGGAAATGTAGATGCTGGAGACGTCGCTTCACTTATTTTCTTATGGAACCCTTTTGGAATATTCACATGTGTGGGCATGTCCACATCACCAATTGAAAATTTGATGGTTGTTTTGTCCCTTTATGGAGCATGTTCAAGTAAGTTGGAAAATGCTTTTCTTTATCTTTCTTTGACTTCCGTTTTTTCGGCTGAATGTCAATCAAACTTTTCCTATTGTGACATGGTGTGCACCACAATTCAGCAAGGGATTCCTTTTGGCATAATGCTGATTGTTAACTGTCAACTGTGTTCACTCTGCTAATATGCCCTATATAAGTGAAACCTTTATTGTTTTGTTCTATGTAGTCTGAGGCGTGAGGCGAGCGAGGCGACCAGGGGGTCGCCTCACGCCTCAAAGGCCTAGGCGATGGCCGAGACGTTTGAGGCGAGATATTATTAAAAAATTAAAATTAAAATTATATGTCAAAATATCACAAAAATATATTTTTTGAACAGTAAATATCATAAAATTACATATACACTAAACAAGAAAAACAACTGACAAGTGCAATATTATAACAAAACAAAAACAGTTAAACAACCAAACAAGTTAATTTCATAATCCCATAACACAAAGTGTTTCAAATCTCTCTCAACTCTCAGCCTCCTCATCACTCATAAAAGAGGAGTCCCTATCACTTGGAAGCTCATTCTCATTCTCTGATTGTGTCCCCTCGGAGTCAACATCTCTCACATTTATGGAGTGAGATGTGGCAATACTTTTTCCCTTTTCTAGATGACGCTTTTTGGTTCTCGCCCTTGTGCTTGGCCCTTCCTCTTCATTAACACCGGCAGCGATTTCAACATCTAGCCATGTGAGGTCCTCCCCTTCATCCACAAAATCTTCATTTTATGGAGGATTAGCTATCCACTCATTGCAATCATCAATGTCATCTAAAGAAATAAGATCATAGTCACTTTGCTGAACACGCAAATGGCGAGCATGGAGACATTGATTATATTGCACAAAAACGAGACCGTTCAGCTTCTTTTGCTCCAACTTATTCCTTTTCTTTGTGTGCACCTACAAGCATATTAGTTGCAATCAATTAAAAAAAAACACTAATCTTTTATGTACTTGAATATGGAATTATTCAACTAACCTGCTCAAATGTACTCCAATTGCGCTCACAACTAGATGCACTACATGTCAAACTTAAGATCCGAATGGCTATCTTTTGAAGGTTTGGTGTGGCGGTACCAAAGTTCAACCACCAAGTAGCTACATCACAAAGAAATTATAATTCACATTTCACAATAATTCTTACTCCACGATTGCAATGAAAATTAGATAAGAAATTGAGAAAAGCATCCATACCCGGAACCATAGAAGTGCGTTGCCTAATGGCCATTTCTCTCTCAAATAGCCCTTGGGCATACTGATAAGCTGCAAGCTCCTTGAAAATTACATCTTGGACTGAGGCTTCTGAAGCTAGCTTTTCAATGCAATCATATAGCCCTTGTTTAACTTCTTGATCATACTCAATTTTTGAATTCGAGAAATAAAGAGCTGGATTAAGATAAATGCCAACTGCATGTAAAGGACGGTGCACTTGAAAGTCCCACCGTCTATCAATGATTTCTCAAATTAGACCATATTTGTCAAGCTTGTCATTTAATGCACTTTTAATAGTCTCCTTTGCACGATCCATAGCCTCATAAATGTAGCCCATCGTTGGCTTTTCTCTATCAACCAACCGTAAAACCATAACAAGGGGCTTGTATATTTGCAATGAATATGTCACACCATTCCAAAAAGAAGTCTTTAAGATTATGCCCTCTACCTTCTTCCCTTCATTTTTTTTGGCCCACTGATTATTACTAGCAATCCAATCAGCAGATGTAAACATCCTTCTCAAGCCATCTTTGCAATCAAGCAGACTCTGTAAATTTAAGTAGTTGGTGGCAAAGCGAGTGACAGCTGCACGCGCAAGATTCTTGTCATTTGTATACTTTCTCATCATAGCAAGAATCCTTGTGTGCCCATAAATAAATGTAGTTACCAATTTGGCTCTACGAATAGTTTCTTTCATTGTAGACAATTTGGAAATGTCCTCCAACATCAAGTCTAAACAATGGGCAACATATGGTGTCCAGAATAAATGAGGATGGGGCTGCCACGAACATTTTCCCGGCTGCCACATAACTAGACTCATTGTCTGTCACAATTTGGATGACATGCTGAACACCAACTTCGTTAATAACCTTGTCCAATAAATCTGTCAACAATTTGGCATTTTTCACATGTGCAGAAGCATTAATTGATTTCAAGAAAACAGTCCCACCTAGAGAAAGAGAGTAAGACATAATGACAGTGAGAGACATAGAAAGAAAAATAGAAAATATATTGAAAGTTGATAGTGAGAGACATAGAAAGAAAAACCCCACATGGAGAGTTCACAAGAAAGTTGATAAGTGTTCGTCCCTTCACATCTGTCCATGCATCGGACATGATATTACAACCATATCTCACCCAATTTTCTTTTTGGGCATTCACCAACTCTTGAGTTATTTTTATCTCCTTATGTAAAAGAGTGTCACGAATCTCATGATAGCTAGGCCCTTTAAATCTCGAACCGTATTGTCCTACAGCTTCCAACATTGTTTGAAAGCTAGGTAGACACACAGTATTGAATGGGATGCCAGCTTGATAAATCCATCTACCTACATATTGGCAAACCCTGTCACGATGTTCCTTTTCCCATTTTTTAGCTCTTACTGTCTTAACTTGTTTCGGATCAGGAGTGCAGAACTTGTCTATAAGACCCTTCATCCGTGGTGGCTTTGAAATAATGTCATTAAGTATATTAACTTGATAGACATCCAGAGATTGAGATTGACATGAATCCTTCAACAAATTATCTCTACCTTCCGTCTCCCTCACCATTTGTCGCTTCTCAGTTCTAGCTTTCTTGGCATTTTGCATATATTCTCGGATTTCTAACTTCACATCCACGGGAACCTTCTGGCAAGCTGTCACATTTATACCTAGGCCGGCTAAATGTTGTTTCAGCCGGTAAATCCCTCCTTTACTCACCTTTTTACAAAAAGTACATATTATCTCATCTCTATTTTGTGGATTGGCAGAGATTCCATATTTCCACCCAATGTCTTTTGGTCTGTCCTTTTCTACATTGGGCCCTTGAGTGCTTGCATTTGACGATGCACCACCAGAAACAGACACAGAAGTAGGTGGTGTAGGTGTAGACATCTTAAAACAAAATCAAACAACAAATTTAAATCATATTACAAAAATAAATCAAACAACAAATTTAAACCATATTACAAAAATAAACCAAACAACAAAAATAAATCAAACAACAAATGTAAAAAAACTATTTTTACTGACTAGTTATTGCCGACGTCGATTGCCGGCCCGGCACGAATCACGATTGATCGTCACTGTGGTCTTTGAGAGACAAAGAGAGAGGGTGAGATAGAGTGACTAGTGACTAGTGAGAGGATAAGCCTCTCTACCTGTGCATGCGTGTGTGTCTGTGTGAGAGAGAGAGTGACAGAGTGGGAGAGAACAGAGAGTGGGCGGGAGACAGAGTTGAGAGAGAGAACAGAGAGAGTGGGCGGAAGACAGAGTTGAGATTGAGAACAGAGAGAGTGGGCTAATCCCTCTTTGCGTGTGCTTGTGAGACAGAGATAGAGAGGGGGAGAGGGGGAGAGAGTGACAGAGTGGGAGAGGGGCCGAGCCCCTCTCTGCGTGTGCTTGTGTGAGAGGAAGATAGAGTGAGAAAGAGAGAAAGAGAGGAGACGGAGAGACTGTGAGAGGGAGACGGATAGAGAGAGAGAGACAGAGAGACAGAGTGAGGGAGACAGAGCGACAGTGAGAGGGAGACGGAGATAGAGGAAGAGGGAGACGATGACGTCGATGAGAGAGGGAGAGTGAGACGATGAGAGGGAGACAGTGAGAGGGAGATACAGGCGGAGAGAGAGGGATAGGGAGAGTATGAGAGGGAGACAGAGTGAGGGAGACGGAGAGACAGGGAGAGAGAGACGAAGAGAGAGGGAGATGGAGACGGCGAGAGAGGGAGAGGGAGATGAAGAGAAAGGGAGATGGAGACGGTGAGAGGGTGTGCGTGTGTGCCACTGTGTGAGAAAGACAGAGAGAAGGAGAGGGGGATGTGTACCGGACGCCGTTGTCGCGGACTCCCGCCGGACGCCGCTGTCGCCGCTCGCCGGACACCGCGGTCGTCGTTCACTCGCCGGAAACCGCTGTCGCCGTTGGGGATTAGGGTTGTCAATTGGGGAGGGGAGAAGCGGTTGCGGGGTGGGACGGCAACGAAACCATCACACGGGTTTAAACGTTGATCCGCGTGAGGCTTAAGCTTAACAGGTATTCAAACCCGATACGCGGCTCCGCTGCGGGCGACTTGGCGGGAACGGCGGGCGAGGCAGGCGACCCGTGCCGCGGCGGGCGAAGCGGGAGAGGTGACGTGAGGCGACGGCGAGGCGTTCGCATCGGCGAGCCACGACGGGGCGAGTTGGCGTCGCCTCGTCTCAGCGCCTAGGCGAGCGCCTAGGCGCGATTTCGACTACATAGGTTTTGTTAGGAAATGAAATTTCGTTTGTAGCTAAGCATTAATATTGTGGTGTGCAGTGCCCCTTGCTATCACACATGGCCTTGTTGTGTGCTTTTTTGATATGTGAAGAATTTTCATGGTCACATGTCACAGGAGAAAGAGAGAAGCAGAGAGAAGAGATGTTGCCAAGAGAGGTGGTGGCTGTGTGTTCTCTGGCTGCACCCTCTCAACTTGTTTTATCAGATTAACCTAATTGAAACAAGACTGAATTTCCCGTTACATCAACTTGAACCAGGGGTATTTCTGAAAAAAACATACAGAAACATAAGTTAAATTGATCCATGCTAATCGGTCTAGTAATGAACCTTCATGACTGAAACGTTTTAACAGCCCTTGAACCAGGCTGATCAGCCATGAACTGGGCTTATCTTCTTTGTCGGGTACTTTGCAAGTGTTTTAAAGACTTGAACTGGCTTGCACAGATGTATATGCATCAACTTTGGTTTTATACCTCTGAGCCTTGCTTCATATCAACTCAGACAGGGTCGTATGAGTTGGCTCTTCTGCAAACTTTTCCCGCTTTGTCAGCATTTCCCCACCAAATTTATTTGCATAAGGTATCTATGTGCTGGGGATGCTGAGCACTTTCACATGCTTTAGACCCTTTCACGTGTGCATGTTCACGTGTGCATGTTAGCCAACTATTGTTGTGGTTGTAAAGGAGAAGGTAATGGTGAACAGGGAAGAAAAATCTGGCAGTGGTTGTCCCCTGTGCAGAGGGGAGCCTCATCTATGCTTCTGAAATTTGGCCGATCCATATTAGGTTGGTTATTTTTGATTTGCATCAGAACCTCCTGAGTGGATATAAGAATGAAAATTCTTCAGACTGGAGATTAAGCTCACTATCAGCTGATACAGGTAGATTCCTTCTCTATCCTGATTCTGAGAACCTTGGCAGCTTGGCCTCAATAAACTGGTGGATTTCAATGAGAACCAACCAAAACTGATCTTCCAGTTTTGGATGGGCAGCATGCAGCAAACTGTGACTAGATGCTCGGGGTTATGCAGTGGCCAAGGGAACCATGTTGCTTATGGGATTTGTCTCTGGAGTCTGGACAGATCTCTAGGAGCTGAACTTGCTGGAGGCAACAGGCTGTACATCTCAGTGAGGACCAGAAGTCCCATCTTATTGGATGTTGTAGGTGTAGAAAATCATTAAAGTTGGCTGATCTGGGGATACATCTTCTATGAATGTCATTAATTAAAATTCAGCTACGGATGAAGGTTAAGCCAAAATTATGGATATCTAGGGCTTCCAACCATAAGATCTTTAGGCCCAAATATTCCATTTAATAAATTCAGTCAATTCCAAACGGTTGCTGCCATCCCAAGGGACTGATGAGCAGATACACCCTCCTTTAGACATGGATAACATTGACTATCAGTGAAGGAGACAACAAAATGGCTACAACATGCTTTTAAACCCACCCAATCTTTTCTAGTTCAGGCATACCCCTTTAGGTGAGGCCAACCAGTCTACATCTTGCTGCAAGAATAAAATTTGGCAAAACCTCCCTTTTCTAACATGCTTTTCACAA
Source organism: Amorphophallus konjac (assembly GCA_022559845.1). NCBI lineage: Eukaryota > Viridiplantae > Streptophyta > Magnoliopsida > Alismatales > Araceae > Amorphophallus > Amorphophallus konjac. Next base: position 260,210,290 of record CM040117.1, read on the forward strand.
TATACACCTACCAAAATGAAACCAAAAACCCAAATCAGTAGGGGAGGAATCAAGTAAACAGAAGCAAAAAAGGGGCAGCATAATTTCACGGATTCAACTGACCTCAACAACATCTTATAAAGCACTCTAACTAACTGCTGATGTTAAAGGAGAATCCTTGCCTTTGACTCCGGTAGCTTGTGGACCCTGGTTCAATGCATTTCCTTTGTAAGGCAGCATTCAGCAGATGGAACTTCTTTTCCTCACTCTCCACTTTCAGGGGCTGGAAAGTGTAGAAGGGAGAGAAAAAACAGGAAACCCTCACTCCCTCCCCCCTCTTTGTGTCTCGTTTTCTTTTCTTTCTTCTTCCTCTCCTTCTCTCCCTTCACTCACTTCTTCCCTTGTCCCCCTAGGTTGCTGCCTAAGTATGGGGAGAAAGGGGTGCTCCCACCTTTCATTGGGGAGAGAGGCAGTTTGGAGGTGGGCCATTAAGGACCCAGTAGTCTGGTCCATCAAGGACTGGCAACCAAGGGGACCAAGGGGAGGGAGAGAGGGGAAGGAGTGGGGGAGAGGGAAGGGCGCACCACTTGTAGGGTAGAGGGTGGAAGAGGCAGTTTGGAGGTGGCCCATTCCCATTGAGGACCCAACAAGCAGTCCCATTGAAGTCCCAATAGAGGCCATCACCCACTTATTATTGGCCCAATAAGATTAGATAGCCCTTGTACAATTTCAATTAAATCCTAAAAATCACATTTGACTTCAACGGTTTTCCTAGAACTAATCCATCAATTTCTGATTTTTATAGAAGAAAGCCAAACTTGATATTGCAGAGGGTCTCTGGCATCCTATCTCCATGTGATGTGAAAACAGGAGAAAGGGGAAAGGAAAGGAAATGCGGCACAGCATGATGCTTAATTTGCCCTAGTCTCCACAAAATGTCAAAATTGGATCACTAATTGCTGTGACTGTTGGGCTTTTGTCAGAAAGAAAAAAGTGGGTTTGCCATTGGTCAATAGGGAAAAACATCTGTATAACAACTGAGCATCCTTTTATCTATCTGGCTTGTTTATGTTTAAATCCCATCAATTCTATAGTTCTGAAACATTACCTAATGAGCTGCATCCTAAGCTTTCTCAAAAGCCAACTTGAAGATGATATATTCCTTGTTATTGCTTGATAATAAATACACCCATATGCTACCATGCAATTTTTCAAAATGTGCCTTTGTGGAAGGTGACTGTTAACCAACTTAACATGGAGTCGTGGACTATCCTCTTTATTTCTCCTTAAAGCACTTGATCTGACTCACAAGGGATGAGCAGATTCATGTCACATGGGGAATGTCTTTTTCTTCTTCTTCTTTTTTTTTTAAAGCTAAAGCTCAAAGACAAGGTGGCACCAAATGCAAATGAAGCTGCAGAAAGCCCACTGGGAGATTTGCAGTTAGAGTTCCTCAACATGCTATTAGAGAAGGATTCATGGACTGAGAACAGCTGATCTGGGTTGGGTTCTGCAGTGACCATACTGATTCTGCACCTAAAAATGATCTCAACTACATAAATTCAAAACAAAAAAAAGGAAAAAGGGATCATTCTGAATTGGTGCAAAATTGGCTGGATTGGTCGATGGGAGTCTATCTGATTCAGACCAGCCTGATGTGGCTGGATCCTACTAGAAAACAGGGGTTTACGAACCCCTTATTTGGCCTTTTCTGAAACCTGCACAGTAAGGAGCACTATATCAGTTTTGGGTGCGTTTGGACTTTGAGCAGAAACGGAAGAAAAATAAGAAGAGCAGCCACCATCATCACATGGAGGAGGAAGAAGAAGAAAAAAGAAGGGGACAATCTAAAGGAGGAAAAAAAGCCAGATGTTGTTCAACGGCACTGCTGCCATCCTCCTTCCTTTCCCCTCCTTCCTGTTCCTCCCACGACGGCCTGTAGAATGTGGAAGATAGGTTTAGGTGGGGGATTGAGGCTCAAAAACTAAAAAGAAGGGGTGATTTTTTATAAAAAGTATATTTATAAGATATATATGTAAATAACTTTTTATTTATATAAAATTTTTGATTTACGAAATACTTCTAATTCAGTTTCATAAATATATTTTTTGATATTTGTATCCCTTGTTATATATGATTTGATCAGCTAATCTGATGCAAATTATGATCAGCCTTACCTAATACAAGTGCTCAATATCTTGAATTCCAAGACAAAAATTGCATTTAGAATTCCGTGCTGGAAAGAGCTAAGAATATCGTTCTTCTTTGAAAGTGGGTGGTACCACTATTGTATTAAATGAAAAATGTATGTACAAATATAGTCAATAAGTTCCCAAAAAATCTCTATACATGTAAAGCCCACACCAAGATAGTGTGGGGCATTCTAACCCCCAATAAAACAAAAGGGAAGAGTTTTGTGAATTCACATTACAAAGGAGCTCCACCCATTCCCTCACTCTATCACAAATAAAAGAGAACAATATTCTCAGCTCTAGCTTCCCTCCTGAATATCCTATTGTTCCCTTCCCCCCACAAAGATCAAAGAGTGACATGACCGCATGGAGAATCAACCACCAGACGACTCTGTCACCACTGAGGAGCCAACTTCTTCTCCATTTCCCAATCAGGTGATGCACCTCTCTGTCGGCCGAAGTCACACTAGATTCTCCCAGCAAGCTCCCCCCACACACTTTGTAAGTATGTGCAGCCTACAAACAGGTGGTGCAGGGTCTCATCCTCTTCTCCACATAAGTAGCAAGACAATTGGATATCTGGAAGAAACTGGAGCCTCCTATTCCGAGTGGGTAGTCTTCCGTGGGAAATCCTCCAACTAAGGAGTTTCACCTTCACGGACTCTTCAGCCTCTAGACATGAGGGGCGAGACTGTGGTGTTCCCCTCCATCTGAGATGATGGCGTAAACTGATCTAACTAAGAAGATCCCTCCCTCCCCACCTCCATGTCCGCCCATCCTCTTTGTTCGACTAAGGAGCAAAATTGAGGAGGAAGAGTAACAGGTCCTGGAGTTACTCCATCTCTTCAAGCTTGAGATCCCTCTTGAAAGTCAATACCCAGGTGCCTCCTGAGAGCTAGGAGTCAAAAAGTCTGGGGACCCACCCCAAAGAGTCGCCTGAAATTACAAAAAGATCGGGGTATGAAGCCTCCAAGGTGAAGTCGCCACCCCATCTATCATTCCAGAAAACACATTTGTCACATTTTTCTAGTCGGACCCGTATGCCGGCGGAGATAATATCTCTGCAAGTCAAGATGTGACGCCAAAATGACGAAGTCTAGTGCTGTGAAGTTGGTGCCAAGTCCCAAACTCTCCTCCTACCATAGTACTTTTGCTTGATAACTTGTGCCCACAATCCGTCCTCTCCCACTCCCAACTTCCACAACCACTTGCACAAGATAGCCAAATTAAAATTAATAACATTTTTGATTCCCAGACCTCGCTCTTCCTTGGTAACAACCACCCTACCCCACTTGACGTCGTGCCAGCCCCTACATCTCCTTCTACTACCATGCTAAAAGAATCTCTCCTGAATGGAATCTATCTTCTTCACCACTGACTTCAGATCCAAAGCATGGAGAGGAAATTTATAGATTGGTTGTCCAAAACTGATCTGCATAAAACTAGTCTTCCCCCATAAGATAACAATCTAGTCTTCCATTCTGCTAGTCTAGACTCATATTTTTGTATAATAGGTTGCCAAGCTGCACAATGTTGGGCACTTGGGTCAGCGGGATGCCCAAGTAAGAGATACTGAAGCTCCTATTTGACATCCCAAAATGCACGCCACCTTCTGAAGAGTCATATCCTTCATGTTAACCCTTACAACTAGGCTCTTATTGAAGTTGACTTTGAGGCCAGTGACCTCCTGCAGTTCCAACAAAAGCCTTGCCCTATAAAACTGTTGCTCATCCTCTGCCAGGAACAGAAGAGTGTTGTCTGCATATTGTAAGTGTGTGACCGAAGGGCCACCTCTCTCAACCTCGAAACCCGTGATCAATCTTGAAGCCTCCACTCTCAACCACACCCTACTCAAGACATGAGTCATTAGCACAAAGAGGAGAGGGGACATAGGGTCTCCATGACGGAGCCCCTTGCCACTGTTGACGAAAGAAGTCGGCTTCCCATTGATGAAGACAACAAAAGAAGCAGAGGAATTGCAAGTTTGGACCCAGCTTGTCCCTCTCTCCCTAAAGTCCATCTTGTCCAACACATCAAGGAGACATTGTTAATTGACCATGCCATAAGCCTTCTCGAATCCAGTTTTAGGACCATGTCTTTCTTCTTTTGTATCTTCATAGCAAATAAACACTCATGGGCCTCCAAGAAATTATCCTGAATATGTCTTCTCTGATAAAGGCTCCTTGAACGTAGCTCACCATCTTATCCATAACTCTAACTAATCTCCCTGTCATCAATTTGATGATGATCTTGTAGGTGCCATTCAAAAGACTAACGGGTCTAAAGTCCCGAAAATCTTGTGGTCTTTTTTTTTTTTAGTGATAAAGATTGGAAGGGTTTTATTGATGCCCCCTAAATGTGCCCTTTTCTTCTGAAACTCCTTCACTGTTGCCATAAGTTCTCCTTTGATGATATCCCAACACTTCAGAATGCCAACGGGAAGCCATCAAGATCTAGAACTTTGTCTCCTGTAACAGAGAACATTGCTTGGTGGACTTTCTCCTTGGAAAAACTCTGGGAGATAATATCCCTATCCTCAAGAGAGAGTTGGGAAAGGAGATCATCTGCTATCCTCGGCCTAAAGTGCTCATCCTCTATAAACGATATGGAGTAGAAGTCCCTCGTCCGTCCCCTGATATCCTTATCTGTAAATATAGAGTGCTCACCCACTCTCCTCTTCCCTGAAGCAATATGCTGGAAGTAAGTAGTGTTCTTGTCCCCTTCTTTGATCCATCTGTCCCTCAATCTCTGCCTCTAGTAGATTTTTCCCCTACTGAGGATCTCATCAAACTGACCCCCCAAAGAGTCTCTAAGCCTCCTGCCATCTTCATCCACAAATCCTGTCACCTCCAAACAGTCTATGCCCTCAATTTGTTGGAGAATTCTATCCTTAGTTACCTTACCCGGGAGCGTATTCTTGAGAACCTGAGCCGTATGCCTTAGTTTCATGATTAGAGTGACCACGGCGGATCTTCCCATACCCTGTTCATTCCATGCTCCCCTGATAGTCTTCATAAAATCAGCCTTCCTGAACTAAATCTTTTGAAGTCTGAAGTTGAGCCTCCTATCATGCGAGCGGCTGGTCTTCAGAAGAATGGGTTTATGGTCCGATACTCATCTAGCCAACGGTAGCATCTGCCGTGAGGATAGTGATCCTCCAAATCAATAGAAACCATAAATCTTTCTAGCCCAGAGCATGAAGGATTAGCTTGCAGGTTGGACCATGTGTATTGTTCATGTGCCATGCCGATGTCAACTAATGTTGCCTCCTTGATGAAATCAGTGAAGTCCTCCATGTCTCATGTAAGCATACTATCCCCCCGTCCTCTTCCAAGGGACAACCACTGCATAGAAGTCCCTACCTACACACCAAGGTCGTTTAGAGGAAAGGTGATGACAGACCAAGTCTTCCTACAAGGGTCGCTTCTCTTTTGTGCTTTGAGGGCCGGACACCTTCATGAAGTCCCATGAGAAGTCATCCCTTGTATTTTTTAAGTGTAAGGGAATGGTCCACCTGCTAACCTATCTATTTAGCACCACCTCATGTACTTCATATTGATTCTAGAGGATCATAATCACCCCTTTGGATAGTCTTGCTCCACCGATCTCCTTCATGATAGATTCCCCATCCCTTTCACACTTGATCTCTTGGATGCAGAGGATGTCAATTTTATATCTCCTAATCAACTCTTTCAATGCTATTTTCTTCTCCACCCCCCAACCCCCTCACAGTCCATGAGACAATCTTCATGATGACAAAGGGATGATCTTCACCTCCCTACCTTCATCCCCTTCCTTGTCCCCTCTCTGTCGAGATCTTTCTCCTTGCAAAATACTAGCACACACCACCTCTTCTTGATTTTAGAGGAAGTTTCTTTCAAGTCTTTCTCCACGCCAGCAAAGCAGATGCCCACCTTGTCTGCCAACCCCCTCATGTGGTCCCCCATTATTTTTTCTACCACCCTCACCAACTCCCTCGCTGCCTCCCTCCCCAGGGTATTACAGCTGGTCGTGGCCTCTCCTATAGGTTGCATGGCTGAGACCCCACTCGGAGACTCCACGGTAACTTCCTCACCCCCCGACAAAATCTCCTCCCCTTTGTCTTGACCTTCATAGGCATGGATGATCCCACTTGGGTCAGTTGCATCGAGTGGGGACACCTGCTGACCTATGGAGGCCTGATTGTAGCTGTATTACCCGACACCAGCATAAGGGAGTCTTGCAGAGCCCCATTGGCCCCATGTGCCATCTCCCCCTCCCCCTCGGAGTGTCCAACAACCTGTAGGTCTGTCTACAAGGCTGCGACCGGAGCGGGAGCAGTCGGACAAGGTCTGGCCCCTCCAACATCAAAGACGCTCCAGCAGTGACATTCGGTTGCTTGCACAATGGATCCTCCTGATGTGTTCGTACCACTGCCGTCAAGGAGGCTACGACCAAGGGCCATTCCCCTTGCGTCCTCCTGTTTAGAGGGGGCTCCGACAAACATTAGAGCAAGGGTTCGTTTCGAAGAAGGTACCCCTTCGCCCACCTAGCTGGTGCCTGGAGTCACCGCCACCGTGCTTGTAGAGAAAGAAACATCGCTGGAGCATTGTCTACTCATGGAGGTCGGGGAGTGCGAGTGTTGTAGGGCTCCCCCTTGGTAGCGGCTGATGAGCGAGGAAGAGCCACAATGACGGGTCCCGCGGGCTCAATGAGACTGTTGTCAGCGGATTCGAGTAAGTCACGGGTCCTAGCGGAACCGAGATTGTTACCTGACACGCCAGATTGAAGATCCCCATGCCGTTGGTCTGACCCGATCGACGACCCGGCTCCCGGCCCGCTAGAGGGTCTAATACCTTGGGATTTGAAATTCAAAATCTCACCAGGGTGGGGTCCATACCTGTCTTCCTCCTCTAGCCCCGCCATGACACTGCGACTCCCCTCTGGTTGCATGGTCACCTGGATTGACAGACGCTGACCTCCGACGTCCACCATGATGACTGTCAGAACTGCCTTAGGGCTGTTGACATGGAATTCCGCCTCCAGGATGTTGACGTCTCCCACCAGCAGGACCTTGATAGAGCCCGGAACCACCACACCAAACTTCCTGGCAAGCAAGGAGACACCGAGCTTGTCGCACATAACCAGTGGGACTTCGGCCAAGTGAATCGTAAGCTGATAGAACCTTGGTCCTAGATGCACCCCCCCGAAGCATGCCCCACCTCGCTACCCTCAACAAGATGCCGTTGTTGAAGATGAATCCCGCCTTCACCAGCTTCTCTGCCTTTGTTGCAGTGGGGGCAACCACTAGAAGGCCACCCCGCTGCATCTGCGTGACTATCCAGCGCTCCGCCTCCCTCTAGCATTTGTTTGACCAACTCTTTCACTACCTTCTACTGGCCTTATCCAGACCCACCTGGTCATCCAATCGGGCCGAGCTTGTAGGAGACCCGCCGGTAGGGGAGCCGCATCGATACAACGCTTGCTCGTCTCCCCCTCACCACCGCCCGTCGGGGCACTCCGGAGAACGTCAGCATACAAATGCTGAAACCTTTGCACCTCACCGGCTTCGACCGCCCAACTTCCCTGTTCCGAGCTAGAGCAATCCCTACGAAGGTGCCCAGAAGCCCACACCGGAAACACTTCCGATGTGACGCTCTGTTCCCTCCAGCGGCCCCCACCGGGGCCCCTCCCTGCTGCATCGCCTACCCCGCCCTGCTCAGAAAACCTAGAGTTTCTTTCTCTAGAAAAGTCTAGAGAGAGAAAGTCTTAGCACGGACGGCTTTCCTTAAGAGCCAAGAATATCTTTATCCTAAGTTTGTGTCTGAGTCAGAAAATGCACACTTTCTTTGACCCTTTGAGCAAACTACTCTTTCCATGTTTTTGATGAGCTTTGATGACTTGTGCCGATGAACCTCTTCCTTTCCCAATGGACGGTCATTTCTAGCTTTGGCATGCTATTCTTTCATGGTTGTGATTCAGAGAGCCTTGTTAGTCAGTATATAAAACATCTTGTCTTTTCTTTCATTGAGATGAGGCAGATCTGCATTTGAGAGGAGTGATTGGTGCCCTTGTCTCTTTGACAGACAGATTTCGTCCCGATCTTTATTAACATACAAAATTAACACTCGTAGATAGCTGATCTGATTGATGGAGAAAAGATCTCAGCAACAGGACAGGAGGAGAGCTTGTTGACTGAGTGTTGCTGGCTTGGACCTATAAAAACAAGCTCAATATCCATGAAAAGGAAGGTTTTGTCCACATGAGGTGGGATTATTAGCTAGGGACCTAAGATGGATTTTTTTCCTGTGCCTTTTACATGATATTAAGTTTATCTGGATTGAGAGTGGTAGTGTTGAATCTTTGATAATGCCTTAATAATTGAGATTTTTTTGAGGCAAGGAATGGCAGAACTAGTGGCGTTAAATATATATTTTTTTAAATGTGACACCGAAGAATCTTTGTTCAGGATCAAAATGGTGAACACTTGGCTAAGGACCTTTACGGTAAGTGGAAGATTGGTAGCTGTGGGACATGCTACAGTTGAATCATAGTTAGCATAGCTAATCTAAATCAGTAAGTTCCATTCACATTTGGTTTTCCATTGGCCTGCAGCTCTTCTCATATGTACAAATTTCAAGGGCCTTTGCAGAAATCTTTTTCCTTCATTTATCCTGTTATAGAGCTGTGCTCAAGTGTCATATTAGTCAATTATTTGGAGTATTTCTTTATCATATTGTTTCATATTTAAGCAATATGTTGATGGCTATATCAATCACCTTTTCAACTATTACATTGCTCTAGTTGTATGCTAGCAAACTTTGAGAGGTTTTTTTTCCCCAAAAATGATGGAATATACCACCAATTTTATTCAAGATAAACAGAGGTAGTACATTCAAGATGGGAAAAGAGATTCCTCCCCTATTAGAAAAGAACAAACAAACTAGCCTCTCTCAACTGCAACAATAACTAAATGAAACTGCAGCATCCATATTACAAGGGAGCGGATCTATGACTCTGAGAAGAAACACCCCTCCTCTGACGCATTACCACTCCTTCACTCTGGGCATCCTTCATAAAAAATGCAAGCTCCCTCCAGCCATGAGGTGGTTTTTGCTGAGGAATATCATCCTGCATGATAGTCTTAATGAGTTTCCTGAACTGCCCAGCATATGAGTTAATTTGTAGTTTTAATGAACTTGCCTTCTGAACTAACTCCTCGTTACTCCATGTTGAGAGAAAACCTACTTCATCTGACTTCCCCAACTCTTGATGAGATGAGTGAGATTCTGGTCTCATGACCTGAATCATGACTCTGTCCTCTGCAGGTACGCCGGCCTCACCCTTGGATGAACATCCATCCGATCCCCAGGAGAGCATGAAACCACACCGTTCGGGGTGGACTTCTCAGACTCGAGAACTTCGAAGGACTTTCCAGACTTGATAGCTTTCAGACGTAACCCACTCTCCTGTGGCAAATCTTCCCATCCTCCCCACAACATAGGAGACGTCAAACCGTCCACCAATTGTGCAGGGATATCGATAGGGAGGCCAGCTACAGATGTGCAATCCTTGCAGCGTGGAGACATGTCTGGTGCACCCTTCAAACCTCACGGACGCCGATAAACTTGGAGGGTTACCCTCCTTTTACGCCTCATATCCTCTCTCCGAAGACCTGATATAATTTGGTATGCCAACTTGGATATTGTTTGCCGCCAATCCACCTCTCTAATTTGAAAGGAATTTTCTACTTCTTTACCATCATTTGTAACTACCCTTGCCTTACATGTGCTTGAATTTTGAACAAGATTTGGCTGGAATTTAACCCCTGGATTTATGCGACGACCCACTGTTACAATCCGTCCCTGTGATATTGGAAAAGAAGGCAATGGTCCCTTTAACTTCAAACCATCTATTTCTTGGCTGGACCGAGTTGTTGGACGATTCATTGGTGGCAAGTTAATCCGTGGTGTCCCGGTTGACTTGGTCATCTTCAACCCTTGGACGATCACATCACCACCAACCCTAACATCCTTTGACTAAGTACAGCCTCTTTGTAAGATGATACTGTGATTAGGGAAAGGGTTTCAACCTCAACAAACACCCATAAACATGCATTCTGCTATTGAAGTTTCACGAACTGTGGGATTTGGGACAACAGATTGACCTCTACCAGAACTCGAACAAATTGCAGCACCTTCCATGACCTCGTATCTTCATCAACACCAACTAAGAAACCAAATGAAGTAACCAGACTAGCAAACACCTCCACACTTCACAAAGGCAATGGAATTCTGGCTGACTGACACCAACATACCAGACCTTTAGAAGCTGCTCTCATACCTCTCCCTTCCTCCCATGCAGACCACACTAACGATGTATTTTTGACCAGAAGTCAGGCAGATCGGAGGACTTGCTCTTTGATCACAACATCATTAAATAAATTCGAAAAACTATTTGACGACAGAATACTGACCGACCACTTAGATTCATCCCTCCAGCGCTTCCTTATCGCCTGCACAACGTCATCATGTTCTACAAGACCATTCTGAACAAAACCCACTAAGGAACATCACAACCTCTGCACATTCCGCTCAAAGGACTGAGACCATGGTTCTTCTCCAATGACAAACTGCTTGGGTTCTGTCCACACCTCTGTCTCCTCGACCATCTTAGACTCCAACGGTGGAAGCCTTGCAGCGTTGCACTGAAGACTCCGATGCCCTGTTTGTTTGCATCGCCAGCAGACCGCTGCCATCCTACAGATAGAATCATGGTTCCCCTTGCCAAGGCATCTGAAACAGAGATTGGAACGCGGATCCGGTCTCCCAGGATGGAGGGCACCACCTCTCCCTGCGTGGTGATACCAGTCTTCACTATCTTCTTCTTTCTTGCCATCCCCCTTGTGCTCGACAGCTGTGCCGCCTCCACCCATCGTTCTCGCCATTGGAGCACGATAATAATGGGAGCATAAAAACAGTATGAACTTTGAGAGGTTGAAGCTGTTAGTTATCTCATCTCATTGTATTTCACTCATAGATTTTCATGTACTTCTCTAGAGCATTCACTCATAGATTTTCATGTACTTCTCTAGAGCATCTATCGACTCCATGTTATAACTTCGCATGCATTATGTGGGGCAGCTACAGAGGACATTGATTATCTCTTTTTCAAATGTGGCATTGTTGACACAGTATGGCAGTTGTTCTTCGGAGTGGTAAAGGGTTCTCACTTCATTTTTCGGATCTCTTCTCTCTGATTTTGAATTGGGGGGACCTTAATCCAGTCCCACCGAAGAGAAACCTCTGGACTTGCTGCCTGCCAGCTATGCTATGGGTCATTTGGTAAGAAAGAAACAGTAGAATCTTCCGCCAAGAGTGCAAGCACCCTGCAGAGACTATCAAGAGCTGTATTCATTTTCTGGAAGAATGGAAATTTGGGTGTACTGGTAGTCTGGTAGCAGAGTTAGGGATTCCATTATTTTTACCAGGTTTGGTATGTGGAGAAATTGGGTTCTGTAATGGGTTCTCAGCTGTAGTGGGACTTAGGCCTAGGCCTTTGGCCTCATGTCCCTTTTTTTTCTCTCTCTCTCTTTTTTTCTTTTTCCTCTTCTTTTTTATCTTTTTGCTTTTCTTTTTCTGTTTGGGCATCTTCTTGTGTGTACTTTTGTATTCCCTTCTTCCTTTGAATGAAATGTGTTTTTTTCCACTTTCAAAAGAAAAAAAAATCTTCACATGGATTATGGGGCTAATGAAAGTGGAGATACACCTTTTAAAGTTGCCTCCAAGTTGGAAAAGCTGTGTTGTAAACTTAATTACTTTTGGTGACAAGTTTATCAAGCAAATGGAGATAAGTATTTGCATGAACTTATGTATATGGAACCAAACTGAGTACAACAGTGTGGGAATCACGGAAGCAAGACAAGCAACTTGTGCATTTACCTATAACTTATTTGCTCAAATGTGTTGCAGGTTTGGCTCCCTTGTCTGCCTTTGGATGGGTCATTGCAACTCATTTATCTCTTTATCCGGCAATCCTAATTGTGCCAGTATGTCCTGTTCTATGTTCTCATCTTTGATTATGTCTTGGGAAATAGGAACTTGAGCAATGTTTCTGGCATATTATTACTACTACACTCACTAAATTTTTAGGGCCTTTATGAAATTTTACTTTTTGAACTCTTTCAGATAATCCTTTTACTAGGATATGGTCCAGATGCTCCGCCGAAGAAATTGTTTCTCCTGAAAAGCATGAAAATGATGGAAAATTATCCTTCAGAGCAGAGCCGAGACCAATTCAGTTCAGAGGATAATGGATCAGAGCTCCAAGTTCGCCACTTCTCATGGCGGCCGGTCATGATTTTCATATTATGGTCGTTCATCTGGTCACTCTATGTACTGGCTTTGTGTGGCATCTTTCTTAAAGATTTTGGTGGTTTGTCAGAGATGTTTAAGAAGTAATGTCCTCATTTGAATCTCAACTCCTCTTTAGTTGCAGTTCTGCATACTGAACATGTTTTTTTCTCCCCATGAATGATATCTTTCCCTTAAATATGTTTACTAATATTACTGATTTAGATTGAAGAGCAGATATATGTGTTATCATACAGTTCCAGTGGGCCATGCATTTCATCTATCGAGAATCCGTAGCTTCTATATATCTTTAGGGTATTAGCATTACCTACCATGCAAGCTCCGCATTTATTCGAATGAGGTGCCAAAATTTTCTGACAAATTGTGTACAAGTACCCCATTAAGAAGGTGAATGATAAGAACTTTATGACAATGACACATCATTTACATGAATATGCCAAAGCAATAAAAGAATGGTGATTTCATATGAATATTAAACTAACCTGCTGGTCATTTTGGTCACCATGGACATCAGTGCCATCATGAGAAGAAGAGGAAGAGGGAAGTCAGGAGTGGCGTTGGGAACAGAAAACTTGGAATGCCAGAAAGAAATTAGAGAACTCTGGGGGAAGAAACTTAGGGTTGCTTTCTATCAATTTGCAAGTGTTTAGAAGTGTCCACTATGCAAAAAATTGCAATGGACATGTGAGATGTGGGATACATGGAGAATTGGGACACGGGAGAGCCTTCTGTGGGGAACCAATTGAAATAGAGAGGGAAAAGGAGTTGGAAAAGGTTCTGAACGTGTTAAGATGGTGGATAATATATTGGCACCTCATATTCTGAGAACTTGTTGAAGCTAAGTAGATGCCTTTGGATATTTTTAATTATTTTATTTCGAAAGAAGGTATACTATACCACCAATTTTATTCAAGATAAATAGAGGTAGTACAACCGAACTCGGAGGAGAGTTACCTCACGAAATCAGCCAAAAGACTAGAACCATACTGACTACATGACTATAAGGATTTGATATTTCTAATCTTACTGATATTTTGCTATAAGAAGTGTCTGCTTCTTTGATAGTTGAGGTCTCTGGTCCACTGACAATTGGATTAGAAATTTATTGGCAAGATCCCTCCTGATCTTCCTGCTGAGCTTATTGATATCTGGATCGATGAAGCATTAGTTACTAAGTATATGCAGAGTTGTGGGTACATCGAGATTGCGGGAAAAATAAGCCAATAGAAAATTAACTTGGAATATTTTGGAGTCAGAGGAAGCAAGCAAGACTCATTGGGTATACATGGAGTAGAAGGCTACATTAACAACAAAGAAACCCAAACCAAAGGGAAGAAAATTAAAAAAATGTACTCAAGGATAATCCAGAAGCTTTGCACTTCCTAATAACTGGGATTCTCTCTCTAGTTTGTTTTTAGAGAGAGAAGCTATGGGGATTTAGGTGTCATGTGGAGGGGGGGCCTGGAGGTCACCTCTGATGTGAATAGGGTCCCCTTAGGGGGAGGGTCTCGCCTTCGCCAGAGCTTTGGGAGGCAGAACATCTGGTCTCCTCCGGGTGGACCTAAATGCTACCGTTGTGGGTGGGTCGGCCATTTGCAGTGCACCGTCAGATTGCCGGTGGAGGTGCATCCAGCAGGTGGAGAATAGACTGTCCGGCAGGGGTAATGGGAGGAGCGAGGGCCTCTCAAGTGTTCCTATGCAGATGCTCTTTGGAGTGGTCTGCTGGGCAGTCAGGACTGCCTCTCCAGCGGGCACATACCGGCCGATCTTTTCAACAACCGGATGGCCTGGTTCAGATGTAACCTTTGGGTTTCCGTCGTGGAAGGGAGACTGGAGGGGTCGTAGGTCAAAGCTCTGTTGGATCAAGGGAGTAGTAGGGAGGGGGGAGTGGGAAGTCTCCAGATGAGCCAGGCTGGGTTCCTGGCCGTCGAACCAATAGTAGAGGAAGCGGTAGGCCATAGTTGTGGCGGCGGCAGGTTTCCTGTGGACGGAGGGTAGCCGCCTTAATATGACTCCCTAGTCACTAATCTAAGGGACCTTTTTGGACCCCAGGGAGCTCCTGGTCCCCATCCGACTAGTAGTGCCCCCCCAATCATCTTTTGTGATAAGGCCAGAGTAGTTTTTGTCGTTGGAGGCTTTGGGGCAGTGGTTCCCGGCTCGGTTAGGCTAGTGGCAGGGGAAGGTAGATCGGTCCTAGACCTCGCGGTGCGGGTATCCTACTTAGACGGCATACCGGCGGTAGTGACGATGGAAGCAGCCGGAATAGTCTTCCCTGTGCTAGTTCTTCTGTAGCAGGTGGAGCAGCGGGGCACCGGGAGGGAGGAAGAAGACGCAAGCCTGAGCTTTTTTGAATTCAATTTCAAATTATCCAATCGGCTGTAGTGGGTCGGGGCCTTCTAATTGGTGGAAGGTGTATAGAGCTACCCTAACACCAGATCTGGAGGTGCGAGCAGCGAAGAGGGAAGACCCGCAAACCTGAACCTGTATCACCCAGGAAGACACCATATGAGGGACTCAAGCTATATCTGTTCGCCTGTGACTCACCCGAATCCAATGGTGAAGGGCCTAACGGGTCGGGGAGAATCGAAATTGTTCTCCCCCGCCTGGCTTCTCCCAGTTAGTCGCCCTGCGCCTACGTCGAGTCATGGAAGCACACTCTCCGACCCACCCCCTGTCGGCAACTTGAGCGGCCTTCCCTTCGGTCAATGGCATGGTATGCCATCTCGCGAGATCTCGGCGAGATCTCTGTCTCTCCGCGTCCGCGAGGCACGAGACGGTCCCGAGTAGGCTCATCTCGGCGAGGGGTAGAGTCTTGGGAAAATAGTGAATTCTTGAAGAATTATTTAAATTTTATAAGATATAATTTTAGATTTGTGTAACTTTTGACGCATATTGATATTAGTGCATGTGAAATTGAGTGGTTAGTATAAAAGAATTAGGATTTTCTTAGAAATAGGCTATATATATGAAAAAACGTTCTGAAATCCCCGAACCCGGTCTCCCGAGATTTTTTCGAGATCTCTCCGAGATCTCTTCGAGATCTCTTCTCTCCAACCCCCCCGAGACGAAGTCGAGATCCGATACGGCAAACCATGGTCAATGGTGGTTACCAGGCCGGGGGGACGACCAGTGGGCTGACGGACTCGTTGGTTGTAGTGTACTAGTCCCTTCCTCATGAGGCCCTTGAGAGTCCTGGTTGATGGCACATGACAACAACTACATTGGGGTAGTTTCTCTGGGCGGGTCTCATGGTGGCAGAGCAACAAGGGGGAGAGAGGGATTCCGAAGGGAGGCCCATGCAGGCAACCAGTGCGGAATAGGATGTGGCCATCCGTGCCATCCAGGCCGACGGGTTTCCTTATGCTTCCATGCCGCTCCCTTCTGTTGGCGGGATCAGTCCACGACAACATAGGAGGTTTGCTGTTACCAATGACACCGAGCTCCTGAAGCCTCCTTACCGGAGGTGGCTAGATGACTACCTGGCGGCTCAGAACTAGCTGAGGATTACCGGTGTTGTGACCTGGATACCCTAGCAGGTTTCCCGAGATTCTCTAGGCAGTAGGATGAAGATAAGTCTACAGTGGAAGACCTGCTCCCACCTAAGGATGATCATAATGTCTCGGATACATCGGGAGATGCGATAGAGTCGGAGGAGGGTAGCTCGGAAGGAGAGGAGGCTGAAGGAAGGGGAAGGCTGGGTAGGGGGGAGGTGAGGGAGCTAATGGGGGTGGTGTAGGGGCTAACAAAGTCACATGTGAGGGAGTTGGTAGACAAGTTGGGGTGTCCTTTGCGGGGTTGGAAAGGGACCTCATGGGGGTTTTCATCAAGATCTCGAAGAGATGGTTGATCAGCATGGCGAGGGAAAAAGGCAATGAGGGGGGTGAGGGAGGTGATGAGGGGGGAAATGAGACGGAGGAGGGAGGGAGGTATATAGCGTTGTCCACATGGGGATTGTCTCTTGGAATGTGAGGGGGATCTGTAGGGGTGAGAAGAGGAGGGTGGTGAAGGAGCTGGTAAGAATATGCAAAATAGGTATCTTGTGCCTACAAGAGACCAAGTGTAAAGGGGATGTGGAGTCGATCATGAGGGAGATTGGGGGAGTCAAGCTTTCTAAGGGGGTGGCCTTTCCGTCAGAGGGGAAAGCATGTGGTATCATGATTCTGTGAAACCAATTTGAGGTTGAGGAGGTGGACGAGGATAGACAAGTTAGTTGGGGAGCTATTTGCTTTCACTTCCAGAGCGTGAGGGATGGCTTCTCCTGGAACTTCTCGGGGATTATGGGCCCTAAACTAGCTAGGGAAAGAGAGCACCATGGGAGGAGCTGCTTCTTTATTATCAAAGATCAAGTCAACTATAGTGTGTGGGTGGAGACTTCAATGTAGTTACAATAGCGTGGGAGAGGATGGGAAACAACCCCCATATGGGGGATATAGAGGACTTTTGTGAGTTCATAAAGAAGGCAACTTTGATTGACATTGGGTTGGTGAATGCTCAGTTCACTTAATCCAATATGGTGGCACATGCATGCTCCAGACTGGACAATTTTCTAGTATCAGTGGACTGGGAGGATCACTTCCCTCATGTGCAAGTATCTTGTTTGGCTAGGCCATTATCAGATCACAAACCTATTTTATTGAAGATCAGCCGCAGACATAAGAGGAGACAGGGTTTCAGGTTTTAAAGGTTCTGGTTCAGGGAGGCATGCTTCATAGAGACAGTCAGGAGGGCTTGGATTGTATCGAGATACGATCACTCTTCTATGGCCACATGGTAGGAAAACTTTAGCATCTGGCCGAGGTGCTTAAAGGTTGTGGTGCTGATAAAACCCTACTTGGCAGACTGACTAAAGATAGGATTTTGCAACAACTGAAAAGGTTGGACTGCTTGGAGGAGGTAGGGTTGCTAGAGGGATTTGACAGGTTGTGTAGGGATATATTTAGGGCAAAGTTTGAAGAGATCCTCATACAGGAAGAGATCTATTGGAAGTAGAGATCAAGGGAGAAATAACTCGAGGAAGGTGACTGGAAAACTGCTTACTTTCAGAGGATCGCTTTGAGGAGAAGAGTTAATTACATAGCTTCAATCAAAGTGGGTGAGTAGATCTTCACAAGGGAGGAGGAGATCAGGGTGTGTGCCAGGGACTACTACTCCGGACTTTTCACCGAAGACCAAGTGTGTAGATCTGGGATTGCAGATGACCTACTTTCTCAGCTCTCTATTGTAAAAAGTGAGGCTCTTTCCAGCCCCTTCACGGAGAGGAGATCATGCATGCGATTTTCTCCCTTGCAGGTGACAAGACACCAGATCTGGATGGCTTTCTATGGTTTTCTTCTAGAAGTGCTAGGATATAATCAAGGATCGGATCTAGACACTAGGAGAGCTCCAGGAGAGTAAGGCTCACGCAAGGGGCATCAATAAAACTCTCTTGGTCCTTATCCCATAGAAACAAGATGCACATGACTTCTTGGATTATGGATCCATCAATTTGTTGTATATTACAGCTGTACGCAACTATTTTCCCAGGATAATCCAGATTTAAAGGTACGGGACCACTCCCGAACACCATGCGGGCGCTATTTGTTTAGCATCTTTATGACAGCCCGGGCCCGACTCCGTACTCGAATCAACTTGCCATGTCCCACGACAACCTCAACATAAAGCGGGAACCACCCCCGATCACCGAGCATGTGGCATCGAGTCGCTAACACCTTAGTTGCTCGGGCCAACCCGGGGACTCGCAACAACATATCGCGTCGTGCGGTATTCAACAACGAGGCCGAGAACCACCCCCAAGATGCCTCCTCCCTCCAACCCAACAATGATGGCCCTGACCGCCCAGTCAAACTCGGGATCCGGGGACCGTTAGCCAGTCTATACGGCTCTTAATCAAAGGCGGGGAATTACCCCGAGCACCTTAAGGGCACCTAATTTCCAGTCGTTCTACACCAACTCGGAGCTGACCTTCGACTCGGGATCACTTGCTGTGCTATGCGGTGACTCTACAAAAGGCGGGGACCGCCCCCGACCCCTTGACATGCGGCGTTGAGTCGTCAACTTCATAGCCATCGGGCCAACTCGGGGTTTTACAGCGACACGCCGTATTACACGGCATACTACACTAAGGCCGGGATTTGTACCCAAAACGCCTCCCATTAGCTGTCGAGTGCTACCAGCCCCAACCCCCGAGTTACGTGCAAGCTACGGGGCCCGCTAGCCGTGCTACTTTATCTCCCATTGAGGGTTAGGACTACCCTCGAGCACCTTGTGGGTGACATTGTCACAACTCTACTTTGGGAGCTCTGGGTCAAAGCCTGCGTCCCGAGGTACATGGCCGGGTCACATGGTTACAAGAAGATGACAACCAAACCTCGGGAACACCCCCCCACGACGGTAGCCCGCCAGGAGGGGGCACTCGCGCCAGACCGGTCCCGTGCCCCTGGGGGTGCGGTTCCCAACGCCGCCCCAGACTCCGTCCCGTATGTTGTGCAGAGGTGGGTCAACTCACTAGTTCAGAGATCGTCCGGGATCCGCAGAAGCACCGCTCGAAAGTCGGAGCAAGCACCACCGCGCAAAGAGAAGTTCAGAGCAACCTCGTGTAGTGCGCCAGCCACTGGTCTGCATCCTCCACGTGTCTTTGTCCAAATCCAGTCAAAGCGTGGGCCCAAACAACCAGGATAAGGGGGTTTTTATAGTTTTTCCCCATTTCTCTCATGACCACCAGGGTGGTCCACATAAACCCCCCTGGGGTGTTTGGGGGGTTTATGCGGACTAGGTTGCCCCTAGGCAGCCTGGTTCGCGTAAACCCCAAGGGGGAGGGTTTACTTTGACCAGGTTGCCTGGGGGCAACCTGGTCCGCATAAAGCCCCATCTTCCCACAAAAAAAGAAAAAAGAGAAAAGTAGGGACCCATGGCGGTCCGCGTAAACCCCTCGGGGTGTTTGTACACGGACTAGGTTGCCCCCAGGCAGCCTGGCCCGCGTAAACCCGGTTTGCTCGGACCAGGTTGCCCCCAGGCAACTTGGTCCGCATAAACCCCTATCAAAATAAAATAAAATAAAAAACGAGCAAAAAAACAAAACAACCCAAGGGGGGTTTACGCAAACTAGGTTGCCCCAGAGCAACCTGGTATGCGCAAACCCCTGGGGGGGTTTCTCTTTGCGCGGACCAGCTTGCCCAATCTTTCCCCCTTCTCTAGCTTATGCCTATAAAACTTACGCGGACTAGCTTGCCTAGTCTTTCCCTCTTCTCCAGCTATAAAACCCCCTTAGGGAATGCCAAGAGACACGCGGATAGATAGATGGATACATAATGAACACTCACCCTCCAGCAGCACAAGGCAAGCTCGAGTTCGTGAAGGCGTGGCGAAGGCTTGTTGGCTTGTTGTTTTCAACTAAGTACACGCGGAGGGTATGTCACATCAACACCCCTCATATGACGTTTAGTTGATACACAAGCCCTTGATGCATACGATGCGTAATGGTGGAAATACCCGCATGCCAGATCCACCAACAATCGACGCACCGGGGCCGATATCCGACTGTTCTTGCCGAGCTGGTGTCCGACTGCCCCGCTAGCTGGTCGGAGTTAGCCTGATGAACCCCAAAAGCAATGTTCTAAAGAACTTGAACTTCTTCTTAGGTGATCCATGCCGACTCACGGACGTGATGCAAGTCGACATTCGCCATACGAGTTGGTGCCCGATTGCTTACCCCGAGCCGCTCTCTCTGAGTTCGCAGCATCACCTCTGAAGACTACACCTGCATGACAGATCCAGTACATGCAGGTGCAGCGGACATGCTGACACTGGACCCCGCTGGTGCCCAACTGCTCGACCCGAGCCGCGCTCGGCCTGCACCCCTACTAGTCAGTGTCAGCAACCCTGTGTTCGAGCCAACCCTTGATTGCTCCGCAGCACTTACAGTCCCACAAAGGATACCCTTCAAAACAACGGAAATCCGCTTTATCATGCAAAGGCACCTGTGACGAAATTGTCTTGTGGTTTGCACTTATTGTATTTGGGCCTTTAGCGCCCCCCTGTAATCTCTTTTACGACACGTTCTGATGAAGTATAATTAGAAACCCTACTCCTTTTTCTGACTCACTCTCAGACTTTTGCTTCCTGCCAGACCCTGACATGTCTAGTTCTCGAGTCTGTACCTGTCAGCTCCTTGTCGAGCCAGTGTCAATCGCTCATCCTTTTGGGCCAGTACTTGCCAGCTCATTGTTGAGCCAGTGTCCGTCGCCCCTCTTTCTAAGCTCATGCCTCGTCCAACCAAACCTGGAGTCTGCTTCTCCTCTAATGCTCTAAGCTGAGACCGGTCTCTCTACTCTCTGTCTTATGGGCTAACCGGTTGCTTCGCGGCAGCAGTGCGAATTATGCTCTTCCGACGTCACGGCTTCCAGGGTATCAAGTCCTCTTTCAGCCGCAGAAACAAAGATGTTCAGATTCCGTTCGATTTAAATAAACATCGATCGCTTGCGTTCGGTGGGGATGATGTCCTACACCCAATCCTCCACATAGCCTGATACACTTGCACCCGCGGAACCCCTACCCAATCCACGTGCCGCCTGTCATTCCGTCCCCATGTGCTGTGTCCTGGAGGCACATCCCCTGTTGAAATTCGGTTCCGCGGGTGATTGTCGAGTTTTCGATTGGCACGCCTGCACTACACCCAGTTACCCCTGAACGAGTAACTACCTCACATATCACCGTCACCTTGCCGGTCCGTCCCGCACGTGTCGTCTGTACCCGTAACAATTGCCTATATGCGTTCCATTTATGCACATTTCTTTCATTCTTTTTGCATTTCCCCTGTTGATTCCTCTTCATGTGTCACCGTCTCGACAATCGTGCGAGCTGAAAAATTGACAAACAATTACATATAAGATTATCACCAAGCTGTGAGACCTGCTTTGTTATATGGTACCGAGTGTTGGGCAGTACGAAACGAGCACATTCACAAAATGTGTGTAGCAGAGATGAGGATGCTGAGATGGATGTGTGGCAAGACTAAAAAAGACAAGATTAGGAATGAACACATTCTTAAGGACTTGGGGATAGTCCCAATTGATAGTAAAATGAGAGAAAATAGACTCAGGTTGTTTGGACATGTGCTTCGTTGTCCTAACTCAGTGCTGGTTAAAAGATGTGATCGAATCTTAATGGATGCTAGTAAAAGAGTTCGGGAAAGGCCTGAAATGAGATGATGCGATGTTATTAGAAAGGACATTAGTTTCTTGGGTTTAAATATGAATATAGCACTTGATAGAAATCTTTGGCGGAGAAGAATTCATGTAGCCGACTCCAAATAATTGGGACAAGGCTCTGACGATGATGATGATGATTATCACCAAGCTACTTGCCATGAGATTAGATAGCATGATTGCCGATTGGCAGAGTGATTAGTGGACACCAAGGGGATTTCATCAAGGGATGACACATAGGAAAACTTCTTGGTTGCTCGTGGGTGCTTGTATGTCATGAAGTCCCAGGGGAAGGGGGGTGGTGTTGAAGCTGGATTTTGAGAAGGCATACGATTGTATCAATTTGCAATGCTTGTTAGTGACTTGGGCAGCACAATACCTCTTTCCATAGTGGCAGAGGACTCCACGAGGGTGACTTTATGCCCCCCTCTTGTTTGTCCTAGTTGCACGATACTGAGCAGGATGTGGATGAGGGTTGCAGCGACAGGACTGATTAGAGGCTTCCATGTGGGGCCCAACAGTGTTGGCATTAGCCGTCTGCAGTATGCTAATGATACCATTCTTTTCCTATCTGATGAGGAGGGTGTGTTGTATGTCACCAAGTTGATGTTGGAGTTATAGGAAATCAGTGGACTGAAGGTGAACTTTAACAAAAGTTGAATAGTTGGGGTCAACATGGATGAGAGGTCCTCAGGAGAGTAGCATTCATGCTAGGTTGTTTTTTCTTTTTCTTTTTTTTGAAAGTGGGTAGTACCACTATTGTATAAAACAAAAAGAAAGTATATATGTAAAAGGCTCTTGCACCCCAAAAATGGCAACCCCAAAAATCTATACAAGAGAAGGCCCCAAAATGATAGTGTAGAACCAACCTAGCCTTCCAGACTGCTAAAAAGAGAAATAATGGAATTCACATTACACAGAGTAGCAATCCATTCCCTCACTCGATTACAAACAAAAGAAACAAGAGAATCCTCCGCACGAGACCCCCTCTTGAAGATCCGAGAGTTTTCGCTCCCCCTATAGTGTCCACAAAGTGACATGAAGGATGAGCCGCCACACTCTCCTTTCGCTCCTACTAGGTCACGATCTTCCTCAAAGAGACAACAAAAAATGAACCTTCCTGGGAAGGTCAATGGCACAACGAGTCTGTCTAACAATCTCCCTCCACATCCCCTGTGAGTAGGAGCAGCCTACAAATGGATAGTCGAGGGTCTCGTCGTCCTTCCCACAAAGGCAGCAAGTCGGCAGAATGTCTAGGTCGTTAGATAGGAGAGTTTCTTTTCTCCTACCTTGGCTTACCACTGTCTCCAGGGGCCTTACATTGTAGTGATTGGTAGGTGGTGGTGCAAAGGTATGAGTCCAAACTTGCAAGATGGAAGGCGATGCTCCTCTCATATGGGGGGAGAATGGTGCTATGCAAATCATTGTTTGATAGCCTTCCTATATATTCTCTCTATTTTCAGAATCTTTAAAACTGTAGCCAAGAAGTTGGAGTCCATTCAAGAAAGATTTTGTTGGCATGGCAGTGAAGACAGTTGTAAGGGTTGGCATGATATCTCATGGGGTAGAGTTTGCAAACGCAAGGAAATAGGAGGTGTGGGCATCAAGAACATCAGGGATTTCAACCTGGGATTATTATGTAAATAGTTGTAGAGGCTTGGAGCTGAAGATAGCGGCCTATGGTTGTATCTTGTTAGGTAGAGATACTATAGCAGGGCTAGAGGTTGGGACCTGACACCGGCAATTTCTATACATTGTCTCACCCATTTGGAAATGTATCCTTCAGTGCGGTGACATGATCAAATCGAGTGTTCGGGTCTGGTTGGACAATTGACAGAGTTGCTTCTTTTGGAAGGATAGATGCTGTGGGGACTTCACCCTGGAGGAAATCTTCCCAAAGCTTGTGCAATTTTGGCTGCACCCACGACATCGGTGACTCATACCTTTAACACAGCTATCAGGGGGAACATAGGAGCCCACTTTTAGGAGGAATCTTATGGCTAAGGAGATGGATCTGTTGGATGGACTCCTTTTATTCCTCCTAGATTACAATCTGGTGGAAGGCAGACCCAATAGGTGGTGATGGAGATGGGAGGAGGAGGGAGATTTCTCAGTCAATTCTGCATACTCACTTGTAGCAGATGGGAGAATGCGCCATCGGTTTGCTCTACAAATTTGGACCCCTGAGAGTCTGCTGAAAGTAAAACTGTTGATATGGAGGATATCACATGGCCGGTTGTCCACATGTGATAGGATTGCCCGTTTCCTACAGGATATATCCACCATCTGTTGCTTATGTGGGGAGGTGGAGGAAAATTTAAACCACCTTTTCACAGGATGCTCTTTCACAATGGAGGTATGGGCCATGATTGCCGATGTGGTCCACCACACCATCGGCCTATATGAGAGTGTGCACCAACTCTTTGACAAATGGCACAAGATGTGGAACCTGAAGGGGGATAGACTCACTTGGTGGCTCATCCTTCATATTCTATTATGGGTATTGTGGGGAGAAAGAATCAACAGAATCTTCAGAGGAGGAGCAAGAATTGAGGATATGCTTGTCTCCTTTATCTGTGAGAGAATGAGGGATTGAGCTGAACATTTATGTGAAGTGGAGTCACATGACTTCTCTATTTTCTCTTTGTTGGGGGGGGATACGGGGTTGCATCGCCTTAGTGTGGATTTTTTTATAGAGGGATTTTTTGGGAGCTGATTGACTATTGTTGTACATCCGACTTCCCTTTTCAATTAATACAATTGTGGTACCATTCACTTCTCAAAAAAGATGCTTTGCACTTCCTGGATAATTATGAGTGGCAGAGGAGCCGAGGAGGTAAGTGAAAGAAGAGATAGTGGGTTTGTATTTGCTATTAAGTTCTCTATCAGCATTACACTATTTCGTGTTATGAGTTGTCTTGAGCAATGTAGATGTTATTGGGCTGAATGTCTGACATCGGCATTGCCTATTACATGTGATGGTGTGAGTAGGGGTGGATTTGAATATGTAAGGGTGCTTTTTATTTAATGTGTTTGGTTATATTAACTTCTGTGAGGCTTGGCCATTGAGTTCTTTTATCTTGTGCTCATTGGTTTTTCTCTCTCTGTTAATTGACAAATAAAACTGGTGATGCAACATACCTTCCTTCCCCAAAAATATATGCATTAAATGATCTGTATAAAGCTAAGAGATTGCATATTTAAGAGAGTTGTATGCCAACAAAATCTTAGTCTTAACCCTTCACATGGAAGGATTTTCTGATTATCAACTAGTTAAATTTTATTGGAAATTTGCCCATCCGACTTTGGTTACAGAATACATCTACAGGATCCTGTCTTGTGAAATTCAATTGCTGTTAAGGTCATTTTTAGTTATTAGTGATTTTGTGAAATTTCAGCCGATAACTGCTATAAGCCAATGATGTGTTCTGTAATTGAAATGTTAACACCACCTTCCAAAAAATTGAAATGTTAACAGAAAATACTTATTGTTATATGTGTGCTCCTTTGAAGGCTTGAGTTATCAACATATGGCAGTTAAGAACTTTTTTTGATGACTAGGGGAAACCCACCCCCACCACCAACCTCAACGTGTGGCCGCTTTGGACCCATGGACCCTACTACTTGCTCATCATGGGGTCTGCCAGCGTGGGCCAAGGGGTCAGCAGCCCTGAGCCAGGGACCCACCCATGGGTGTGGACACTGTGGCAAATGCACAACCACACTTTGTCTCCAAGTGGAATTGAATCTGCAACTTCGTTGTTACCAATGAAATGCAAAACCATTCAACCCACTCCTTGGGTCCCATGGCAGTTAATATCAAGAAAGGAATGCTAGCAGAAGTCCCCTTCCTCCAATCATCAGCTGAGACATGAAGAACAAATCTATTCCTGTGACAAAGAAGTGAAGGCTTTTAATCAGATATTTTCAGTATACAGTGTACTTCTTTGAAAATTTTGTTATTGCATTCCTTCCAAATTCTCCGACAAATGGCATGTGGAATCAGCAGGGAAGGATGGGGGAATCAGCAATGGCCACAGGATGGCTTACCAGGGAGTGATCTGAGCCAATTCAACCGATCCTTGGCCTAGATTGGCTCTCTTGTTGCATTCAACGAAAATAGAAATTAAAAAATATGAAAAAAAAATAAAAGCACATACCTTAATTATTGCAAATGGCCAAGACCAGCCCTCTATGGCAGAGCAACCAGATCCCTTTAGATACTTTTCATTTTAACTATAGACAGGGATAGCAAAATTTGGAAGGAATCTGGTTGCTCTTAGACTAACATCTTGTTCTAGAGAATGAGAGAGGGAGACCAGGAGAGGAGATTAGAGAGGGATAGAGGGAGAGGAGGTTACAGAATAAGAGGACAGGATGTTAGTGAGTGAAGGTTTTAGAATGAGGGTGAGATTGGCCTGAGGCCTACTACAATGCAAACTAGTCATTGCAGGCTAGGTAGCAACAGCTACTCTTGGTCTCTCCAGTGGCTAGTTTGACTAGCTATTGGAGCCCCAATGGCTATTTGGCATGGCCCTGGATCGGCTGATCTGGGCCGATTCCATCAACCCGGCCCTAATCTGAGAGACACCCTTTAAGACTTGGGGGTCAGTGGAGTGGGATTGGGTCAGATTGAGCTGAATCTGATCAAATTGGCCAATCCTGTTTCTGCCATTGACGGGAATGAGTGGCAGAATTTCGTTTCTCATGCATATTCGAACATCCTCAAATGACCTAAATTTGCTTGAAACCTTGCAAGTTTTCTAAAACTTTGCATATAATTGAGTTAGACTGATGTGACAATGTGGGAAACTGTATGATTATCTTTCAAGCAGATACGTGTAGAGTAGAATCTCTCTCTGGATAGGTTGGTTATGTCAAGAGTGGTTCGACAAATGCTATCGGACTCTGCTAACTCATGCAATCTGGCTTAGGGTGTTTGCATTCTCGGACTTCCTTGGAAAATTGAGAATCATAGTAAGCGATTCCCCGGAAATCAGGAATCCTGCAAAATAGAATCCTGGAAAGTAAAAAAAATACATCTTTGCAAATTTCATACAAAAGTGGTGAGGAAATGAAAACACGAATTTGTATTGTCACATGAGCTGGAGAATTTTTGCTGCACAATGAGGAGCAACTGTGCTTGAAATAAAACCATATCATAAACTATTGATGCACATCTGGTGTCATTTGATGGGATATGAATCAATTGTGAACGGGTCAACCATACTCTTCTGGTGCTGATTCATAAAGAAGCAGCCCTAGCATTGGAGGATTTTGGGCCTATCAGTCTTTTTTTCTGGGTCCTTCAAAATTCTCGTCAAGGTGCTAGCTTCTAGGCCGGGAAGGTAGTGAGCAGAATTGTGGAGGAGAATCAATCTGCTTTTATTCAGAGGAAGAGATTTAAAGATAATTTTCTGCTGGCTTATGTCTCAGTGAAGAGAGAGGCAGTTTGGACTTTGGGATTGGCTTGTGAGTTGTATTTCAGTAAGGCATTTGATGGAGTCTCTTGGAAGCGCTTGTGGAATGTCATGGTGGATTTAAAATTTTCTGATCAGTGGACGAAAATGGTTAAGAATTGTGTATGCACAGCTAAAATTTCTATGATTATTAATTGTATACATCCCCACTGACCATACTTTTGGAAGCTCATATCAATGTGAGCGCTCATGGTTGGAAAGGACAGTTTCCTGTGAAGGCCTTTTACAATTTACTAGGAGGAAGTGCTCCAGAGTACAAGAATTTCCAGAAGTTTGGAAGGTCAGATCCCCTATTAGGCTGCTAATGTGAGGTTCTTTTATGTGACTGCTATTTGAGAAGAGAATTGTAACCTAAGTTTTTAGAAGCAAATGGTCCTAGGATTGTGGCACC
This sequence comes from Amorphophallus konjac, assembly GCA_022559845.1. NCBI lineage: Eukaryota > Viridiplantae > Streptophyta > Magnoliopsida > Alismatales > Araceae > Amorphophallus > Amorphophallus konjac. The sequence goes on from CM040117.1 coordinate 260,237,887, forward strand.
CTCTGATCACTTTGTGGTGTTGATTGTGAGGACATGGATCATCTCATCTTTAGATACCTTGTAAGGAAGTATGGAGGAGCATTGGTTATGTTTTAAAGTTTTTTTTTAAACGTGATTATGTTTTGAAGTTCCAGGCAAGTTTCTATACTGTGGAGGACAAGTGGAATTATTTCAGAGGGCTAAAGCGTAGATTTGACAACCGCACAAGAAGCAAAATTCTTGTCCTCATTCCATGTGCCACTCGTCGGAGCATTTGGAGAGAAGCAATGAGAATGCTTTCAGGGGATGTAGAATCTATATTGAGGATATTCTCCCGAGAACTTTATCCATTATTGATCTTTGTAGGAGTTTTATTTTGGGTCTTTCAGTTACTTGGGTGAGGGAGATTAAAAATCTGTAATCTTCCTTCCGATTTTGTTTTTCTGTAGTGTTTTGGTGTAGATAGGGATCTCTTCGTATCTCCATCTGATTGTATTACCTCTCTTTGTTTCTAATAATCCACATCTTGTTTTTCAACACAAAAAGTGCCACTATTCACTTTATAAGAAAAGGAATCCCGGCAATTTGGAGATATTACTTTAGGTATTGCAGAAGTGGAGAAGGGCATGCTGTCTTTGTCTTTTTTATTCTATGTTGATGTATGTGCATGTGTATATCCTTTTATCTGTTTCCAGGAAAAGTAATGGTAGATCATATGCTAGAAAGAACCATTTTGCTTAAACTAGTGGATATTTTTTGAAAATATGTGGATCACACCACCAATTTTATTAATATAAATAGAGGAAGTGCAATCTGAGGTAGGGCAGAGATTCTTCAACCATCCACTCTAGAGGACATCATCAAGCAATGGAAATTAAAAACACTAAAACCCTGCAAATAATATGGCCACAATGAGGAAAAAACATCAAGAATAAATTATCAAAGTCCCTGGTTGATGCATTGTCTTTTCCTGTTTCCTTATATTTGTCAGATATGAGTAATCACTCGTTTTGTCACATTTGATATAGCATATTTTCCTTGTCATTTTGAAACTCGATAATGCTGTGAAAGTGTGTTTAAGGTTTACACAAACTAAATCTGACTCCTAGTCTTTATTGATTTTTTCTACTGTACTGTGGTACTTATCTACAAGATACCTTGAATGAATTAACAACTTGATATCCATTTGTAAACTTCACTTAACTTTGGCTGGCTTTATGCAGAACATATGGATTTCTTCTTACTGTGGAAGATCTATCACCCAATATAGGTGTTCTATGGTGAGTTCATTGAAGAAACTTCTCTCTTTTCTAAAAGAAAGATCACTAGTTTGTGTTGTCTTCTACTTAAAGGCACTTTAATAATTTAATTTTTGTTTGGCTTTGTTGATGAAACTTTGGTAATTCCTACCTTTCACTTTCGATACCTTTTCTCTCTAGGGGTTTCTAGAGAGAGAAGCTCTGGGAATAGGGGCCAACATGAGGCTCCTATTGGAGAGAGCTCCCGGTGCGAACAGGCTCCCCCCGGCGGTCGACATCGGTTGCCTCTCTATGGTAAGGCTTCTTTGAAGGGAAGCATCCCCGGGACTGGAGGTGGAAAGGGGAGTGGCGGGGGGAAGGAGGAAGAGCATGGCAGGAAGTAGACTTGGCCCTCCATTGACAATAGCCCTGTCTGCTTCCGATGCAGTGGGGAGGGGCGTATCCATTGTTTCTGTCGGGCGTAGGTGGGGAACATGGCTTTGGTAGTGGTAGGAGAAGCTGGATACTCCCTTCAAAGGAGGACATATGCGGAGGCGGTGAGGAGGGGAAGGGTGGCACAGCAATTTCACAAGGAGAGACAAGGCTACCGACGTCGGACAGATCTCACTGATGTTCACCACCGGAAGGGAGTGGCTGCGGAGGTTCCTGTGGGTCATTGCAATGGAGGGCAAAGTCGACAATGGGAAGGTCAAGGAGATGTTGGACTTGATGTGGCCTGGGGGTGGCACGTGGGAGGTCAAGCATGTCTCCAGCAGCGTTTTCCTGGTGGTTGGCCGGAGCTCGGATGATGTTTTGGCGGCGACGGGGATCGGGTTTGTGGCGACAGAGGGGAAGCTCCTCCGGCTTCATAGATGCACAATGGAGAAGGGCACCTATCCCAATCCCCACTTGACTACGCTTTCAATCTCTTTGAGTGGGACACCCCTCATCTTATGCTATGAGGGGGTGTCCCTTCTCGTGAAGGATTTCGTGACAGTGGAGTTGGGTTTTCTCAGCTTCGCTTCAGCTGGTGAGGTCACGATGGTGGAGGCCGTTGTCTGGACAGTAAGTCTAGCTGACGTGCCGCCGGCCATCGGCGGGGAGGCATTTGTGGTTTGGGTGGTCACCGGACGAATCTTGTAGCAGCAGAGGATCTAGGGCAAACACGTAGGTGGCAAGAGGAGGAAGATGACCCATACGAAGTACGTGGTCAACCCACAGAGGGTGATTCAAATTTTGAATCGCCTACTACTTAGCGAGTTGGGTCGGACCGGAGTGATGGGCCAGAACCGGTCGTCTCATTTCACAATGAAAGGGAGGGGGTGTCGGCCCATTATGTAATAGGTAAAGTGGCAGATTCGAACCCAGTTCTTCAGGTCCAGGACTTACCCGGATCTGGCGAAGGGGGGGGGATATCGGGCCACTGAGGCCCGATACTGCTCTTCGTTGCTGCCCGGTAGGCTCGCCGCCTATCCCATCGCAGCACGAGGACGTCAAGGCTTTGGTCGGGGCAGTTAGAGAATCACTGATGAGAGGGAAACATCTAGCAGAACTTCTCCGACGCTTGCCGACAACGGTGGGGGGCCTGCCGGCCCCATTTGTTCTCCACCTGGACATAGCGGAGCCTTTGCGACCGGTGGAGAGACCGGAGCTGCAGCTGAAGACCCTACATGCCGATTGGGGTGCTTGGGGCCCTCGACAGCGGAGCTTCTCTGAGGCTCTCCGGCTATGGTGGGAGGTTTGGTGGGGGGGATGGCCCGGTCCATCATCCCTGTCAACATGGCCGAACCTTGGAGACCGGTGGAGGGGACGAACCAGCTGATGAAGTCCTATCTAGCTGTCGGAGGTGGCCGACTGTAGGGTCCGGCGGACTGTCTTCCAAGCGAGGGTGCTGCAGGGAGGGGTGACTCATCCCACAGATGACTGTCCAACAGTGATGGCGCTAGTCCTAGTCCTTATGCCAACCTTTGCCACAGACATGTTGGCTGCTCTGCTGGAGGAGAAAAAGAGTTTCTTGTGGGAGATGGTCTGCTACGGGGAAACAACCGCTATAGATCTGTCGCCATAATATTTCATGCAAGTTGATGGGGGAGTGGAGGATGTGGAGGGGGAGGAAACAATCCCCGAGACACTGAGAGGCCTCAGGGAACATGAAGGAGGGTAGTCAGAAGAGGAAGGCAAGGAGGAGGGGAGTAGATTGAGAAGGGAGGAAGTCAAGGAGATGGTGGGAGAGGTGGAGAGGCTGATGGAGGTACATGTCAGGGAGTTGGTGGAGAGGGTGGGGATATCCTTTTGGAGGGGATGGAGAAGGAGCTGAAGGGAGTCTTGACCAAGATTCAGAAGAGATGGTAGATGAGGATGGCGACGGAGGCAAGGCAAGGGAAATCACATAAAATGGTGGAAAGGGTGATGGAGGGGGAGCTGGAGAGAAGGTGGAGGAGGGTAAGGCTTCTTGTGTGCTCCAATGAGGATTGTCTCATGAAATGTGAGGGGGGCTTGTGGGGACGAGAAGAGGAGGGCGGTAAGGGAGTTAAAAAGGTGTAAAATTGGCATCCTTTGTATCTAAGAGTCCAAATGCGAGGGTGATGGGGAGGAGATTATGAGGGAGGTTGGGGGACAGAGGCTGGCTAAGGAGGGGGAGGAGATTATGAGGGAGATTGGGGTACAGAGGTTGACTAAGGAGGTGTCCTCACCAGCGGAGGGAAGGGTAGGGGGCATTATGATTTTTTGGAACCCCTTTGAGGTGGAGTTGGTGGTGGAGGATAGACAGGTGGGCAGTAGGGCTGTCTCCATTTCCATAATGTCGGGGATGGCTTTTCTTGGGACGACTCTGGAGTCTACGGGTCACAAAGTAGAGAAGGAAAGATGTTGCTTTGGGAGGAGCTCATGAGATACCACCAAGCCTCAGGCAGGCCATGGTTTGTGAGAGGGGACTTCAATGCAATTGTAGCTGATTGGGAGAGGTCGGGGGGGGGGGGAGGGGGAATCCTCACATGGGGGAGATGGAGGATTTCAAGGCCTTTATTGGAATGTGGCCCTCATAGATATTAGACCGACAAATACTCATTTCACATGATCTAATATGAGGGCCGACTCAGTTTGTTCTCGCCTGAACAAATTTCTGGTATTGGTGGATTGGGATGATCGTTTCCCAATGTGCAGTCCTCCTGTCTAACAAGATCAGTGTCAGACCACAAGCCTATCTTGTTGAAGACTATCAACAGATTGAAGGAGAGACATAATTTCAGGCTGGAAAGGTATTGGTTTAGAGAGGTGGACTTCATGGACACTGTTAGGCAGACATAAAATATCTCGAGGCAAGAGCATGCGACAATGGCTACTTTTGTGAATAAGATGAAACATGTGGCACATGTCTTGGAACAGTGGGGTACAACCAAAGTCTACATGGGAAATCTGCCAAATATAGAATCTTGGAACAGCTAGAGGGCGTAGACTATTTGGAGGAGCTTGGGCTCCTTGATGAACCAGACAGACAGTGCAAGGACACACTCAGGGCAGAGTATGAGGAAATCCTTGCTAGGGAGGCGATCTATTGGAGGCAAAGATATAGGGACAAATGGATCAAGGAAGGTGATAGAAATACTGCATATTTTCAGAGAATTGCATCAGGAAGGAGAAGAGTCAACTTAATCAGATGTATCAAGATGGGAGATCAGTTGTTCTCAAGGGATGATGACATTAGGAGGCAGGCGAGGATATTCTTCTCACACCTTTTCTCAGAGGAGGACATGGTGAGACCGCATATAGCTGATGATCTTCTCCCATGTATTTCTGTTGAGGAAAGAATTGCCCTCTCTCGCCCTTTTACTGAGGAGGAGGTCCATGAGGCAGTTTTCTCCCTAGCAAGTGACAAAGCCCCATGGCAGGATGGATTTCCTTTGTCGTTTTTCCAGGTTTGCTTGGACATTATCAAGTCAGATCTCCTAGGTGCAGTAAAGGAGTTCAGGAAGGGATGGCACATTTGAGGGGTATCAACAAGACCACACTAGTGTTGATTCTGAAGTTACAAGGGGCGCAAAGCTTTCGGGACTTCAGGCTGATCAGTCTTTGAAATAGTACTTACAAAATAATCTCCAATCTACTGGCCATGAGACTTGATAGCGTGATTGACAAATTGGTGAGTGGTTACCATGGTGCCTTTATAAGAGGCCGTCATATTCAGAAAATTTCTTGCTGGCCCATGAATGCCTGCATACCATTAAGAGACATAGAAAGGCAGGAATGGTACTCAAGCTAGACTTTGAGAAAGCCTATGATAGTGTTTGCTGGAGTTGCTTATTTGATGTGCTAGAGAAGGTGGGCTTTGGTAACAGGTCGATTGGATGGATTAGAGTTTGTATTTCCTCAATCAGTTTTGTTGTTTTGATCAATGGATAGCTTTCTTCTTATTTTCATAGTGGGAGGGGTCTTCGATAGGGAGACCCTATGTCCCCCCTTCTTTTTGTACTGGTTGCCCATATTCTCATTAAGATTTGGCTGAGAGCTAAAGCACATAGCATGATCAAAGGGGTTCAGGTTGGAGCTGATTGTGTCCACATAATGCACTTGCAGTATGCAGATAATGCCATCCTTTTCATAGTAGAGGGTGAAAGACAATTGTATACGATTAGACTGATATTGGAGCTTCTAGAGGAAGTCAGTGGACTGAAGGTGAATTTCAGTAAAAGTTAGATCATGGGGATTAATATGGAGGAGATAGATATATGGAAAGTAGTTTTCATCCTGGGCTACAGGATAGGGGATTTTCCAATCCCCTACTTTGGGCCTACCTTAATCTACAATGGCCGTACATTGCAGGGGCTGGCATAGTGTGATCCAAAGGTATGAATCTAAATTGGCAGGGTTGAAAGCTAGACTTCTCTCTTATGGGAGGATATTAATGCATTGCAAATCGGTGCTAAACAGCCTTCTTATATACTAGTTCATTTTTTGGATCCCGAAGACAATTGCAAGGAAGATTGAATCCATCCAAGTTAGATTTTTCTGGTATGGCAGTGGAGACAGGAGCAAGGGATGGCGTGACATTGCTTAGGGTAGACTTTGCAAGAATAAGGAGCTGGGAGGTCTGACTATTAGAAGCATGAGGGACTTTAATCAGGCGTTGCTTTGTAAATGGCTTGTGGAAGATGGTCTCAGTAGAAAATGGGCTGTGGTTGCAAGTCATTTGACAGAATACTATCGAAGGCTGGGGGAATGGGAGCTTATTCCAACCTCTCAACACAATATCTCTCCCATCTGGAGGGGAGTTCTACAGTGTACAAATATCTTGTGGTGAGTGCAAGAGCCCTTCTAGGAATGAACAGAGGCGTTGCTTCTAGAGAGAGAGGTGGTGTGGTGATGTTACCCTACTGCACGCTTTTTCTCTACTTTTTGAGATTGCAACTGATCCCAGTGCTTCAGTATTCCAGGTGCTTGACCGACAGTTTTCAAGAGGGACGTGGTCTTCTTCCTTTAGAGAAACCTAAGGTAGGAGGAGATGGACCACCTGAAGGTGCTACTGTCTTTTCTCCTTGATTTTTGCCCAGATGTACATAGCATGAATACTTGGTGGTGAGTCTGGTGACAGTTGGATAAGAGAAATTTTCAGTCACTCTAGCATACAACTGATCTTGGATGGAGGAGAGAGATTTGGGCTGACACAGCACATTTGGAAACCTAGAAGCCCACTTTATGTGAAGTTGCTTGTATGGAGAATTTCCCAAGGTCGGCTACTCACTTGTGATACGTTGGCCAATTTTCTGACAGACATCTCCACAGTATGCCTCTATGGGGAGGAGGAGACAATGGACCATCTCTTTATAGGGTGCTCTTTCTTGAAGGAGGTATGGACACAGGTGCTGGCAAGATTTCTAGGGGCGGTTGCCTTGCAGGGTCAGGTGTATCACTTCATCCGGCACTGGCATAGGGGATGGCTGCTCAAGGGCGACAGGCACATATGGTGGCTCATTCTCCATGCCACACTTTGGGTCTTATGGGAGAGAGGAATAGGAGGATCTTCAGGAGAGAAGCAACAACAATCGGCATGATTGTTTCTTTTGTTTTGGAGAAAGTGAGTGAGTGGGCTTTGAGCTTTGTAAAGTGGATTCAAATAATTCCACCTTTTTGGTGTTGTTCGGTGGGTAGCATCGCTTTGATGCAACAACTTTTTGTATAGGGATCTTTTGGGGCACACTGATTTTACCATTGTTTTCAAGGCGTCGCCTAGGGGACGCCTAGGCATCTTCTAGGCGTCAAGGTGCCCAAGGCAACCAGGTGTCTAGGCGAGCTGCCCATTAAGACACTCAACTGGCTACCTTGGTGCACATTGGCTATCTCGGGCCCGCCTAGCCTACTTTGGCAAGACATCCACTTCTTGATTTGAGGTTTGTTTTAGCATTTGGGCAAAAGTTCAACGGTAATTTTGAAAAATTGACAAATGATATGTCAAAATTGGAAAGAGAAGATAAGACTTCCATTTCCGTTTCCCCTTTCTCTTGGATTCTTCTGCCTGTCGGTTCCTCTTCCCTCCTCTTAAGAACATTGATTCATATTTGCATGGTGCACTTTTTGAAGCTAGTACCATTTTGTGTCTCTTTTTGATAATTCACAAGTGAAAAATTATAAACTTATTATGTTGACGTGCTTCTAATTTATCCAGAAATGTGTCATATTTATGCTTCCTTTTAATATAGAGAATATCTATTTGAATATCAAATTTTAGATTAAATTTTTTATATCGATTGACAGGTATTCACAAATTCTTATTAGTTTTCTCCTTATTAATTTGTTATTATTTCCCATTTATTCTATTTTTGTTTTTTAAAATATAGGTATATGTTGAAGATTTGTGGATATCAAATTTCCTATTAACTAAGGATAGAAGTTATATATAGGAAATGTGTAGTAGTAGTTCTCTTGCAATGTACTTAGTTATATAAACTAGATTTCGCCTAGGCGTCTTGCCTTGTCGCCTAAGTAGTAAGGTAGTGGGCCACCGCCTTGGTCGCCTTGGACGTCTTGGCAATCATGGATTATACTTGTATATCCCTTCTTTTTTACTTTTAATACAATTTCGTGGTACCAACCATTTTCAAAAAAAACTTTGGTAATTCCTATCTCAAGAAAAGGAAAGATAAGTTAGAATTCAGCTATTATTCTTTGAAAATAAATGATACAGTTCTGTAAAATCCCGACATTCCTTTTTTATGCTTATTTATCACATGACATAATGCAGGTACTTCTTTGCGGAGGTCTTTGACTTTTTCAGGAGCTTCTTTCTTATAGTGTTTCACATAAATATTCTCTTTATGATACTGCCGCTGGCCATACGTCTGAAGCATCGACCATGTTTTCTTGCTTTTGTGTATGTTGCCATCTTTTCAATGCTAAAGTCTTATCCTTCGGTAAGTTTTTGGTGAATTACCCTAGTTTAAAATTTCAACTTTCTTTATATTGAATCTGACTCTTTTTGTCTGTGGTGCAAATATATCCTCATTAGTTATCCAGACACTGGCATGTGCACCATTCTGTTCAATCATGTTGCTTGGGTTTTACTTGGTTTGCATGATTGAAAATGTTTTTTTTTTAAAGTGGGTAGTACCACAAATCCTAGTAAACTGAAGAGAGCATGATTCAGAATGTTGTTTTTCTGTTATGACCTTGATGTGGTATTAGGAATGTAGGTGCTAATTCAGTCAGATTATCTGTTCTTTCCCGAAACTTATAGGAAGGATACTACTTTTTGAAGATTTTGGATATAGATAATTCATGTATCATCTTCATTTAGGATACAGTAATTCTTGGACCCGATTATCTGATTATCCTCTGTGCTGTCCACTTGCATCTATGAAATATTCTACCATCTTGACCATTGATAAAAAAGCGATCAATGGTTGTAGTTTCTGAGTCCTTCAGCTTTAGATTTTCTTAGGAAAATCATTGCCATGAAGTGTAAGTGGTTTAACTGCATTCCTTTCCTCCTTTCTAAGTTTTCAGCCTGTCCTTTCCTGAATCTCCCCTTTCTCCTTATTAGTTTGAACTTTATGCATATTACTATAATAGCAGTGCTAAGAGCAAGGAAGGCAGAATTGGATCTGATCAGTTAATTTGAGTGAATTCCTGCCATTCTGAGATGTCTACCTGTTGGACCCAATTTTTTTTCATTATTAATTTCTGATATTTTCAGGAATTTTCAGGAAAAAGGAAAAAGCATCGTGAATGGCCATAAAACGACATAAAGTCGTTGCCATTATGTGAGTTGTTAAAAGTTCCGTCGAAATGGAACTATTTGCGAATTTTACATGTGCTTTCATGCACGCGGAATTTTATCAAGCAGTTTGTGGGGCGCCGTAAACTCACTCACTCACATGGAAAATCAACTACAAGAATTATTTGGTCTTCTAGACCGTCCCAATAGTCAAGGAGAATGTTCCCCGCACAGAGGCACTCCCGGGCAGCGAAATAAGTGCTAAAAGCCGACAAAGGAAGACCCTCCACGTGCTGCAGTCCACTCTACCAGTAGTAAATTTTTTTTGACAGAGTACAGGAGGCTTTTATAGCCAAGTGGAGTGTCGTCCTCTTGGGGGCTTGGCTCTGGTCCACGCAAATTTCAGCCAAAAGAGCTTCTGAATAGCGAGTTACCATCTCTCTGTCAGTGGGATGAGTGGCTGAAAACTCTGGGAAACCTTCATTTAACCCTGAGTTCAAAAGCACTGTAAACTCCCCTACAGAAACTTCCAGGTTCGGGTCCAGCAAATCTGAAAAATAAGGGGAAAAAAAAGATGTCAGGGCAACCCTCAAAGACAAAGAAGAGAAGACTCTACACACAAAGTAATATAGAAGCTCACCTGAGGGAGCCGGATCGACATCTAGGCCCGGTTCCTGTGCAGGAAGTGTTGGCACACCTTCGCCCTCAAAAGTCTCTTCTAAAAAAAGAGAGAGGAAGACACACCTTCAGGGGCTCATCAAGGGAAAATGTGCATAAGTATGCGCTCCAAAAATGAGCATACCAAGAATGAGCCGGATTAGTCCTATATCAAAAAGCGAGAAAAGTTAATGGGCTTTATATGTAAGGGCCATATTCATAACTTAGTGAGGCATCTTCAAGGGACAAAACCGTATGGGTTCGGCCCAAAGCAAATAATACTTACAATGGTTGGATTAGGTCATGACATTGTGGTATCATAGTAGACCCGTGTAGTACGATATGGGCTAGTTCGGGGACAAACCAAGCAGAAGTTAGTTGGCCTATAGTGACCTAGTCACGAGTTGCGCAGGAGGAGATGGCTATCCTAGGAAAAGACTACCTAACGTAGAGTGTAAAGTGTACTGGAGTGGAGCCATCATGATGTGGAGCTATCACTGCAGATGGGGGTTGGGGTGGGAATGAATTAGGTTAGTCCCATATTAGAAAGCGGGAAAAGTTATTAGGCTATATATATAAGGCCCATATCTGTAACTTAGTGAGGTGTTTTTTAGGGACATAATCGTGCAGGCTCAGGTCAAAACGGACAATACCTCACAAGGGTTGGATTGGATCGTGATAGATAATCTGATGTACAAACAAATGGTGTACAAGATGATTTTAATATAAGTTTGAATAAAACTCCTCCCTAATACTAAATGAGAATAAAAACATACACATTAATCCATACAGAATTAGTCTCTATTGTCCTAGTCTAGGTAAGCAATTGAAGAAATAGGAAGTAGGAGAAGGTTAGGATTTAGGAATCTACCAATCTCAATCTAAGTGCGACTAGGATACTATATGTGATCTATAATAATCTCTCTTTAACACTCCTCGTAAAGGCATAGTTGGTCATAAACGAAGAGTTTGCCAACCAAAGCCTTGAAGTGGATATCCATCTAAAACTAGATGAAGAGGTCAACTTCTTGTTCAATAGGAGAGAGTAAATGTGCGAGGTGCAACATAAGGACAAAAGGTTAGCCAATCTCAGTTTACTTCATCTGCTCATTGAAGATTGGATTTCTCTAGTGGTTATAATATAAAGGGTATGTGAGCTGGGAAATTGATGTGAAGATCACAGAACCACTAGGCATACTTACCCATTTTATATTTTAATGCTAATCATTCTAAAAATCTTGGAATCCACCTTTCTCAGTCTAGATCTTCTAATGGTGAAAAATCATAATATATTCTTGCCTCCTTGAATGCATCAAATATCTTTACATTTTTTTAAAACTATGTGGCTTATACCACCAATTTTTTTGAAAAAAATAAATAGAGGTAGTTCAATAAAAAAGTAGATGAGAGATTCTTCACCCACCCAAACTACAAGACACCTCCAAAAAAACAATGCTAAGAAATTCAATCATTATGACAGTGAGAAACTGCAAAAATTGCAAAAGTTAAACTACAAAAATTACAAAAGTGTCAAAACCCTGTGTGATGCATTCATGATCATCGAGCGTCCGCCTGCCTTGTAACTGCATCATCACTGTAAGCATCTTTCAGCAATGATAACAGCTTGCATCTTCCTTTATTGGGCTTATTGACCACTATAAGTATCTTTCAGCAATGATTACAGCTTGCATCTTCCTTTATTGGGCTTAGTGACATTAGTATTTCCATCACAAAGTGTTCTCCATAATCTGCGAAACTGGCCCACTTTGGATTGGATTTATATCCCCAGTAAAGTAACTTTCTGAATTCGTTCCTCATCAATTTGTGAGAACATCAGAAATTTCTTTTTCCCAAACTATTTCTTTGGTTTTTTGCGTAAACCCCAAGGAAGGAGGGACTAGCCTATTTCATTGTCAATAGACATTAAGCCCCTCTTTGATATCAGGTTAGCCCGGTTTTAACCTAGAGTTAACCCGAATAAGCCATTTTAGTTAAGTAGGTTAAAAAGATGGTTATCCCGGAGATAATCTGGGTTTCGTAACCCACCTTTCTAGGTGGGTTACAGTTAACCCACCCGCTTGGATTTGCAGGTTAATTATTAAAATATTATATTACTATTCAGTACTCACATTTAATTTTTAATTAGTGATATTAATAATATCATTTATTAAAAAATATTTCTATGATGTATTTATATTATAGAATATATTTAAAATATTTAAAAATTAATTTAAAACAATTTTTTAATGTGAATGGTGATTATAATTTTAATTAATAATGTGATTGACTTTTAATTTTAATTAGTGATATTAATGATATTTTTTATCAAAAATTATTTCTATGATATATTTATATGATAGAATATATTTAAAATATTTAAAAAATTAATTTAAAATAATTTTTTTATGATGAATAGTAATCTAAACAGTAGTTAATGACATTTTTTATCTTTTAAATTTAATTAGTGAGATTAATGATATTTTTAATTAAAAAGAATATTTTCATGGTATATTCATTTTATATAATATATTTAAAATATTTACAAAATTAAACTAAAATAAAAATTGTAAATTGAACACATGCCAATGAATAAAAAATTTAAAAAGGAGGGACAAGCGTGACATTTTAACGATCATTATTACCGGGTTAACCCAATACCTATCAAATGACATTGGATTAAAAGTAGGTTAGCTCACCTCCTTAGTTTTGGGTTAACTCCCCTCTTATCAAATTAAAATTGGATTAACTCTAGAATAAATTAAGCAGATTAAGTTATCCTACTTTTAAGCTAACTCTTTACCAAAGTGAGGCTAAGGCTGTCAATGAGCTAGCTTGACTCTGGGCCCACATGCCCAAGCCTTTCCTCCTAAGGAAATGAGGCCTGACTTGTTTTCAAAATGCCGAGGACCCAAGCCTGGTGTGTGTTGGCTTTATTCGAGCAAAATTTTGATGGGCTTTTAAGCCTTCAATATGTAGTTCTCGTTTTTCATCAAAAGTTTTGTTTTTGTTTAAGGTATTTTTTTTTCAAAATTTATTATGATATCTTTTAAGCCTTGAACATAAACAATCATAAATCTTTGTAGAATATAATGCTTTAATATATATAATCAAAGTTTGAAGGCCCATTGGGCCTTTTGATTCTTAGGCCCTAGGCCTGGACAATTCCCCATTGTCATTGTTGAGGTGTAGTCCCACATTGTATAATTTGTGGGCGCCTCCCTCTTTATCTATTGAGGATTCCCTCAACTCAATGCCTAGGTGGGGTTAGACTTCTGGTCTTTAACATGGTATCAGAGCTGGCCCTTTACCCATTGGATCTTTCATTTCGGACATACTCCAAACTCCACCCTACCAGTTCATTGCGCCCGGATCTTCTGTTGTTGTTGTCATCTTCTAGGCCATCTTTGGGATACTTGTCCTCAGCTTCTTCGCAAACAAAATTGCTCCACTCGCCCTATAGCTGTCACCGCTGATAGTTCAGGTCTCTCGGTCACATCTCATGTTGCTCTAGATGCGGCACAGTTGGCCAGACAACAGACTCAACTTGCCTTTCAACTTCGGCAACTTCAACAACTCTTCAAGTCTACTGGTTTTCTAAATGAACGCTCTATTATGTCTGCCTCTAGAATGACCTTTAACATGGTATCGGAGTTGGGCTTTCTCAAACTCTACCCCACCCGCTCAATTGTGCCATTCATACCGTAACCATTTGGGTTTATATCGTAACCATTTGGGTTCGGCGCTCCACTCATATCGTAACCACTCGGGTTCGGCGCCAGCGGGGGTGTTGAGCTTTAGTCTCACATTGGATAATCTGTTGGCATCTTCCTTCTTATCTATTGAGGATTCTCTCAACTCAATGACCAGGTTTTGGGTTAGAGTTTGGACCTTTAACAATCATTAGCTATCCTTCCTCACCATAGGAGAGGAATAGCATGGACATTGGGGACTGGAGGTTAAGAAGGCAGAGGAGGGAAGGGGAAGAGTAGCTGCTGGATTTTAAGCAGCGGCATAATCTGGATTGCTGGGGAGGTTTAGTGATAATGGAAAGATATGTTTAGGGCTTTTACAGGAGAAGGGTTGGAGTTATGAAAGAGAATGAGGGAAAGTTAGGGCAGTATCGTAGTCCAACTGATTATTTTTATCATACATTTGTTTAACATAATATTCTAAGAATATTCTTGATTTTTACACAAGCTCGATGCTGGGAGTCATTGCAGAGCATGGAAGATTCGGAGGTCCATGCAGAATCACCATATTCTTTTTATGTACTTGTTGAATCATGGAATTTACATTTAAAAAGAAATGAAATTATGTTCATTTGTTGAAAATGAATGCACATTTTTTTTGAGAGCTATTTGAAATAGCATGTGCATTATTAATTCTGTGGGTTTAATTGGATCAGACGATTTGGGTTCGAGTGCGGGATCTTTCCCCACTGATCGCGGTCAATGTTAATTTACATCGACATAAAGTCCGAACACCATTGTTTAATTGCCAAAGAGATCTCAAAGTCCTTTACATGGATCCGATGCTAAGGGCGAACTCATTTGCATCAATCACAATTGACCCACCTACGACAAGAGTATTGTTAAAATTAGGATTTGGTTGAAGGCATGGTTTGGATAGACAAAATCTCCCGATTGTGGGAGTATGTTTACAATTTCACGGGAGACTAGAGACGCTTTGCAATTCTGGGGCCTCCCGGTGACTTTTGGACTCCATAGGTATTTTGGTAATTTTTAGGCTCCGGTGGTATTTTGATAATTTTGAGTCAAGGCCAGGGGCTTCGTGCAACTTCTGGATTGACCAAGGGTTTTTGTGTGATTTCTGATCATCCAAGGTCATTTTGATAATTTCTGGAGGGTTCAGGGGTATCTTGGTAATTCAGGGATAATTTGATAATTTTAAGTCAGGGTAGGGGCTTTGTGCAGTTTCTGGACTGAGCAGGGGCTTAAATGCAACTTCGGACTTTCAGGGGTATTTGGATACTTTCCAGAAGATTAGGGGATGGTTTGACATTTTTGGACTCCGAGGGTATTTTGGTAATCCCTGGGGAGGCCAAAGGCAAACTTGGAAATTTTTGATAACACCCGGGTTTGGGCATAATTGGGCAGCACCGATGAGTGTAAGGACAAATTGAGGCTTAAGAAAAGCACACACACAGACATCCCTTGTAAAGGGGCACATATACAATTTCACTGACAGCCTGGGTATAATTGCAATTCTTGAAGCGTACAAAAAAACTTTGAATACATTCATCATTTGTGTGAGTACAAGTTGTTAGCAAAATGTTGACGGTACAAGAAGTCTCCACAAAAAATGTGGGACATAGTCACAATTTGAGAAATTTGTAGGGTATATATGTAATTATAGGATATGAGAGTTTTCTTGCAATTTGGGGTGGACATTTTCGTAATTTTTGATTGCTTCAGAAAATTACATATTTCTACTCTCCAAAATGCAGAGAAATTTTCCTAACAAGGCCTCCAAGGGCATAAGTGTAAGACCCAAAGTATTTATAATTCATACCCTTAAGTGGGTCCTTACAAAACAAGCACGAGAACTCTTTGCGCTTCGAGTGTCCGCCTATGAGTGTCCTCCCTATATCTCCCGCTGTCGATAGGACCGTTGGGGGTATTTATAGAAGGTGGGGGGCCATTTGACCCCGATTGAGGAGTTTTAAATTTATCTGGGGTCAATTGCCTATTAGGTGGGCAAATGACCCCGAGTAATGTTTTTTTTCGCCCTTTTAGGGTTTAACTGGGGTCGTTTGACCCTAAGAAAGTGGGAACCGACCCTGGCTAGGCTTATAAGGCCTAATTGGGGTCAATCCCGACCCTGGTAGGGGGGTCACAATTGACCCCGGTTAACTTTGGGAGTTTAACCGGGGATAATTGACCCCGGAGGAGATCCACCCGTCAAGCCTGGGGCTTGACCGGGGTTGACCGCCTAGGTTTTCTGGGCGGTCGTCCCCGCATGAGCTCGGGCGACCCCGGGCAGGATTGCTTGGGGTCAAATGATTCCGGGCAGGACTATCGATGGTCAAACGACTCCTGTGGGCCTCGTTTAACCCCGGGTAGAGCCCAAGGGTCTCGCCGGCCCCCTCTTAGCCGCGTTCGCGAGGAGAAAAGGGGGGGTTTGCCCTTTTTATTGGGTTTTCTTGCAGTCGGGACACGTGGAGAAGAGAAAGACTTCTCCTTTGTTTGTTTATTTGTCTTCTCTACGCTGTTTGTTGAGGGGACAAATTTGCATCCGACGCATGCCGGACTTTTTGTAGGTGCGTAAACAACTCTCACGTGGTTGCTTCCTTGCTACGATGCTTTTTCTTTCACCCCAGACATCCGACGGGAATTCCTAGGATTCGAAAGTTTTGTTCGGAATCACAACGGCGCTTGGCTTCGTACCATTTGTCTTTGAAATGACTTCAATCACCTCGATTGCTTCGGGGGTCTTGTGATTGATTAATTTTTGACCGGGTATCCCAGAATTTGGGGATAACTCCTCAGAGCAAAGGTACCGGCTTTGTTGTGTATTTTGACCGTCACCGAACTTTGGTTTAATTTACCTCGATTGACTTGAGGAAATTCTCTCGATTAAATTGAGAAAACTAACTGGTGCAACAGTATTCAACTGATAGCTCATAATTTGGATTTCATGCTTGGGTACAAGTTGAGATAAATTCTCTTTTACATGGAAAGTTTGTACTATGTAAACATTAAGAGACAAACATGAAAGAGATGTCTGCTTAAATTTGGGAACATAATGTAATATGTCACAGCACAGACAATTATTCACTAAGGGCCTCTTTGATAAATGAACAGGGTAGGGGTGAAATGCGTTGGGAGCCTTAATCGAGTAGAACACGCTATTCGACGTCTCCAGGTCGAACGCGCTCTTCGATCAATCTCTCACAAAGTGCACAAAAACACTTGTTCGACGTCTATTTGACCCGGTACCCCATCTTTTATCAAAGCCGATTACGGCTTGCACCGGCAAAACCGGCTAGAAACCGGCAAAAACCCCGCTCACCCCTGCCCTGTTCATTTGTCAAAGAGGCCCTAAGTGATGTAACTTTAACGTGACTCTGATATCCTTTTTCATTTTTTTTTCATTTCTTACTATATACTCATCTGTGCATAAAATCTATTTGTTTTATATAGCAACTGTTCTGCTGCTTTTGCATAGTTTCATGTTGGAACTCTTAGTTTTCAGATACTTATGTTGGCTTTGTAATATATTAATATCGTTTTTAACCTAGTTTTTGTGCCAAACAACCAAAGGTTGGGGATTCTGCTCTGTATTTGGGCCTTTTGTGCTTGTTTGTTAATGAACTTCAAGGTAAAAAAGTTCTATTCATTTGAGGCATTCGTCATTTGGCTACTTCAGTTTATGAACCGTCTCATTCTAATTATGTCATCTTGTTTGTGGACAGATATGCGTTTCTCTTTCTTCATTTTTTGCGGATGTATTGGAGTTTCTCTCCTCAGCCCCGTTATGCACAATCTATGGATATGGAGGGTAACCTTGTATCTCTTTCCTACTGAAGATCCTTTGGCACCTTGGTGCATATGTTTATTAAAGATACTAACAGAATGAAGTTACAGGGCACTGGCAATGCAAACTTCTACTTTGCAACTGGTATTGCATATGCATGCCTGCAGGTATCTCCCCGTAACACTGTTTGTACTTTTATTTTTAAAATATTCGAAATCTCAACTTAATTTCTAGATTGAACGTGTACTTATGAATGAACAAGAGGTCATAAATGTTGAAATTAGAATACAATGGGAAAATCAGTTGGTTCTTCTTACTGACACTACGTAAGTCACAACTTAAAAATTCTATCCATGGGATTGATCTTGTTATGAGTTCAAATTTTTTTTCATAACTGTGTTATTTTGCAGACACTCCTTGTCGTTGAGAGCGTGAATACGATTTTGAATCATGATAGAATGCTAAGAAAGCAACTGACTACATAAGAAAGATTTTGTATCAGTGAGCATAATTTCTGCTCTCGCCATTGTGATGATCCTGAAAGCAAATTCACATATGCATCCCTTATTTCAATTTGGACTCGAGAGTAAACAGATTTCTGCTAATCCCAAGATCGCCAGTAAGGAACTCTTCAATTCTAGGCTGTTCGAAGTGTTCCATGTGCAAAACAGGACTTGGAGAACACCAACCGAAAGAGTGACAACCTTTGACCTGCCGAGGACTAGGTTCACTTAATGTTTTAAAAAAAAAACATAAGTGATCCGCCGAGGGTCCTTGAGACTAGAGCGGGGAGAAACATACGGTCTTGGTTGAATCATGTGCTGTTGCATGATCTTAGTTTCAAGAGAGAAACATGAGTATGAACTCAACTGGTTGTTTACAATGCAACTCATTTATGAACATGTCAAAATTTGTTACTTTGATTTCACGTTACGAGTCTTTGTTAAAACTTTTTCTGCTTGTAGATTGACGATGGGTTCCAGAGTTGAAAGTATCCGCACTTGAGTTCTCATTTTGTAGTTTCAAGGGAAAGATGTTATTTAGAACTCAGTACAAGTAGAACTCAGTACAAGCTGCTGTCAGTATACCTGTGTAAGACAGCCATAAAATTATCATCACCGTCGTTATTATACTGTGGTACAGGAGTGTTGTATGCTCCCAAATCCTCTCAAAGTTGCAGACGTGTGAGTCGTAATACCTGTGAAGAGGTTCCTATGAAAATCTTTATGACCGAAGAAGTTGCCAACTTCGTTATAATATGTACTGTGCTTCAACGCCTCACTCCTTTTAGCTGTCATACAAACTATCTATTACAGTCGTGACACCTGTGAAGAGTTGTATTCTCCTCAACAGGTATCGCCTTCAACCATTACCGTACGTTCCAGGCTTTGGTTGCCCAATTCCTCAATGGTGAAGTCCGGGCAAAGCTGGAGAACAGGAAGAGGGAACGCGCCCAAGGATTGTCGTCCTTTCCTCGATGGTTTAGCCCAGGACTTAAAATGGAGAGCTCTTGCTTCGAGATCGAGAGAGAGAGAGAGAGAGAGAGCTCAACATAGAGGAGAGGCATTTCAGCATCACTTCACCTTCCGCGTTGTGGAAAATGTGACTTTGTCGATGGCACAGGGCAGTGGGTGGGGCATATGGGGGTTGGAGTTTTTTTTTTGGGGGGGGGGGGGGAGGTGAGGGAAGACGGGATGGCAGCTACAGAAGATTGTCTAACTATTTGTAGAGTGAGAATGGGGATGTTTGAGTATGGGATATGGAAAGTAGACCGTGTATAGGGGTAGATTGAGAGTGGGAAATTGACTGGGGGAGGTGGAGAAAGAGAAAAAGAGTCTCCGTGGGAGAAATTAGGGTGACCTTTCAGGGTTATGACAATTTTGAGAGTGGGAGGTTGTCTTTGTTTTGAATCATCCAACGGATGCCTCTTTGGGCTTGTTTGCACTTGGGCTTAGATAATACTGCGTCCTCTTGAACCTTCCACACTGAAGTGAACACCTGCTTCCTTTGTCTACTCTACCTCTTTGGCATATTACTCTTCCTCCTATTGAGCAACTTACTAACCTCTTCATCCAATGTCAGATGACTCAATACTTAAGGCATAACAAACTGAAGTGAACACCTGCTTCCTTTGTCTACTCTACCTCTTTGGCATATTACTCTTCCTCCTATTGAGCAACTTACTAACCTCTTCATCCAATGTCAGATGACTCAATACTTTAAGGCATAACAAAAATATTGGTTTATGATCCACCGAGTGTTTTCGGGTGGAAGTGAGAGAGATTATTGTGTTGTGCATATAGTATTCTAGTCCTGCTAGGACTTGAATTACTAGGGTCCTATCCTCGTTCTACTTAGATTTGCATCCTACTAAAATTGGGATTTTAGACACTAACTAGTTCTACTTGATTTATTGTGTATGATTGCTGTTAATGGGCCTTGGTGCCCAAGAGGCCCGCCAGCACTGGCGCCTGCCAGTGCCGCCTATGCGCCAGCAGGTGCTGGTGCCCGCAGGCGCCACCTGCGCCAGCGGCTCCAGCCGCCCCTTCCTCGTCCCCACGTGTTTCCCCTCTCTCTTCTATTCTTTTCTCTTTTTCTTATCCTCTTCTCCACGTATACCCTTCTACAGATTTCCTATTCACCTGTTCTCCTCATCCTCAACCATCTTCACCCATCCACGCATCCTCTTCTCCTTCATCTACATCCACTATAAATAGGGATGAGGGGTCTGTATTGTGGACATAGAAAAGTTGAGTGTGTGTGCTGCGTGAGTGTGCAAGTGTGTGTGATGTGTGGATGCATGTGTGGTGGAACAGTGAAGGTGAAGGGTGTTAAAAGGTGAGGGTACCATGGTAGTGAGGTGAGAAGAGAGAGAATGTAAGAGAGAGGATGTGAGAGGGGTTCAGGTCTAACTTTCACCCAGTGTGTACGTGTGAAAGAGAGAGCATGCGGAAAGTGTAGTGCGGCAGTCGTCTCTCCCCATCTCTCTCTACCCCTTCTCTCTCCAGATCGTCTCTCTCTGATTGTCAAACGATGACGACGATGAAAATAGTGTGTTGACCACATAGTCATACTACACGTTAGAGGTTGCAGAATTCCATATTCTAATGACGGGCTCGGTCACTGCTCCGGAGGACCATCATCGTAGTCCTGTGGATTTAGAGGGTGGACCATGGGTAGATTCACATAACCTACCTCGACTCCGCTCGTGTACGTCGGCTTTGGCAAGGTTCGTTGTGCGTCCCCAACTCTACCTCATCTTCGGCTTTGGCTTCTGCTTATGTTCCGCTTCCGCTTTTATTTCCGCTTTATGCGGACAATGTTCACACTTAATGATGTACTTAGGATTTTTATAATCATATATTTATTGTCGAGAGATTATCAACAATTGATATTCTGATCAGAGAGGTTTGTACTCGTAATTTATGTATGTATGTATGAAAGAAAACTCCTCATTGTCTCTCTCAAACGATTGACTCAAACGATTGATAACCCCGGCAAGAGTATTTATAGCAGTTAATGGGATCCCGGAAAGGATTAGAGTGATTGTTATTAGACATCAACATGATTAGATAGTGCCCTCATAAGCATTACCTCCCAGCGCACAGGCAGTCACACACACCGTCACACCTGTCCAAGCATGATTGCAGTAATGCGCATTGGCCGTGGTCACACCTGTCCAATGAGTATTTAGGGTGTAGGCTTAGAGGTTTAGGGTCTAGGGTTTTGGATTTATGGTTTGAGATCTAGGGTTTAGGGTTTAGGCTCGTGGTCACACCTTGGAAAAACTCTGGGCCTCTCTTTCTTGGTTGCCTAGGGAAGAGAGTTGGTCAGCTCCAGAACACACCTCCTCCATGTCTCTAGAATCTCTCTTCTTCCTTAGATCTTGCTACTAGTGGAGTTGCTAAAGCCCTTGTGCCATCTCCTTCTGCATCCATATCTCCTTTGGTCCTTTGGCAAGTTTCCATCTCAGTGTATGCTCCGTGTTTCATGGATCATGGCGAGCATACAATGTTCTTGTCCACTGATGAAAGTTAGGCATCCCTTGTTCCTTCTTGTTTCTTCTTGCTATCACACACGGCTCTGGTTGTTAACAAATCTGATTCAAGACACTTAATTCCATGGATTCTCTTTTCTTCACTATCAATAAGCAAAAGAGTTATTTAACTTTCAGCAACTATAATTAATTATATCAATTTTAGATATCAATTTTAGAAAATAATATAAATGTAGGATACGACAAGAAGAGAGAAT
Organism: Amorphophallus konjac; assembly: GCA_022559845.1. Classification (NCBI taxonomy): domain Eukaryota; kingdom Viridiplantae; phylum Streptophyta; class Magnoliopsida; order Alismatales; family Araceae; genus Amorphophallus; species Amorphophallus konjac. The sequence continues at coordinate 260,259,718 of CM040117.1, forward strand.
ATAATCGTTCGATGTATTGGATTATGTTTTCATATTCATATCAAGTCAATAGCCACAATAATCCTCTACCCGAATGAATTTTCTTTTTTAATAATACTTCGAATAGAATATATTATAAATCCCTATTTAACTAATGCCTATATGTTATATCACTAATGCTATAAAAAATGCTTATTTCACTTAAGAATTTCTGGATGAATTGACAATTCCAATTCGAATAGATTTTTAATAAGTCACCAAATTCTTCTAACTCTTATTAAGAAGTCTCTCGAGTTAAAAATTATCTAAGAAAAAGAATATTCCATGAAATATTTCTTCCTCTACTCCATTATTTTTTTCCCATTTTACCGTCGTTCTCCCTCTTCAGGCACCACCGATGGGGTTCTCTCTTGTTAATACACAGGAGGTTCAGCAGGTGGAGGGTGTCACGGCGCTTCCAGAAGATGAGAGGAAGTGCTTCCAATTCCTCCTGGTTCCAGCCTTCAGGCTCTGGCTCCAGAGTGGCGACTAAGCTGAAGAACATGGACACCTGCAGAAATGACTTTACGCACACTTCTTGAACAAGAACAGAAGACTAAGCAACTAAGAGTTCGACAGAAAGGTATAAAGGGTCATGATCCCTGTTACGATCAGACCTTCCCCTTTTATATTGCTCATAGTGGTTTCTTGTTACATATTGCAGGTGGAGATCTTGCCACCTCATCTCATACATTTCTTCTACCAGAATTACAAAAATAACAAAAATGCAACTAATATAACTATCTCTGCTAAAAGACAAATGACCAATCGGTTTATAACAGTCACCGTTCGCCGGTTCAACATCCCTCCAACAGCCGGTTCATCACTGAAACCACCTCTTTGTGTCCATAGCTCATAGATGCTCCATTACAACTCCTCCCCCCGTTCGAAGAGACCTTGTCCTCAAGGTCAAAGTTGGGATAAGAAGATGTGAACTGGTCATAGTCCTCCCATGTAGCTTCTGTCGATGATTGGCCTTGCCACTGGATGAGAAGTTCTACCCCTTCCACATTGCCCTTCTTGACAAGCCTTCGACCCAATAACTGTGCAGGTTGTTTAAGTATGTATGATATGTTATCTGGTAATGGCCAGGCTTGTGCTGTCTTGCTGCCCAGCTTGCGTTTCAACTGTGAAATGTGAAAAACTGGATGTATCTTGGAACTAACGGGCAATGATAATTTGTAGGCAACAGCCCCAATTTTCTTCTCTATTTGGTATGGACCATAGTACCTTGCACTAAGTTTGTTATTATCTCTGGTCACTACTGATTGCTGCCGATGAGGCTGCAATTTCAAATACACCCAGTCTCCTTCTTGATACTCTCTATCTGTCCTCTTGCTGTCAGTCGGGCGCTTCATCCTGTGTTGAGCTTTAACTAGATTTGCTTTGAGCTCTTTTAATATGCTATCACGCTTAAGCAATGTGTCCCCTACCTCCTGTACTTGAGTAGTGCCCGGAACATAAGATAGCAATGTAGGTGGAGAAATCCCATATACTGCCTCAAAGGGAGTTTTGCCAGTGGATGAATGCACATAAGTGTTATACCAGTATTCTACCCATGGTAGCCATTGTAGCCATTGGTTCTGTTGCTGAAAACAGAAGCATCACAAATATGTTTCAAACATTTATTCAGAGATTCCGCTTGCCCATCAGTTTGCGGATGGTAAGCTGAGCTCATCCGTAATTGAACCCCTTGTAGTCTGAATATCTCTGACCAAAATTTACTTGTGAAAATAGCATCCCTGTCTGATATAATAGTATGCGGCAATCCATGCAATTTGACAATATTCTGTACAAATTCTTGTGCTACAATGACTGCTGTATAGGGATGCTTGAGAGCAATAAAGTGAGCATACTTTGATAATCTATCAATAACCACTAAAATTGTAGATTTATTGTGAGAAGGTGGAAGTCCATCAATAAAATCCATGTGTATGTGAGTCCAGATATGCTCAGGGATTGGCAAAGGTTGCAACAAGCCAGACGGATATTGCTGTACATACTTATTCTGTTGACAAATATCACATTCTCTTACAAATTGTTTAACTGAGTGATGCATAGTTGGCCAATAAAATGTCCTTCTATCCTGTGCAAGGTTTTGTGATATCCTGAATGGCCTCCTTCTGGGGTAGAATGATGGTCCAGTAAGATGGTAGGTATTAAGTGGTGTGACTTGTAAAGAAATACCCGCCCCTTGTAATATAAGATTCCTCCTTTCACCGAATATTTATCAGGATTCAAGGTTCCTGCATTCCACTGAGCTATCAATTCCTTAAAAGTGTCATCTGTATTATAAGAAGCTTGCAAATCCTGAAACCAAGTAGGAATGATAATTGAAATGGCATTACAGGTATATTCAATCTGTTCTTCAGATATCCTTGATAAGGCATCAGCTGCCTTGTTATGACTACCATATTTATATTCAAGAGTAAAATCATAGCCTAATAATTTCACCAACCACCTTTGCTGTGCAGGTGTGTGAACCTGTTGATTCAACAAATATTTGAGACTCTGGTGGTCAGTCTTAATAACAAAATGTCTGCCCATCAAATATGACGCCATTTCTATACAGCAAAAATTATGGCCTCCATTTCTTTCTCATAGGCTGATTTGCCTAACTATTCAAGAGAAAATGCTTTGCAGATATATGCTATTGGTCTACCTTGTTGCATTAAGACTGCCCCATGCCTTTTCCAGATGCATCACATTCTACCACAAATGTCTGATTAAAATCAGGCAAGGCCAAAACTGGAGCTTCAGTCATGGTGTGCTTAAGCTGTTGAAAAGCCTTGTCAGCTATAGATGACCATAAGAATCCATCCTTCTTCAATAGTTGAGTAAGTGGTGCAGCCAAAAGTGCATAGTTCTTTATAAATTTCTGGTAATAACCAGTTAAACCAAGGAAACCCCTTAAAGCTCTGACAGATGTAGGAGTAGGCCATGATAAAATGGCCTCAATTTTGCTAGTCTCCATATATACCCCTTTGTCTGAAATAGTATGACCCAAATAGTCCACTTGACGCACACCAAATGCACACTTAGAAAATTTAACATATAAGCTGTTTTGTTGTAAGGTGCTGAGTACTTGCTCAAGGTGTTGTAAATGTAGCTCCCAAGAAGAACTGTATAATAAAATATCATCAAAAAATACCAAGACAAATCTCCTCAAATATTTCCTGAAAATATCATTCATAAGGTTTTGGAATGTTGAGGGTGCATTTGAAAGCCCAAAAGGCATCACTAGAAATTCATAGTGCCCTTCATGAGTTCTGAAAGCAGTCTTTGAAATGTCTGTAGGGTGCATACGTATCTGATGGTATCCAGACCTCAAATCCAATTTTGTAAAGAATTTGGCTCCATATAATTCATCCAGCAAATCATCCACAAGAGGAATAGGGAACTTCTCTTTGACTGTGTTCTGATTCAAGGCTCGGTAGTCTATACACATTCGCCAATTTCCATCTCTTTTTTGAACTAATAGAACTGGAGTTGAGAAGGGACTGTTGCTAGATCTGATGTGGGTTTTAGAAAAAAGAGCTTCTGTCTCCTTTTCAACAATATCTTTTTGAAGGGGTGAATGCCTACGAGAAGGCAATACAATTGCTTTCGACTCATCTATCAAGGGTATCCGATGATCATGAATCCTACTTGGAGGCAATGATTGGGGTTCAGAGAAAACTACATCATACTTCTGTAAGACAACAGCTAAATCAGCATGATAGGATTGCATAGTAAGGGAAGGTGTTGTTGAAGATGTGGAAGCATCAATGGAATATAAGTGCAAAGAGTATAATGCCCGAGCTTTAGGTAAATCTGAGCAGAATTGTTTGGCTGATACTACATCAAGAGATGGTGGGGGTAAACCTTTTAAAACAAATTCTTGTCCCTTGACAGAGAATTTCATGACCATTTGTGAAATATTCAAAGTTATGTCTCCTAAAAGCTGCAGCCAAGTATTGCCCAATACTACATCAATTGTTCCCAAAGGTAGGACCAAGAAATCTAGTGTAAAGGATATTCCTGGTAGTTTGAGGGTGACTCCCTGACAATACCCCTAGGAAGCAATTTGCAACCCAGCAGCAATCTTTACCGAATGGGATGAAACATTTGTAATACATAATCCCAATTTTTGTACCACTCTAGGGTCCAAGAAGTTGTGAGTGCTACCATTATCAATCAATACTATAACAGAAAAACTGCCAATAAATCCCTGCAGTCTGAGTGTCCCAGGAGACTGCATTTGAGAAACTGTATGAGAAGATATTGATGGTTCCAGCTCATGGGGTATTTCCAAAGTCTCTACATGTTCAACCATATCTGACTGTTCATATTCATTGTCCTCTAGAATCAACTGTAATAGAAATAGCTTCTGAGTTTGGCATGTGTGGCTAGGTACATATTTCTCATCACAATTATAGCAAAGGCCTTTAGCCCTTCTATCCTGCAACTGTTGAGTTGTTAACCTACGCACAGGTGGGGTGGTGGCCTTGAGAGGTTGTGGCTGTTGGAACTGTGTGGAAGGTTGATTGAATTTGGACAGTTGAGAATTAGTAAAACTGAAATGGGGAGCAATGCGGCGCCTAGACATAAACTTTTGTTCTTGAATCCGAGCCAGCTGCATAGCTTGTGACAGAGGCTGAGGAAGAAAAGATCTAACCTCGCAAGATAACTCTTCTTTTAACCCACTTAGAAAAATACCAAGTAAATGGTCCTCTGAAACACCTTGAACCTTCTTACTCAATAATTCAAATTGGCACTGACACTCAGAAACAGAACCAAATTGTTTGAGTTTGCTCAATTGTCCATGATAATCAACCACAGAAAATGCCTCAAACCTTGAATCTAACCCCTTTAAAAAATCAGACCAAGAAACTGTATCCTTAGTACGAGTGAAATGCCAGAATCATTGTAGTGCTTCCCCTTCAAGATAAAATGATGCAAAAGAAACTTTATGATAATCTGAAACTTGATTATATAAGAAATATCGCTCTGCTTTAAATTTCCATTCACAAGGATCTGACCGGCCATCAAATTTAGGAAACTCATTATATTTCGGCCGAAAAGAACTATTCACATCATGAGTAATATCTCTCGACCCCAAGGAATCAGAGGTTTTAGTCTCAAGAGTATTTACTCGTTGATTCATAGAACCCAATTCATCTTGTATAAGACTGATCTTGGATTGCAGATCTTGAAGGAGCGAAAGAACATCATCATTTGAACTAGAAGCCATGCGGGTAGAAGGATTGGAGCTACCTGAAGGTGGCTCAGACACCAATTTGTCACGGCGCTTCTAGAAGATGAGAGGAACTGCCTCCAATTCTTCCTGGTTCCAGCCTTCAGCTCCAGAGTGGTGACTAAGCTGAAGAACAGGGACACCTGCATAAATGACTCTACGCACACTTCTTGAACAAGAACAGAAGACTAAGCAACTAAGAGTTCGACAGAATGGTATAAAGGGCCATGATCCCTGTTACGATCAGACCTTCCCCTTTTATATTGCTCATAGTGGTTTCTTGTTATATATTACAGGTGGATATCTTGCCATCTCATCGCATACATTTCTTCTACCAGAATTACAAAAATAACAAAAATGCAACTAATATAACTATCTCTGCTAAAAGACAAATGACCAATCGGTTTATGACCGTCACCGTTCACCGGTTCAACCTCCCTCCGACGGCCGGTTCATCACTGAAATCACCTCTTTGTGTCCATAGCTCACAGATGCTCCGTTACCGAGGGGGAGATCCCCTCCGTGGACAGCAACCATTGCTCCCCCTGTGCCATTGTGGATGGCCATTTTACCCTATTGTTCTCCCTTCCTCTCTCTCCCTGGCACCCCGCCCCACCCCACAGTTGTAGACGATGATGTCCGGTGGCAAGAGGGTGGACTGTGCCCATTGGATGATGGAGTTGCGGAGGGATCCGAGGGCATGCATCATGGGGACGAAGAGCTATGGACTGAGGTCCTTGGTGTTCTTGATGTCGGGTCGGGGGGGGGGGGGGAGGGAGGGACGAGAGTTCTGATGGCGACTATGCAGGAGAGTAGAGGATCCCACCGCGTTCTCCGCTAAAAAAGGAACGAGACGACCCCGCAGTCTTCACCTTTTTTTGCACCCCGTATCTTTATAAGCAGAATCTCAGACTAGAGGAGAAAGAGGAGGAGATTGAATAGCCAGTGCTTGGCAGCTTTGGCAGCATCGGATTGGGATTTTGAAGATCTTCTCTATTGTTGGCGGAGAAGGGGCAGTGATCGGAATCGAGGAAGCTGGGAGGAGGAACTCAACGGATCGAGGCAAGGGTTGGCGGTGTTGGGGAAGGGGAGGGAAGGGTTGGTGGGTTGTGCTTGCATTTGTGTGGGGGGCCTTTGATGGTTTAATTGGCAAATCCTGACAAACTCCAGCTGGAATCGGAGGTGCCGATTCTCACCTCACTTAATCTCTCTCTCTCTCTCTCTCTCTCTCTGCGCGCGCTCTCTGGCAATGCAAACTTCTACTTTGGGTATTGCATAGGCTTGTACTTTATTTTTAAAACATATAGTCTCAGTTTAATTTCTAGATCGAATGAATACTTATGAGTGAACTACTTAAAAATTCTATCAACGGGACTCATCGTTTATGAGTTCAAGATTGGTCTTCTTTACTGTCTACCATTTTGTTTTGCAGACACTTTTATTGTCGATAGTGTAAATGAGATTTTGAATCATATTGGATGCCAGGAAAGCATTTGACTAAAAAGTATGTGCGAAACAGGGCTTGAAGAACACCAACCAAAAGGTTTGACAATCTCTGACATGCCACTGACAAGGTTCATTTTAGTTTTTTATTTTTTTTGCAGTGATTAGCTGAGGGTCATTGAGACCAGATAATAGGGAGATAAACATACACTGCTACTTGAATCATGCGCTGTTACGTGACCTTAGTTTCAAGAGAGAAGAATGAGTATAAACTTGGGCAAACGGTTCCTTTATGGTGCAAACTCATTTTGGAAAATGCGAACATTCATTATTTTGATTTCACGTTAGGGGTCTTTGTTCTACTCACTTGTAAAGTGATGATGGGTTCCGGAGTTGAGAGATTATCTGCTCATGTTTTCATTTTGTACTTTGAAGAGAAAGATGTTTTATAGAACTCAATGCAAGTGGCAGTCAATTTCTATCTACTTGTGTAACACAGACCATAAAATCATCATCATTTATGGTAAACGAATGTCCTATACTCCCAAATTCTCTCTTGCAAAAATGTGGGTCGTGACACCTGTGACGAGGTTTCCCTGTAAATCTTTTTGACCTACGAAGGTTGCCATGTTAGTTATTGTTGAATCTATAAAATCGCGATGTTGAGATATAGGTCTAAGGTCATAAGCACACGAAGCACAACTCATTTAATCAATACGGGACTATTGTCCAAGGACTATGCCTAAATTCTAACACTCCCCCTCACGGCCAAGATGGGCCGTGGATATTAATTGGGTGGAGGTGACAAGAGGAGTTGAGTCATTTGACCTGCTCTGATACTATGTTGAATTCACAAAACCACAATATTGAGATACAAGGGCCCAGGGTCATAAACACATGAATCACAACTCATTTAACTAATACGAGATTATTGCCCAAAGACTGTCCAAATTCCAATACTCCCCTTCACGACCAAGATGAGCCGTGAACATTAATTAGGTAGAGGTGACAAGAGGAGTTAGATCATTTGATTTGTTCTGATATCATGTTGAATCCAGAAAACCGTGATTTCGAGATACAAAAATCTAATGTCATAAGCACATGAATCACGACTCATTTAACCAATACGGGACTATTGCCCAAAGACTATACCCAAATTCTAACCGTTATATATGATGTGTTTTTTGTTTTTTGAGAGAGATGCGGTGTGTTTCTATGCCTCAACCTATTAAGGTCGTGATTCCTACGAAAAGTTTCCTCTAAATCTATGTGACATAAAGTCTGTTATAACCTAAATCTCTGTGACCATCTCACTTTTTTTGCGATCATCGAAACAATCTGTTACAAAATCCCATTGCAAACCTTAGTTTTTTAGATCTATAGATTGTCAAACATTTTCCAGCAAAAAGGACCAAAAATTTCCAAGTGAAAATGTCGTACCTGGCTTTAGTCTGCAGCGAGAAATTTGTGGTTGTTCCTATGTTGATTGATTGAGTAATCTATTGGCAAAGCCATGCAGGAAAGAAAAACAGAAAAAAAATCTATATTTCTTTTGTAAGATCTAATTTTGTTTATTGCTACAATTCCAGTCTGAATCATGGGAGATACATTGTCCAAATAATTACAGTAAAAAAACAATATTTCTTTTCTAAGATCTAATTTTGTTTATTGCTACAATTCCAGTCTGAGTCATGGGAGATCCATTGTCCAAATAATTTCATCTTTCTTGGAATCAGTGACAGCATAAAGCATTGCCAAGTTCACTGTCGACACTTCTGGGAAACTACCTTCATTTCCAAACATTCAAATTCCTGAACATGATGTTGTTCGAGTATCTGACCAAGGACACGCTTCTGTACATGACACTGCTCTTCATTATGTCCAATCCAATTGCTTTACGGGTTCCTTTTATATTGATCCTTGCTGTAAAGGGCATTCTCCAATCTTTGGCCCACGAGTCTTTCAGGATTTCTCTTCATGTATGATTTGCCCTTTTTCCTGATCTGGCTTGGAAGCTCATTAAGAAACTTTCTACTGTGTTTATGCTTATGAGTCTCCGTGCGAACATGAAGATAGCGTCTGCTTTCACTGTTGTGATGGTCATCAATTCTCGCAAATTCAGAATGTGCATGAATATGGTGCTTTCCATTAGGATGTTGGCCTCTTCGCTTATTTTGTGCATCATGATGGTAGTGTCTGCCTCTCGGATGCAAATGACGACCATTATGGCAAGCATGAGCATGTCCGGTATCTTTGTGATGCTTAGGATACAACACTTTTCGGTTGGTAGGTTCACATCGATCATCCCACCAGTCATAAAGGGGATCAAAAAATCCTTTCTGATGTAACAGCCATAAAAGGACAGTGACTGCAACGAAAGAAGGCGGCATTACCTGCCTGCATCACATCAAAATTTACATCCAGACGCGAATAATGATGAAAAAAATTTACCTGTAGGGAGAATAGCAACAAGCAAGCCAAACATTATAATCCAGCTTATACAAATATACTGTATGTGGCAACCGAAATCAAAGAAGCCTGAGCATTTATCTCTGTTCCAATGAAAGAAAAGAAACAACACTTGATGTCAGCCTTCATTAAAGAGAAATAAAAACTCTATGAATAAGGATGCATCTTCAGATGGGCAATCCGAAACCTGAATCAACACAACCTAAATTGGGCATGTTCGGGTTGGGGGATATGTAAGTTGGGCTGAATCCATATTGACTGTTACTGAACCCAAAATGGATTTGGGTCAGCCCACATTTACTTGGTTCAATCCGGTAGCCCAACCCAACCCACCTTCAACATAAATTAGAACCACAGTTAAATTGAACCATTAAATATTATAAAAAAACAACATATATCAACTATTTTTATGATAGAGTACACAAACCCTAATATCAAACCTCCTTTCAAAATCTCACCACACTCATGAGGGTAAGCAAGGTCCAAGTACTGGCATCTCTAGCTTCTGATGGCACTTACTATTACTTTGCAGATTTGGTTATTTTTTACCATATTTCATATTTTCATTACTTAATTTAATTTTAACTTATATATTTTTTATTCTATTAATACAGATGAAGTAAGCACATAAATCTTAGTTAAAGAAGTGCATGTAGTCTCCAACCATATCATCAGCATTGATTGAAACTAATTTTGTTGATTTGTTATTATCTTGATATTATTATAAATAATATACTTAGAGTTAATTATATGTTTTGTTTAGCTACAATGTTATGGAAGACTATGATATTATAAAACCTTGTGATGTATTTGGTATAGATTCTTACTCATAATGATGATTATGCACGAGATTACTTTTAGATCATCATAGAAGATAGAATTTCAGTTGTATTATGTGGTTAATGAATTTGGGCTTGACTGACTGTTGCACGGGTTTTTATGCCGATTAATCGGGGTGAGGGAAGGAATACAACGGGGAAGAAAATACGAAGTTTGATGTATCTCGGGTATCCTCCTTACGGGTGCATGCCTCTCACGGTGGTATCGGGCACTCTCCTTTCACGGAAAGTCGAAAAGGGTCGAATGGCACGGAAGTGTCGGGATAAAGGTTAAACGGACAAGATGCGGGCGTGCCAGTCGATCTCTCGACAATCACTCATGGAACCAAGGTTTGACTGGGGAAGTGCCACCAGGGCGCGGCACGTGGGCTCGGGCAATCGGGCGACACGTGGAGAGAAGAGGTTCCATGGGTGCGAGTGCGTAGGCGATTGCGGGAATCGTGTACAGGACGTCTTTCCCCACCGGCCGCAAGCAACCGGTGTTTATTTACATCGGATTGAATCCGAATACCTTCGTTCCATGCTGAAGAGAAGTCTGTATGTATGTCTGAAGCCATGGGTGGAGGGCTGGGGGCATTCAACAGCTAGGGGTGCGTGTTGGACTGAGGGGTGTTTACTGGGGGTTGGAGTGTTAGGCACGGATGCCGAGGAATGTGGATAGAAGGTTGAAGGCCGGGACACGGGTGCGAGAGCACTCGTCCAATCGGCAATGTTGTGCTGAGACGCATATTTCTTTACAGGAGAGCCGTGAAGGCCAAAGTACAATTGGCGCATGCCGCGGGACAATTCCGATGTGTAGGTCGGTCCCCGGGTCGATGCGTGATGGATGCACATATGTGCATTTTACAGAGGGGTCCTCCCGTGGCGTGGGCCATAGCCGTGGTGCCGAATGGGGGGCCTATGACTGGATAACTGGGGGATACGTCGATCCAATATCTGGGCGAGGGCCGGTCGCGACTCGAGCGGTCGGACATGGCCCCGTAACTGTGAATGAGCATGGCGTCATGGCACGCGTGTGGTTGCGACCGACGAGCGTGCGAGAGGAAATCCCGGCATGAGGGGACGTCCGCCCATATCACGACGTCTCACATACGGTGGGTGTCGACTCGTGTGTGACGACTACATACGGCGTGGGGGGAGTGCGAACGACATACCCGCGGCGTAGCATACCGCCGAACAAGTCACCCACACACAATTCTCCTTAGCTCGTTGCTTGGAGCCGAAGCGCTTGAATTGCCTTGAATCCTTTGGAGATGCCTCCTTTTTTTTTTTTGCCTTGCCCCCTGGGGGGTTTTTATAGGGAAGGTGAAGGGTCACAAGGGGGTTTACGCGGACCAACTAAGGGGGGTGAGCTGGTCCGCGTAAACCCAATGGAAAGAGGAGGGAAAGAGGTTTACGCGTGCACTGGGTTTACGGGCTGAGAGAGGAGGGAAAGAGGTTTACGCGGACCAGCTAGGGGGGCCTGGCTGGTCCGCCTAAACCCCCCTTGGGGGGGGGGGGGTTTAGGCGGGCTGGGCTTTTTTCTTTTTGAAAAAAAATATTTTTTTTTTGTTTGATTGGGGGTTTACGCGGACCAGCCAGGACCCCCTGGCTGGTCCGCGTAAACCCCCAAAGGAGAGAGGGGGGGCTGGTCCCCACCCTATAAAAATTGATTTTTGGGTTTTTTTCTTCCCAATTTGGCTAAGGACAAGGGTACGTGGCGGCTTGTGGAGACTTGTGCGCGTTGACTTGAGGACGAACCCGTCGTGCTGTCGCTTTGCGCTTCCACGTCCGCGCTTTGACCCCTCGAACTGGTACGGCACACGAACCGCATCATAGGACCGTAATTGAGCGAACCGGGGCTGAGTGGGGTCGTGGGACCACCGAGCTGGAGAGAGGGCGCACCCCCCCCCCCCCCGGGGAGTTCGCCCTCCCCGGGGGCGCGGCCACGCCCTGGGGCGAATTGGCCCCGGGCCGGCCGTAACCCCGGGGGATGGCCCCCGGGGGTCTTCTTGTGTTGCCTGGGGACATCTTTTGATGGACCATGACCTTCGGGAGGCTGACATGGGCCCGTGGGGCCGTTGTTCCTTGAGTCGGAGTAGCCGCTCGCAAGGTGTTCGGGCAAATGCCCGACACACCCCGGGTTGTCGAACGAGCCGCGTGAGTGGCCGATGGGCCTTGGATTTGGCCTAAGGCCAAGGGTAGAAGTCCGTAGGGGTTGGAAGGAGGCATTTTGGGGCCCATGGGCCTTGCCTCGTGTTGCGTGCCGCGTTGTATGGCGAGTTGACAGGGTAGCCTCGGGTTGGCCCGAGAGCTAAGTTGAGTGGCTTGTTGCCACATGTCTGAGGGTCGGGGGTGGCCCCGACTTGCTGGGGGATCGTTGTAGGACCCAACTGGTGTACTGGAACCACGGGCTGGCCCGTGATCTTGTGTTGGGGGGTTGAAATATACGCGCCCACAAGGTGTTCGGAAAAAAGCCGAACACGTGTGTGAGCCGTACGTACATGCTACGGGCCTCCAAAGCATGTGGTTGACTCGCTCTGGTCTCCCTTTGACCTTGGAGGGTTGAATGAAGAGTCTTGGAGTGGGCCCGCGACTCTTTTGCTGGATGCCACGTGGCGTGGCTTAACGTCGGGGCGCCCCCGGGTGATCCCGGGCGGCCATATAGGACGCGGGCAAAGCCCGTATGAGAGTGGCCGGGATTGACCCCGAACACTTGTTTGTGCCGCCGCGCGTCACGGCGAGTTGATCGGGACCCTTGTGGAGACCTTTAGGGTTGTAGGAAGGGCTAGGTAACCCGTGCCTTGAAGGTGTTCGGGGAAATGCCCGAACCCTTATTCCTTGTCGTTTTGGTTGGGAAACAGTCTGGGTACAACACTGACCAAACCCAAACTCGTTGGAATGAATTTGGGTTGAATCTTTAATTGAATGTGTTGGACTTGGGCTGGGTTGAATTTGGATCAACTCAATTTTAAACCAATTTAACATTGACCCAACCCAACCCGCCCAACTTGCATTATGATATATAGAGTCAGGCACTTGCAAAAGTTAGTTTCATGAAATCGGATTTTCCGCAATTCAATACAGAAAGACATCAAAATTGGACCACTACCACTAAGATTGGACAGGTTCCAGTCAAATCGAGTTTAAGGGCAATTCAGAGAACTTGGGTGTTTATTAAATATTAGCCAAATCTTTTGTATCTAGTCATTGATTGATATCCCTAATCTGACCATCTAGCATCCTTCACTCAACTGGAGACTCCATCATGCTCTCGGTTCAACAGATTCTTGGTGTCCGTGGACTGGGAGGACCACTTTCCTCATGTGTAGTCTTCATGTTTGGCTAGGCCGACCTTTGATCACAAGCCTATTCTCTTGATGACCAGCCGTGGCCATGAGAGGAGATATGCTTTCAGATTTGAGAGATATTGCTCAGAAAGGCAGATTTTTTGGACAGTCCAAAAGGCATGGTCTTGTACAAGGCCACGGGGGTCTTGCATGACTGTTTTGATTGGTAAATTGAAGCAGTTGGCTCAAGTTCTTAGAAGATGGGGCGCGAACAGGCGTCTACCGGGCAGTTAGGCGAAGGAGAGGATTCTTCATCAGTTGGAGGCTATGGACCTTCTGGAGAGGTAGGCTTGTTGGACGATGCTGATAGGATAAGCAGAGATTCCCTTCGAGTAAAGTATGATGAGATCCATCATATAAGAAAATTTTCTCACGAGTCCCTTTCAGGAGAAGATTAGACAGACGATATTCTCTCTTGCAAGTGAAAAGGCCTCGGGGCCAGATGACTTTTTCGTGGCCTTTTTTTCAAAATTGTTGGGACAACATCAAGGAGGACCTCATTGATGCTATCACAGAATTCTAGTAAGGCAACGCTCATTTGAGGGGGCACAAGATCTGGCAACTTTTAGACCCATTAGCTTGTTGAGCAACACTTATAAAATCATTACAAAGGTCTTGACAAGGAGGATTGATAGGGTGATGGACGGCATGGTCAGTGGTTACCATGGGGCGCCTTTATCACGGGAAGACACATCCAAGAGAGTTTTCTTGTTGCTCATGAACGTTTACATTCTATGAAACTTCAAAGGAAAGAAGAGTGGTCCTCAGATTGGACTTCGAGAAAGCATATGATAGGGTCAACTAGATCTGCCTCCTTTAGGTGCTAGTGAAGATGGGTTTTGATCAGAGATGGATTTCATGGATAGCGGAGTGCATCTCATCTACTTCCTTCGCTGTGCTCATTAATGGGTAGTCTTCCTCCTACTTTCTCACTCCTCAGTGGGAGAGGACTCAGGCAAAGAGATCCACTTTCCCCGCTCTTGTTTGTTCTGGTGGCTCATATTTTGAGTAGACTGTGGATGAGAGCTAAGGCGGTGGGGGTTATTAGAGGCTTCCAGGTAGGCCAACTTAGTAGCAATATCACCCATCTGCAGTATGCTGATGACACTAGCCGAGGAGCAACAACAGTTGGTTGATGCCAGATTGATGCTAGAGATAGTGCAGGATATCAATGGGTTGAAGGAGAACTACAACAAAACCCACTTGGCGGAGATCAATATGGAGTCAACTATCAGGAGAGCAATTCTCATTTTTGGGTGCCAGATTGGGAAATTCCCCTTCCCTTATCTGGGCCTCCCTTTGTCTCTTGGGCCTCTTCATTGTAAGGATTGGCAGGGGGTGGTGTAAAGGTATGATGCCAGATTTGCTAGATCTTATAGAGGACCATGCAGTTCTGTGCTGGACAGCTTGCCAATCTATTTTCTCTCCATTCTTAGATCCCAAAGACAATGGCAAAAAAGCTGGAGTCCATTCAAACCAGATTCTTTTAACATGGCAGTGGGAGTAGAGACAGAGGATGGCATAATATCTCTTGGGATAGAGTATGTCAGAGCACGGAAGTAGGGGTGGGCATCAAGAATATTAGAGACTTCAATTTGACCTTATTGTGTAAGTGGTTGTGAAGGCTGGGGGTAGAGGATGGTGAGTTGTTGGCTCAACTGATCACGTAGAGATATTACTCTTCCTCTAGAGTGTGGGATCTACTCCCGCCCCATATGTATAATGTCTCCCCGATTTGGAGATGCATTCTATAGTGGACAAACTTCATCAGAGACAATGTTTGAGTCAGCTTGGGTGACAAAGAGATATACTTGTTTTGGCAGGATAGATGGTGTGGTGACTTCACAGTTGCAGAGACCCTTCCGCCATTGTACACTATAGCAAGGGTTCCCAGGGCTTCTGTGACTCAGTCCTTCGATGCACAGTTGACTGGGGGTATTTGGGCCCCCACGTTCAAGAGAAGTCTCACCCTTGAGGGGATGGACCAACTGGAACTTCTCGACTTTACCCCTTGACTTCAGTCCAGATGGTAGTAGGGCAAACTTATGGCTTTGGAGATGAGAGAAGGGGGGGGGATTCTCTGTTTGGTGTGCCTATTCTCTCCTTTCTGATGGGGGACTACGCCATTCCTTGGCATCGTAGATCTGAGCTCCCAAGAGGCCACTCAAGGTGAAGATTTTGGTTTGAAGATCTCTCATGGCTGGCTTCCAACATGTGATAGAGTGGCACATTTTTTCCAGTAGATTTTTACCTTATGTTGTATGTGCAGGGACGAGGAGGACCTGGGCGATCTTTTGACAAGATGTCCCCTTGCAAAGGGCATTTGGACGGAGGATTGGACAATGATTCCAGCATCCCCTTGGGAATTTTGATGCGGTGCAATAACTCTTCACCAATTGGTATAGGAGGTGGATTCTCAAGGGCGACAAGATCATTTGATGGCTCATCCTTCATGCCACTCTCTGGGCCTTGTGGAATGAAAGAACCAATAGAATTTTCAAAAGGGAAGCGGGGCCGGAAGAGAGGGTTTTTGCTTTTGTTTGTGAGATTGTGGTTTTTTGGGCTATACATTATTATAAAGTGAAGGATCATAACTCCACACTCTTGTTGTTCTTGGGGATTTAATTGGGCACACCGTCTTGATGTGGTGATTTTTTGTAAATAGTTTATACATCTTTTGTTAAAATAATTGTGGTACCACCCACATTTCAAAAAAAAACATCATCCACTACTCAACTGATAACATAAAATCTATGCTATTTAGGTTTGAATGGATGCTATTTAGGTTTGAATGGTGTAGTTACTGATTAAGCTTCAGATCATGGTTAAGCTTAAGCCACATGCAGATTTCTTTGCTCAGTCAGAAAATGACTCAAGATTTGCTCAACAGCCATACCTCTGTGATGAAGGCTAACCTTGACAGGAACTTTGCTCAACAGTCATCCAACGATTATTGTAGGCACCAGGATTTGGTTCCCGTTTCCTCAATGGTGAAGACCCAGGATAGGAGATGGAGAACAGGAAGAGGGAGAGCTCCCAGGGATTGATGTCCTTTCCTCGATGGTTGGTTTAGGCCAGGACTTAGAATGGCGAGCTTAACATAGAAAAGAGGAAGCATATTACAGCATGACTTAACCTTCCCCATTGTAGCTTTTTCTTTTTCTTTCTGGCAAGATGATTGTTGCATAAGGCAATGTGACTGTGTTGATGGCATAAGCAGTGGATAGGAAACATAAGGAGAGAGAGAAAGAGAGAAGTGGGGGTGGGATAGGATCCTCCAGAGAACTATCTAAAGATTTGTGTAAACCGACAGTGAGGATCCTGGACATGTATACTTGTATGTTTGTGGATAAAACATTAGAAATTTTCACTTAAAGATATGAATGTATTTAAAAAGCTCTTTTACAGATCGTGCATATTGATCAGAATAGGCAAGATTACTTCTTATGGAGGACAAACCCAACCAATTCTGTGTTAAAAATTTATATCAATATCCGGAACATGTTTCTCCTACCAATCTTCATCTGCATTCAGTGTGGAAAGTGAAGTCACCACTTAAAGTTATGGCTTTCCTCTGGCTGCTTGTACAAAAAGCATTATCACCAAACTGTACAGAAAAAAATGGAGGCATGATTGTGAGATCATTTGCTTATTCTGTGGTTTATAGGATGAAAGTGTGGATCATTTTTTGATATGACGTCCCGAGTTTTGAAGTGTGGCTTATCATTGGTCAGATTGCGGGATTCCGACCCTTTTTCAGTTCTATCCTGCAATGTGGGACTTTTCCAAGGATATGGCCAGGCAAAAATACAACTAAAATCAATGCTCACATATCCAAGATTATACCGGCCGTAGTGTGCTTGAGTCTTTGGAAGGAGAGGAATGATGATATTTTCCGAGGCAGTAAGGTCTATGTAGAGAACATTTGCACTGGAATCATTGCCCTCATTTGTAATTGTAGTGATGTCCTGGAGGCCCCCATAGACTGTGTCAAGTTCCGGCTGTAGTCTTTTCTTGAGGATTCTTGCTTTTTCAGAGGAAGAGGAACCTCTCCTCTCCTATTGATTGTACTACCTCTATTTATTGAATCAAATTGGTAGCACAATCTACCTTTTTCGGAAACAAATAAATGTATTTTAAAAAATTGAATGGAAAAAATGAATGTATTTTAAAAAGCTGAAATTTAATAAGAAATTAGTTTATTTTTATCGGAAAAACCATAAGACAGAAAGGTTACAAACTTCACTACAGGTGATGCCGACTTTTCCTTCTTTTTCCAATGTAGTCCGACATCATAAATTCTAGGAACAAAGAGGAGGGTGGCTCTATAAAAAGGCCCACTCCGTTCTTCTTTTGAAGCCAAAGATGCACTTTTAGTTGCCCAGCGTGTGGGTTTAACGAGCACTGCTGCTGATTTCTTTGAGCAGGCACTACAATAGGCCATCCCAAAGGTGAATTTTTTAACTTGAACATTTTTTCTATGGGCTGAGAAGCTCGTACGTAAACTCATTTATAGAATGAGTTTGGCTTCACGAGTTGGCACGAGCTTGTTAAGTATCTAAAC
Organism: Amorphophallus konjac; assembly: GCA_022559845.1. Classification (NCBI taxonomy): domain Eukaryota; kingdom Viridiplantae; phylum Streptophyta; class Magnoliopsida; order Alismatales; family Araceae; genus Amorphophallus; species Amorphophallus konjac. Next base: position 260,277,616 of record CM040117.1, read on the forward strand.
AAGCCGAGTTTGAACACTGATTTTAGATACTCAATCATGTTCAAACCAAGTTTGAGTTGAGATGTAAGTGGACAAGCCGAGTGCAAGGAGAGCAATACTCAATCTGGTTCAAGCCATTTGCATTACCCCTATCCCGGGCATTCAATCAAAAAAGCTCATCTGGTGTTTCAAGGAAAGACCACAACTGTCGAGGGGATCAACTGCAAAAATCAAGTGCAAGGAGAGCAATACTCAATCTGGTTCAAGCCATTTGCATTTTGCACCCCTATGCAGGGCATTCAATCAAAAAAGCTCATCTGGTGTTTCAAGGAAAGACCACAACTGTCGAGGGGATCAACTGCAAAAATCATTACCCTTCACCCCTGACTCCTTTGTCCCTTCACCAGACTGACACTATCACAACAGTAAGTGATCAATGCCTTAAAGTGAGAATAATGGATTGTCCAAAATCGTGTTTTGTCTTCAATTTGCTCCACAAGGTCCAGCCAATAAAAGAATTTATTCCTCATAAACGGTTTCTAATTTTTTCCTTAAAACTTCAGTGTAACTTACAGCAAGTTAACAATGTACATTGAAATATAAAACCCTAAAGTCTTAGAAGATATTACCCTAGGTCTACAAACGCAATATCAAGGTTAAATATGAAACAAGAACAAAAAAAAAGAATATTGAATATTATAATGTTGGAGGTCCCTGGATGCAAACAAGCAGATAAATCCATTGTTGTGCATCAACATGGGATATAGTTCTAACATGATTGCATGTATTCACAGGGGTGCGCCTCCAAATCCTAGAATACATAAACATGTGTTCGTGCTTTTGCAGTTCCCTGAACAATGATATCGTGTCTGTATCTTTCAATAGAAACAACTTTTCCAGATAACAAGATTCTTCCTTGTTGGCTGGAAATCTAGTCCAGAGGCATAAGAAAAAAAATTTAAGGGAAAAGAATCAATATAAACATGTAAAGAAGATTAAATATAAATAACCATTTCAAATAATTTCAACATCACATACCTACATGATTTACCAGTAAAAAATTCAGCTAAGCCACCTGATATTGAAGCCCACATGCTTCCAATAGCTTCAAAAAAACCATTAATGCCACCCTTTTTTAAGCCGTAGGAAAAGGTTATCTGCTGTATAACATTATTCAGTAAGCAGTACGAAAAACAGAGACAATTCTGCAGCATGTACATGGTATAGAAAACACCTGTTTTGTTATCCAAAATTGAGTAAATGGAACTCCGACATTTCATCAGTGATCCCTAGGCAGGGTCATTAATGTGTTGCAAATAATTTTATTGAAACTTCACTGTCTTTCTAGACATCACTAGAGAAATTGTCATTGACATGTACAAGCACACAATTTAAGCAACAATGAGCATGGCATAAAGAGAAGAGAATTTCCCATGAAAGTAAACATCTTAGATCACCTAGGAAAAATTGATGGAGACGAGCAAAGAGGGATGGCATCTGATGATGCTGCAGATGAGACTGATGCTTGATGGTGGATTCCAACACTGAAGGTGATGGTAGAGGAGGTGTCTGCAATGATGGTGAAGACTGAGGATGATACCAATGATGAAACCATCAAAAAATGATGACGACCACGGGGCCTAGTGCCAATGGCAGTAGTAGTCATGGTTTAAAAAGCTGGCTGGTTTGGAACGGAATCAGGTGAACCAGACCAGGACCGGCCAGAACTGTCCGGTTATGGTGGCCGACTTTTTTTTCTAGAACTCGCCAGTTTTAGCCAAAACAGGCTTGATGGTGGGGACACCATGGCCAACCCCAGGACCCAGCATGGGAGTGGCGCCGTCGTCCAGTTCCAATTACACTTTGGCTTGGAGAGGTTGAGTCCTATGTCTAGTTAGGGTGATGTCTCTTTGTTTAGGTAGGATTCTTAGGAGTTATTTCTTATTTAAGCCTCTTAAATTAGGAAGTATAGTGGAGTACAAGTTCTATTGGGACTTGTGTTTTGAATTTCTTGAATCTATAAATATGGTGCAATCTCTTTTGCAATCAATAGAATTGGAGAAGCATTCCCCTTTAAAATTCATGTGTCTCCAAGAGGAAGAAAGATAAGAGGCCAGATAGCTGCCACCATCGCCCTGCCCTTCCTTGCCAGCTCTCTCTCTCTCTCTCTCTCTCTCTCTCTCTCTCGGTCTCACACCTTCTGTCCTCTCTATCTCAACAATAGTGTAATGGACAACAACAATGAGACAGCAGCCACAGGTAGGAATTGATAGTGTCACCGAGGAAGTGAGGACAATGTAAGAGGGTTCCAAATGTAAAGGTGTCATGGAGGGACAAAGCATTTGTAGTGACCCAATCATGAGCTGTATAGGAGAACGCTACCCATAAGAAATGACTATCCAGACTTAGGCAAAAACGTGCTGATGTGGAACCTTTGTGGCGTAGAGCTACCACTATGTATGGGGGGGATGGGACAAGGATGAACTAGCATATTAAAAAGTGAGAAAAAGTTAGTAAAGCCCAAATCCATAACTTGTGAGGCACGTTTTGGGGACAAAAATGTGCAGACATGGTCCAAAGCGGACAATACTTCACAAGGGTTGGATGAGGTCATAACAGTATATTATCGGATCACGACACATATGGTACGATGTGGGCTGGTTTGAAATGAACCAAGTAGGAACCTGGAGGGCATGCAGTGATCCAGTTAGAAGCCATGCAAGAGGAGAAGACTACCCACAGGAAAGGGATACCCAAACTTAGGGGTGAAAACATGGCAATATAGAGCTACCATGGCTTAGAGCTACCACTATATATGGGGGTTGGGGAGGGATGAACCATATTAGTCCCATAGTGGAAAGAGAGAAAAGATTATTGGGCTATATATATAAGGCCCAAATGCATAACTTTTGAAATAAATTTGAGGATAAAACTGTGTGGACTTGGTTCAAAGCAGACAATACCACACAAGGGTTGCATCAATTCATAATAGTAGCATATATCCTAAAAGAAATGGTACTTGATCATACCTAAGTGAGAGATTTTGAAACAATCTAACTTAAGTTCATCTATTTTGCATATTATCATATCGTTGAAAATTTTTGCATCCTACTAGAGCTTGAAGATATGGTGGACTTCCGTCCGAGTAATGGATCTGTTTTCATGAAATTTTTGGGTTTAAATTATTTTATGGGAGCTAGGTTGTTCCAACATTGAAGGGATGATGTGAGGAGTTATAAATGCAACTAAGGGAAGGATGCCACAATGAGAAAATTAGTGTCGAACAGGATGATGACACTTAGAAATTTATAATGCAAAGAGTTCCAAATGCAACCAAAGGACGGACATTGGACAAAGAGTGCAACCATAGCTAAAGGAACAAAGAATGCAGGGGGAGTTTAATCAATATGGAGGGGAAACATCTACTCTGAACTAGAACTCTTGCCTTCATGTTAAGATAGAACATGGAAAATAATGAAAACTTAGGAACATGATATGTATATGAATATAAGATTGGTGCCACCTACTCCGATTTTCAATCACCATTAAATTTTCTCCAATATTGTAAACTTAACTACAAATACAAAAAACAGTCAAATCTGACATAAAAAACTCATATTACATGATACCATAAATTGCGCTATCTGAGCAGTTCATTTTATGCTCATCTGATGCATAATGTCGAAGCTATATGAATAATTTTTAATCCACAAGTAATTTACTAATAGTGGAAGATATTTAATTGTGTAGTGTGAAAATCATAGATTGAATCACACAGTTTTGAAGTAGGTGGCTCCATTCTTATTTTGCCACCGGTGGCAATGGAACCCTATTAGACCACCAAAATCCAACAATCTTTGTACTTAGATAAGGATACAGTCTGACTAATTACAAAGAATTTTGCTCTCACCTTAATCAGGTTGATATTAAAGCATAGAGAATAAACATCATTGACATAAAGACTAAACATATGTGGGTCAGCTTGTAAACAGATCTTGAGAAAGTTAAGCCAGTTTTATGGCCAGCCATCAACCCAATGACTGACCTCCAAGAACAACACAAAACATCATGCAATGCGCCAGTGAACAAGTATTTACATTTCTTCTCTACTCTTGTTCCATTTTTCTTCCCTTTTCCTTGGGGTTGGCAGCAGGGGGTTGTTACCTCTTCTAGTTTACAATTCAATTTTCCTTTGGAAGCAGAATGGATGGAAAAATCAGAAAATCTTGCTTCGAAAGTTGAACACAATGCCACGCACAGGGTAAAAGTACAAGTACAAAGTTCCCCTCAACCTAGGATTGGGTCTACTTTTATTGTCTCATGCATCAAGCAATATTATTTATATAAGCAAAAAGTTTTTGCCATTTGTTCCTCTAACCTCAAATAATCTTTTATAGGTCTATCTCCGTACAGTCTCCACCTATGCATCTGCGGATCTCCTGACAGTAGTTATTGGAGATGTAGCTCCCTTTCTTCTGTTTTTCCAAACACTAAAATTTTCTGATGTTGTTCCTGAATTCATTTCTCAAGATCATAGCAATGATCAAACCTAATACTTCAATGTCTCAGACATGAATATATTCACATATCAAAGCAAAGCATATCTGAAACAGTATCTGAATGATGAATGCAAGAGAGAGGAAAAAAACTATATAGCTGTGTGATAAACCTGTGATCCATTGTCAAGGACAGTGGCTGTAGTACTAAATTGACATTCTGCTCTATCAATCTCACTGAAATCAGAATCCTTTAGAACAGCTGCAGCATATAAACATTTTATCATTAAAAAAATGGTTGAAGAGAATCAAAACGCTATAATCAATCAGCCTCACCAGTACATTCATATCTGGCAGCTTGATCTGTTGTTGGGTACAGCTTGAATGAACGACTGGCAACCTCATCTGGTTTCATGATAAAGAACTGTTCCTGCAACAAAAAACATGACATCCAACTAGAATGCTGATAAAATTATCCAACTATAAACTACTGTCAAAACTTACATACGATGTAAAAAAGGAGTTCAAAATGGGAAACATATAGTTAATTTCACTAATAAGAGACTTTAGAAATGTATCAGCAAGATACAGAGTTATGCTCTTAAAGTCTGGACTGGAAGCATCACTTCTCAGCCAACAGTCATCTGGATCAGGTCAAGGTAGCACTCCACAGCAGATGGGCCTTTGGTCAAACAAAACAAGTTTATGATTAAAAGCATAAATACACGATTAATTTGTAATTCTATGTCAGGAATTGGGAGTTATGTTATTGAAGCATAATTTCCACAGGTTACTATCTAGTTTATTTTCTCCACCTTTTCCTTTATCAACATTGGACTGTGCCTGTGGTCAGGTTGCCAGCCACAACTGCCAAAGAGGGAGACAGATAAAAAGAGGGAAACCAAAGCAAAACATCGGATATTGCAGCCACCTAGTGCCCCCACCCCGTGAACTCCGGAGTATGTTGTCAACATGAACAGATCCCAAACAACTGGATAAAAGTAGAGCCGCTGATTGTGAAACTGCAAATCAGGTGGTAAGGATAGAAGCTGCAAATCAGGTGGTAAGGGTATATAAACAGAATGATTTTTTTTGTGAAAAGAGGTGGCTGCTTGCTGCCTGATTCCTTTCTATGTTTACTTTTCTGTGGTGTGTGGAGGTGCAGGATCTGAAAAATACAGTAAAATACAGTTTCTCGGGTTCTTTTGGTGAGGCACATTTTTTTACTTATTTTTTTTTCTTTTACTTGTGATAGAATCCATAAGCTGTGGCACCATCCATATCCAGAAAAAGGAATGGCTTCATACATATCTCGTATTGTCCAAAACAATTTTTTCTTTTTGGAATAAAAATGATTTTAAGACAGTACTATAACGTGTTTTTTGGCTCGAGAAAGATTTGCAAGCAGTTTAAACCTGCATAATGTTTGTTCTGATCAAATCTTATAACTCTTAAATGCCAAATGATGATGTCACAAAACATGTAAATGGAAGTGAATGTTTTGAGTTCTCCATGGAGCTAAGAAATATGACATATATTCCAACCCGTATGTAAAAGCTAACTAAAAAGTAATGAATGCCACTCAAACATAGGAGATACCTCTGTGTGGCTAACACCTCTCAAGCACTCAAACTGCAATATTTTAAAAAATGTTAATATGTTAGATGCCAGAATGATGATTTAATTGAAACATTTGAAACACAGACATTATGTTACAACCTAGAACTCTGATATTCAGTCATCAGATTTAGTAATAATGCATATGTAAGACAATACAGACTATAAGTAATTTTAAGGAAACAACAACCAAGCCAATCTTCCAAGCACTAGAAGAATGAACAATATCCAGTGAGCATACAGACAATAAACCAAGTCAAGCTTCAGTTGTAATGTGTGTGACTGCTGGAGAAGAGAAAGGAATCTGATAAATGAAAAATAACAATTTTAAAAATAACAATCTTTTTTTGTGTTTCTGAAACAATTTTACAAAAAAAATGCAGGAAAAAGAAAATGATTGGAATAGAGGAGCTTCTAGAAGCAATTAAAATATCCCCTGTAGCAAAAGCTCAACTGGAAAACAAAAGGGCCAGCTTTTCATGGTCCCCTCACTAGCGGTTCAAGAAGAAATGGAATTCAAAAGAAAATTGTTACCTGATCTAACATGCACTTGAAGTCACACTAGACAGGGATAAAGCAGAGAAAGTGGCTGAACGAATGGAAAAGGGCAAGACAACAGGAGTAAACAGAAAAGAAGCCCAAATATTTTCACATTATCTCTCTTTCTCAGGCCTCCAATGAAAAAAGCTTTGCTGAAATACAAAAAGAAAGTTATCAAGGAAGTGAAGCACAGTGAGGTCTATTTTGTCTTTAGTGACTTTTTGTTAGGACTCGTGAAAAATGAAATCCAGTTATCAAACAAAGAAACCTCCTTCCCAAAATGAAAATATGCCCAATTAGGAAACGTGGTCTAGTTATTTTTCCAAGAAATTTGATTGAAAAACTGAAACATGAGAGACCAGGAACTGATAAACAGCTTAGAAGCATTTGTTCTACCTGCTTTATTTCAAGGTTTAATGCACGTGCAAAGAATCTACATTACATAGAATGTATTCCCCAATTTGAATTCAACATAGTTAAGCTGCAAACTGACTAGAGGTCTATTTTCAAACTGAAATAGTGTAACACCATGGGTTTTCAAAACCACAGGGCACACGCTTTCGATAAAGCATGGGAGACTGTTGTTCCGGAAAGGACAGGGAAGCTCACGGTTTTGGACGGCCATGCATTGTGGAAATGATATATTTGGAAAAATCAAATGTGACAATTTAGAAATACCAAGGATAGTGCATCCCACAAACTAGGGGAAGACCAAAGACCATGGTCAATAGGTTTGGAAAACCATGGGCCATGGTCCATGGGTCTGGAAAACCATGGATTAGGAGTTTGGACACATGAAAAGCTATGAAATAGGGAAGATCAAAAACAGTGGTTTGAAAAATCATAGGCCAGTGGTCCATGGGTATGGTAAACCATGGATTTTACCGTGAAAAGCTATGAACTAGAGAAGATCAAAAACCGTGGTCAGTGGGTTTGAAAAATCATAGGCCAGTTATCCATGCATAAGAAAAACCATGGATTAGGAGTTTGCACATTTGGAAACCACGATTTTATGGTGGCCATCAAGAAAAATTGCTGGGCGCACACACATACACATGCACGCACGCACACGCAGACACACACACATGCGCGCGCCGCACACACAGTGTTCTCCCAAGACTAGGACAAAACCTTGCTGACTAACATAATTAACTTTTGTGAGACCTCCAGGGGCATCTTAAAAGAGGGAAAAGATAAGGAATGTGAGGAAGACTTTCCATGGGCAAGTAAGGAGGTCTTGAAAAAGGCTTGATGTAGGAGCATGCTTACACTTGATATCTATTCCATGATGCACATTAGATTATGGATGTATAATTATCTTTTTGCAATATGTCATGCAGTGGAGTATTGTTGCCACTACACTGCAGTATTCACTGTTGTTCATTCACATACCCTATCAAATGTCATTAAATGATGCTAAAGCATATTAAAAAATCTCTTACCACTGCTAATGTCATAATCCGATCCAACTCTTGTGAGGTACTTATTGTCCACTTTGGGTTAAGTCTCAAATCGGAAAGCAGGAAAAGTATACTTTTGGTTAAGTCTTAAATCGGAAAGGAGGAAGGAAAAGTTATATAGCTTTTCCTGCTTTCCGATTTGAGAATAATCTGGTTTGTTCCTGTCCCAGCCCTCATCCACAGTGGTAGCTCCACGCCATGGCGGCTCCACTCTGGTACATCTTACACTCTACATTCGGGTAGCTCTACGGGTAGCCCGCTCCTCCTGCACAGCTCGTGACTGGGTCACTACAGCTAAGCATGCTCTCTATGCATCCAAAAATTGCAGTAAAGAGGGTTCATTTTTGTGCCAACTGACTGTAAGCTAAATCCTCAAGTCTTAATGTCTTAATTACATAAGATCTGGGTCATCACAGCATCATCTACATTCATTTTCATAAAATGGACAAGTTAATTCTATAATCTGATCATTAGATATGCTTGCTAAACCTCTATTGGAATGCAGTGGCATGTTCCAGCAGATTCAAAAACTACAGTGATGCCGCATCGGAAATTTAAACAAACAAGTACAGTCATGCACAGCAACAATGGCAGAACAAAAATATTACCATGAATATTGAACAAGCACCTGCACAAAGATATATGTTTACTTCTTTTGAATTAAATTGTCAATTTTGAAAACAAGATAACCTAAGAACTTTTATCCTTTTGATGTCCAGCATTATATTTTATGCAAAAGTAAATAATGCCAATTAGGCTAAATTTAGTGAATGTCATAAGCTCCCAACAATTTTTAAGGATGCAACACAACATTAGATGAGATAATTGTGCCATATTTATGAAGAATTGAAGATAAAGAAAACAACCAGATGTCTTACTGTCAAGCTATAAGATGCCTCTAATTTGCCAATGTTCTTGACAGCTACTGTTGCAGTGCCAAACTGAGTTAGGGCTTCAAACGTTGGAATATTGATGCTTACAATCTTCCCAGGACTCCTGAAGCAAGTTACAAGAAAGTCCAAGACTTACAAGATATTGCAACTTTTAAGGCCATCAATTAGTACTATGGGACAAGCAACCACCAAAATAGCACTGATTAACTTGGAACTGCCACAATTTAATGACGCATAACTTTCATAACACAGCAGAGACAAATTTCTTCACTATCACTATTACTAGAATGCAGGAAAATATGATGAATCACATCAGCATCTTCTCAGAATTGGACTGTCAACGTATGTAGCTGAAGGCAAGAGGTGAGCGAGGAGACCAGGGGGTTGCCATGGCGAAATGTTTTCTCCAGTAAATCACTATGAAGGACGAAAATAACGGTGGGAAGAAAATAACGAAAACACCAAAATAATGATGTCTAGGACTATGGGAAACACAGATCATGTTCAATATGTAAAGACCAAAAAGCACCCACATATCTAAGTAGTAGATGGCCTTGGGAATCAAGCATTTCACTAAGGTAAATATGTTTCCAGGTGCTTTCAATAGGACATATCTGAATGCCACAAAGAGGATACGATGGTTACCTTTGATACACATAATCAATATCATCAGCACTTAACTCAATCAAGAGATTTGTATTAAGAACTTCAGTGATCCCTATGGAAAAAGAATGTGTTCCTGCATTCTGCACAAGATTCAAGGAGGATATTTGGGAGAAGTTAATAAAAAATCTATAGAGTCGTAACAGACAAAAAGAAGAGCTAGTAGAAACATAACTGGATGCTGGTTAATCCTTTCAAATCTTCCCTCAATAACATACTGAGGCGGTTGATTTCTGCTGATTCGGTTTTGATCAGCCTGTAAACATAGAAATAAGAAGGTTGAAATAAGAAGGTTGAATCCCAAAAACAGCTGTTGGCAACAAGCTCTTGCAGTATTTTGGTCACATACACCAATATAAACAATTTGTAATAAAAGTTATTGTTTATGCAGTTGATTGTTTGAGTTAGTGGTGGAAATTCAAAACAATACTTAGGGGAAAACACATTTTTGTTGGACTAAAAAATGATGAATACCAAAAGGCCTTGGTTTCTACCTGATGCGGGACCATTGTTTTCAAGGCGTCGCCTAGGCGACAACGCGCTCCAAGGCACCCAAGGCGACCAGGTGCCTAGGCGAGCAACCCATTATGGCACTCACCTGGCTGCCTTGGTGCACATAGGCAATCTTGGGCACGCCTAACCTGCCTTGGCAAGACATCCACTCCTTGTTTTGAGGTTTGTTTTAGTATTTAGGCAAAATTTCAAGAGTAACTTTGAAAAATTGACAAATGATATATCAAGATTGGAAAGAGAAGAAAAGACTTCCATTACCCTTTACCTTTTCTCTCGGATTCTTCTCCCTGTTGGTTCCTCTTCCCTCCTCTTAAGGACATTGATTAATATTTGCATGGTGCACTTTTAAAGCTAGTACAATTTTTGTGTTTCTTTTTGATAATTCACAAGTGAAGTTGATGTGCTTATAATTTACCCAAAAATGTGCCATATTTGTGCTTCCTTTTAATATAGAGAATAACTATTTGAATACCAAAAAATTATATTAAATTGTTTATATTGATTAACAGGTAGTCACAAATTCTTATTAGTTTTCTCCTTATTAATTTGTTATTGTTTGTCATTTATTATGTTTTTACTTTTGAAAATATAGGTATATGTTGAAGATTTGTGGACATCAAATTTTCTATTAACTAAAGATAGAACGTACATGTACAAACTGTATAGTCCTAGTTCTCTTGCAACGTACTTAGTTACAAGGAAGGTAGACTTGGGTATCGGGATCGGATCGGCCGGTCCAAACCCGATCTAGATCAGTGGTATCAGCCGATCGACCGATACCCAAAGCGATCCTGCAGCGATCTCGATCGAGCCATAGAACCCAACATTTGAGGTTAGTTTAATATGTATGTCCACAGTTTTGTAGGGGGTTTTACATAAATGTAATAACTTTACCTTTTTTCTCCTTCACAGCCTCGTTCGTGGAGCAAAATTAGAAGAGGAGCAGAAGACGACACCGTCCTTGTTCATGGAGGAGGAGGATGTCGACAGGGCGGACGAAGACGATGCTGGTCCGATAGCGAGGATGAGGATGTGCCGCCCTCGTTCTACTGCTACGGGGGCATTTATTGTTGGTCTAATCGCGAGGATGAGGAGGACGAGGAGGAGGTACCTACGGCGATGACGACGACGGTAAGCGTTTTCGTCGTCGTAATCATCATCTCTTCTTCGACCCTTCTTCTTCTTCTTCTTCTTCGTCGTCGATCTTTCGCTTCTCCCCTCTCTGATTTTTTTTAATAAACCCTAGGATCAGTCCAGATCGGCCATGGGGATCGCTCAGAATTGGGTGGGATCGGGCAAGCCAACCCAATCCTCGCCAAGTCAAGCTGATCCTGGCCAATCCAATCGCTCCCAGTGAAGCATCGGAAAAGACCGGCTCAGGATTGGATCGGTTTGCCTAAAAATCGATCAGATCAGCCGATCTGGCTGATACTGATCCGATTCTGCAAACCTTGCTAGCTTAGTTATATAAACTAGGCTTCATCTAGGCACCCTATTGAACCCATTATTTTCTTTCAACTTAATCAGAGGAAATAACACCCAAATCAATCCTACGACGGTCACAAGAAGAGACAAAGTTCATGCTATCATGGTGCCGAGTTAAACACACGTCTCGAGAAAATTCCGTCAGGTATTTGGAACACCAAAAATACACACGCAACAAGCAAATTCCGCTAGGAATGAACCCTTTGCAACTCCCATAATGAACAAGACAGGCATGCAGCAAAACTCGAAAGATCGGAACCTCTCCACGCAACACACAACAAGTGGCGTGAAAAGCTACCAAACAAAGGCACATAACACGGGGGGAATGTCTTTTTCCTTTCTCCCACGTGGACCAAACACTAAAAAATTGGAGAATGAATAGTAAATGAGTGCTTTTATAGAGGTCGGCCACCCCCTTCCATCATTTCAAGAGTTTGGACCAGTTAAAACCCCCAACTTAGGGGTTTGGACTAGTTAAACTCCCCTCCTTGGGGGTTTGGACCAGTTAAACCCCCAAGGAAGGGGGTTTGGATTGGTTAACCCCCCACCTTGGGAGTTTGGACTGGTTAAACCCCAAGATGGAGAGTTTTGAATGGTTAAAACCCTCACCCTCTGAGTTTGCCCCGGTTAAACCCGCTAATGGCCACTTTGGGCCAGTTAAAACCCCCTAATGGGGTATTTGGACTGGGTAAACCCCCATCCTTAGCATTTGGACTGGTTAAACCCCAAATGGGGTACTTTGGTCCGGTTAAAACCCTAAATGGGGTACTTTGGTCCGGTTAAAACCCTGAATAGGGTATTTTGGTCTGGTTAAAACCCTAAATAAGGTATTTGGTCTAGGTAAACCCCCCATTCCATGGGTTTGGACAAGTTAAACCTCCTAATGAGGCTTTTGGTCCGGTTAAACCCCAAGTGGGATATTTGGTCCGGATAAACTCCTTATTTCATGAGTTTGGACCGGGTAAAACCTTGGATGGGTACCTTTGGACTGATTAAAACCCTGGGTTGGCCCCTTTGGACCAAATAAAAGGTTCCGGGGCTCTATAAACACACCCCAGTGGGACCCAGAACACAGTGAACAAACGGACAACACCCTGAAGAATCCCACGAGAGAAGACTTGTGCTTGTGCTTGTGTTTGTGTTCGTGCCTGCGCTCAGAGTGAGGGTATGTTCTAAAATTGTCCCTTCTTAAGGCTGAGTATGTGCACTTGTGATCCTTGTGATTTATGTAACTTCTTCGAGAAAAATAATATGATCCCCCAACTCCCAGTTTTTGTAAAAAGGTTATTGTGAGCAAGGTTTGACAAATCAGTACAATACGTTCCGTATCGCATGTACCAGATCATATCAGTCGGTGACTACTACGACTGGTGCGTGGTACGCAACCGGTACACTACTCATATCTTTTTAAATATTTTATGTTTTATTTTATATCTAGTTTGTCTTGATAGTAAGTTGGTTGAAAATGGTTCACTTTAACCATACGTCTCAGGTTCGAAACGTGCAGGGAGCATGTTTTTCTCTTTTTTTAGAAATCAAGGCCAAAAGAATTTTAAAAAACATGTGCACTTCTACGATTCAAACCGAAGACCATCCGATTGAACAACAAACACCTTAACCAATTGAGCTAATAAAGAATATGTATTATTTTACTTATAATAGATATATCAAATGTCTTCTTTTGTCTGGATACGCAGATAAAGCCCGATAGCGGAAAAATTACAAATAAACCCCCAATTGAGGAAAAATTACAAGTAAGCCCCTAATTGAGGAAAAATTACAAATAAATCCTCAATTGAGTAAAATTACAGATAAATCACTGATTGAGGAAAAATTGCAAATAAACCCCGATAGAGAAAAAATTGTAGATAAACCCCCAATTGAGGGAAAATGCAAGTAAACCCCCCGATTGAGAGAAAATTGCAAATAAATTCCCGATTAAGAAAAAAATATACATAAACTCTCGATTGAGAAAAATTGCAAATAAACACCCGATCGAGAGAAAATTGCAAACAACCCCAGATTAGGAGAAAAGCCACTAATCTGAACCAGGTCGCAATTAGACATTAAATGAGAAGTCAAGCCGTAAATAAACTCTGAACTTCCTAGAGGCTATTCAAACATGTCCACCCAGTCCGGACATTTCAAAAACACCACTATCCTTCCCAATAAGTGTATAAATGCCTCACCCTCACAAGAGATGAAACACGACAGTCGCAAGTGTGCCTTTGGCATCACGACCAACATCGTATTGGTCAACGATTTTCTTTGGCAATTAATCAAGGGTGTTTCGATTTTGTACTGATGTAAATAAACATCGACTACGGTCGGTGGGGAATTGCCTAATACTCGAACCCTAATCGTCTAATAAATCCAATTCACGGAATAAACAACACACATGCTATTTAAATAGCTAACAAATGTGCGTTCATGTTCAATAAATAAGCATTTCATTTTCATTTTGAACATCATTTATTTTTAGATAATTAATTCTATGTTCAACAGCGCCTTACCTTGTCGCCTAAGCAATAAGGCAATGAGCCACCGCCTTAATCGCCTTGGACGCCTTAACAACTATGCGTGGGACAAATTGAATAAATAAACACAGGAGAGTTATAACCCAAGAGATTAACTGGAGGGCAAGCATAAACCAAGTAGAAATTATCTAATTGTCAATAGACTAATTGTCAAGGGTCCCACACAGGCCACGAGGTCCTGAATGCAAACATGGGCAATCGGAGGGCAAGTAGGCATAGGAGAGATAGAACTCAATAAACTAATTGGAATTGGCTCAGGGATATAATAGGAAGGCTTAACATAACTTTGGCCTAGTGATAAAATCAGCCTAACCTCTAACCTAAACCACAATGATAAGGACAAGGGAGTAGACGCAAGGGTGAACCTGAAGGTGGATAAGGAATAAGGAATGAAAAATGAGAAGAGGAGAGCAGAAGGGAATATGACAATGCTTTCTCTCAGCAGCACCATCTGGCCATACATGTGATGTTAGTTCGCATCAAGGTTTTTTAGAAAAAATACCATGTAAAGGTCTGAACTTAAATCTAAAACGTAGGCATTGAATTGAGGGAAGCCTCCATACATAGAGGGAAAGTGCCCACAAATCATCTAATGTGGAACTACTTGTGGTTTAGTCTCATATTACATATCCATGGGCGTCTCACCTCTATATATGTAGAGGATTCTCTCAACTCAGTGCCTAAATTTTGGGTTGAGTTAGGACCTCTAACACGGTATCAAAGTGGGCTTAGCCATTAAATCCATATGTGGTCACTTGGCCCTACCCATGATGTGACCCAAACTAATTTGTTCAGCACGAGGGAGGGTGTTGTGGTTTAGTCCCATATCGGATATCCATGGGAGTCTCACTTCTATATATGTAGAGGATTCTCTCAACTCAATGTCTAAGTTTTGTGTTGAGTTCGGACCTCTAATCTCAATAGAAGGGAAAATTATTAAGAACATGGGCCTTTTATGACAATTTTGTCAAAACTAGAAAGGCTATTCTATGAGTATTCACCAAAATTCTAGCTTAAAAAAAGATAAAAACATTTCTAGATATAAGTATGTGCTTTTAAAGAAGAAAATAAACAAGTATTACTGCAAATCCCAAGGATCCAACAAAAAATTACTCATTGCTTATAACCTCTGAGAATTAAGCTAATGAAAGAGATGCAAAAAATAGTTTAAAAATACTAACTTCCCAAAAATTCCAAAGCTGGTTGTGCAAGCAACTCCATAATGGAGATGAACAGAAGTTAGGCTGCCCATTATACGCTTCATAACTCACGCCAATTTTGTTGCATTCAAGACCATCTAAGGTAAAGCGTACTCTTTCCAACAGCATCCACTTTGAGAAGTCCATCCCAGTGTTTTGAGAATGACCTACTGTACCCTTCAGCAAATACAAAACTCTTAAAAACAAAGCAAAAAACTGCATTAATCCTAATAAAAAAAACTATAGACGTCTGTCTTTGCATATGGTTAAAAGTCATGTAGCCTCTTGATATGTTAATAACGAAGTCAGTATATAATGGGCAATATATCAAAATCAGTATGGAAGAGTTTGAAATCAGATAAAACTGGAAAGCAATAAATTCACAAAGCTACAACAATTACTTATCTCCTATTTGCTTGTATAGAATTGATTAATGTATGATACTTCCTCCAATGGAAACGATGAAGACAAAGCCTCAATAAACTGAGATCCAAGAAAATACTTGTAGCACCCGCTTATTTTCTCGAGCTAATCGAGATTTAAACAAAGGGAATACTCCCTAGACATCGCAAGACGGCATAGCCCCGAGGACACCCTGCTGGCCAAGCCGTGGGTGGAAACCGGAGCATTTTGCCATATCTTATGGCACAACAGAACAAGTGGGGACCACCCCGAATGCTTGGCAAGCGACACCACACTGGCCATCTTATAGCATACGGGCCCGACCCGAGACCCCGAAAACACGCCGTGCACGACGGCACACAACGTAAAAAAGGGGGGACTCCCAAAGTGCCTTCTACAAGCAGCCCGACGTCGACGGCTTCAACAGCCCGGTCAAACTCGGGTTTCGGAGTCCCTAGCAGGGTACAGCCGGGTCACGGTTTCCCGATCCACCGCGATCAAGTGAGGACGCGACGTACAAGACAACTATGTTCTAAAGGCACTCTTTGTAAAGACCGCGTTCAAGTGCAGTCCCGACAGATGACAGAAACCACCGAACCAGGTGGCCTCTTTGGGACAACACCCTACCCAGTCTGGTTGGGCTCCTGACGCCGCGCCCACCTCCACCGAACCAGAAGAGGTTCGCCGGCGACGCCACCGGACCAGGTGGTCCTCCCTAGTGCCCTCAGCTCCCCATCCACCAATCGGACCAGGTGGTCCTCCCCAGGCTGGGTTTGGTCCGCCTAAACCCCTCCCCGGAGGGGTTTACGCGGACTAGAGGCTGGGGTTATTTTGTAAAAAAAAAGATTTTTTTTTTGTTTTGGATGGGTTTAGGCGGACCAACTCTAGGGGCTGGGTTGGTCCGCCTAAACCCTGGGTTTAGGCGACCAACCTGGGGGTCCAGGCTGGTCCACCTAAACCCTTAAGGGTTGGCGCGTACCGGGGCTGGGGTTTTTAGTAAAAAAAAACTTTTTTTATTTTACCAAGGGTTTAGGTGGACCAGCCTGAGGGGGTCAGGCTGGTCCGCCTAACCCCCCCCCCCCCTCTCAGGCTGGTCCGCCTAAACCCCCCCCCCCCCAGGGGGTTTAGAGGGAGAGAGAGGGGGGGCGGTCCCACCCTATAAAAACCCAATTTTACCCCTTTTTTGTCCCCATTCTGACACAGTGTGACTACAAGGAGACTAAAGGATACGGGGTTGGACTGGCCGACAGATCACTTGTGAGTGTGGACCCGACGGTTGACGCGTGTGACGTTGCACCGCCAAGACTCCATCGTTGTCGAATCCTTCAGCGCACGAATATGCCGGTCAACTTCGCACGAATCGCACGAACTGGGAGCAACTGGGGCTGGGAGATGGTCGTGGGGCCGTTGGGATGGGAGGAGGGCGCGCTCCCCAAGGGGGTTCGCCCTCCTCGGGGCGCGACTGCGCCCGGGGCAAACTTTGGTCTTCTTTTGTTGTATGGGGGTGTCCTTTAAAGGACACAGGGTCCTAGGATGCTGGGATTAGCCCGTGGGGGCTGTTGTTGTCGGGTCGTAGCTGCCGCTCACAAGGTGTTCGGATAAATTCCCGACACACCTCGGGTTGTCGAACGGCCTGAGTAACTAGCTGAGGGGCCTTACAATTGGCCTTGGGGGGGTACAAGTCTGGGGAAGGCGCTTTGGGCGTGTGGGCCCTGCCTTAGTAGTATATGCCGCGTTGTAAGGCGGGTTGACACAGTAGCCCCGGGTTACCCCGGAAGTTAAAAGTTCACGGCTCATTGCCGCGTATCTGAGGGTCGGGGATGGCCCCGACTTACTGGAGGGTTGCTGTAGAACCCGGCTGGTATGTTGGAACCGCGGCTCGGCCCGCGGTTTGCTGTAGAAGGGCTGGACCATATGCGCCCACAAGGTGTTCGGGGAAATGCCCGACATACGCGTGTGAGCCGTATACACGCGCTGCGGGCCTCCAAAGCCTGTGGTTGACTTAGTTAGGTCTTCCTTTGACCTTGGAGAGCTGGAAGAAGGTGTCTTGGGGTAAGCCCCGGCCTTGTTGCTGGGTGCCACGTGGCGCAGCTTGTAGTCGGGACGCCTCCGGGTTAGCCCGGGTGGCTGTGTAGAATGCGGGAAAAGCCCGCCACTGAGCGATCGGGAGTAGTCCCAATCAATTGTTGATGTCGCCGTACGTCACGGCTAGCTGGTTGGGACCCTTGGTTGGGCTGACAAGTTGTAGGAGAGGCCGAGTAGTCCATGCCTTAAACGTGTTCGGGAAAATTTCCGAACCCTTATCCTTTCATATTTTGCTGGGAAACTATCTGGGTACAACCGACATATGGGAGAACACATTACACCATGAAGTGCATGCAGCTGATGAGTGATTAATTGTACTGATATAAAGTCCATTATTTTTTAGATTAATTTACATCTTACATTTAGTTAATTATACACAAATACAGCTTATTTCCTCAACCCTCGATTTATATACAATGCCAATGTAAATGTTGATGACGAGGTGCTTCAAGGCACCTTAAAAGTCATTGATCGTTTATTGAGGATACCAGAAAACAAGCTTCAGGCCGAGCTATAAGTTGGCCTTTATTGATTTTATCAATAAGACAAAAAGAATTTACTTAATTCCTTATGTTAATTTGTTACTTTATCCTTATAGATGAACAGTTATAGAATGAGAACTGGGACATATTCTGACTCACAATTGCAATACGATGTGGGAAGAGTGAGCCCAGGTATGCTAAATCTTTGCGCTTAAATTGAGTCAACATATATTACTACATCATGAAGAATTGATCTTCATTTACATCTTACATTTATTTGTTCATGGTTGGTGGAACAGCTGACTGGCGGATAATGGTAAACAATAGAGATTTGAGCAGTAATGCATTGGTTTACTTTGCAACTAGGGTGCTGAGTCAGACAACATCAGCAAGTCAATGTGAAAGGAATTGGAGCATGTTCAACCTTATACACTTAAAGGTTCAATTAAAGGCTGAACGGCTAGAAAATTTGATTTACTACCACTATAACATGAAGTTGAGAATAAAGAACATGAAGTTGAGACATCAGTTGAGGGACAAACGCATCGCAGACGATACAACTGACGAAATTGATGTGAACGCATTATTTGATGGTGACAATCCCTTGCAGTCTTGAGTTCAAGTACGAGCGCAAGTTGATGAACACATTTTTGATCCTCAGGACAAAACATGGGCAGAGAGTATATTGGATAGAGATGAGCCAAGGGATCCAGAATTCAGAGGATCAACAAAAAGGCCAAGAGTGACTCATGAGCACCAGAGAGAGGAAAAGCCTTTGTTTGTTGATGACACTGAGCGACAGCCTGAGATTGAGCCAAGTAGATACTTAGAATCAGATAGCAGGCTAGTCACTCCTAGAATGGAAGCAACCTCCATCCTTAAGAAGAAGTACATCAGTGCATGAGATGAGTGAGAGGACTACTGTTGCTCCTCGAGAGGACCCGACAATTGAGCAGATGAAGCAAATTTATGTGAGACACATGCCACGGAAAAAAGAATTGATTTCAAAGATGAACGAGATGGTCACACCAAAAGAGGAGAAAAAAAAAAGAGCCAAAGGCTAGAAGGCGGTTTCTTATGGTTCTGATGATGATGATGATGAAGCACCGAATGATGATCCCAATGCAGCTACAGGTGCTACTACTGGCGATGGCATGTATGCACCTACTTCCTCCTTCCACACTGACACGGCCAGAGGATACAGTCATAGTGAAGGAAGATATGATTCACAGAGCCAATATAGACATCCATTAAGTTATGGAGGTGGCCAACACGAATCAGGCATGTATGGGTGGGGTCATCAATCAGGATTCTAATTCCATCCAATTCCAGCCAATAGCAATTATGGGCCAGCATCCTCTTCTAATCCTCAAGGTTCTACTTCTTATGTTGATTCTAGATTCCAATCGAGCCAACAACCTTATACTCCAAGAGGGATCCAAAGAGGGATGCACGACTTGACTGCATTATTGTTTGGTTACAGTGAATATACAGAATATATGTAGCATTTTTATGGGTATCAACAGTAGAAGCCAGACGATGAGGGAGAAGGTTCTTCCAGCTATTATAGATATTAATGCATCATTATTTGTAATGAGGGGGTTTGTAATTTATAAGTGCTCCGTATGTTGTGGGATCTTTTATGAGCTTACTAGTTGTTGTAGAACTTTGCTCTGTATGCAGAAGAACGATATTGTAATTTCAATATCAAAGTTTGCAATGGCATTATTTTGGATTTGATAGGTGATATTCCCAAATTGTAGTGCCCTGTTTTTCAATGAATAGAGCATGTTGAGGCTTGCTTTCCATGTTTTCATCTACCAGTTACTTTCCATCAAAAAAAAAAAGAAAAGAAAAAAGAGGAAAAAAAGGAGAGAAAAGAAGAAAAAAGCGAAGAAACAAATAATATAATCTCCCTCGTAAAGGTTCACATAGGCGCAAACTATGTTAACTTTTTATGCGCTTATGTGAACTTTTAAGTGCCTATGTTAAGTGTAACATAGACGCTTAAAGGTTCACATAGGCGACTATTATGTGAACTTTTTATGCGCCTATGTTAAGTGTAACATAGGCACTTAAAGGTTCATATAGACGCAAGCTAAGTTTAACATAGTCGCCTATGTGAACTTTTATGCGCCTATGTGAACATAGGCACTTAAAGGTTCACATAGGCGCAAGCTAAGTTTCACATAGTTGCCTATGTGAATTTTTTATGTGCCTAAGTGTAACATAGGCGCAAGCTAAGTTTAACATAGTCGCCTATGTGAACTTTTATACGCCTATGTGAACATAGGCACTTAAAGGTTCACATAGGCGCAAGCTAAGTTTAACAGTCGCTTATGTGAACTTTTCATGCGCCTATGTTAAGTGTAACATGGGTGCTTAAAGGTTCACATAGGCACAACTTAAGTTTAACATAGTCGCCTATGTGAACTTTTATGCACCTATGTTACACTAAAAGTTCACATAGGCGCAAGAGACTGAAAAACTAAGTTTAACATAGTCGCCTATGTGAACTTTTTATGCGCCTATATTAAGTGTAATATAAGAATTGTCCAGGATCCCAATGCTATAATGCCTGTTGCATTTGTCTCATTCAAAACCCGGTGGGGGGCTATTGTATGTGCTCAAACTCAACAATCAAGTAACCCAACATTATGGTTGACAGAGTGGGCTCTTGAACCACGTGATGTGTACTGGCCTAATCTTGCAATCCCATTTGTTAAACTCACAATCCGGAGGTTGATAATGGCTGTGGCAATGTTCTTTCTTACATTTTTCTTTATGATACCAATTGCATTTGTTCAGTCTCTTGCAAGCATTGAGGGCATTGAGATAATTGCACCATTCCTAAGACCCATTATTGAGATGTAAGTTTTTTCAAGTTCCTTCTGTGGTGTTTGTCTTTTTTTTATTTTATCTATTGCAATCGGTTATTAAAAGGAAATCAATTGTTTCTGTTGATTTATGTGCATGCTTCACCTTTTTGTCAGTGTTTTTCCCCAATTTTAGTCATAGCGATCTAATAAAGCAAAAAATGAGTTGGGTCAATCTACTTTCTTCCTGACTCATGCTTTTCCACAAACTTTGTTTGAATCAACTTGAACCAGGACCATTTTTTTTAAAAAATAGCTTTTTATGTAAATCACTTTATTGAATTTTAGACATGTAGATTTATGGATTTCTTACAATTCAAACTATAACTCCACTCGTAAAGTGGTTATCTTCTCCTTGAGGGGAGAAAGTCTTGCTCGAGGGTAAGAGGGGAATTCGCGTCCGATTTCACCCAGTTTCAGGCGTATCGGGCTGAAATGCCCGAAATCGGAATCGGTTTCATCCGAAACAATTAAAATATTTTTTTTAGTTTCCGACCTGCTACAGTTAGCAGGTCCGGTTTCATATCATTCTGGTTCGAAACCGATACGTTTCGATAAAATCGAAACGTTTCGGCTGAAACTGCCATCCATGGCCATTGGTGGACAAGATAGGGGACTGATTATCAACACAAAGTGGCCAAAAGACAATTAATAGATCCTTTTACTAATGTGACCCTTAAGGGGATGTCCTACTAATGGTCACTCTTAAGCGGATGTAGAGTCTCCAAGTTCAATATGTAGTACTGGCCGATTTTGTACCGGTACCGAAGGTGACCGGTCTAGTTCAGCTGGTTCCGGTACCAGACTGACCAGTCCTTTAAAGAAAAGGAAGATGAGTTCTTTTTCCAAGAAAAGAGGATTAATTTACCAATTCAACCAATAATTTTACATAGAGTTTGAAATCTCCTGTTAAAGTTTAAATATACTTGCGATTCGGGGTTACATTTTTATAAACTTAATGTGCAGGTACTTCCATATTTTAGGGGAACCGGTTTGAAGTTCCGGTACTGGAACTGGTATCGGAACCGCCGCTAACCGGTTTCGGAACCAGAACAGGTGTTGTGGTTCAAAACCCTCTAGCATAAGTTTGTTCATCTACTTGTGATCTAGATCATCCAACTGCACTTGGGAAAAGAACTAGAGAATGCACCAAACACCTAATTTCCAAGTATGTTAACTACTTACATATATCCCCTCTACATCCTTTGTATCTACCATCTCCTCTCTTCCTCGTTCATTCATAGAAGTTGTAAGAGAGATACAAGGTGGGTATGTACAATGGATGAGGAAATGACCATAAAAAATGATATTTGAGAGCTTGTACACACCAAAAGGGAAGAAGTTGGGTGGGTCTAAGTGGGTATCCATCATCAAATACAAATCAAATGGGACTGTTGACAAGTACAAGGTAAGGCTATTGGCAAACAAATTCACTTAGACATATACAGTAGATTACCCAAAGACTTGGCTGTCCATTATCCATGTGACTTATAGCAGCCGGATACAAAAATGCTTTCCTAAATGAAGATCTATAGGAATTAAGTATATATGCAACCCCCACAGAGGTATGACCCCAAAGTGAAAATATAGATGTTAAAGAAAGCTCTATATGGGCTAACCTCCCTAGAGATCCAGGCTCGCAATTTCATTTTGGCTGCATTTAGGTGAATGTTGATCATACTCTTTTTGTGAAATGACAAGATGGAAAAGTTACCATCTTCCTTGTATATGTGAATAGCATGGTAATAATTAAGTCGACAATGAGAAGATCAAATGGTTGAAAAGTAACTTTTTTTTGAAAGTGGGTTGAAAAGTAACTTTGCTAGGAATTCAAGAAAAAGGACCTAGGACATCCAAGTACACACTGGATTTGCTGCAAGAAACTGACAAGGTGAGTTGTAAAGAAGCTCCTACTCCTATGGAGAGTGGCCACAAGTTGATTGGACTAGAGGGGGGAGCTTCTCTCTGAAGGTGAAAAGGGAATGTAATAAAGATTAGTGGGGAAACATCTCTACATAACTCTCACCACGGAAGACACCACATATACTGTGAGTATGGTCAACCAGTTTGTGCACACAAACTCCTCACTTGAAGGCTGTGGGTATGAATGTGATACATCAAATCATGCACAGGAAAAGGACTCATTCACTAGAAGTAGTATTCTGAGCATTGAGGAGTATGTCAATGCTGATTGGGCACGTTCACAGTATGATAGCAGGTCAACTACAGGATATTGCACATACGTGGGAGGCAATCTAGTGACTTGGAGAAGCAAGGAGTAGTTTATTAGTGTAAAGCCAAGTGTAGAAGCCAAAACTATAGTGCCACAGCATGTTAGTTAGCTAAAGTTCTTGTGACTGTCATGACTGAAGATCCTACTCCAAGACATTCATCTCGAAGTTGAACTCCTGAACAAACTCCATTGCAACAAGGCAGCTATCAACATTGCGAACAATCCTGTGCAACATGATAGGACAAAGCACAAAGAAAACAATCATCATTTCATCAGGAAAAGGTTGGATGCTAGAAGTTTCGCCTTCCCAATATTTGTTCAGAAGATCAAGTGGTTGATGACTTTGCGAAATGGTTCTTAAGAGATCAGTTTGCTTCTGCTTTGTCCAATCTGCACACAACTGATGTCTATGCCCAACTTGAGGGGTGTAGAAAGGGACCAGACCTGAACCCTCAAGACAATTTGGTACTTGAACGGTGATTAATGGTGATTTTGTTCATCTCCTGGTCTATTCTGATGCTCAATCGCCATAACCCTTATTCTCACATTATCTAATTCTAATTTTGACTCTTTTGATAGGTCAATTTTCTGCCAATGTCAATTATTTCTTTCATTTTTCTAAGGATTGGCCTGAATCATGCTCCCCAAGATACTCAGTTGGAATAATAAAAAGTCGGCTCATTTTTCTGTTTACAGGGCAAGGTATCCTGTAAAATCAGAGGAAACCAATAGATGAATCTTACCCATGGCAGAGACAAGACCCACATTCAAATCAAGAATAACTAAAAAATGACTTAGAGGCAACCCCACTCTTTTTGATTCATTGCCAGCCAGTTTATACATTTTCACTATTTGTGAGGGGACTCAACACTTTCATGTGAATATTTATGTCCATATAGTTGCCCCATATTTTACAGTCTTCTGCTAGGAGGGTTAGCTTCTATGTGGACAATACCACACAAACCATTACCAATCCAATTCTTCCTAAATTGGCACAGATCCTTCAAATTATCAAAAATATGATCACGACTGTGATGACTAGTTTAAGCTTCCAGCTTAATACAAGAGGTTCTCCATAGAATCTCCAACTCATTCTTCAATTCTGTTGGGCAAGCTCTTGGTCCAATGTTTATTATGGGTTTATGGAGATTGTTGCTAAATTTGGCTACATGTAACAAAGAGTAGATAACAAATTATTGGCCAGCAAATTCATCAAAGCATTCAATCGCAACATCTAAAATGCATATACCAGACCACGGCACTCCTTTGGCAGATGATTACAGTCAGTAAACTCAATCTATTGCATACAACTGAAGTGTAGAACTTTAGGTGAATAATAAGAGAATGAAAATTCATGACCATACTTGAAATAACCTTCAAAATTAATCATAAACAATATCATAAAATACAGAATGAAACGTCATTTTATTAATTCCCCTAAAAATGATATCATACCAATTGTGGAGTTACAAGATAAAAGTCTTCAAATGACGGGATACTTGTATAGCCAACAAAATCACCAATGAGACTAACCCTCAAGAAATTGTCAGTGGACAGTGCTGTCCTATTTTCGGGACCAACAATCACCTCCTGCAATGAAACATGAAGTACACAGGCAACAAACATTGAATCCATTATCAGATTTGAATACATAAAATAGTTAGTTATCTAAGTTCACCACAAATGCAGGCATTACTTCAGGGAATAGACAATTCAATGATAACGACCAAGAATATCAGAAACAATCAATTTAATTATGGATAACGTTAGCCCATGTTATCTGCACTTTCGTAGGAAGACTTTTTTCTCCCTCTTAAAGATGGATTTCATAGATTGTACATCCAAGTAGCAAGCTGCCACACAAAAGGAACCAAGCACAAAAGAGGACACCAAAAGGTGTCCAAAACAGAAGTGCATATGAAAGAGGGAAACACAGGTGCCAAACCTTGTGGATGATACCACATCTCCAAACACAAAAAGTGAATTTACAAACATATATCTCTGTCAGCCCTCAAAAAAGATCCTAACCACAACCAAAACACCAGCTTTACAGAAGACAGCTCCACAATAATATGACAACCCCCTAGTCCCCTACAAACCCAGGTTACAGAGTGAAACAGAATTGGGGCCTCCTTGAGCATACCTGGTCACGGCCCACTTGATCACTCTGTCACAGACAAACCTCACCAGGTGGACGTCAGCCTTGTTCCTCCTATTTTTTGAGGGGCTCCATAGTAACAGACGGTTCAGAGGAATAGCTGGTGCAACTGAAAAAAGCCACCATACTCCCCAGCATCCTTCTAGGGTTTCCTTTTACCCAGTAAGTCTGCAGTATCATAGAAGGAACCAATACGATGGATCAAGGACCAAAAAGGAATTGTATGCTCTACTTGAAGGGGGAAGTCAGCATGTCACCCCTTCTCTTGGACATTTTTAACCCTGAAGTGTAGGACTATGGCACAGGCAGCTCTTAGCGAGGCCCATTAAGACTCTAACCAGCACCACATCAGTGACCAGTCAGCATCCTTGCAACCACAACCATGGTCAATTCCCACACTGCCAAATCAATGGTCAAGTTAGTAGCCACATCATTAGCAATGTGTCACCGGCGCACCGCATCACCAACGAGGAGCCCCACAACACCAAGTCAGCAGTATGTCACCACTGATACCAATATGTGGAGCCAGCAATTATGCAGTCTGGGCAACCACACTCTAGTAAATTTAGAAACCAGCAAGCTTTGCGACCATGTTGATGATATCATTCCTCTGACAGTGTTGCAATCTTTTTCTTAACCACCTCTCTTGTCTGCACAGTCCAGCCCACTGAAGACCTCCTGGCTCGAGCACTTTTGAGTATGTATCATGAGGCATGGTACATGACTGAGACAGAAATTATAGCACACATCCTTATTCATTTGACCCCTCACTTCAACATGATATTGGGACTCTCCCTCCTCTTGTGCTCACCGATCATACCCAGCTCACACCTATATTCAAAGAATAACACATGGAATTTCGAATGGGATCAGGTAGGCCTGATCCCAATCTTGATTGAACCGGATGGACCAATCAAATGGAAGTGAGCAACCGCATTTAAAAAAAAAAGAAAAAAGTATACTCATTAATTAAAATAGTTTTATTAAGCAAAATAGTATACTTAATAAATAAAAAAGTATGTAAACAAATACAAAAATATCTAATGCATTTTTATACAATGACATTTCTCCTAACAAGCCAAGATCGACCAGTTTGTAGAAGAATTGGCTGGTCCACATCTGATTTGGCCAATGTCAGGCCGATTTGTGTGTGTGTGTGTGTTTGTGATTGTGGTTGGTTTTAAGGATAAAAATAACATTAGCCATTACAAATCCCAATCTGGACCAGCCAACTCCAAGTCAGATAGGTCAATCATGCATTCCACGGAGGTAATGAGGTTGGTATTAAGTACCGAAATCAGATTGGCCACTACCAATCCCAATCTGGATCATCCAACTTCAATCCAGATAGGCCAATCATGCATTCCCCGAAGGTAATGGGGTTGGTTTTAAGGACCGAAATCAGATTACCCACCACCAATCCCAATCTGGATCATCCAACTTCAATCCAGATAGGTCAATCATGCATTCCCTGAAGGTAATGGGGTTGGTTTTAAGGACCAAAATCAGATTAGCCGCTACCAATCCCAATCTGGATCGTCCAACTCCAATCCATATGGGTCAATCATACATTCCATGGAAGTACCTAGGAGTAATCAACTCTATTAAGAGGTTATCCTCTCTTATTAGAGAAAACATTAATAGAATTCTATTCCACCTTATCTCACCAGTGAGCTGAGCTTGATGTGATGATACCACTAGAATCTTCTAGTTCCGAAGGCCACATCATCCTGAAGAGATACCAAGATACTGGTAGAGAGAGAAGAGCAGATGCAGGGCACACAGTTTGAGGAGAAAAGGGCACAGCCATACATAGGCCAGCAACCTCTCTCTCTCTCTCTCTCTCTCTCTCTCTCTCTCTCTCTCTCTCTCTCTCTCTCTCTCTCTATATATATATATATATATATATATATATAAACATAAATAAAAGAATAAAAACAGAAGAGAACGAACAAGAAACGGTAAAATATCTAAACTATCCCTGTCCACACTGCACCTGAAGCTGAGCATAGATGTAATCATGCACAGCTTGGACAGAGTAGAAGCAAACTGATCCTAGGACAAACTCTTGGTAAGCATATTGGAGACTTGATCATCAGATAAGACAGAAGGCAAAAAGATCTTGCCCGACTCAAGTTTTCCCGAATAAAATACTGATCAATCTCAATATATTTTGTGCGGTTATGCTGAACTAGATTGTTGGCAATATTGACAGCGGCCTTAGTGTCAAAGTAGAGCTTTATAAGAAGGTGAACTTGAACACCGAGACCCTGTAGAGTTTCAGCCATGACATGTTTTGTCACTCCATGCGCCATAGCCCAATATTCAGCTTCAACACTAGAGCAAGCATACACAGTCTATTTCTTACTCCACCATGTCACCATATTACCACCAAGAAAAGTGCAATAACCTGTGGTAGACCACTGATCACCATGAGAATCAGCCAAATCGACATCTATAGAACCTTAATATTCAAATGTATTGCCTTAGTTATACAAAAGACTTTTCGTTGGATAGGACTTAAACATATCTGAAGATGCACCCCACAGCTTTCATATGGGGTACACGAGAAGCATGCAAACAATGTCTAATAACACTCACAATATATGCAATGTCAAGCCACATAAAAGACAAATAGAAAAGATGGCCCACAAGCCATTGGTACAACCCATTTTGAGTTTCCAATAAAGGGTCCCCTTGAAGTCACACAGGCCATGATTCACTTCTATGGGAGTATAGACTGGCTAACACCCCAACTTCCCGATTTTTAGAGCAAATCCAAGGCATACTTACACTGGCATACGTAAATGTCATGTTGAGACCAAGCCACCTCAATGCGAAAGGAAAAACTCATCCCAAGTCTTTTATTTCAAATCCTGCGCAAGCATTGTTGGTAGTATCGGCCGAAACCGATACATTTCGGCCGGGACCGAAACAGTTTCGGACCTGCTCACTATAGCAGGTCTGAAACTTAAAAAAAAACTTTTTAAATGGTTTCGGGCGAAACCGATACCGGTTTCGCCCGAAACGGAACTCAACCGTTTCGGTCCGAAACTGGACGGTTTCGGCCGAAACCGGACGTGCTCACTGTAATTTTTGTCTTTTTTGAATGTTTTGAACCGATTTCGGCCGAAACCGAAACCGGTACGTTTCGGTTTTGATCCTGGCCGAAACCGGTACTGCCATCCTTGTGCGCAAGAGCATCATTCAACTTGTTGATTTCAGCTTTGTGATCACCCGCAATAATCATGTTGTTGACATATACAAGTAACACCACAATCTCTCCATCTTGCCGTTTTATAAACAAGGTATGATCAAAATTACCGTGGGTATAACCAAAACAAACCATGGCAGCACAAAATCTCTCAAATCAGTCTCTTAGGGACTGTTTGAGCCCATACAATGCCTTCTTTAACCTGCACACTCTCACCCGGTGTCAAGTCCAAGCAGCATCTGCATATAGACTTATTCTTAAAGAGCACCATTAAGGATTACATTTTTCAAATCCAATTGATGAAGTTCCCAAAAGAACCGGAAAACAAGAGAGAGAATGATTCTCATAGACTTCCAACTCAGCCATAAGAGCAAAGGCCTCCACATTCTCAATGCCATATGTCTAAGTAAAGCTCTTGGGCACCAACCATGCCTTGTACCTCTGCACAGTACCATCGGAATTATACTTGACGGTGTACACCTAGTGTGAGTGTGTGACCCTACTGTTGTGATTTAGTCCTATATTGGATATCCATGGGAGTCTCACCTCTTTATCTATAAGCTCCACTTTGATTGGGGGATAGACTAAAAGTAAGTTAACTCAACTAGATTAGATTGTTGCAGAGTTAATCCACTTTTAGTTTGATATGCATTGGGTTAGAGTTAACCAACCATTTGAGGTGGGTTTTGAATTCCAGATTAAATCCTGGTTAACCATGTTTTTAGCCTAGTTATCTTGTTCCACCTATCAAAGTAAAAAAGTGTTAACCCAGGGATAAAAAACAGGCTAACTCCTACTTATCCCCCAATCAAAGTGGAGCTAAAGGATTCTCTCAACGCCTAGGTTGGGTTAGAGTTCAAGCCTTTAACATGAGGAGATCTAGTGCAGGCCCATCCTTAGTGACATTAGACAGTTCTTGGTAGGAAGAACCAGGTGAGGCACATACATTATCCTTTGACATAGGCAAAGGAATCAGTAAAGAAGAAGGCTCATGAAGACAAGAAGTATCCTCTACCAAAAGAGGTGACTTAAAATGAAAATATGATTCAGACTCAAAGGAGTTAGCCCAATAGGATACTTCTTCAAAATAGGAATGTACATACATACTTCTTCAAAATAGCACATACATACTTCCTTCAAGTTTCAAGGTCCAGACATTTTTAACCCTTTTGAGTGGGAGTGTATCCCAATAGGATGCCATGAATGGTGAGAGGATCCAACTAAGTTAAACCAAGATTAAGATAGTAAATGAAGCAGAGACAACCAAAAACACGTAGAAAAAGGAAAAGCAATAGATGGTTAGGATGAAGAACATGAAGAGGTGACTAATTTCCAAGGATTCAAGATGGCATTCAATTAAAAACACGGTAGATAACGAGAATAGTATCAACCCAAAATTTCTTGAGCAAATTATATTTTTTTTGAAAGTGGGTAGTATCACTAATGTATAAAGAAAAGGAATGTACAAGTAGAGGCTGTCACAACCCAAAAAGACAACCCCAAAAACCTATACAAAAGAATTCCACATAAAGAGTGTGTGGATCCACCTAACTCCCCAAACAGCCAAAAAGAAGAGAAGTAGGGGAATTCACATTACAAAGAGTAACAACTCATTCCCTTACTCTAGCACAAACAAAAGAAGCAACAATGTCCTCATCCCGAGACTCCCTCCTAAATATCCAATTGTTCTGCTCCCCCCACAGTGTTCATAGTGCGGTGCGAAGGATGAGCCACCACACCATCTATCAGTCCAGAGAGGGCAAGGTCTATCCCAATACCTAAGCAAGTGGTGAACATCACAACTCTGGGTGATGTTGCAACTAGTCCTTCTAAAGATCTCCCTCCACACCCCCTGTAAGTAGGAGCAACCTACAAATAGGTGGTCAGGGACTCGTCGTCCTCACCACAGAGACATCAGGTAGATAAAACGCCCGAAAGGAAGCGGGACAATCTATCTCGGGTCAGTAACCTCCCATGAGAGACTCTCCATTCTAAAATCTTCACCTTCAAGGGGCTCTTCGGTCTCCATACCTGATCATGAAAGTAGTGGCGAACCCCTCCATCTGAGATGACAATATATACTGATCTGAGTATAAATAAGCCTCCCTCCTCCCACCTCCAAACCCACACATCCTCATTGTCCCGAGAACGATAGGTAAGTAGGAGAGAGAGAAGGTCCTGAAACTGCTCCAACTCCTCCTATCTGAGATCCCGTCTGAAAGCAGGTGCCCAAGAACCTCCCGAGAAGAAGTGATCAAAGACATGAGAGACTACACCCAAGGGGTCCGAAGCTACCGTAAAGAGGCTAGGGAACAAAGCCTCCAAGGGGAAGTCCCCACACCATCTATCTTTCCAGAAAAGGCTTTTGAGGCCATTTCCCAGACGGACAAGTACACCTGAGTGAAGAACATCCCTGCAAGAGATGATATCCCACCAAAGAGGAGAAGTCCTAAAGAGAGGAGAAGGAGCCAAGTCTCAGACTCTCCTCCTCTAGAAGTACTGCTGCCTGATCAATTGTGCCTATAACCCATCCTCTCCAAAGCCCAGCCTCCACAGCCACTTACATAAGAGAGCCACATTGAAATCCCTTACTTGCTTCAGCCCTAAACCTCCTTGTTCCTTACTATTAACCACCATTCCCCAAACTATGCATGCCAACCCCTACATCTACCCCGATTGTCGTGCCAAAAGAACCTATATTGAATGGAATCTAGCTTCTTGGCCATCGTCCTCAAAATCTGAAACAAAGACAAAGTAAATAGGGAGACTTTTCAACACAGATCTACACAAAACCAATCTGCCCCCATAAGATAGAGCTCTAGCCTTCCACCCAACCAGCCTGGACTCATACCTCTAGATAATAGGAAGCCAATCTACACACCTAAGAGATTCGGGTGTAAGGGGGAGGCCCAAGTAAGAGAATAAAAATTCCTCAATCTCGCAGCCCAGTAAGTGGCCGCCCTCAAGAGTGTCATATCCTTCATGTTCACCCCGACAAGCAGACTCTTGTTGAAGTTAACTTTCAGACCAATGACGACCTCTAACAACTCCAACAAGAGCCTAGCCATGAGAGGGTGATGCTCACCCTCAACAAGGAACAGGATGGTATCATCTGCATACTGCAAGTGAGAAAGACTAGAACTATCTGAAAGCCTCTGATCAGTCCAGTAGCCTCAACCCTCTGCCACACCCTACTCAAAACACTAGCCACGAACATAAAAAGAAGAGATATAGGGTCTCCCTACCGGAGACCCCGACCACCATGGAACTAAGAAAATGGCTTCCCATTTACAAAGATTGCAAAAGTAGCTGAAGAGATACAAGCCCTAACCCAACTGATCTATCTGTCACCAAAACCCATTCTGTCCAGAACGTCAAAGAGGCACTGCTAGTTCACCCTGTCATAGGCCTTCTCAAAATCTAACTTCAGGACCATCCATTTTCTCCCTCTAATGAAGGCTCCCTAAAAATGACTGACCAATCTGTCTGTAACATTAACCAATCTTTCTGCTAGCACATTCGTGATGATTTTGTATGTACCATTCAGCAAGCTAATAGGCCTAGAATCTCGAAATTCTTGAGCACCTGCCTTCTTTGGACTGAGCACTAAGAGGGTCTCGTTAATTCCCCCCAAATGCGCCCTCCCCTCCTAACCTCTCTCAATGTTGCCATCAGGCTATCTTTGATTACCACGCAACACCTCTGAAAGAAAGACAGCGGGAAGCCATTTGGGCATGGGGGTCTATCACCTGCAAGAGAAAACACTGCCTGGTGCACCTCCTTCTCTGAAAAGGGCTAAGAGATAACATCCCTCTCCTCAGGGAGAGGCACAAAAGAAGATCAGTTGCCACCCTCGGCCTATGGAACACATCCTCTGCGAACAGAGTCGAATAGAAGTGTCTCGCCTAGACTCTGATCTCCACATCAAAGAAAAAGGAGGTGTTCCCCACTTTGATGCAAAAGATGGAGTTGACCCTCCTCCTCCCAAAAATAATACGCTGAAAATAAGTTATGTTCCTATCTCCCTCTTTAAGCCATCTATCCCTCAATCTCTATCTCCAATAAATTTCCTCTAGCAAGTATATCATCAAATTGCTCCCTCATATTGTCCCTGAGTGTCATGTCCTTTTCATCCATGAGGCCTGCCTCTTCCAAACAATCGAGACCCTCAAGGTGGCGAAGGATCTTGTCCTTCGCTTCCCTCCCTGGCAGAGTTTTGTGTGATCCCCAAGCCTGTAGAACCTGTGCAATGTGCCTCAATCTTCTCACCAAAGTGCCCATAGCAGAGGGTCCCGCAGTTTGAGCAAACTAAGCGCTTGTGACAGTCTTCATGAAATCAATCTCTCTAAACCACACCTACTTAAATATAAATCTGAAGCTTTTGTCAAAAACCTTGTTGGTCTTCAAAAGGATCGGCTTGTGGTCAGAAACAGATCTCGCCAGCCGAACCACCTGCACATGAGGAATGTGGTCCTCCCAGTCAACAGAAACCAGAAACCTGTCCAACCTAGAGCAAGAAGCATTTGCTCTCAGGTTGGACCAATGAAGTAACCCTAGGCTATGCCCATATCCACCAAAGTTGTCTCCTGGATGAAATCAAAAAAGTCCTCCATGTCTCCATCATAGCCAACATCTCCAGTCCTCTCCCAAGAGGCTACCACAACATTAAAGTCACCTCCAACACACCAAGGCCGCCCAGAAGACAAGTGATGACAAATCAAGTCATCCAAGAGAAGTCGCTTCTCCCTCCTAGGCTGAGGGCCATACACCCCAGTAAAGTCCCAAGAAAAGCCATCCTTGAAGCACTTGAAGTGTAAAAAAATGGCCCATCTACCAACCACCCTGTCCTATGCCACCTTCTTCGCCTCGTACGAATTCCAAAGGATCAAAATGCCCCCAGACCTGCCCACAGCAGGAGAGGCGACCCCCTTGGAGAGGCGAGGCCCTCCTATCTCCCTTAGAAGGGCAGCACCATCCCCCTCACACTTCGTCTCCTGAATATAAAGAATATCAATCTTGCATCTCCTAATCACCTCTCTTACTGCCCTCCTTTTCTCCACACCACCTAACCCCCTCACATTCCAAGAGACGATCATCATTGATGAAAAGAAGTGACTCTCTCCCCTTCTCTCTTCTCTTCACCACCACTACCCACCCTCGACTATGACCGCTCCCCACCCCTTATGCTCGCACTCTAACACTTGTTGATTTTAGCAAAAATCCTCCTCATATCCCTCTCCGTAGCAACGAAGGAGATCCCCACCTGGTCCGCCACCCCCTCTCATTCTCCATGGTTAGACTCCCAACTTCCTTAATCAACTCCTTGACCTCCTCAATCCCTATTTGACGCCCCGCGGAATTAGTTTTGTTTGTTTTGTGTTTTTTTTGGGTTGTGGGTCCCTGAGAGGGCGTGCCAATCGTTTTGCGAAAAACACGCAGAATCGACACGACACGCGAATGTGTACATGTGTATGTGGGTGTGTGCGCATTTATGGCTTTTCAGGTAGCGTGCGTAGGGATTAATTCCGCAGGTGTAGGTGTATCAAACGATTGTAAGGTTCGGGTGTAGGATCTTTCCCCACCGACCACAATCGATGTTAATTTACAGCAGACGTAATTCAAACGCCCTTGTTTGACTGTCGAAAGAAAGAGTCAGTGACCCAGAAGGCTGCGATGTCGAAAGGGGATTGACCAGGGTTACAGCGAGAAAGCAACAACAACAGCAACAGCCGGAATTAGTGATAGGGTTTGGAGACCGGTCGCAGTTTGGCATTGGAGGGGATACGGACTCCAGGTTAATGAGAGCGGGGCTTGAACACAGTTAGGCACTGGGTCGACTGTGGAGCAACTGGGCACTGGCTCGGGCGTAACGGTCCATTCCGTTAGTCGGGTGTGGACTAGATGCGAGAAGGACGATGTTGAGACTGATAGTCGACTCAAGAAAATTTATCAGTTTCTCGGAGGATTATCAATAATAATTGTCGTAAAAGGTATCTTATGGGCCATTGAAGGCCCGATTACAAGTCTTGCAAAACTGCAGAACATTTCCGCAATCTTTGCAGGTTCTCGGGTCTTTGCATAACCACGTGGATATTTCTGCCATTTTCACATGATATCCTTTGTAGGACTCGTGACTCAACTGAGCGCCATTAGAGGGGTGTTTTTTGTAACATGCCCCCGGCGTCGGATCGCCAATCACAAAGCCAAACAAAGTCTCTTTCGCCAGAGAACTCAAGCGCTAGTACATCCGTCGAAGTGTTGCCTTGTGTCTGCGTCTGCGTGTGTGTTGAACATGAGTTGAACAACTGTGACAATTAGGAATTTAGAATCCCCAGAAGGTATTTATAGGCTGAAAAATGGCCCAGGACCTACGTGGACCGGTTGGAGCCGCCAAGGGAGGCACCTGGACCAGTTACACATGGGCTACTTGGACCGGGTGGGCACCTGGACCGATTGGAGGCCCCCAAGACCAAGCAAATCTGCCCAGGGAGGACCCGGACTGGGTGGCACCTCCCAGGGGAGGCACATGGTCTGGGTAGCCCTCCCAGGGGACCTACCCAGTCCAGGTGGCTCCTTGAAGCACCCGAACCAAGTGGACCCTGGGAGAGTTCCCCCCGGTCAAGGGTGGTCCCAGGCAGAGAAAGGAGAGCTAAAACCCATAAAAGGGTCCCCGATTTTTTCGTAGTTTTGACACTCGGGCTTCTTTGAGACTTCTAGCTTCGCGCGTGCTTCGTCTGCTGAAAGCACGGACTTGGAGCTTTGTAGATTTATTCCCCTCCTCATCAGAATGCCTCATAAATGCAGAGAGCTTGCAGTTGGCTTGTCCACTTGCTGTGAACTCACCCCTATGTCGTGATTGTGACAGGGGCGCCCCAGACCTGGGTTCATAGCATTGTCGGCATTGTGCCGTCTCGTAAGTGGTTCGGGAGTAATTCCCACTTGTCATTCTCGATTATCTCAAGAAAATAAATAGGTGCAACAATCCCCAATCTGCATCTCCCTCGTAAAGCCTCCCCCTCCTTTGGCCAGTATCCCCCTCCACCGCCACCATTGCCCTTCAGCAGCCGCTGCAACCCGTCAAGGATAGCATCTTGGGCCAAGTCTGCCTCTGCAACCACAACCAAGTCCCTGGGACAAACTGTTGAAGACAGGTCCTCCACGCATGGAGGCAAGCACTGTACTGACAACCCCACTACCTGAAGCTCCTTCGCACCAACGAGCTCTGCTAAAGACCTTGCCACCGACACAAGCATCAGAGGACCAGGCCGATCCACCACCTCCTCTACTGCCTACTCAAGTGACTCCGCCAAAAGGATGCCATCCTACAAACAGGACACCGGCCCAAGCATAGCCCGCCCAAGCAACCCCAGAACCCTGCTAGCATCATCGCTGAAGATCGCCATTGTCGGCCGCTAGACTATCGTCTGTGGTTTGCTCCCCTCAAACTGAGCTGCAACAACTCCCAGGGGAGGGGAAGACAAGGGCGGGAGCACCTATCCCTTCCACTGGCTAGATGAGGCACCTATGTCTACTAAAGGTTTTGGCAAGCTCGTGACCAGCTTCAGATGTCCATCCCGGCCTTCCAGCAACATTATGAAGGGGGGTAACCACCATGAAGCAACTCGACAAGCGCCATAGAACCGAATCTGCAAGGTAAGTCAAACAGATCTGAGTTAAGGGGAAGCTGCACCCGAACAACCTCTGAACCAAACTGATCCGGATCTACCTACCCATTGGATCCTCTAGCAGGCGAGACGCTTGAATTTCAAGTTGGGTGGGGTCCATGGGCCCTCATCTCGTCTTTAACCTCCCACACCGGAGAGGGTTGCCCTAGCTGCTCCAAGACAAGCCTGCGCCGCCCACACTCCACCAGCCAGCTAACCACCCTAACGACGAAGTTGGCCCCTCCAAACGAGAGGGTGATCACCAGCGGCACCTCCAAAGTCCTAGACAACCACACCGTAGCCTCAACTGCTGACATGCTACCTGTCGGCACAAAGGTGCAGTCGTCTGGCTCCAACTCCCCCAGACGACGTAGGATGAAGGCGATCCCCTGCTCATGATAGCGCACAATGGGGAGGTTGATGAGCTTCACACAAACACCAACCTCCCAGAGGTGAGGATATGTGCGCCTCTGAAGTGACCATCATAGGACACAAACTGCGATCCCCTCGACCATCAAAGCACCTAGCTCCGCCACCTCTCGCACCCCCTTATCTGGCCCGATGGCCAACATACCCGAGAGAAGTATTTAACGAATGCCCCAGTCCCCCTATTGCCCTCACTAGGAGTTCAAGATGACACACACCTGTCCTTGTTCCACCACCCCCTCCAGAGGAGAGATGAACCGGCACCTCCTTAGCCATTCTAGGCAACCGATGAGTAGGTCCTGAGAGATAGCTCCAATGTCCAAGCAAGTCCTCCCTCCGCTCGACTGCAGACGCCTCCCCATGACCACCTCCACAAAGGACCAACGAAGACCTCCCGGACCACCACCACCGGAGCCCTACCTCCCACTTGATGCCAGCATCCAACAGGCGTGCTGTAAGTGCCCAGGCTGTCGGCATCTGAAACAAACTGGAGTATGGCCAAGCCACTCCTCTCGCCACCCCCGTCAATAAACAGAGGACGAGCGGAGCCTCCCCCTCCCGAATGAGTAAGGTTTGGCCCAGCACTACGAGCTCTAACAGCCCCGGCGAGGGTCACCCCCCCCACCGCATCTCCCGCACACGTCCCTCCCTCTATACACATACTCTCTAGAAAATTTATATTGCAACAAAAGAATTCAAAAAGTCTCTAACATGTGAATATTTTTCCTCTCTACCACTATTTTATCGTCAAGAGGAACCACGAGGCTTCATGATAATACCCTCATCCTCCATGAAGATGTTAACATGCTCTTCAAATTATTCTCTAACAGTATCAGATTAGAAAACATGCCACCCAAACTAATTTTCAACCACCTTACAAAACACATAAACAAGAATGGGAAGCTTGTTAGGAGACTTCATAAGATATATCCAGAAAATAATAAATGTGATCGATGAAACTAAGAAAAAATAATGGCCATCCATAAAAGGAACAGGAGAAAGGCTCTACACATCAGAATGGGCAAGTTAGAAAGGAAACGATTTATTTATTAAATTAAGAAAAAATTGGTCTACAATGCCCGACAAGTTGACAGACTTGACATTGTAGAGACTTGGAGAATAGGATAATGAACTTTCATAGACCTAAAAGACAAATGGCATAGACAACTATGCCACAAGCAGATTTCCTTTATTTGTTGTTCTATGTCACCATGAGTGCTAGGTTGGAAGGTCATACCATCACCGGACTCGAAATGATAAAGGCCTCCCCCTAGATTGCTACTCCCAATCGTATGCTTTGTTCTTAGGTCCTAAAAATGTAGTGTGCGGGAAAAAAGGTCACTGAACAATTCATTGATTTAGAAATGCTACTTATAAGCATAAGCTTGTGCAACAAAATAG
This sequence comes from Amorphophallus konjac, assembly GCA_022559845.1. Classification (NCBI taxonomy): domain Eukaryota; kingdom Viridiplantae; phylum Streptophyta; class Magnoliopsida; order Alismatales; family Araceae; genus Amorphophallus; species Amorphophallus konjac. Next base: position 260,315,939 of record CM040117.1, read on the forward strand.
CAAGATACAGGAGGAGGGATGAGAGAGGGGAGAGTATGTGTACAGAGTATGGGAGAGAAGCGGCCAACAGAACTGAGTCGATCCTCACACTATAGCTTTTCATATACTAGGGTATTCAATTACATTCTTATTATGATTAAAATTCCCCCACACTTAAGGATGCGACTAGGTCATAACAACAAGCATATAAAGATAATGAATTTACAACGACAGAATACCCCTACTGTCACAAATAGAATTAGCCATGTAGTCTACACTCTCCCTCAAACCAAGCATAGATATCCCCCATGCACAGCTTCGACAGAACCAAAACAAACAGATCTCGGGATAGCCCCTTAGTAAATACATCTGAAACTTGATCTCCAAAACGAATATATGGCCAACAAACCTCACAGGAGTCCAGCTTTTCCCATATGAAGTGACAATCAAGCAAAACATGCTTTGTCCAATCATGTTGAATAGGGGTTATTTGCAATGTTAACTACAGCCTTGTTATCACAAAAAAAAAACTTCATTCGAAAGTGAACTTGAACCTCAAGATCCTGCAAGAATAACTTCAACCATAACATCTCGGTGACTCCCTGTGCCATAGCTCGATACTTGGCTTCTGCACTAGATCTTGCACAGACAGTTCGTTTTTTACCACACCAAGTCAGGTTCCCCCCCCCAAGAAAGGTACAATACCCCATAGTGGACCTCCAATCATCCCGAGAACCTGCCTACTCAGCATCAATTTAACCTTCAACATTAAGATATTGCCTTTGTATATAACAATTCTTGACCCAGGCAAGACTTAACATATCTCAAAATTCATTCCATTGCCTTCATATGAGGCTTTCACGATGCATGCATGAATTGGCTAACAATAGTCACAGCATAGGCAATATACCTAGTAGGAGACAAATTGATCAACTTCCCAACAAGGAACTGGTACACCCCTTTCCCTGTATCAGATAACAATTCACCAACAGACTCACATTGCCATGATTTGATTCTATAAGAATACATGCTGATTTGTAACCCGAGTTTCTTATTCCCTTAAGCAAATCCAAGGCTTACTTCCATTGGCATATAAAAAGGCCATGCTAAGACTTTGCAACTTCAATGCCAAGATATCTCAAACTCTCAATTCACCATTAATCTCAAATCCTCTTGTTAAAGCCTTCTTAAGCTTGATGATTTTTGATGTATGATCGCCAGTACTAATCATAGCAATAATAGCATTCACATACACAAGTACCACAACTTTCCCATCTTGTATCGCCCAAATTATCTTGAGAATACCCAAAGGAGACCATGGCAATGCGAAATCTCTCAAACCAAGCTCGGGGGGACTATTTCAGTCCACATAATGCCTTCTTCAGATGACACACTCTCCCCTTTGCAACAAGCTCAGGCGGTAACTGCACATGTACTTCTTGGAGAGCACCATTCATAAACATATTCTTGACATTCAATTGATGAAGATCCCAAGATAACTGAACAGCAAGTGAAAGAACAACCTACATGGACTTCAGCTTATCCACTATATCAAATGTTTGTAGACAATCAACACTACAAGTCTCAGTCTATCCCTGTGTCACCAACTGTGCTTTATACCACTAGATTGTCCCATCAGATTTATATCTAAGAGTATACACTCATTGTGAGCCAACAAAACTCTTCCCAAGAACATGGATGGCAGTTTCGGCCGAAACCGATACGTTTCGGCCGAAACGTATCGGTTTCGGCCATAACCGATCCGAAACACACATTAAACACTGTAGCAATCCGAAACTAAAGGGGGGTATCGGTTTCGGGCGAAACCGATACGAGTTGTATCGGTTTCGCCCGAAACCAAACGGCTTCGGCCCGAAACTAGTGACTTTATGGCAAGTGTTGGCCCCCGAAACCCCATAACCCACAGGTTTCGGCCGAAACCTTCCCCCCCTGCTGTCTGCGTCGCGGGTGGTGTCTGCCGCTGCCGCGCCTGTGCTGCTGCCGCTGCTGTGCTGCAGGCTGCAGCTGCTGCTGGCGGCCTGTTGCTGCTGTGCTGCGGCTGCTGCCTGCGGCTGCTCCTGCTGGCTGCTGCGGCTGCTCCTGCCGGCAGCTGTCCGACCAAGGGTGAAAGGCCGTCCGACAGGGAGAGGCCGAGAGGGACTGAGGTCTCAGGGAGCCTTCTTGCGCCGCACACCGAGGCCAACACAACTTCAACTTCAAGGGTTTGATTATTTTGTTTGAGGTTAATTTCATTGGATTTTGTTTGATTATTTTGTTGTGTTCTTTTGGTTGGGTTAAAAATTTGGGGTAAGCAAGTCTTGCTTATTAAGTTTATTCCAAGGGTGATTAAGGGCTTAAGGGTTATTTGCTAATTAAATCCTAATCAGATTTTAAAAATTGGGGCTTTTGTCAAAATTGGTTTGCTTAGGCTCAATTGAAGTTAAATTAAGGTTCATTGAGGATTTTGGGGTTGGATCATGCGGGTAATTAGTTTTTCCCAAGGGTGATTAAGAGTTAATTGCTAATTAAGCCCTAATTAGGTCATAGAAATTGGGGCTTTTGTCTAATTCGAGTTTTTTAGCCACAATTGAAGGTTAATTAAGCTTCATTGATGAATGTGGGGTGGGATCATGCTGGGATTGTATTTTTATGAAGGGTAATTAGGGCTTAATTAGTAATTAAGACTTAATTAGTTCATAAAAATTGGGCCTTTTATCTAATTCGAGTTTCTTAGCCACAATTGAAGGTTAATTAAGCTTCATTGATGAATGTGGGGTGGGATCATGCTGGGATTGTATTTTTATGAAGGGTAATTAGGGCTTAATTAATAATTAAGACTTAATTAGTTCATAAAAATTGGGCCTTTTGTTTAATTCGAGTTTCTTAGTCACAATTGAAGGTTAATTAAGCTTCATTGATGAATGTGAGGTGGGATCATGCTAGGATTGTATTTTTATGAAGGGTAATTAGGGCTTAATTAGTAATTAAGACTTAATTAGTTCATAAAAATTGGGCCTTTTGTCTAATTCGAGTTTCTTAGCCACAATTGAACGTTAACTAAGTTTCATTGATGAATGTGGGGTAGGATCATGCTGGGATTATATTTTTATGACACATGATTAAGGGTTATTTGGTAATTAAGCCCTAATTCATTCATAAATTTGGGTCTTTTGTTTTGTACTTACAATTGTTTGTCTTTGACTGTGTAACTTCTTAATGCAGCATCATGCCTAGACGTCAGCAAACACATGAGCAGCAAGGGCAGGAGGATCCGGGGTGGACCCACATGTCCTTAGTTGATGCTAAGAGAAGGAAGGTTAAATGTAATTACTGTCGTAAGGAGATGTATGGCGGAATTACCAGAGGCAAGCAACATTTGGCAGGGGTACGAGGAGAGGTGAGACAATGCGACCACTGTCCACGAGAGGTGCGAGAGGAGATGCGCCAGTGCCTTGTGGGGAAAAAGGAGAGGGTGCAACAAAGGGCTGAGGATGAGGAGGAAATTGCTAAGGAGATTTCTGGCAGAAGGGTTAGGAGGGATGATGATGAGGAAGGCACTGAAGATTCTGATCCGGAACTGACTGAAGCAAGGGAGCGTGAAGAAGCCGCTCGAAGGAAAGGAAAGGCACCCATGGGTTCAGGAGGGACCTACTCCAGTACAGCTGCACGACGTCCTGATGTTGCTGCCCCGCCCCCGCAGACGCAGAGAGCAGGCCCCATAGACAGTTATCTCCACAGAAGGCCCCAGGCTACACAACCTAAGATCAAAAGTGCATTAAGAGGGGTCAAAAAATCTGCAGAAGTTGCAGGGCATGCATTTAAAAGCATCTGTAAATAGTTTTTTCATGCAGGTGTCCCTGCACATGCTGCTGAAAGTGAATATTTTCAACCTATGTTGGATGTCATAACAGATGCTGGCCCTGGCTTGAAGGCGCCGTCACGTCGGGACATATACGGGCGTGACCTTGAGGCAGAGGTTGAGGAGCTCCATCAGTGGGTTGAAAGCTTCAAACATATATGGATGGAGAGAGGATGCACTATTATGTGTGATGGTTGGACTGGTACCACGAAAAAGTCCATGATTAACTTTTTGGTGTATTGCATCGAAGGTACAGTATTTGTAAAATCTGTAGATGCATCAAATTTTGAAAAAAATGCCAATTATTTGTTTCATTTGATGGACAACATGGTAGACGAAATTGGTGAAGAAAATGTTGTACAAGTTGTGACTGATAATGAAGCCAGTTATAAGGCTGCAGGGAGGAAATTGATGCATAAGCGCAGGCATTTATATTGGCTCCCATGCGCAGCACATTGTCTTGATCTCATACTTGAAGACATAGGGAAGGACAAACATGTGAAGAAGACGGTTGAAAGGGCACAAAAGATTACCCAGTATATTTATGGCCATCCTAGGATATTGAACATGTTCAGGGAGCATGCAAGTGGGGGGCGAGATATTATACGTGCAGGGCCAACCAGATTTGCTTCAAATTTTATTTCTTTGGAGTCTCTGCATAGGTATACTGTTGAACTCAATTATTACTTCTTTATCCTTATAGTTATGATATGTATTTGATTCAAATTTTATTTCTTTGCACAGGTATAAGAATGAGTTGAAAGCTTTCATGTACCATAATACCCTGCGGGAATACATCGACAAGGGCAATGTTGATGCTCAGATTGATTATTTGGATGTCTGTCGAATCGTGGACGACAACAATTTCTGGGGCAGAGTAACACGATACATGAAAGTAGTCACCCCCCTCGTGAAGGTCCTAAGATTGGTGGATGGCGATGACAAGAATGATATGGGATATCTTTATGAGGCCATGGACCGTGCGAAATTGGAGTTGCAGGAGTCCCTTCCCAAAGAACATGCAAAGTGGTGGAAGATTATTGACCATAGATGGGACACCACATTACACCACGACTTGCATGCAGCTGGTGAGTGATTATTTGTATTCATATATTATTGACCATACATTAACTATATACAAATGCAGGTTATTTTCTGAACCCTCGATTAATGTACAATGCCAATGCACATGTTGATGCCGAGGTGCTTCAAGGCACTTTAAGAGTCATTGGTCGTTTATCGAGGACACAAGATAAGAGGCTTCAGGTGGAAGTAGAGGTTGGTCTGTTTGATTTCATGAATAAGAGATATAGAATTTACTTACGTAGTAATGCTAATCTATTATGTAATTTTTGTAGATGACCTCCTATAGAATGAAAAGTGGGACGTATTCTGACTCTCAATTGCAATACGCATTGGGAAGAGTGAGCCCAGGTATACTTCATCTTTGTGCTTTCTTTGCAATTACATCTTCCTTAATTAATTTTTATTTACATCTTATATTTATTTGTTTATGGTTGGTTGGTGTAACAGCTGACTGGTGGATCATGGTGAACAATAGACAATCGGGCAATTCTGCATTGGCTTTCATTGCAATCAGGGTGTTGAGTCAAACCACATCAGCAAGCCAATGTGAAAGGAATTGGAGCACGTTCAGCCTTATACACTCAAAGGTTCGCAATCGGCTAAAGGCTGATCGGTTAGAGAAATTAGTGTACTGCCACTACAATATGAGGTTGAGAATAAAGAATATGAGGTTGAGACAACAGCTGCGAGACAAACGCGTCGCCGAGGATGCCGCCGCAGAGATTGATGTGGATGTCTTATTTGATGATGATAATCCCTTGCAGTCTTGGGTGGAGACACGAGAGCAGGTTGATGAGCCCGTTTTTGATGTTGATGATAGAAGATGGGCAGAGGGCATACTTGATGAAGATGAGGCAAGAGATCCCGAATTAAGAAGCAAATCAAAGAGGGCCAGAGATACTCATGCGCACCAGTCTAGGGTGGTTGATGACACTGAGGAGCAGTTCGAGTTTGAGCCAGCTAGACACTCAGATACAGATAGCAGGCCAGTCACTCCTAGAATGTCCTCCTTAAGAAGAAGTACATCAGTGCATGGGCAAACTGAGAGGGCAAATGCTGCTGCTCGAGAGGACCCGGCAATTGAGGAGTTGAAGCAGATTTATGTGAGGCACACGCCAAAGGGAAAAGGACTCGTGTCAAAGGTGATTGAAAAAAGCACTCCAAAAAATAAAAAAGCATCCTCAAAGGTTAAAAGGCGACTGGTTTCTTATGATTCTGATGATGATGATGATGATGATGATCATCCCGGAGGTGCTGCAGGGGGTACTAGTGCTGCAGGTGGTACTAGTGCTGCAGGTGGTACAGGTGGTGCAGGTGCTGCAAGTGGTACTACTGGATATAGTCAAGGTCAGCACGGATATGGTTCACCAGGTTACGAAGGTGGCCAACATGAAGCAGCTATTTATGGGGCCCAGAATTATGAACCATCATTTCAGTTCCATCCATATTCGACCAGTGACTCTTCTCTTCCTCAAGATTCCTATGTTGATACTGGATTCGAATCAAGCCAACCAAACACTCCAAGAGGGATCCAAAGAGGGATGCAGGACTTGGCCACCTCATTGTTTGGTTATAGTGAATATAGACCATACATGCAACCTGGTTATGGGTATCGACATCAAGGGCCAGACGATGAGGGAGAAGGTTCTTCTAGTAATTATTATCCATATTAGGTAAGAATCAATGAATTTTTGTAACATTTATTTTGTCCAAATTGGTTTATTGTACTGCTTCTATTAATGTACAATGGAATATGACTTACACATGTTCAATGTTTGAAGTTGAATTTTTGTAGTTGTCTACTTCAAGGTTATTGCACTAACTTATACAGTGAAATGCATGTGTAATGATTTTTATGATTTTTTGTGATTTTAAGTGGTTATTTATATTTTTTATGATTTTTTTCAGATTTTTTAGAATTAATTTTAATTTTTTTAACCTGTTATATGGGTTTCGGCCGGTTTCGGCCGAAACCGAAACCGAAACCGAGTCGACTCGATTTCGGACCCGGGCGAAACCGAGACCGAAACCGAGTTTGCCATCCTTGCCCAAGAAAGAGCTCCACTAATTCCCAGATGTCATTAACTCATCTCCTCACTCACAGCAGCCACCCATGTTGTTACAGCTCAAGGAAAAGAGTTCAGAACATGATAGGAAAAAATAACGAAAAAAAACGACTAATAAGAGGGTGAAAGATGAGCGTATTAAACAAAATTAGAAATAGAACGACAAGTGCAGATACGATAACCCTTCTGGAGAGCAATAGGAAGACGAAGATCCAGAGGATAGTCATGAGGAGAAGCAAGGGAGTCTGCCACTAGAAGACCGACTACAGCCAAAGTAATCAAAGGCACTTAAGGCACTCGCCTAAGCAATGAGGCAAGGCGAGGCGCCAATAATTCGCCTCGCTTCAGCCAATCTTACCTAAGCAATTAGCTTGGGCCGCAGGCACCTTTGTGCCGAGTCCACTTGGGCCACCCAGCCCTCCCTATAACCAAACCCAGTTTTTAAGGTGTTTTATTATGAAGTTGAGCTTAACTAACACATGTGCATGTATACAGTTAGTAATTTTACGGGCTTTATATATGTGTTGTTGACATATTTAATGATACATTTACATATCTGACCTATTTTATAGGTTATAATAAAATGTCACATCAAACGCCTAAGCCATTGCCTAGGCGTAAGGTGACCTCTTAGTCACCTCGGGCACATGTTGCCTCTGGCTACATAGGTTGCAGGAGGACCCGGAGATGCAACAGCTTCTTGGGATAGTCAATTTGTGGAAGGCCCTTGTTTATGCCATGTGTGCCAAGAATACGCAAGAAGGCCCGATGCAGCCCTATCCATAACAGCTCGAGAACGCACCTGAGAGGATGATCTAAGAGTGACACAAGGGGCATCCTCAAGAACATACACCAGAGTAGGAAATGCTCCCCCCTATGTAGTCAGAGGCGAGAGGCGACCAAAGGGTTGCCTCATGCTTCAAACATTTAGGTAATGGTCTAGGCGTTCGAGGCGATATTTAATTAAAATAATTTATATAATTTAAAAATATAAATATATTTCTAAATATTATAAAAAATGCATACATAAAAATAATAAACTTCCATAATCCATTCATTCCTAAAATCAAACAAATTTAAATAAAATTAACAACAAATTTAAACAAAAAATCAAGCAGGCCAAGCCGTGCGGAGGTGGATCAGGCCCATGAGGCCGGATTGACGCAGACATGGTTGTCCGTTTCGGCCGAAACCGATACGTTTCGGCCGAAACGTATCGGTTTCGGCCGTACCCGAAACCGTTTAAGCCCATTTCACTGTAGCTTAAACGGTTTCGGGTTACGGTATCGGTTTCGGGCGAAACCGATACCCGTTTCGCCCGAAACCGAATGGTTTCGTCCCGAAACCATTCGGTTTCGGGCGAAACACGTGAACTCCAAACTTAGGAGTTCACGTGAGCCTCCCCCGACCCCGAAACCCCCTTCCCCTGTCCCCTCCTGCTCATGTCCCCTCCTCCCGCCCCCGAAACCCCCCTGCCCTAGCAGCAGCCGCGGCGGAAACCAACTGGAGGCTCCCCTCCAGTCTGGAGCAGCAGCAGGCGCCGGCGGAGCAGCAACAGCAGCAGCCGCGGATCCCCTCCCGCCCTGCAGCAGCAGCAGCCAGGAGCAGCAGCAGCACTGCAGCAGCAGCCGCGGAGCAGCAACAGCAGCAGCCGCGGAGCAGCAGCAGGCTGGCCAGCAGCCGCGGAGCAGCCCTGCCAGCCCCGCGGCCCCCCCTGCGCGCTCCGCCCGCCTCCTGGCCTGCACCGTGCGTGCGTGCGTGACGCCGTGACTTGCCAGCCGGCCAGCCCTAGCCCGCGATCCCCTCCCGCCCGGCGCCCACCACGTTGCCCTAATTAGCTCTGTTAGAGCTAGGTAAGATTTCTTAGATGATTATTTTGTTAAATAATTCTGTTAATTTAGTGATTAGACTAAAAATGTTAGTTTAGCCCCTATTAGACTAATAAATTTAGGGCTTTCATGTAATTAGGTTTTGTAAGGGTCAATTCAAGTTCAATTAAGTTCCATTGACTAATTTTAACCTCTATCATGTTGGTAATTAATTTTTGTCAAGAGTGATTAGGCTAAAATTATAAATTAAATCTTAATTAGACTATTAAATTTGGGGCTTTCCTCTAATTAGGTTTAGTAAGGTTCCATTGAAGCTCAATTAATCTTCATTAATTAATTTGGACCTCTATCATGCTCGGGATTAATTTTTATGAAATGTGATTAGGCTATATGTGTTAATTAAGCCCTAATTAGACTATTAAATTTGGGGCTTTCCTCTAATTAGGTTTAGTAAAGTTCAATTGAAGCTCAATTAAGCTTCATTGACTAATTTGGAGCTCTATCATGCTCGGGATTAATTTTTATGAAATGTGATTAGGCTATATGTGTTAATTAAGCCTTAATTACATTATTAATTTTGGGGCGTCCCTCTAATTAGGTTTAGTAAAGTTCAATTGAAGCTCAATTAAGCTTCATTGACTAATTTGGAGCTCTTTCATGTTGAATTGTAATTTTTTCATTGTACTTACAAGAGATTGTCTTTGATTGTCTTAATGTAGCATCATGCCTAGACGTCAGCAAACACAGGAGCAGCAAGGGCAGGAGGATCCGGGGTGAGCCCACATGTCCTTAGTTGATGCTAAGAGAAGGAATGTTAAATGTAATTACTGTGATAAGGAGATGTATGGCGGAATTACCAGAAGCAAGCAACATTTGGCAGGGGTACGAGGAGAGGTGAGACAATGCGACCACTGTCCACGAGAGGTGCGAGAGGAGATGCGCCAGTGCCTTGTGGGGAAAAAGGAGAGGGTGCAACAAATGGCTGAGGATGAGGAGGAAATTGCTGAGGAGATTTCTGGCAAAAGGGTTAGGAGGGATGATGATGAGGAAGGCACTGAAGATTCTGATCCGGAGCTGACTGAAGCAAGGGAGCGTGAAGAAGCCGCTCGAAGGAAAGGAAAGGCACCCATGGGTTCAGGAGGGACCTACACCAGTACAGCTGCACGACGTCCTGATGTTGCTGTCCCGCCCTCGCAGACGCAGAGAGCAGGCCCCATGGACAGTTATCTCCACAGAAGGCCCCAGGCTACACAACCTAAGATCAAAAGTGCATTAAGAGGGGTCAAAAAATCTGCAGAAGTTGCAGGGCATGCATTTAAAAGCATCTGTAAATAGTTTTTTCATGCAGGTGTCCCTGCACATGCTGCTGAAAGTGAATATTTTCAACCTATGTTGGATGCCATAGCAGATGTTGGCCCTGGCTTGAAGGCGCCGTCACGTCGGGACATATACGGGCGTGGCCTTGAGGCAGAGGTTGAGGAGCTCCATCAGTGGGTTGAAAGTTTCAAGCATATATGGATGGAGAGAGGATGCACTATTATGTGTGATGGTTGGACTAGTACCACGAAAAAGTCCATGATTAACTTTTTGGTGTATTGCATCGAAGGTACAGTATTTGTAAAATCTGTAGATGCATCAAATCTTGAAAAAAATGCCAATTATTTGTTTCATTTGATGGACAACATGGTAGACGAAATTGGTGAAGAAAATGTTGTACAAGTTGTGACTGATAATGAAGCCAGTTATAAGGCTGCAGGGAGGAAATTGATACATAAGCGCAGGCATTTATATTGGCTCCCATGCGCAGCACATTGTCTTGATCTCATACTTGAAGACATAGGGAAGGACAAACATGTGAAGAAGACGGTTGAAAGGGCACAAAAGATTACCCAGTATATTTATGGCCATCCTAGGATATTGAACATGTTCAGGGAGCATGCAAGTGGGGGGCGAGATATTATACGTGCAGGGCCAACCAGATTTGCTTCAAATTTTATTTCTTTGGAGTCTCTGCATAGGTATACTGTTGAACTCAATTATTACTTCTTTATCCTTATAGTTATGATATGTATTTAATTCAAATTTTATTTCTTTGCACAGGTATAAAAATGAGTTGAAAGCTTTCATGTACCATAATACCCTGCGGGAATACATCGACAAGGGCAATGTTGATGCTCAGATTGATTATTTGGATGTCTGTCGAATCGTGGACGACAACAATTTATGGGGCAGAGTAACACGATACATGAAAGTAGTCACCCCCCTCGTGAAGGTCCTAAGATTGGTGGATGGCGATGACAAGAATGATATGGGATATCTTTATGAGGCCATGGACCGTGCGAAATTGGAGTTGCAGGAGTCCCTTCCCAAAGAACATGCAAAGTGGTGGAAGATTATTGACCATAGATGGGACACCACATTACACCACGACTTGCATGCAGCTGGTGAGTGATTATTTGTATTCATATATTATTGACCATACATTAACTATATACAAATGCAGGTTATTTTCTGAACCCTCGATTAATGTACAATGCCAATGCACATGTTGATGCCGAGGTGCTTCAAGGCACTTTAAGAGTCATTGGTCGTTTATCGAGGACACAAGATAAGAGGCTTCAGGTGGAAGTAGAGGTTGGTCTGTTTGATTTCATGAATAAGAGATATAGAATTTACTTACGTAGTAATGCTAATCTATTATGTAATTTTTGTAGATGACCTCCTATAGAATGAAAAGTGGGACGTATTCTGACTCCCAATTGCAATACGCATTGGGAAGAGTGAGCCCAGGTATACTTCATCTTTGTGCTTTCTTTGCAATTACATCTTCCTTAATTAATTTTTATTTACATCTTATATTTATTTGTTTATGGTTGGTTGGTGTAACAGCTGACTGGTGGATCATGGTGAACAATAGACAATTGGGCAGTTCTGCATTGGCTTTCATTGCAATCAGGGTGTTGAATCAAACCACATTAGCAAGCCAATGTGAAAGGAATTGGAGCACGTTCAGCCTTATACACTCAAAGGTTCGCGATCGGCTAAAGGCTGATCGGTTAGAGAAATTAGTGTACTGCCACTACAATATGAGGTTGAGAATAAAGAATATGAGGTTGAGACAACAGCTGCGAGACAAACGCGTCGCCGAGGATGCCGCCGCAGAGATTGATGTGGATGCCTTATTTGATGATGATAATCCCTTGCAGTCTTGGGTGGAGACACGAGAGCAGGTTGATGAGCCCGTTTTTGATGTTGATGATAGAAGATGGGCAGAGGGCATACTTGATGAAGATGAGGCAAGAGATCCCGAATTAAGAAGCAAATCAAAGAGGGCCAGAGATACTCATGCGCACCAGTCTAGGGTGGTTGATGACACTGAGGAGCAGTTCGAGTTTGAGCCAGCTAGACACTCAGATATAGATAGCAGGCCAGTCACTCCTAGAATGTCCTCCTTAAGAAGAAGTACATCAGTGCATGGGCAAACTGAGAGGGCAAATGCTGCTGCTCGAGAGGACCCGGCAATTGAGGAGTTGAAGCAGATTTATGTGAGGCACACGCCAAGGGAAAAGGACTCGTGTCAAAGGTGATTGAAAAAAGCACTCCAAAAAATAAAAAAGCATCCTCAAAGGTTAAAAGGCGACTGGTTTCTTATGATTCTGATGATGATGATGATGATGATGATCATCCCGGAGGTGCTGCAGGGGGTACTAGTGCTGCAGGTGGTACTAGTGCTGCAGGTGGTACAGGTGGTGCAGGTGCTGCAAGTGGTACTACTGGATATAGTCAAGGTCAGCACGGATATGGTTCACCAGGTTACGAAGGTGGCCAACATGAAGCAGCTATTTATGGGGCCCAGAATTATGAACCATCATTTCAGTTCCATCCATATTCGACCAGTGACTCTTCTCTTCCTCAAGATTCCTACGTTGATACTGGATTCGAATCAAGCCAACCAAACACTCCAAGAGGGATCCAAAGAGGGATGCAGGGCTTGGCTACCTCATTGTTTGGTTATAGTGAATATAGACCATACATGCAACCTGGTTATGGGTATCGACATCAAGGGCCAGACGATGAGGGAGAAGGTTCTTCTAGTAATTATTATCCATATTAGGTAAGAATCAATGAATTTTTGTAACATTTATTTTGTCCAAATTGGTTTATTGTACTGCTTCTATTAATGTACAATGGAATATGACTTACACATGTTCAATGTTTGAAGTTGAATTTTTGTAGTTGTCTACTTCAAGGTTATTGCACTAACTTATACAGTGAAATGCATGTGTAATGATTTTTATGATTTTTTGTGATTTTAAGTGGTTATTTATATTTTTTATGATGTTTTTTCAGATTTTTTAGAATTAATTTTAATTTTTTTAACCTGTTATATGGGTTTCGGCCGGTTTCGGCCGAAACCGAAACCGAAACCGAGTCGACTCGGTTTCGGACCCGGGCGAAACCGAGACCGAAACCGAGTTTGCCATCCTTGGACGCAGAGGCAAGGCGACTTGTGGCCGCCTCCATTGTCTTTGATAACATAGGCTCCCCCAAGCACAAAGATGGAGATAAAAATAAGATTACCACTAGGGCTGCAAACAAACCAATATGCTCACGAATAGTTTGCAAAATAACTCGGTAAGAGCTCCACTCGATTCATTTATTTAGCTAAACGAACAAGCTTAAACAAAAATTTAAGCCTAGTTTATAAATGAGCTGAGTTTGAGCACAAGCCTACTCAACTTGTTTAGATTAGCAAACAAGCTCGATTAATTTTGCAAAATATTTAAAAGCATAAATATAATTCTAAATCTTTGGAATTTAACAAGTAAATATATTTATTTCAAAGGATGAAGCGTAAAAGGAAGATGTTTAATTTCCCAGCCAAAAGATAGAGCTAGGTGTTGTCACTAGGCAATGTTGTCCCATATCAACTGTCTGAGAAAGAGTAACATATGCAAGCCTATAGAAAGACCCATCTCTGCTTTTCAACCCCACTCACCCTGCCCAACCAAGCCCATTCATTGATCTTCCCATGGGCATTAAATATTAAATATTCATTTTAAATTCAAATACAAATGTTTTTGAACTAACATGAGTTTGGTTCAATGAGCTTAACGAGCCGGCTCAAGCTCGTCAATATCTATAGAAGCTGAGTTCGAATAATCATTTTAGGTACACCGTCGAGTTTGAGCCGAATTGAATTTAAGCTAATGTTTGAGTATTGAGTTTGAGTTCACGTAGAGTGATACTTCTCGGCTTGGTTCGTTTAAACCCCTAACTGCCACTTTACAGCTTCGTGATTATATCGATGCTGATTGGGCTAGTGATCCTACTTATTGTCGCTCCGCTATAGGCTTCTACATATGCTTAGGGTCCTCTCTTATCTCTTAGATGAGCAAGAATAGGTTGTCGTCTCTCACTCAAGCACTGAGATCGAGTAACGTGCCACGGCTGATACATCTATTGAGATTTTTGGACTCTGCCATCTTCTCAAAGATCTTAGTGTAGCTTCTCCAGCTCCTACTCTACTCTCTTAAGACAACTGGAGTGCCTTACAAATAGCAAGAAAACCAATCTTTCATGACAAAACCAAACACATTAGATTGGTCGTCACTTCGTCCACCAATAGTACCTCCCTGGCACTATGCCACTTCCTTACATCTCTTCCGCGAAGCAATATGTTGACTTGTTTACCAAGTCTCAGATGACTCCGCACTTTCAAATGTTTGTTGGAAAACTCTCGATCTATGGTCCCCTGTAAGTTTGAGGGAGGATGTTCAAAGAGATCTCATGTATCCATGTATAGTCATCCCTTCTAAATTTTAGATCCTTTTAGAAGTAGGAAAACGGCCTACGACCTTACCCTATTTAGAGCCCCTATACTTGTAATATTGAATAGGCATTTTGGCATTAAGATTTAAATTTAAATATTTATTTTGAATTTTCAAAGTTACTTTGATATGTTGACTATGTTTGACAATTGATAAGTGGTAAATTATGGCAATATGATATTGGTGTGCTAACTATTTGCTTAGAAATGTTTTGGGTTAAACTTTTCATCTTGAATGACAGGCATATTCAAATTCCCCCTGGTTTTCTTAATATTATTCTATTAACGCTTGTCATTCTTCTTTTTTTTCTTTCACAAGTATGTATGTGCTGAATATTTGTTAATAGCACTTTTGTATTAATTGAACACAGAATGTTCATGGTAGAAAATGTAGACTAGTGGTCCTGTTAATACATCATTATATAAACTAGGTTTGCCTAAGTGCCTCACCTTGACACCTAAGCACGCAATGAGCCACCGCCTTGGTTGCATGGGACATCTTGACAACCACGGTCTAGTCCTTCACTTAATGCCACCCATGTTATCAAAGGCAATCACCTTGCTCACCTAGAAAATGGAGTGCAGTGAGGTGAGACAAAAATGCCTTGACTCACCCCATGTTTGCCTTACCCACCTAGATGCTAACCCACATTATCGATGTTTGTTAGAGGCTCGAATTCTAACCCAAAACCTAGGCATTGAGATGAGAAAATCCCCCGCATGTATAAAGGAAAAGCTCACATATATTTCTGATATGGGACTAAACCAAAACACTCCCCCCCCCCGACGCACCGAACCAACCGGTTTGGTTGGGCCGCATCACGGGTAGGGTCAAATGTCCACAGCTTAATCCAATGGGTAAACAAGGCTCTAATATCATGCCAAAGGCCCGAACTCTAACCCAAAACTTAGGCGTTGAGTTGAGGAAATCCCTCACATGTATAGAGGAAAGATTCCCATAGATTTCCGATATGGGACTAAACCACAACATTGTCAAATACTTGCATTTTTAATTATGTTCCTACTGCTTTTTTCTTATTCTTACTTATTCCAAAGTGAGCTAATGTCTCTTGTAATAATGTCTAGGCCATCACCTAGGCATTTGAGGCGAAGGCAACCGCTTAGTCATCTTGGTGGGTTCATGCCTCGGACTACACAAGCTGCCACTTGTTATCCGCATCTCTGTGCAAGACTCTAATTGCCTGCTTGACCAATCTAATGCTTCATCGGATGCTCTACCTACAACATCTTGGTCTCGTCTATCCTCATGCAGATCAAGCTCCTCACTCTGGGAGGCATCAGTTTGGTTTCCTACTAATCATTTTAGTTTTGGTGGCAGCTGGCTTTTGTTCTTCACAGTTTTATGTCTTTCTTGCACCTACACTCATCATGAGCCCATACCTATTATAATATTCCTCAGTATTTTCAGTGATAGTAGACTATACAAGAGAATTTTATATTCTTCAGTAGACTCATACTTACGATGTTGTTCGCCTTCCAGCCAGTTCCCTCAGTTGCAAGTGAACCAATTTGTCAATGTTCACACATTATACATTATGCCACTCTCCTTTTGCATCATGCTCTATCATCATGGCACTATCACTAGCTCCCTCTTGGCATTTTCAATCTATTTACGTGGGATACAGGCCTTTTATGCTAACTGGAATTCAGATCCCATTTTCTTGCATTTGACTACAATATCTTGCATTTTCCTTAGGAACCCTCTTCTCCCCCGGTGCAACAAGAAGCAAGTGATTGTCTCTTACTTTATTATTATAGAGGTTTGTGTATTGTGCAATGATTATTGCCGCTTGAGATTTTCTGGCTTTAATGTCTCTTGGGTCACTCCTATGCCTCTATCCATACAATGTAACAAAAGAGTGCCCTTCAGAACATGAGCAGCCAATTTTCGAAATTGGGTGAACTATACTGAGATTCAATGCTGGGTTAGTAACTAATACTATTTTTTGCAGCGCCCTTACTCCTCTTCATGTCTCCTCCGCCATGCAGCTTGCTAAGATGCTAATCTCTTTACCAAGTCTTTATACTACTCTACGCTTCCATGCTTTTGGTTGACAAGCTCTGAATGTGACCCACCATGAATTTGAGGGAAAAGACCAAGTTCCTGCAGAACCCTTAAGCCAGATGAACAGTGAAAAAAAGTGGTGTTGAACACAACAATTTTAATGATATTTTCTTAGTATTTTCAGAACAAAGAAATTGCATAAATTAAATCCACCATAAAGCGGCATAAGGCCGTGTAAAACCACGGCCGTTATAAGTGGGTTGATTTAAATGCCCTCGGAATTCCGTCGAGTGAAATTATTTTCACAAGGATTACGTGTTTTAATACACAGTTCTGTCAAACACTTGGTGGGCAGCATCAAGCCACATACCCACGCACAAAGTCAACCAAAAAACGATTACTCTTGGCGTCCGTGGGGTGTTCCCAACGTGCCGCGGTGTTATCCCTGCACTCCGGGATCCAAGGACAACAAAACGGTGTCACGCAAGGTCAAGAAAAATCAAAAGAATCTCCACACACTGCCGCCTTGAACAGAGGACCAGGGAACCATTAAAAAAAAAATCCCAGAAAGGGACAAGTCAATGGGCTTTTATAGCCCTCTTTAGACTTGGAAACCAAGAGGGACCACCCTCCTTTCCCCCTCTCTCTTGTTTGGCGCTGGAAAGACCCGGAGGGACCTCCTCCGGGTGTTATAAACCCGGAGGAGGCCCCTCCAGGTTACGCTAATCTGGAGGAACCCTCCTCGGGTTCTGCAGTCCCGGAGGAAGCTCCCCCAGGTTCTGCAAATTCAGAAGGAGCCCCTCCGGATGTGGCAAACCTAGAGGAAGCTCCTCCAGATCGTGCGAATCCAGAGAAGACCTTCCCTGGGTCCCGCGACCAGGAGGGGTTCCCTCAGGGTCATGCATACTCGGAGGAATCTCCTCCGCCCTCTCTCTCTCTCTCTCTCTCTCTCTCTATTTTCTCTCTATAAAACAAAAAAAGGAGGAAAGAGAAGAAGAATATCAGGAGTAACCTCCTCCACCACCAAACCTGGAGTAGCCTTCTCCACCAACGAACGCGAAGGTACTCCCTCCACCTTTCCACCTCCAAAAAGCTATAAATAGGCTTGGGTCAAGAGGAGAGGGAATTGAAGCTTGGAGCACCTAAGAGCAGCGGGGCTTGGAGCACAGGAAGGATCTTGGCGGCCTTCTCTTGAGGATTTGAAGACTTGAAGAAATTGCTTTGTGTAAAGACCTCAATTAAAAGGGTATATTACATAAATACCCCTAATTGAAGAAATTAACTTGTGTTTTTCAATCAAATTTATGAAAAAACATGAAAAAACTATGTTGATACCAGAAATGTCCAAAGTTCTGGAAATTTGTTGTCAAATCATGGAAAAAAACCCTATAGTTTGCAATAATTGCAATCCTACCCTCCTACTTTGTGAAATTATAAAATTACCCAAGAGATTATGCAAAATCTCATAAATTCAGAAGTTCTTCAGGAATTGTTCAAGTTTGCTTAAATGTTCCCAAAGTTGATGGAAAGACCATACTTGTATTCAAGAAATTTAAAATTTGCAATTCTACCCCAGAAGTTATGAAATTGCATAAATCTGCAAGAGAATTATGTGAAAATCTGGGAATCACATGGAAAGCTTGTCAGCTTCAACATAAACCACTGGTTTACGGGAAATCACACATAAATCCTTATTTTAAAAAATTACAAATAAACCCTAGTTTAGGAAAAATTACAAATAAACCCTGCATTAGGGGGAAATTGCAAATATACCCCTAACTTAGGGAATGGAAGTCCTGTCCTCGATATCACAATGGAGAGTGTAAGGGTTAAAAGAGATCTTTGGCAGTTATCAACGGTGTTTGAACTTGTACCGATATAAATTAATACCGACTACGGCCGGTGGGAAGAAGAAGTCCGATACACGAACCCTAAATCGTTTGATAAACCAAACTCGCAGAATTAATAATATGCATGATAATCAATTAACTAAAATATATGTATGTTTATCCAACAAATGGATATTTAAAATTAATTTTTCCGCATGTAAAACAAGGGGGAAAAGGATAAACTTACTGATATTAGAGGCCCATTTTTTACTTCAATTCGAACACTGAATCCAAGTGATCTCCTTCCAATACCAAAAACATGGAACCTTCACCATGGAGTGAAAAGTCATTAGAACCTAGTAATCTCAAATAAAGATGGGAAGCATCCAAACAAAATTAAACTATTAGATCACTTGGATTGTTGAGATAATTATGTTCAATAAACAAATGGTCCAAGAACTATAGGGGTAAGGTCCAGTTGATAACTGCAAATATCAGCTCTAATTCATAATTTCTTCAGAAAACAATATCTAAAATCTGAAAAGTTATGATGACCAAAAATGCCTAACCTAAAAGAGTTTCTAAATGTTTACTAAAAAATTGAGAAGAAGAGTGGGATTCACCCAATTTTATCGAGGTAATAGTAAATTATAGTACAGAGGTGGCCAGACATCACCAATGCATGCAGAGCCACATGTCCCACACTGAAGTGAAGGATGTTTCAATTTGACCAATGCTTCCCAAAATTCTCTGAACTTCCTGACTAACAGAGTACTGGATGATTAAATTATCAGCATCTTCATCCTGAAGCCAGCAGCGTGCAAGAAAGATAGCAAAACAGGGTGCTGAAGAACATAACCAAAATCAATTAAGGAGAAAATCTCACATACCCTAGCAGCTTTAAACGATCCCTGTAAAGAAGTGAGCGGTTGAAAAGGGCAGTTCGAGCATTTGTCTAACTTTTAGACTTTCAGGGGCTGCGTTATAATTTTCCCTTTCTTTTATGGGCAACCTCTCTATGAGGGTATATCTGTAGTTTATACATCATATAAGGAGAGATCGGCATGTAGGTCAGAACTAGCAGACCTCTGCTCTTCTCATTCTCACTCTCTCTCTCTCATGATATCAGAGCCACTGGTGGCCTCGGACTTCCTCTCCATCACACCGCACTACTTAGAGAGATCCTCTGACCAGGCAACAGTCCTGCCAGGGTGCTGCTGTCTGGTAGTGATCAGGAAGAACTCCCACTTGTTTGTGGCTGGCGCTGGGCTCTGCTTTAGCGGACACACAAGCTCTCTGCCGAACATCTTCTGCTGCTGCCCGCGGCCTGCTAGGGTTCTCTGCTGGTCGTCGCGGATCCTGCATCGGCTGCTAGTGTTCCTGCTGCTGTTCATTGCTATCCTGAGCCAGAAGACCTGCGGTCTTAACCCTACAGCAGGCCGGCTTCCCCTGCAGGCTGCGGACCTTGCTAGGATTTTTCCCGTGATGGAATAGAGAGGTGGTTCACCCTCTGATCCTTTCCATGGTAGTTCAGGTCCACTGCCACCCTGGTTAGGGTTTCTAGCCCTCTTCTTCGTCAGGGGGAGATTGGACCTCTCTTGACAACCTCGGCTGCTTCTGCACTTTACTGCTCTTGTCTCTTCATCTCACAACAACACCCATAGAAGTCCTCTTCTTCTGCAGCATCTCTCCAACTTGCTGCAGTAACTGTTCTCTATCTGCACCAGCGGTTAGTCCTTCACCTTCAGCCATGGCAGCACCCCTTCTACGGCGTCGGATATGTCATCTCCTGTCATGCAACTTATGCATCTGTCTGCGAGTGGCCAAACCACTCTGCAAATCACGTCGGAAAAATTAACGGAGCATAATTATCTGCCATGAGCTGTAGCTGCAGAACTCTACATTGCTGGATGTGATAAACTGGGATTTCTAACTCACAGTCAAAAGATGCCCGACCCTCTACATACTCTTTACCTAGCTTGGAGGCGGCACAATAGTATGGCGATGTCTTGGCTATTAAATTCTGTCAGTCCTGGAATTCAACCAACTATTCTACAAACGTTGACTGCTGCAGACATGTGGAAGACTCTGGCTGGCCTCTATGGTCGGAGGAAAAATAAAGTCTGCCTCTATCAATTGAGCCATAGCATACATGAATTGAAGCAAGGATCGATCCCTGTCAAAAAGTATGTTCGTGCTTTCACTTTTTTATGGAATGAGCTGGATGTCCGCCGCACTGCTAAATGGGCATCCTAGTGTGGACACAGCTACGGGTCTGTGAATTTATCAACGTCGTCGCCGATGCTCCGGCGAGACAGTTGCGGCCTTGTGGTTGTGATTGAGTAGTCCCATAGTCATTGTTATTTCTTTATTGTTACTATTTTGTCATTATGTGAGCCTGGACGTTTGTGGGCCCATTTGTCTTGTCATGAGTCTGTTAGTAGGCTGATGAATTGTTAGCTGTAGGATGCTAGGGTTTTTTATTATTATTATTTGAGCCGTTGATGTACTCATTGGTCCCTATATAAGGGACACTACTGGTTAATAAATGGAAATGATGAGATTAAGTTTGACCTAATTGTTTCTTGCTCCTGGGAGAGGACAGAGAAAAGGGACGCGAGAGGCGACCCCCCTCCCCCATACACCGCCGACGCCACCCCCTCCCTTCCCCCTCCTCCGACCCCCATCATCCCCCTGCCCCACCAGTTCCGTCTCCTCTTCCCCTGCCCGCTAGCCGCCCAGCCCAACCTCCACGATGATCCCCACTGCGGGCAGGCCGGATATCCCCGCCCCACCTCCTGTGACCGGTCAGAGCCTCCTCCGCTGCAGAGATCACGATCCATACTGGTCTGCGCGGCCTCGTCGGACCATCGCGGCCCTCCTCCTCCAGTGCCTAGGAACACTCACAGCCCTCGTTGTCGCCGAGCCGCTGACCGTTGTGGCCGCTCGAGCCCATACCTCTTGGCCCCAGCGGTTGCTCCATAACCTACAACAACGGCTGCGCCATTTGCCCCCGCCAGCCAATAGTCACACTGCTTTGTCACCACAGCATGGCTTCTTCACACAAGCAACCTGGATGAACCTTGCCGATAGTAGAGATGGCCCTCAGCACGTCTATCAGTACCGCCCCGTGTACCAACAAAAGTTCGGCCAGACACATTGACCGAGGACAGCCCACGCTAGCGTCTGAGCCGTCTCAACATCCCCTCCTCGTGAGCCTCGCCAAGATGCCCTGTTTGTTGATTTCGTGGCTTTATACCTGTCACCAACTCGCGATGCAGAACGTCATCCGTCTTAGGTGACATGTCTCATCTACATTTTGGCATTTTTTTTCTTTCTCTGTTTGTCACCTTTAAGGTCCAGTTATAAATGTTGCTGCATCCATCTTATGTGTATTAAATTAATACAACATCCACACCACTGTTAAATAATTTCCCTCTTTGTTGCATCACCAACCTGTTTACTCCACTCCCCCATTTCTGTGCACTATTGTCCTTGATTTGACAGTTGAGGAAGACCCTAGTAGGTGGTTCTATCCACTTGCTGGTCCACTTCTATCTCATTTTTAATTGTCCTATGCTTGCCAACATGCATGATCTTTCATTTTAAATTCCTGTAATATCAAAGCTGAATTAACAGGGGTCTGGAAATTCAATTGTTGAGAACTAATAATGACAAATTAAATGAATAGCTAATTAACCTGAAAATCAGTGAACATGCATGCACGTATCACACCAGTTTAGTATCAGAGCACAGATTAGGGTCTTCATTAGGTAGTGTTTTGTTTCCATTATTATTGCATCGCATTCCCTAGTTAATGTGTTGTTCATTAGTGTGACATTTGCATCCATTACATTGTAGAAACATCCATTTGCATACCCACTTTGTGCAGTGGCAGAGTCTATAGTGGTTGTTCGTCCTCCTCCTAGCCTAGTATGGATCCCGCTCTTGCTAAAGCATTAGAGGACCTAGCCCCAATCACCCAAACCTTTGAGCATGTAGCAACTGAGCCTAGGGGTCTCCACCCACGATTTGATCGACGTCACTTCCAGCATGGATTTCAAGGTCCGAGACATCACCAAGGGCAAAATGAACAGCCTGACCATGAGGAGAGGGTTGTAAGGAACATCAAGCTTGAAGCCCCTAGTTTTGATCGTAGGTTGGATCCAAAGGTCCTCCTTGACTAGATGAATGACATGGACCACTATTTTGAGTGGTATGACATGTCCAAAGAGCGAAAGGTTCAACTCACTAAAATGAAGTTGGCCAATCAAGACAAACTTTATTGGCATACCATACAGAGCGCTTACTAACAAATAGTAGGCAGCCATTGATCCTTCTGTGGGATGAGATGAAAGAAAAATACCTACCCACCTCTTACAAGCTTCAATTTATGGATCGTTGGCAAAGGCTGACACGAGGGAATAAGGCAGTAGCCGACTACATCGCAAAATTAGATGAGTACCTCATGCAATGTGAGCTTATTAAGGACTTGAGTGCAGTTTTGTCTCGCTTTTGGGCTGCTCTACGTGAGGATCTTCATAGGGAGTTGATTCTGAAAGAAATTACCACGTTAGACCATGCTTATCACTTATCAGGTCGTCCAAACCCTAGAGGACCTCCAAAGGCAACCATTCACTAGGCGGTTTGAACTGTGATATCTCCATTAAAACCACCATATCAAGGACCAAGCCCTTTCCCTCTCAATCTCAATCTAAGACCCATCCATCTCCTTCACATAATCCAGGGATGTGAAAGGCAAGGTAGTAATGGGGGAACCCTCAAAACCCACTTCTAAGGACGACTGTTACAGATGCCGTGGTTTTGGACAGTATGCTAATCAATGTCCCACCCATCAACTCCTGATCGAAGAACAAAAAGAAGACCCTCAAGAAGATGAAAGTGAAGATGTTTATAAGCTTGAACCAGAGGATGATGAAGAGGAGTTGTCAGGTGATGAGAATGTCTTAGGCTGCATTCAAAGTACTCTCGATCTGGATAACGAGTGGGTTGGAAATCTCAAGTCCTCAAGACTTGGTGTCGTATGGTGTGCCTTGACTCAACCAAAAGAGTGTGATGACTAGCAAAGAAACACCATCTTTCATACTTATGCCAAGATAGGTGACAAGAACTGTAGTCATCATTGACAGCGGAAGTTGTGCTAACACAGTGTCATCTACCACAATCTCCCGAATCGGGCTGAAGACAGTACCCCATCCAAATCCCTATAAGGTTTCTTGGGTTGACACATCTCCCGATCAATGAGAGATGCCTCATTCCATTGACATTTTCATCCTATAGTGACTCAATTTGAATTGACGTTGTCAACATGGATGTGGGTCACATTAGCTTGGGTCGACCTTGGTTTTTTGTACGCAACTATTTTCTCAAATAAAACAAGATTTAAAGATGCGGGAGCACTCCCGAACACCTTGCGGGCGCTATTTGTTTAACATCTTTATAACAACCCGGGCCTGACTGACCCGAATCAACTAGCCGTGCCCCACAGCAACCTCAACACAAAGGGGGGGGGCCACCCTCGACCACCCAGTACGCGGCATCGGGCCGCCTACAACTTAGTTGCCAGGGCATACCCGAGGACTCGCAGCAACACAGCGCGTCATGCGGCATTCAACAACGAGGTCAGGAACCACCACCAAGATGCCTCCTCTCAACAACCCAACACTAATGGCCTCAACCGCCCAGTCAAACTCGAGCCCCAGGGACCGTTAGCCAATCTATACGGCTCCTAATCAAAAGTGGAGAATTATCCCAAACACCTTAAAAGCGCCTCATTTCCAGCCATTCTACACCAAAACCCGGGGTCGACCTTCGGCTCGGGACCACTTGCCGTGCCAAGCGGTGACTCCACAAAGGGCGGGAACCGACCTCGACCCCCTGACATGCGGCATTGAGCCACCAACTTCATAGCCATCGGGCCAACCCGGGGATTCGCAGCAACACGTCGCGTTGCAAAGCACACTATGCTAAGGCCGGGATCTACACCCAAAACGCCTTCCATTACCGGCCGAGTGCTACTAACCCCAACCACCGAGTTACATGCAAGCTAAGGGGCCCGCTAGCCATGCTACTCAACGTCCTTAAGGGTGGAGACCACCCCCGAACATCTTGTGGGCGACACTATCACAACCCCACTTTGGGAGCCCCGGTTCAAAGCCTGTGCCCCGAGGTACATGGTCGTGTCACTGCGTCACCTGAAGAAGACAACCAAACCCCATGATCACCCCCCACGACGACAGCCCGCCAGAAGGGGGTGCTCCCATGCCAACTGATCTCGCCCCCTGGGGGGGGGCGATCCCCAACGCCATTCACACACAGCCCCAGACTCCGTCTCGTAAGCTGTGCAGAGGTGGGCCAACTCACCAATTCAGAGATTGTCAGGGATCCACAGAAGCACCGCTCGAGAGTCGGAGCAATCACTATCATGCGCCAGTCATTAACCTGTATCCTCCACGTGTCCCAGTCCGAGTCTAGTCAAAGAATGGGGCCTAGTGACCAAATCAGAGGGTTTTTATAATTTTTCCCCCTCTTTCTCTCTTGACCACCAAGGTGGTCCGCGTAACCCCCCCCCCCCTCGGGGGAGGTTTGTGCGGACCAGGTCACCCCCAGGCAACCAAGTCTATGTAAAGCCCCCATTTTCCCTATGAAATTTAAAAAAAAAAAGAAAAAGAAAAAAGAAGGAACACCTTGGTGGTCCGCGATATGGGAGGTTTACGCAGACCAAGTTGCCCCCAGGCAGCCCGGTCTGCTTAAACCCCATCTTTAACCAAACAAAAAACAAAAAAAAAACCAACATTATCCGGGTAAACCCCTAAGGGGGGATTTTTACATGGACGAAGACCCCCCTGCCCATCCTGATCAGTGTAAACCGCCCTTTACGCGGACCACCCTGCCTATTCTCCTTACTTCTTTCCTCTTGTGCCTATAAAATCTCCTAGGAAGGCCAAGGGTCGCATATGCAAACAGTTGCACACAGTTGAACACTCAAGCACACCAACAGCCTCCAACTCAAGGCAAGCTCGAGTTCGTGAAGACGCGACGCGAAGGCGAGGCTTGTTGGCTTGTTGATTTCAGCTAAGCACACATCGAGGGTATATTAGGTCAACACCCCTCACAAGACGTCTAGCCGACTCACGACCACTTGATGTGTACGATGTGTAATGGTGGAAATACCTGCATGTCGGAACCACCATCAATCGACGACCCAGGGCCGATATCCAACTGTTCTTTCCAAGCCGATGTCTGACTACCCCGCCAACTAGTCGGAGTTAGCTTGATGAACGCCCGGAAGCGATTGAAGTTCCTGGGCGATCCATGCCGACTCCCATACATGTTGCAAGTCGACACTCGCCCTACGAGCCGATGCCCGACTGCTCACCCGGAGCCTCACACGACTGCTCCCCCTGAATTCACGACATCACCTCCGAAGACCGCACCAACATGACACATCTCGGACATGCAGGTGTCTTGGATATGCTGACACTTGACTCCCTGAACCAGTGCCCGACTGCTCGACCCGAACAACGCCCAACCTGCCAGTCACTGTCAACAACCCTGTGTCCGAGCCACCCCTCGGTTGCTCCGCAACACTAATAGTCTTACAAAGGACGTCCTGTAAAACGGCGAAAATCTGCTTTATCATGCAATGACCCGAGGACTGGTACCTGTGACGGAATTCTCTCGTGGCTTGCACTTATTGTATTTGGGCCTTTAACGGCCCTCTGCAATGCCTTTTACGGCACCCTCCAATGAAGTATAATCGAAAATCCGGCTCCTTTTTCCAACTCACTCTCGAACTTTTGCTTCCCGCCAGACCTTGATCTGATCAATTCTCGAGCTAGTGCCTACTAGCTCCTTATTGAGGCAGTGTCAACCGTGAAGGTGGATGGATGACAGTGTAAAGGCGATTGCACTTTATGAGCCCATGCCCCTGTTCATTTATAACCTTGTTCTGTTACAGGTGAACCATTCTCAGCCACTCATTAGTGCAGCTGAGAACATTCCAGAGAAGGAATATTCTCCACAACGTTACAACGGATAAAGAATTAATAAAATAGAAAAAGAAATACAAAAAACTCAAGTTATTGTCGCAGCTGGGTGCCTTCCGTTATCATTCCCCCTCAAACTGAGTGGACGAAGACTCAGTTTGGATTGAAGATACTTGAGACGCTGAGGATAGAGGCCTTTTGTAAAAATGTCAGTGACCTGGTCCGTAGACGAGATGTACTTGATGTCAATGAGCTTGGAAGTGACTAGTTCTCGAACATAATGGCAGTCAACAACGACATGTTTGGTCCGAGAATGGAAGACAGGGTTATGCGCCAAGGCAATTGCCGAGATGCTATCGCACCACAGAGTAGGTCGTGATCGAAGAGGTACTCCCAGCTCCCGAAACAAACTGCACAACCACTGGACTTCCGCACTGGTGTGGGCTAGGCTCTGGTACTCGGCTTCAGCTGAGGAGCGAGCAACAGTAGGTTGTTTCTTGGCAGACCAGGATATAGGCGTGTGTCCAAGGAAGACACAGTAGCCGGTGGTAGATCGTCGATCGATTGGGCAGCCAGCCCAGTCGGCGTCGCAGAAGGCAGTGAGGTGAAGCGGCCCGAAACGGATGTGGAGTTCCATGTCCAAGGTGCCTTGCAGAAAGCGAAGGATGCGCTTGACAGCAACCATATAAGCTTCAATGGGCCGATGCATGTGCTGAGCAGCCTGATTGACAGAGTAAGCAAGATCTGGCCTAGTCAGAGTGACATATTGTAAGGCTCCGACGATGCTTCTGTAATGTTGAGGATCAGATAGGAGAGGCCCGTCGTGATCAAGCTTCTTCATTGTAGTAGGTGAGGCAACTGGTTTGCAATCAACCATCCCACTTTTCTGAAGAATATCAATGATGTATTTACGCTGATGTAGGGAGATGCCACCGACATTATGTCACTTGAATGCCCAGGAAGTAAGATAGAACACCCATGTCCTTCATGTGGAATTGCTGTTGAAGGCATGATGTAATCTGCCGAAGAGTGGCGCGGCAAGACCCTATAAGAATAATGCCATCCACGTACAGCAAGAGATATGCAATGCAGAGATCAGTTTGATAGACAAAGAGAGACGGATCAGATGTACAGCCGTGGAACCCCATATCAAGGAGAGTAGAACTAAACTTGGAGTGCCAGGCTCGGGGCGCCTGCCGGAGGCCATAGAGTGATTTATGCGTAAGGCAAACATGAGTTGGATGTTGGGGATCAACATAGCCCGGCGATTGCTGCATGTAAACAGTCTCTGTAAGATCGCCGTGCAAGAAGGCGCATTCAACGTCAAGCTGATGAAGGGGCCAGTTCTGAGAAACTGCAAGAGTAAGAACAACTCTAATCGTGGTGTGCTTAACCACAGGGCTGAAGGTCTCAACAAAATCGATCCCAGGTTGTTGGTGGAATCCTTTGGCGACGAGCCGCGCCTTATGGCGCAGAAGAGAGCCATCCGGATTTCGTTTGGTCCTATAGACCCATTTGCAACCGACAACGTTCATGGTGGGGTGAAATGGAACTAGGGACCATGTCTGCTGCTTCTGTAAGGCTGTGAACTCACTGTCCATTGCGTTGCACCAAACAACATCTTTGACGGCTTGTGTAAAACTAGAAGGAGTGCCATTAGCAGAGGGCTGCAGGACGGATTGAAAGGCCTTTTTCTTAGAGATCCCCGGTTTGGCCCTGGTTTGCATGGGATGAGTGGAGGTAGGGGCAATGGCAGTGGTGTGGGAGGGAGCGGACGGTGGCAGGGGTGGAGGCATTGGTGATGGTGTGGGGGCAGTAGGGGGTGAAGGCGCAGGGATAGTGAGGGGTGGAGGACAGGGGAGGGAAAAGGTATCCTCATCGCGTGTCATGGGGGAGAGGGAGGAGCTCGTCCAGACCACATCTGTAGGTTGGTGTAGAGAGTAGGGTGTGTGAGGTAGCCAGGAGGTGATGGAGGAGGAGTGGTCAGTGGTCCGGGTGGAGGTGGATGTAGAAGGAAAGTTTCTTCGTGGAAGATGACATGACGAGAGATATGAACCTTGTGAGTTTGGAGATCAAGGCAACGATATCCCTCATGAGAATTGCTATAGCCGATGAAGAGACAAGGCGATGAGCGGAAGTGGAGCTTGGTGGGAACAGAAGGCCGGAGCCAGGGGAAGCAGAGACGAAGGAGATTATAATCTGGAATTTTCAAAAAGAGGAGTTCATATGGAGATATGCGGCGGGGCGGGGATAGTGGCATACGGTTAATGAGATAGATGGCGGTAGAAAAGGCATCTAGCCAGAAGGTGGAGGGTAGAGAGGCATGAGCAAGGAGCGTAAGACCTGTTTCTACAATGTGTCTATGCTTCCGCTCAACAACACCGTTTTGCTCTAGTGTATATGGGCATGATAACTGATGAGTGATGCCATGGTGAGATAGAAAAGAAGAGAAGTGGTGATTAACAAATTCGCCGCCGCCATCAGAGCGAAATTGTTTGATTTTAGTGTTAAGTAGGGTTTCAATTTTGTTTTTGAAGGTGATAAAGATGGATAAGGCATCTGATTTATGTTTCATTGGATATAGCCAGGAGTAGCGCGAAAAATCATCTATAAAAAGTATATAATACCGAAAGCCTGAGGGAGAAAAAACGGGAGTAGGGCCCCAAACATCACAGTGAATTAGATGAAGGGGATTAGGGGAACGAGGAGCTGCCTTAGGGAAGGAGAGTTTGTGACTCTTTCCAAGTGGACATGATTGATATGGCAGCTGCTTAGACGTATTTACAATTGAGAGTTTAGATAGAATGTTGGGCTGAATGTCGCGAGAGGGGTGGCCGAGACGATGGTGCCAAATGCTGACGGAGGCGGTGAGAGCTGTGGGTGGCGTCATGGAGTGGTGATGAGGTCGGAATGGGTAGAGTCCTCCCTCAAGGCGACCGCGGTGCAGGATTCTTCACGTTGCTTTGTCCTTCACAAGAAAGCCAGTGTCATCAAATGAGAAATAGCAATTGTTGTCTTTGGAAAAACGAGATATAGATAATAAATTGGATGAGGCTTGTGGGCAATGTAGGATGTTGGTTAACTAGAATGGACGGGAAGGGGTGGGGAGCAAACCAGATCCAATGTGAGAAATGTGCAGACCTTGACCATTACCCATGCGTACTGAATCACTTCCTTCATATGTAGTCGCCAAAGAGAGGTTGCTCAGATCATGTGTGATATGGTGGGTCGCCCCTGTATCAGAATACCAAGTTGTGTCGTCCATCGATGCAGAAGCGACCATGGCAGCAAGTTTCTCTGGTGGATGCTTGCCTTGATACGCATAGTTCATGCGATCATAGCAATCCAAGGCGCCGTGCCCACGGCGCAGGCATATCTGACAGTAAATGGGTTGTTGTAATGGAAGGGATGGACAGTTACCACTGGTGTTATCATGAGCACGAGCAGTGCGAAGAGAGTTTTGCTGCTATTGGTGAACACCACCACGGCCGCTGCGACGATTGAAGGGGGGGTGACCATCTCTATTAACTTGAGTAAAGTTCCTAGAGCGAGGGTACCGCTGTGCACTAAAGGCATAAAGGTCAGACTGCTAATCCGCCTGGCATGTGAGGGTAAAGTCCTCAATAAGCAGTAAACTCTCAGCTTCTTCTCGAGTGATGCTGGATGTCTGGGCACGGTATCGGATGATGGCAGAGATGGTATTGTAGGATGACGGCAAGCCATCAAGCATAGCAAAGAAGAGCTCATCGTCGGAGACGATTGAGCCAGCAGCTCCCAGTTGGTCGATGATGACCTTGAACTGTTGCAGGTACTCTTGCATGGACTGGGACATCTTCCGAATGTTGTGAACTTGTCGCCGGAGGTTCATGACGTGCGCTGGGGACGTAGCGCCGAACTGCTTGGCCAGCATTTTCCAGGCATCTTGGGCATTCTTCTGACAGATAGTGTATGGAAGAGCAGACGGCGACAAGGTGGCATTCAGCCAGGACAAAATCATTTGATCTCGTTCATACCAACTGAGATAGGTAGGACTATCGTAAGGGGGTGTTGGTTGGGTGCCGTCGACGTGCCCAATGAGGCGGTGGCCACGCAAGATAGGTTCAGAGACCCTTCTAGATGAGATAGTTTGATCCATCGAGCTTGATGGGAACAAGGTTGGTGATGTTGGAAATGACCATGGCAGAGGAGGTCAGAGCAACAGAGGAATTGGTGTTGGTGGGGCTATTGGAGAGGCTGCTGCCGCTTCCATCTATTGGAGAGGCCATGAAGAAGAAATGGAGAGAGGGCGTCGCAGCAGGAAGTTGGGTGCTCAGAGATCGGAGCCTCTAGGCTGTGGCTCTGATACCATGAAGGTGGATGGATGACAGTGTAAAGGCGATTGCACTTTATGTGCCCACGCCCCTGTTCATTTATAACCTTGTTCTGTTACAGGTGAACCATTCTCAGCCATTCATTAGCGCAGCTGAGAACATTCCAGAGAAGGAATATTCTCCACACCGTTACAACGGATAAAGAATTAATAAAATAGAAAAGAAATACAAAAAACTCAGGTTATTGTCACAGCTGGGTGCCTTTCGTTATCAAACCACTCATCTTTTTTTGGGTCAGTACCCGCTAGATCCTTGCCAAGCCATTGTCCACAGCCCTCCTTCCAAGCTTGTGCCTCGTCCAGCCAATCTCGGAGCCCGTGTCTCCTCCAGTGCTCTAAGTTGAGACTGGTCTCCTTACTCTCTGTCTTCTGGGCTAACCGGTTGCTTCGCAGCAACGGTGCAAATTATGCCCTCCTGGCGTCACGACTTCCAAGGTATCCAATCCTTTTTCAGCAGCAGAAACAAAGGTGTTCGGATTTCGTTCGATGTAAATAAACATCATGCACTTGATCCTCCACATCACCTAATGTACTTGCACCCGCAGAACCCCTCCTTGACGCCAGCTACCATAAAGCTACCACGCGTTCACCTACTTAATCCACGTGTTGCCCGTCATTCCGTGCCCACGTGTCGTGTCCTGGAGGCACATCCCCTGTTGAAATTTGGTTCCGCGGGTGATTGTCGAGTTTTCGATTGGCAAACCCGCAAGTGATCGGTGGAGATGATGTCCTGCACTCGATCCTCCACATCGCCCGATACACTTGCACCCGCAGAACCCCTCCTTTACGCCAGCTACAATAAAGCTGCCACGCGTTCACCAACTTAATCCACGTGTTGCCCATCATTCCATGCCCACGTGCCGTGTCCTGGAGGCACATCCCCTGTTGAAATTTGGTTCCGCAAGTGATTGTCGAGTTCTCGATGGGCACACCCGCACTACACCCAGTTATCCTTGAACCAGTAACTTCCTCACATATCACCGTCATCTCGCCGGTCCGTCCCATGTGTGTCGTCTGTACCCAAAATAATCTCCTATATGCGCTCCATTTATGCGCATTTCTTTCATTCTTTTTGCATTTCCCCCGTTGACTCCCCCGCGTGTATGCCACCGTCTCGACAATCGTGCGAGCCGAAAAAGAACGAAACAGTCACTATCTATGGTCGAACAATTTCATGTACATTCCAGCATGAAGGTAAAAGAGTAAGGGTCAACCCTTCACCCCCTAAGGTGGTGCAGCCAGCCAAGAGAGAGGGTGCCAAGGCCGACAAGAGTCTACACATCATAATCCATAGAGAATTTGAGAAAGAAGTAACATAGGAGCCCGAACCTGAAATTTTCACCCTTGTAGTGGAAGAGAAATCTGAGGAGTCCTCCAATCCACCCCCTGAGGAAGTGACACCTATCTTCAATGAATTTTAGATGTACTTCCAGAGGATCTTCCAGACAAGCTACCTCCTTTGTGTGACATCCAGGATGCAATTGACTTAGTTCCATGCGGATCATTGCCTAACCCACCCCATTATCGCACCACCCTCGCTGGCCACGATAAGATGGCATGGCAAGTAGTAGAGTGGATATGCAAAGGTTTTGTTAGGGAAAGCATGAGTGTCCGTGATGTTCCGGCCTTGCCATCATTAAAGAAGGATGGTTCATGGAGGATGTGCATAGATAGCTGAGCCATCAACAAGATTACAATGAAGTACCAATTTCACATCCCTAGATTGGATGACACGTTAGATATGATGGTTGGTGCCAAAGTCTTTTTGAAGATTGACTAAAAGAGTGGCTACCACCAACTCCGTATCCATCGAAGTGATGAATGGAAGACCGGATTTACGACGAAGGATGACATTTATGAGTGGCTTGTTATGTCCTTCGGTTTCTCAACTGCTCCTAGCACATTCATGAGGGTGATGACACAAATATTTCCACCATTCACGGGCAAATTTGTGATTGTTTATTTGATGACAATCTCATTATAGTCGGTCAAAGGAGCAACACTTGGATCACCTCCATCAAGTCTTCCTAACTCGAAGGAAATAGGAGCTATACACTAATCCAAAGAAGTGCTCATTCATGACCAATCAAGTTGTCTTCTTGTAATTTATAGTCACCTCAGAGGGCATGTGTAGGTCCATAGAAGGTCAGAACAATCGTAGAATGGCGTGAACCACGAGATATCCATGAAGTCCGTAGTTTTCATGGCTCGCCATCTTCTACCGTTGCTTTATTTAAGGGTTCAGCACCATCATGCCTCCCATCACCGATTGTCTAAAGAATAGAGAATTTCGATGAACCCAAGCTGACTCCAAGGCATTCCAGGAAATCAAGGACAAAATGGCAAACCCCCCAATAATGCGTCTACCTGATTTCTCAAAGGTTCTTGAAGTTGCTTGTGATGCTTCGAGTACTGATATAAGTAGAGTGCTTAGTTAGGAAGGTCATCCAGTGGCTTACTTTAGCGAGAAGTTGAATGAGACTAAGTAAAAGTACTCCACCTATGACAAGAAGTTCTACACAATAGTACAATCACCTCACTATTGGTGACATTATTTATTACCGCAAGAATTTGATATGTTCTCTGACCATGAGGCCTTAAGGTAATTGAACACTCAAAAGAAGCTAAACCCACATCATGCTCGTTGGGTAGAGTTCCTACAAGCCTACACCTTTGCTCTCAAGCACAAGGCTAGTGTTGAAAACAAGGTTGTCGATGCCCTGAGTCATCGTGTGCTATTGTTCTTGGGTGTAAGCATCCAAGTAATATGATTTAAACGTGTAAACGAAGATTATGAATCGTGTCTAGACTTTGGCGATGTTTACACCCATATAAAAGATGGACGATCTCCGAGTGTAGAGACTTTGTTCTTCAAGATGGTTACCTGTTCAAAG
This sequence comes from Amorphophallus konjac, assembly GCA_022559845.1. Classification (NCBI taxonomy): domain Eukaryota; kingdom Viridiplantae; phylum Streptophyta; class Magnoliopsida; order Alismatales; family Araceae; genus Amorphophallus; species Amorphophallus konjac. Next base: position 260,349,715 of record CM040117.1, read on the forward strand.
CTAACTATCTCTATATCCCACGTACCTCTATACGAGACTTTCTTGTGTGGTAGATTCATGCAGGTGGTTTAGCAGGCCACTTTGATCATAGTAAGACCATTGACATGGTCGAAAGTCAATTCTACTGGCCAAGTTTAAAGAGGGATGCCACAAAGTTGGTCAGTCAATGTCAAACATGTCAAGTGACCAAACAAAGAAAATAGAATACCGGCCTATACACACCTCTCCCTTGGCCCGACCGCCCATAGTAGGAAGTGAGTATGGATTTCGTGCTTGGCCGCCTTCTAAAAACTTTTCGGAAGCATGATTCCATTTTCATGGTTGTTGATTGTTTTTCCAAAATGGTTCACTTCCTACCTTACATCGGATGCTTCCAAGGTAGCCAAGTTATATTTCAACAAGGTTGTGAGGTTGCATGGCCTACTGAAAACAATTGTCTCCGGTAGGGATGTCAAATTCACTAACTACTTTTGGAAAACTCTTTGGCATATGATGGGAACTAAGTTAACTCCACGGACTATAACCCACAAACTAATGGTCACACTGGGGTCGTGAATTGATCCCTAGAAAATCTTTTGCAATGCTTAGTGGGTGAAAACGCTAGAAGCTAGGACTTGTTGTTATCTACCATAGACTTTGCATATAACAGTTCAGTAAAAAGGTCAACAGGTTTGAGTTCTTTTAAAATTGTTCAAGGATATAAGCCTAGGAAACCTGTAGATTTAATCCATGTCCCAATCCAATCCAAGTCATCTGAGCCTATAGAGTCTTTTGCATAACACTTGCATGTATTACATCAAGTTAAACAACAAATTTTCCTCAACAACTCTAAATAAAAAGCCCGTGCTGATTTATGCAGATAATACAAGGAATTTAAAATGGAAGATCATGTCATGATCAGGGTCAGACCTGAAAGGTTTCCCCGAGAACTTATAAGAAGCTTCACGCTAGAATCATGGGACCGTTTAAAATTTTGCAGATGTGCCAATTCATTCATTATGGGAACTACCAGAGATCAATGATACTTGATTCGCACGAGAGAGCTACAACATCTTAACTCAGACGTACTTGAGTGGTACTAGAGTCGACATGACCCTCACTCGATGGGGCTGAGTTCCTCCCACCCAGGGAGAGTTAGTGTGGGCATAGCTATAGGCCTACGAGTTTATCAACATCGCTATTGACGCTCTGGCATGACAGGCACGTCCTTGTGGTTATGATTGAGCAATCTCATAGTTATTGTTATTTCTTCATTGTTATTAGTGTCTTTATCTGGGCCTAGACATTTGTAGGCCCATTTGTCTTGTCATGAGTATGTTAGTAGGCCGATGTGTTGTTAGCCACAAGATGCTAGGGGTTTTTATGACTATTATTTGAATTGTTGAGGTACTCACTGGTCCCTATATAAGGGTCACTATGGTTAATGAATGGAAATGTTGAAATTAAGTTTAACCAAGTTGTTTCTTGCTCCTAAGAGAGGACAGAGAAAAGAGTCACGAGAGTGGACCCTCATTCCCCCATACAGCCCCAACGTCACCCCCTCCTTTCTCCCTCCTCCGACCCCCATCGAACCCCTACCCCCTCCAGTTCCCTCTCCCCTTCTCCTGCACCAAACCGACGCCATCCTTCCCTCCACCGGTGCATAACCGCCACCTACCCCTTCTTCTTCCTCCTCCATCTTCCCTTGCGAACAGGGCACCAATCTGCCCGCCAACCCGGCGGCCTCGCTCTCCACCATCACCAGCATCACCTAGCCGGCCCCCACCAGACGCCACCTCTCCAAGGCTGCCCCCTCCACGCAGGTGGACCGCAGACAGGCCGAACAGCCCCGCCAAGGCTGCCCCCACTATCACCGAGCCACTGACTGTTCCATCCGTACACGCCCTTGTCTCTTTGGCCCCAGCAGTTGCCCCGCAACCTGCACCAGCAACTGCATTGTTTGTCCCTGCCAACCGCAACAGCAGCTGCACCTCTCCGTTACCATAGCGTAGCTTCTTCACACAAGCAACCTGGATGAACTTTGACGACAGCGAAGATGGCCCTCAGTGTGTCTATCTATACCACCCCCATGTACCCACACGAGTTCGGCCAACCACGTCGACCGAGGATACCCCCACGCCAACATCCAAGCTGCCCCGATGCATCTCCTCCGTGTTAGCCTCGCCAGGATGCTTTGTTCGTTGATTTCACGGCTTTATCCCTATCCCTAACTCGTAACGTAGAACGCCGCTCGTCTTAGGTGATACGTCTCTATCTACATTTGGTGTTCTTTCCTTGTGTGTTTGTCGCCTCCGGGATCTAGTTATAGATGTTGCCATATCCATATTATTTGTATTAAATTAATACAACATTCACACCACTATGTAACAATTTCCCTCTTTGTTACATCACCAACTTGTTTACTCCATTCACCCATTCCTGTGTGCTACTGTCCATGATTTGACCATTGAGCAAGACCCTAGCGGGTGGTTCTATCCACCTGTCGGACCACTTTTATCTAATTTTGAATTATCCTATGCTTGCCAACATGCATGGTCTTTCATTTTAAATTCTTGTGATATCAAAGTTGAATTAGCTTGGGTCTGGACATTCAATTGTTGAGGACTGATAATGACAAATTAAGGCCATCTTTGATAACAGGATAAGGGTGGAATAAGGAGCCTTAATCCTGAGAATAAGAAAAAACGCAGTTTGACAAGGTGGATAGATTTTCCTAGGGATGTCAAAAATACTCGCAAATCCGATTACCCTGCATCACCCGACCCGTGATGGGTCGGGTAATACCTGAATAAACGGATATGGATTCGGGTTCGGATATGTTTAAAATATCCGTTTCATATTCGGATAGGGTATGGATTTAGTGCACCCGAACCCATATCCGATCCGAACCCGCTCTTAATAACTCATTGTGCATATTAGGCCTATGATTTTGACATGAACTCAACCCGTTGCCAGTCTTGTTGGGTTTGTGAGTTTGGACTTCTTGCTAAAATTATAAGGATGTTTTTATAAAATATAAAAATTACTTTGGAAATGAAAGAATTGACCGGATTTCTATTTTCTCAATTCTTATAAATCTCACATTTTCTTGGATGTGGACATAGACTCATGCTTTATGGACGGATACTGATATCCGCGGGTATATCCATACCCGTGACGGATATACCCGTAACTATATCCGCGAAAATAATAGGGTATTATTCGGGTATGGTATTTGTAAAATTTTCACAGATAGGGTATGATATTGGTCTACCCGATCCATTTACATCCCTAGATTTTCCCACCCTTAACCCGGGTTTTCCTGGAATAATTCATTCTGGTAAAAAGGTAGAATCAGTTATTCCACCTCTAACCCAGATAGACCCAAAATGTTTTCAAAGCAAAAAAGTGAAAAGGTAAGAATACACAACCTGAGTTTAAGTGAACCCAGTTTTCCCTCTGTAGGTAAGAATACACAAGCAGAGGTGGTATTCTTACATCTTTTACCTATTATTCTCTACTCTCTGGCCAAAATAAGGTAACTATCGCCGATGACACCCGTGATACTATAGCTGGCAAAGTGTTTGTTCACCTTTCTGATCAACTAACCTTGTCTTCTACCCTTCATGTTCCATCCTTCCCATCAATTCGCTTCCCTCGTCAGTAGCCTTACTAAACAATTGCATTGTTCAGTAACCACCTTTCTGATCATTGTGTTTTTCAAGATCTACAGACAAGGTAAATGATTGGAATGGCCGTGAAGTAGATGGTCTCTACATTTTCCAACCACAAGAGAAGAGTGCACTTCAGTCATTTACGCCTCCCAACTTGGACAAAAGATTGCACAAGAACCAGTTCTGGCACTCTCGTCTAGGACACCTTTTTTTTATACTATGAGGGTCTTGTTTCCTTCTTTGTTTCAGTGTTTAGATGTCCAATCCTTATAGTGTGAAGTCCGGTAGTAAGCAAAATATCGTAGAACTCAATTTCCTTATTCTATAAATAAAAGCACTCTTCTTTAGAAATTGTGCATTCTGATGTGTTGGGTTCCCATCTTGTCTGATCCTTGGATGGCTATTGAAATTTTGTCATCTTTATTGGTGACTATTCCCATTGTACTCGGGTTTATTTATTGAAATCTCGGGATCAAATCCCTCGTGTTGTTCCGTTGTTCTACAACATGGTCAAAACTCAATTTGGTAAACTTGTTAAAGTTATTCTTTCTAATCATGCACGATGATACACTTTTCAAAAAATATATAATAATAATAATGCCCAAGAATACTTTGCTCGCAGCATTAATGTCATTCTTCAAGATATGGACATCATCCATGAGTCCCCTCATGTGCTTATTCTCCTCATCAGAATGGAGTTGTCGAGCGTAAAAATCGTCATCTCCATGAGACAGCGAGGGCACTTTTGTTCCAACGTCATCTTCTCAAACTATTTTGGGCTAATGTAGCCTTGGCTACCAATTATCTAATCAATCGAATGCCATCTAAGACCTTGCAAACTCGTTGTCCCATTTTCATCCTTTATCCAAACAAAACTCTATTCTCTTTGTTGCCACATGTCTTTAGTTGTCTTTGTTTTATTCATTCACTTGGGCCTAGCGATTCCAAGCTTGATCCACGTGCTGTTAGGAGTGTCTTCCTCGCTTACTCTACTAGTCAAAAGCCTTATCGCTATTATGACACGTCCACTGGTCGTACTGTTGTTCATAAAGACATCACTTTCTTTGAGCTTGAGTCCTACTATCTCTCCCGGCCTAATCCTCAAAGGGAGACTTTAAGTGATGTTGACACCGAGTCACCGACACTGTTGCTCCTATTCTGGATCCCTTGCCCCTGTCCTTTCCTTCTACCACATAGGGTGTTCAGTCTCGTGGTCCTACTGATGATGGTGCGTAAGGTTCCAAAAAGTCTTTAATCACATACAGAAGAAGAAATTCTGAAAGACCAGCTATGGATTTGCCAATTCCAGAAGCTGCTGCACCCCCAGATCCTGCTCAACCAATTCCAGAGACTGATCTTGACCTACATATTTCTGTTTGTAAGGGAGCTCGTGGTTATGCCAAGTATCACATCTCAATCAATGAATTATTCCCGCATCTCTCATTATCATACATTCTTGTCTGCCTTATCTTTTGTTTCCATACCTAACTCCTTTTCTAAGGCTATTAAAGATCCAAATTGGCAGCAAACAATGGAAGAGTAATTGAGTGCATTGAGCAAGAATGGGACATGGGAGTTAGTTGTGATTTCCCCAGAGATAGGACTCCCCCAGTTGGATCCAAACGGATCTATACAATCAGGTACAATGCAGACAAAGTGATATAAAGGTACAAAGCGAGATTGATGGCAAAAAGATTCACTTAGAATTATAGAATTTACTATCAGGAAACTTTTGCACCTGTGGCAAAGCTCAAATCCATCAAAGTGGTTATATCCCTTATGTCAGATGGATGTGAAGAATACCTTCCTAAGTAGTGATCTGCAAAAAGGGAATTATATCTTGCCTCCCCATAGGGTTGATACAAAAGGAAAGGTTGGCAGACTTAGGAAGACCTTGTATGAACAAAAACAATCACCCAAGGGTTCGTTTGATCGACTTCATCATGCCATGATTCGGATTGAATTCAAACAATCAAATGTTGATCACGCACTGTCTGTCAAATAGAAGAATGGTCACATTACAGTACTTCTTGTGTATGTTGATGATATGATCATTACTAGGGATGACACAATGGAAATCCAATTTTAAAGACAGACTAACTGTTGAGTTTCAAGTTAAAGGCCTAGGAGATTTAAAATATTTTCTGGGAATAGGGGTGGCCAAATAATAGAAAGGAATCTACATATGCTAGAAGAAATTTGTTCTAGATCTACAAGCTGAAATAGATAAATTCGGTTGTAAACCTGTAATTACTCCAATGGAACTCAATCATGGTCTGACTGAACAGGATGGTGAGAGATTTTCTCCAAAAGACAATGGTCCGTATCAACGACTAGTTGGCAAGCTCTTATATCTTTCCTTTACCAAGCTTGATTTATCATATGTCATTGATATGGTATGTCAGTGTAAGCATGCTCCCCGAACATATCATATGAAACCTACGTAACGCATCCTGAGGTACTTATAATCTTGCCCAAGGAAAGATATTCTTTTCAAGAAAACTGGCCATCTGAAAATTGAAGGGTATGCTAATGCAGGCTGAGCTAACTCTAAGGATAATAAGAGGTCAACAACTAGATATTATACTCTACTTGGTAGAAGCCTAATCATTTGGAGAAGCAAGAGACAAATTGTTTGTGTTTGAAGCAGAATACAAAACAATAACAAGTGGTCTCACTGAGTTGCTATTGGTTGAAGCTTCTCCTAAATGATCTAAGAGTTCAGGCAAAACTGCCAATAAAGCTTTACTGTGATAATAAAGCAGCAATCAATATTGCTAGTAATCCAATACAGCATGATCGAACTAAACACAATGAAATTGACCTACATTTTGTTACAGAAAAGGTGGACTCTGGAAAGTTGTGCTTGCCATATGTGAAATCTCAAGACCAAGCAGCTGATCTCCTCACCAAAGCATTGACTGAGGCATAGTTCACTTTAGTCTTGAGCAAGCTGAGCATCAGTGATATCTATGCTCAGCTTGAGGGGGACTGTAAAGAAGTGAGCGGTTGAAAAGGGCAGTTTGGGAATTTGTCTAATCTTCAGACTTTCAAGGGTTGTGTTATAATTTTCCCTCTTTCTTTTATGGACAACTTCTCTGAGGGTATAGCTGTAATTGTTTAAACATGAGATAAATATATATACTATATATATGAGGGGAGAGATCGGCCTGTAGGTCAAAACTAGATGACCTCTGCTCGTCCCTTTCTCGGCCTCTTTCTCTCTCAGAACCGGTCTCTCTCTTTCCCTCTCTCTGTCTAAGTTTCACAATCCCATTGCTATTGGACCTAAGCAGTTGGTAAATATCCTCGGCCAGTTCCAAGGAGAGGGAACAGGGAAATAATAATAATAGTAGTAGTCCCCCCAGTGGAGCCAATAATGTTGCAGTCCCCCCAGTGGAGCTGACAATGAGGATAGATGACAATGAGGAAACAAAGATTCTGATATAACCGAAGAGCCTATTTAGTGGCACAACTGAAGCCAGCAGAATCCACAAAGATGGTAGTAGTTTGCAGTAGTTCCAAGCTTTACAGCATAGAGTAGACAGCTCATGAAGGTCAATATAGCAGGGAGGATCACTTCTTAGGCTCAGGGAAGTATGAAAGTGACAAGGCAAACGAAGCAATAGGCTTAAGGGAAAAAAGGAATGCAGCTTCTCTGACCACAGATGCCAGAGAGAAAAGCAATAGAGGCCATTAGAAGGGAGAACTCGTAGTTAACTAACATGCATAATTTAAAGATCTAAATTAGGGCATTCATTAGTTGAACGAACATGCACATTTAAAAGTTATTTAAATAACATGTGCATGACTAATTCCACAAATTAAGTTTATCAGACGATTAGGGTTCAGCTACTGAACAATTCCCCACCGACCGGTGTTTAATTACATCAGTACAAAGCACAAATAGCCTTGATTAACTGCCAAAGAAAAGGCGTCGACCGATATAGCATTAATCATGATGTCAAAGGCACACTCTCAATTGCCGCATAACATCTCTTGAAGGGATGGGGTTTTATGCAACTTTTAGGAAGACTAGGATTATTTTGGGGTCTTATGGATTTATTTGGGATTTTTAAACAAGCCGGAATATTTTGTGATCTCTAGACTTGGCGGGAATATGTATGTAGTTTCCGGATAGGCCAGGACATTTTGTAATGTTTGGACTAGGCAGGTGTGTTCAAGTAACTGCGTGAAGTTTAGAGTTTATTTGCAATTTGACCTCTAAGCAAGGTTTAATTGCAGCTTAGTTCTAAGTAAGGTTGAATCAAAGTCCGGCACTAGCTAGGGTTTGATGGCAACTTGGCGTTGTCTAAGGTTGGGTTACAACGCCAGGGCGGCTTTTTAAATTTGATCCTCAATCCGATCGTCAAACTTGAGTAGGTTGGAAGCATATCTTCAATCAATCATCGGATCGGCATCGTTGAGTCAATTCCAAACTTCGTCCTCATTTGATTGAACCAGAATACTCGTTCGTGGTGAAATAGACTTTTGTGAGGACATTGATACAATTTTTGAAAATACAGGGTATTTTGTAAACCCTAGGCATATCCATAAATTCTTCAAGTTACACAACATTGCTATAACATTTGCAATTACAAGACCTTTTCAACCGATTTTAAACTTTACAAGACCTTTCTGCAAATATACAGTACTTGTACACAATTCCAAGAAATTTCGGGGACTTTTATGCAATTACAGAACTTCCTGGGACCTTCTTGTAAAAGTAGGGGTACTTCAATAATTTCTGATTATTTCAAAAAATCACATTATTTTTCCAAAAAAAATACAAGGAGATTACATTAACCAACACACATAGACATGTGCAAACTCGGGGATACTTATACAACACACCGTCACTCCGAGCCTTCAAAGCACAAGCACAAGCCTTCAAAAACTCTGAGTTGCTCCGTCGGAATTTTTTCCTTCTCTCCACATTGGGTCCCACTTGGGGGGGAGTGGTATTTATAGAACCAGAGGGCGGTTAGACCTCAAGAGGCCCATCCAGACCAGATAGTTCCTTGAAAGACACATCCGAGACCAGATAAGTTCTTGACGAGAGCCACCGGCCCTAGATAAACCCTGGGGGGTTTTATCCAATCAGGGAGAACTCCTAGGGGGTTTATCCGGTCCGGAAAGGGCCTGAAGGTTTTATCCGGCCCAGAAAGCCTCATTAAGGGTTTTATCAGGTCCAGGAAGCCTCCTTGGGGTTTTCTCTGGTCCAGATGCCCCATTTGGGGTTATCCGGTCCGGATGACCCCTTTGAGGGGTTTTATCCAGTACAGATGACCCATTTAGGGTTTATACGGTCCTAATGCCCCATTTGGGGTTTATATGGTCCCCAAGCCCCAAATGAGGGAATGAGAGGGGCCGACCCCTATAAAGTCTCATTTTTTGTCTTCCTTGACTATTTTGTGGTTTGGTCACATAGGAGAAGGAAAAACGACGTTTCCCTCATGCTTTGTGCTTTCCTTCCGTGGCTTCTTGCGTCACTTGCTGCGTGGGGAGACTCCAATCTTCTAAGATTATTTCCTAATCAAGCTCGAACATCTCATAAGTTGCGTGAGAAATTTTTTTCTCAAGTGTTTGCTTGTTGCGATGCCTTTTTCTTTCATGACGTCCACTCAGCAAGAGTTCTTGGGACTCATGTTTGACCCATAATCGAGGCGGCGCGTACTTAGCATCACTTTGAGACCGTCATCCGACTTATTTAATTTACATATATCTCGATTAATTCGAAAAAAATAACGGGTTTTACATTCACCAACCAGAGGGAGAAAGGACACAATAGTTCAAAGCAATGGAGAGAATAAGGTTGCAGGAAACATAGCGATACTTCTGTCAATTAATAGGTATATTTTTGTAATATTATCAGCTTCCTGGGTTTTCTTATAAATTTCTCTTTCTTACTTGTTGCCTTCATGTATTAAGGGCAGAGTTGTGACTGTGTACAAAAATTCTGTAATATATAAAGGGCCGAACTACCCGAGGAGGAGGTAGCTCAGACTCTCCTCCCTCTTCTTCTTCCATCAGCCTCTATTGCCTTTGACCTAACATGGTATCAAAGTAGGCAGCCATGGGATCACCTTGGAACCCAACTTTTCTTGGGCTGCACCTCTTCTAAGGGACTTTCCTTGCTAGTGCAAGAACACTCCCCTTCGCTTCTCTTTCAACTCCGTAAGGAACAAAACCCTATACAGGGTGGCTCTGAAGCTTTGAGCAAGCCACAGATCCATCTCTAAACCCTCGTCGAAGCTTTCCTACCCAAGTCGAAGCCTTCAATAGGGTGTTTTTCTTCTCCAGTCAAAGCCTCCAACAGGCCGGCCTCTCCAACATGCCACCCTACTGTCTTTGCGGCTCTTGTTAAGGCTGAGGGTCTGATCTGTTACCTCGGCTACTCCTAATCTGGCTGATAGTCCTACAGCCAACAATTATCATCTGGTGTGGGAGTTTCCCTTCTACGCTCTGATATGGCAGATACCCCTGATACCCCTTTACAGCCTCTAAAATGTCGTCTCCTATGGTTCAGCCAGTGACACTGGCGTCCGCTGGCCAAACTACATTACAGATCACATCAGAAAAATTAACAGACCATAACTTTCCATCATGGGCTGTCGCTACTGAACTCTACATCGTTGGCTACAATCAATTGGGTTTTTGACTGGCGATCAGAAAATGCCAGACCCTTTAGATCCTCTCTTCCCTGCTTGGAGAAGAATAACAGCATGGCTATGTCCTGGCTTCTCAACTCTGTCAGCCTTGGGATTCAACCGACCATCTTGCATAAGTCTACGGCTGTTGATATGTGGAAGACCTTAGCCGGTCTTTATGGTCACAAGAAGAATAACGTTCGCCTGTATCAGTTGAGCCAAAATATTCATGAGTTAAAGCATGGCTCTCTTACTGCCACAACCTACTTCTATGCTCTCACTTTACCATGGAATGAGTTAGATGTCTATTGTAAAGCTAAGTGGGCATCGCTTGTTGATCAACAAACCTACCCGACTCTTCAAGAACATGTTTGGATTGTGAAGCTCTTGAGTGGGCTGAACTCAAATTATGATGCTTTACGACGACAGATCCTCAACATTAGTCCAGACCCTTCACTAGAAGAGACCAATTTTAAAGTTCTAAGTGAAGAACAGCAACGGCAGGTCATGAGCAGCAAACCTGTCACTTCTACACACTCCGATGCTGGAGAATACACATGCTAATGTTACTAGTAGGCCTCCTCCAACCACCAATATATAAACCGAGGTGAAAAAAAATGTACTCATTGTGGCCGTACAAGCCGTGACTCATTTTTGCTGGAAAAAATATCCTGACAAGATGCCTGCAAAGTTCAGAATAAATAAAAAGGGACCGAAGCCATGGAGCAATGTGGTTGTAACTTAAATCAGCTGCTGACCATGGTGCCTCTGCTTCTGATGGGACTTCTACTATAGTGACAACAGTGCTCACCTCTTCAGATATTGTCACACTTCAGAGTCTTCATAAACAGCTTCAGGACATCTCTCCAGCATCCCCCTCTTCATTACCGTCAGGTATACATGGCGCCGCCTTGAGCGCCACTGCTTGATCCCTTGGGCATTCTTGGGTGATCAACTCTGGTGTTACTAACCACATTACAGGTATATCTACTTCTTTTCATTCTTATTCTTTGTGTTTGGGTCAAGAAAAAGTCACTATCGATGATGGAACCGTGCTACTGTTGCCTACGTAGTCCGAGACAAGAGGCGACCGAAGTGACCAAGTGGTCATCTCATGCTTAAAATGCCTAGACAATGGCCTAGGCATTTAAGATGTTAAGGCGATATTTTATTAAAATAATATATATAATTCAAATATATAAATATATGTCTAAATATCAAAAAATGCATACACAAGATCAATAAACTTTTTAAATTCATTCATTCCTAAAATCAAACAAATTTAAATAAAATTAACAACAAATCTAAACAAATTTAAACAAAAAATCAAACGGGCCGAGGTGTGCGGAGGTAGGTCGGGCCCACGAGGCCGGATTAAGGCGACTGAGGCGGAGGCGAGGTGACTAGTGGCCACCTTGCCTCACCTCATCACCTAGGCAATCGCCTCCATCACCTTTGATAACCTAGACTATTGCGACAAAAGTTCAATTAGACTCTCAAATCACGATCCTCTCCTCTACACTTTATGTGCCATCTCTTTGCGTTAATTTACTTTCAGTGAGTAGTCTTACTAAACAGTTAAGCTAACATGTGATATTTCTCCCTACTCATTGTGCCTTTCAGAATTCAGAAAGCAAGCAAATGATTGTGATTGGCTGTGAAGTAGATGCACTTCACTTCTTTGTGTCGGGGAATACAGTTGCTTTTCAATTCGCTGCACTGTCACATCTGGACAAAACAGCTCAGAAGATTACTCTGTGGCACTCTAGATTTGGGCTCATTGAGAGTCCTTTTTTCATCTCTATTTAAGTTAGTTGATATGTCCTCTCTTTTATGCCAAACTTGTTAGTTGGCAAAGCATCATAGAACTATTTTTCTCCTGAAAATAAAAGTACCACTCCTTTTAAGTTCGTTCATTCTGATGTTTGAGGGCCTTACCTTGTTCCCTCCTTAGATGGCTACATATATTTTATTACATTCATTGATGGCTACTCTCGTTGCTCCTAGTTGTATTTGTTACAATCCCGAGATGAAGTGCCTCGTGTTGTTCAAGCGTTTTGTAGCATATTCAACACTCAATTCAACACGAAAGTGAAAAGCTTCGTTATGATAATGCCCAGAAAACTAGAAGTCTCAACATGTTTCCTGAAGATGAGAGGGTGCTTCACAAATCTTCTTGTCCATATTCTCAATAGAATGGGGTTGCTGAACGAGGAAATCAGCATCAAACTACTAGGGTTCTTTTTCAGCATCATCTGCCCAGATCGTTCTAGGCAGAGACAGTTCTTACTGCTAACTACATCATCAACAAGATGCCATCCAGGAGTTTAGGTGATCGCTGCCCCTTTGCTCGTCTCTATCCAGACAAGCCCTTATTTCCTCTTTTACCTCTGGTTTTTGGTTGTCTTTATTTCATTTATACTCTGGGTCCAAATAGCACCAAGCTTGATCCACGGGCTATGCGTGGTATTTTTCTTACTATTCTACTCAGAATGGTTACAAGTATTACAATCCTGTCCCTCGTCCTTCCTTTATTTGGAATGGTATTACTTTCTTTGAGTCTGAGTCCGACTACTCTCAGCATACTCAATCTCAGGGAGAGAATCCTAACATCCTACCATCTACTTCTTCTTCCATTACCCCCTTGCTGCATGTACCTCCTCTCTTTAGCTTTGCTACAGATGGATCTCCTGGTGGTCATACTCCAATGACCAATGCAGAGAGTGTCGAGAAGCATAAACAAATTATTACTTACAAGCATAAGAAGTTCAAAGAGAAGTTCTCCACTAATTAGCCAATTCCACAGGGTGTTAACCCTTAAGATTCCTCTGCTGTTGATGACTTGAATCTTCCAATTACTATCAGAAAGGGTGTTCGGCACTACACTAAAGATCTCATCACCAACTTTGTTGAATATTCTCTTCCCGATACTATTATTTTCTCTCTTCATTTTCCTCTATCCTTGTTCCTACTACCATGTCTATGGCTGTGCAGAATCCGAAATGGCAGTGTGCAACGGATGAAGAGTTAGTGTTTTGAACAAGAGTGACACTTTGGTCCTTGTTGATCTTCCAGGGAGAAGAATTCCAGTACTGGACTCAGGAGAACATTCTTTGCCTTATGTGAAGTCATAAGAGCAACTTGCAATTGTCTTCATAAAAGTTATGACTGAAGGTCAGTTTAGGTCTGCTCTTGACAATCTGAGCATGAAGGATATCTACACTCACCTTGAGAGGGGTGTGGAAAAAATAAGAGTATTTCTGTAAATTAATGGGGATATATTTGTAATATTGTTAGTTTCTTGGGTTTCCTTATAAATATCTCTTTCTCATGTAGAAGGGCAGAGTTGTAATTGTATACAAAAATTCTTTAATATATAAAGGAGCCAACTACCCAAGGAGGAGGTAGTTCGGCCTCTACTCCCTCTTCTTCCATCGGCCTCCCTTGCCTCTCACCTAACAAAGACATTGGAGGGGGGGGAATCAACATCTACTGACCCAAAACTTGAGTTCATGGGTTGAGAGGCCAATAACTAATATACGTAGCTCATGAATACCCAGTATGGGACTGAAACGGCTTTCACTAATAGGATCAATCATAGGGATCCCCCCTTCCTGTTGATCATGCATTTCCAGCAGTGAAAATGCCAAAAAATTTCACACAAAAATAGCTTGCACAAGGTAAATACACAACTTCTAATCAAGTAATTTAGGAAGTACAAACAAATGATTAATTGCAACAAAGTGCAAAGCTCTGTTAAGTTTATACAAGATGCAGAAAGCTAATAAATGTCCAGAGATCCCAAATGCACATAGAATAGATCAGGCCCAATAAAAGTTAAGGCACAATGTTAGTCATAAGAATCATTATCATCATAAACCTTGACCCATCAGTCTGTGAATAGATAGATCCAAGGATTATGGACAGAGGGTAATAAACAAAGATGTAAAATCTCAGAAACAGAAAAGAGGAATTTATTACTACACATACATGATTCCCAGTTTCCCACAGATGCAGCTCTCTCATGGAAGCATTGTATTTAATGAAGAACATTGAAGGTGGAGATGAAAATGGCCAACTAGCCTTAATAGATATGGAAACCTCATAAAGGACTACTGAAACGGGAAGAATATGTGATAAAAGATGAAAATTACATCAGCAGTACATTCAATAAATTGGAGAAGACAAACTCCAAAGTAAAACATGTACTGTTCATAATCAAGTTCCTGAAGAACTAAATCAGGATATGAACACTTCAAGATTTTACTTAATGTCATGTTTTTGTATGCCAAAAGAAAATAAATGACAAAGCAATAGGGAGCATACCATTCACCCGGAAATCGAAGACAATGTGCTGTGTTGGCCTTGCCTTTCATCAATTTATCAACTATTCGAAAGCATTGAACACTAGTTTAGCAGACAATGCTTCTAAAACTAAACATTTTGTACTAGGAAAAACAAAAGGAAAGCTAATGATACATATTAAAACTTACACAAGTTTCCACAAGATGATGGAACCCGGCGACTTGGCCCGCAAGGACAGCAGATTGGCTACATCAAAGAGAAGAACAAAATGACACAGATAAGGAAGGAAAAATAAATCACAAGAGAAAGTCAGACATCTAGAGGACTTTTGAGTGGAACAAAACTTTTAGAAGCAAGAAGAGCAGGAATAAGTGGGCAATCTGTTCATATCCTTTGGTGACATATCACAAAAGTCCAAACAGGCATACAAATGGTCTTTAACTCATGCAACACTTGCCAAAGGACACAATGTACACCATCCATTCAAAGAAGATGCTTTCAGCATTTGTTACCCGCATGCATTCTAACAAAACAATGCGGCCCTCCGGCAAACATTTCTGACTAAAATTATGGGGACTGCTTCGTTTTGGCCAAGTAAAGTTTACAACCCTGAACAGTATAATCTTCCAAAATGTCACCAAATATGTGTCCTTCAAAAACACTAATCTAGTTCTTCAGTGTTTAATCATTCTATACTAAATATGTGAACTTCAAGTCAACGGTCCACTGTTTCAGACTCGATGCACTTGAATAAAGCTATTGACAATGGAACAGGTATGCAAACAGCAATCCTGTCTGTTAAAACATACAATCCATCTAGTCTTCTTAAACAGGTATGCAAACATTTAGTCTGCCTTTTTAAGCTCAGTTGGCTAGTGATCCATGCTCTCTCTCTCTAGACCCGTCTGGAGAGAAGCTCTGAGCTTTGGTGAGGGTGTGCCCAGCGATGAGGCGAGGTCCGGGAGGCCCCCGAGCACCTCTGCGGAGGTGTTTCCGCTGTGGCTCTCCTGGCCATATTCGTAGGTTTTGATCCGCCCTGGGTGGACCTCGTGGAGGCATGGTTGTCCGTTTCGGCCGAAACCGATACGTTTCGGCCGAAACGTATCGGTTTCGGCCGTACCCGAAACCGTTTAAGCCCATTTCACTGTAGCTTAAACGGTTTCGGGTTACGGTATCGGTTTCGGGCGAAACCGATACCCGTTTCGCCCGAAACCGAATGGTTTTAGGAGTTCACGTGAGCCTCCCCCGACCCCGAAACCCCCTGCCCTTGTCCCCTCCTGCTCATGTCCCCTCCTCCCGCCCCCGAAACCCCCCTGCCCTAGCAGCAGCCGCGGCGGAAACCAACTGGAGGCTCCCCTCCAGTCTGGAGCAGCAGCAG
This sequence comes from Amorphophallus konjac, assembly GCA_022559845.1. Classification (NCBI taxonomy): domain Eukaryota; kingdom Viridiplantae; phylum Streptophyta; class Magnoliopsida; order Alismatales; family Araceae; genus Amorphophallus; species Amorphophallus konjac. The sequence continues at coordinate 260,365,701 of CM040117.1, forward strand.
GCGCCGGCGGAGCAGCAACAGCAGCAGCAGCAGGCGCCGGCGGAGCAGCAACAGCAGCAGCAGCAGCCGCGGATCCCCTCCCGCCCTGCAGCAGCAGCAGCCAGGAGCAGCAGCAGCACTGCAGCAGCAGCACTGCAGCAGCAGCCGCAGCCGCGGATCCCCTCCCGCCCTGCAGCAGCAGCAGCCAGGAGCAACAGCAGCACTGCAGCAGCAGCCGCGGAGCAGCAGCAGGCCGGCCAGCAGCCCAGCAGCCCCGCCAGCCCCGCGGCCCCCCCTGCGCGCTCCGCCCGCCTCCTGGCCTGCACCGTGCGTGCGTGCGTGACGCCGTGACCTGCCAGCCGGCCAGCCCTAGCCCGCGATCCCCTCCCGCCCGGCGCCCACCACGTTGCCCTAATTAGCTCTGTTAGGGCTAGGTAAGATTTCTTAGATGATTATTTTGTTAAATAATTCTGTTAATTTAGTGATTAGACTAAAAATGTTAGTTTAGCCCCTATTAGACTAATAAATTTAGGGCTTTCATGTAATTAGGTTTTGTAAGGGTCAATTCAAGTTCAATTAAGTTCCATTGACTAATTTTAACCTCTATCATGTTGGTAATTAATTTTTGTCAAGAGTGATTAGGCTAAAATTATAAATTAAATCTTAATTAGACTATTAAATTTGGGGATTTCCTCTAATTAGGTTTAGTAAGGTTCCATTGAAGCTCAATTAATCTTCATTAATTAATTTGGACCTCTATCATGCTCGGGATTAATTTTTATGAAATGTGATTAGGCTATATGTGTTAATTAAGCCCTAATTAGACTATTAAATTTGGGGCTTTCCTCTAATTAGGTTTAGTAAAGTTCAATTGAAGCTCAATTAAGCTTCATTGACTAATTTGGAGCTCTATCATGCTCGGGATTAATTTTTATGAAAAGTGATTAGGCTATATGTGTTAATTAAGCCCTAATTACATTATTAATTTTGGGGCTTCCCTCTAATTAGGTTTAGTAAAGTTCAATTGAAGCTCAATTAAGCTTCATTGACTAATTTGGAGCTCTTTCATGTTGAATTGTAATTTTTTCATTGTACTTACAAGAGATTGTCTTTGATTGTCTTAATGTAGCATCATACCTAGACGTCAGCAAACACAGGAGCAGCAAGGGCAGGAGGATCCGGGGTGGGCCCACATGTCCTTAGTTGATGCTAAGAGAAGGAAGGTTAAATGTAATTACTGTGATAAGGAGATGTATGGCGGAATTACCAGAGGCAAGCAACATTTGACAGGGGTACGAGGAGAGGTGAGACAATGCGACCACTGTCCACGAGAGGTGCGAGAGGAGATGCGCCAGTGCCTTGTGGGGAAAAAGGAGAGGGTGCAACAAATGGCTGAGGATGAGGAGGAAATTGCTGAGGAGATTTCTGGCAGAAGGGTTAGGAGGGATGATGATGAGGAAGGCACTGAAGATTCTGATCCGGAGCTGACTGAAGCAAGGGAGCGTGAAAAAGCCGCTCGAAGGAAAGGAAAGGCACCCATGGGTTCAGGAGGGACCTACACCAGTACAGCCGCACGACGTCCTGATGTTGCTGCCCCGCCCTCGCAGACGCAGAGAGCAGGCCCCATGGACAGTTATCTCCACAGAAGACCCCAGGCTACACAACCTAAGATCAAAAGTGCATTAAGAGGGGTCAAAAAATCTGCAGAAGTTGCAAGGCATGCATTTAAAAGCATCTGTAAATGGTTTTTTCATGCAGGTGTCCCTGCACATGCTGCTGAAAGTGAATATTTTCAACCTATGTTGGATGCCATAGCAGATGTTGGCCCTGGCTTGAAGGTGCCGTCACGTCGGGACATATACGGGCGTGGCCTTGAGGCAGAGGTTGAGGAGCTCCATCAGTGGGTTGAAAGCTTCAAGCATATATGGATGGAGAGAGGATGCACTATTATGTGTGATGGTTGGACTGATACCACGAAAAAGTCCATGATTAACTTTTTGGTGTATTGCATCGAAGGTACAGTATTTGTAAAATCTGTAGATGCATCAAATTTTGAAAAAAATGCCAATTATTTGTTTCATTTGATGGACAACATGGTAGACGAAATTGGTGAAGAAAATGTTGTACAAGTTGTGACTGATAATGAAGCCAGTTATAAGGCTGCAGGGAGGAAATTGATGCATAAGCGCAGGCATTTATATTGGCTCTCATGCGCAGCACATTGTCTTGATCTCATACTTGAAGACATAGGGAAGGACAAACATATGAAGAAGACGGTTGAAAGGGGGCAAAAGATTACCCAGTATATTTATGGCCATCCTAGGATATTGAACATGTTCAGGGAGCATGCAAGTGGGGGGCGAGATATTATACGTGCAGGGCCAACCAGATTTGCTTCAAATTTTATTTCTTTGGAGTCTCTGCATAGGTATACTGTTGAACTCAATTATTACTTCTTTATCCTTATAGTTATGATATGTATTTGATTCAAATTTTATTTCTTTGCACAGGTATAAGAATGAGTTGAAAGCTTTCATGTACCATAATACCCTGCGGGAATACATCGACAAGGGCAATGTTGATGCTCAGATTGATTATTTGGATGTCTGTCATATCGTGGACGACAACAATTTCTGGGGCAGAGTAACACGATACATGAAAGTAGTCACCCCCCTCGTGAAGATCCTAAGATTGGTGGATGGCGATGACAAGAATGATATGGGATATCTTTATGAGGCCATGGACCGTGCGAAATTGGAGTTGCAGGAGTCCCTTCCCAAAGAACATGCAAAGTGGTGGAAGATTATTGACCATAGATGGGACACCACATTACACCACGACTTACATGCAGCTGGTGAGTGATTATTTGTATTCATATATTATTGACCATACATTAACTATATACAAATGCAGGTTATTTTCTGAACCCTCGATTAATGTACAATGCCAATGCACATGTTGATGCCGAGGTGCTTCAAGGCACTTTAAGAGTCATTGGTCGTTTATCGAGGACACAAGATAAGAGGCTTCAGGCGGAAGTAGAGGTTGGCCTGTTTGATTTCATGAATAAGAGGTATAGAATTTACTTACGTAGTAATACTAATCTATTATGTAATTTTTGTAGATGACCTCCTATAGAATGAAAAGTGGGACGTATTCTGACTCCCAATTGCAATACGCAGTGGGAAGAGTGAGCCCAGGTATACTTCATCTTTGTGTTTTCTTTGCAATTACATCTTCCTTAATTAATTTTTATTTACATCTTATATTTATTTGTTTATGGTTGGTTGGTGTAACAGCTGACTGGTGGATCATGGTGAACAATAGACAATCGGGCAGTTCTGCATTGGCTTTCATTGCAATCAGGGTGTTGAGTCAAACCACATCAGCAAGCCAATGTGAAAGGAATTGGAGCACGTTCAGCCTTATACACTCAAAGGTTCGCAATCGGCTAAAGGCTGATCGGTTAGAGAAATTAGTGTACTGCCACTACAATATGAGGTTGAGAATAAAGAATATGAGGTTGAGACAACAGCTGCGAGACAAACGCGTCGTCGAGGATGCCGCCGCAGAGATTGATGTTGATGCCTTATTTGATGATGATAATCCCTTGCAGTCTTGGGTGGAGACACGAGAGCAGGTTGATGAGCCCGTTTTTGATGTTGATGATAGAAGATGGGCAGAGGGCATACTTGATGAAGATGAGGCAAGAGATCCCGAATTAAGAAGCAAATCAAAGAGGGCCAGAGATACTCATGCACACCAGTCTAGGGTGGTTGATGACACTGAGGAGCAGTTCGAGTTTGAGCCAGCTAGACACTCAGATACAGATAGCAGGCCAGTCACTCCTAGAATGTCCTCCTTAAGAAGAAGTACATCAGTGCATGGGCAAACTGAGAGGGCAAATGCTGCTGCTCGAGAGGACCCGGCAATTGAGGAGTTGAAGCAGATTTATGTGAGGCACACGCCAAAGGGAAAAGGACTCGTGTCAAAGGTGATTGAAAAAAGCACTCCAAAAAATAAAAAAGCATCCTCAAAGGTTAAAAGGCGACTGGTTTCTTATGATTCTGATGATGATGATGATGATGATGATCATCCCGGAGGTGCTGCAGGGGGTACTAGTGCTGCAGGTGGTACTAGTGCTGCAGGTGGTACAGGTGGTGCAGGTGCTGCAAGTGGTACTACTGGATATAGTCAAGGTCAGCACGGATATGGTTCACCAGGTTACGAAGGTGGCCAACATGAAGCAGCTATTTATGGGGCCCAGAATTATGAACCATCATTTCAGTTCCATCCATATTCGACCAGTGACTCTTCTCTTCCTCAAAATTCCTATGTTGATACTGGATTCGAATCAAGCCAACCAAACACTCCAAGAGGGATCCAAAGAGGGATGCAGGACTTGGCTACCTCATTGTTTGGTTATAGTGAATATAGACCATACATGCAACCTGGTTATGGGTATCGACATCAAGGGCCAAACGATGAGGGAGAAGGTTCTTCTAGTAATTATTATCCATATTAGGTAAGAATCAATGAATTTTTGTAACATTTATTTTGTCCAAATTGGTTTATTGTACTGCTTCTATTAATGTACAATGGAATATGACTTACACATGTTCAATGTTTGAAGTTGAATTTTTGTAGTTGTCTACTTCAAGGTTATTGCACTAACTTATACAGTGAAATGCATGTGTAATGATTTTTATGATTATTTTTTCAGATTTTTTAGAATTAATTTTAATTTTTTTAACCTGTTATATGGGTTTCGGCCGGTTTCGGCCGAAACCGAAACCGAAACCGAGTCGACTCGGTTTCGGACCCGGGCGAAACCGAGACCGAAACCGAGTTTGCCATCCTTGCGTGGAGGGCTCAGAGGGTACAGGACACAACGCAGGTCGTTTGCAGAGGTTCTCCGGAGCGGCATACTGTCGGACCCTTAACCTGCATCTGGAGAGCCATTAGATTTTGGGGGGGGGGGGTGTCTCCTGCAAGCATTTCCCCGCGCCCGGACTGGTTATCCAGCTGCCTCAGTCTGTCTCCGATCCAAGGTGGCATTGACGCCATGTCGATCAGGTGCTTCCCGGATGTTTGTTGGAAAGTGGGGACGCCGAGGGATGTTAGGAAGGTCTGTAGGGGATCCCTGTTGGCGACCGCTTCGTTAACGGAAGGGGCGGTGGCGGAGGCTGGAGTGCTGGCTATTGAGGGGGCCTATCTCCAAGCCCAACTGTGGAACCTGAGCTGAGGTACTTATGCTATCCCTTGTCGGCATTTGTGACATATCAAGCTATCAAAAGTCCCGCTCTAGCTCTGTGATGAGGCAGGGATCCACTTCCCCATGGGGCCCTTTGCGCAGTTGACACCAGGATCAGTCCTTTTGTCAGTGGAGGCCATTGTTATTGTTGTGGAGGCCCTAGTTTCTTCTCCAACCATGTATGCCACCGGCGATTTGCTTCTCTGCTAAGGGAGAGGAGTATGTTGTCTGGGTCGCCTACTTGCCGACGGAGAAGGAGTGACGACGGGAGTTCCAGGGGGGATTAGGGTTTCCCACCCCCCGTCTATAGGTAGGGGAAGACATTCTGGCGAACGGTTTGAATTCAAACCGGGCCACCAATGGTTTTAGCCAGCCAGTCTGGCCCAGCTGCGGCCAACTTAAGCCCGGCCCATTGCGGATGGGTAAGAATGCGGTTTCAGACACGGACTGCCTTGTGGGCCATGTTAAGGGTGCTAATCGGGGACCTGACAACTTACCCGGATCCTCCAGCGTTGAGTTACCAGGCACGAGCGGACCGGGTAGCGGTCGTCTCTCCCGCGCGTTACACTCGCCCATCCCTCCGATGGCCAGGGGGTTGGTGTCCCGATCTCCGCCGGCTAATTTGCTGCAGGCCTCCGGCGAGGCCACCCACCGGCAAGACTTCAGCCCGCTGCCACTTTGTGAAGCAGACCTGACCGGCGCAAGGATAGGGGCGACACCTATCAGCGGCCAGCATCCAACTACCGACCAGTCCACAATCTTCAGAGAGGCGATTCGGCGATGGAGCTCCTCCCTACTAGCCTTTGCATGTGGGCGGACAGTTGCGGGCCCCTACCAGTCTCCCCTCCTCTTGGAGGGCAGGAGGGGTGCCTCTCCTGCGGGACTTCTTGCTTGCCGGTGGTGGTGGATGCTGAGAGAGCCAACGGCAGGGCTTCACCGGCTGCTGATGCTGCTGGAGGTGGTGCGCAGGTGGCCCTGGACGAAGCTTCAGAGCCCTTTCAGGCTGATAAAGGGGTGATAGGGGACAAGACGTCCCTGTCCTTGGCGCTGTATAAGCCTCCGATCGACTGGGGGTCTGGCATTTCCGATGTGATGGTGATCTAGTTAGTGGAAGAGGGGGTCAATGGGGTGGTTAGGTTGCTTCCAGATGGAGCAGGTAGCAGTGGGCAGGGATCCATGGCTAGGGAGGCAGGGAGAAGCAGCAAGGTGCAGACTGAGGAGGTAAGATAGATGCTCAGGGAGGTTGAAAGTCTCACGTTGGAGCATGCAAGGGGGGTGGAGAACGTTGTGGCCATCTCTTTCGTGGGAGCTGAGAAGGATTTGAAGGGTGCATTTTCCAAAATCAACAGGACGGGGGGCGAGTATCCGGGGGGAGCGGTCTTTGTCGAGGGAGTGCAGGGCTGTTGAGGTGGTAGGGGTGGAGGGAGATAACTCTAGTGACCAATGAGGATCGTGTCTTGGAATGTGCGGGCTTTGGGTGATGAGAAGAAGAGGGTTGTGAGGGTGCTGGTTAAGAGGTGTAAAGTTGATATTCTTTGTATCCAAGAGACGAAGTGTGATAGAGAGGGGGAGGCACTCTTGAAGGAGATTGAAGGGGCCCATCTATCCAAGGGGGTTACTTCCCCAGCGGTGGGCCGGTCTGGAGGTATCATGATCCTCTGGAAGCCGTATGAGGTGGAGGAAGTAATGCAAGATAGGGAGGTGGGTAGATGGACAGTTTCTTTGCATTTCAAGAACATCAGGGATGGCTTCTCCTGGGACTTCAGTGGGGTGTATGGCCCTCAGCCCAGGAAGGAAAAGAGGCAGCTGTGAGATGACCTGATCTGCCATCACATTTCCTCAGGTCGGCTGTGGTGTGTTGGAGGAGACTTCAATGCAGAGGCAGCCCCTTGGGAGAGGACTTCATATGGGAGCTTTGGTAGAGACATGGTGGATTTCTCAGACTTCATCTAGAAGGCAACTCTAGTAGACATTGGCATGACATTTGGTTGCTTCACTTGGTCTAACCTCAGAGCAGATGCTTCTTGCTCTAGGTTGGATAAACTTCTGATTTCTGTGAATTAGGAGGACCATTTTCCTCATGTACAGGTGGTCCCTCTGACTAGATCTGTTTATGATCACAAACATATCCTACTGAAGACTAGTAGGAGGCATGATAGGAGACATTCCTATAGGTTTGAGTAGTTTTGGGTCAGAGAGGCCGGCTTTATGGATACTGTCTTAGATGCGTGATGTGCTCAGGCTGCGGACTCCTCCGCTATGGGTACTCTAGTTAGAATATTGAAGTACATTGCGCAGGCATTTCAGACTTGGGGAGCTGATAAATCCCTACCTAGAAGGACAGCAAAGAACACTATTCTGTAGCAGTTAGAGGGTCTTGACTATTTGGAGGAGGCAAGCCTTATAGATGATGATGACATGACATTACGGGCTTCATTGAGACAACAGTTTGATGAGATCCTCTGTAGAGAGGAGATCTATTGAAAGCAGAAATCAAGAGATAAGTGGATTAAAGAGGGGGACAATAACATAGCCTATTTTGAGTGCATTGCTCCTGGGAGAAGAAGGGTCATTATGATCTCTTGTATCAAGGTGGGGGACCTTTCTTTCTCGTCAGAGGAGGATATCAGGCACCATGCGGGACTTTTCTACTCTTCGTTGCTCTCAAAGGCAGAGTCCCCACGTCAGCGGATTGTAGATGATCTCCTTCCCAGCCTTTCTCAAAAGGAGAGGGAGGTTATCTTCCGAACCTTCTATGAGAAGGAGGCCCACTTGGCAGTATTTTCTGTTGCAGGTGACAGAGCCCCTGGTCCCGATGGTTTCCTGCTAGCCATCTTTCAGAAATGTTAGAAGATCATCAAGAGCGACCTTCTTGCAACTGTGAGGGAATTTCAAGAGGATAGAGTTCACTTGGGGGATATTAATAAAACCCTCTTGATGCTCATCCTGAAAAAGGTTGGCGCACAAGACTTTCGAGACTTCAGCCCCATCAGTCTCTTGAATTGCACTTATAAAATCATCACTAAGGTTTGGCAGGGAGGTTGGTTACTGTGACGAATCAGCTAGTTAGTCACTTCCAGAGAGCTTTTATTAGGGTAAGGCATATCTTGGACAACTTCCTGGTGGCGCATGAGTATATAGTTGCCATGAAGAACCAGAAGAAATCAAGGGTGGTGCTCAAGCTATATTTTGAGAAAGCCTATGACAGGGTGAATTGGCAGTGTCTCTTTAATGTATTGGAAAGGATGGACTTTGGTGAGAAATGGGTTGGTTGGGTTAGAGCATACATCTCTTCGCCTTATTTTGCAGTCCTAATTAAGGAGAAGATGTCCACTTGGTTCCACAATAGTCAGGGGCTCCGACAGAAGGATCCTATGTCTCCCCTCCTCTTTGTTCTTGTGGCTAGTGTGTTGAGTAGGGTATGGCAGAGAGTTGAGACAGTTAGTTTGATGACAGGCTTTCAGGAGGCAGAGGTGTTCCTCCTATCACTCATCGGCAGTATGCTGATGACACCATTTTGTTCCTAGCTGAGGGGGAGCAGTAGTTCTACATGGCAAAGCTTTTGTTGGAGTTACTGGAGGAGGTCACCGGTCTCAAGGTTAACTTCCACAAAAGCCTCCTTGTGAGAGTGAACTTGGAGGGCAGGGTGATCGCAAGGGCGGCTTGCTTGTTGGGCTGTAAGATTGATGAGTTCTCATTCCCTTATTTGGGGCTCCCTCTTCAACCAAGCACTCTTCAGTGTGTTGATTGACTTCCCATCATTCAGAGGTATGAATCCAAACTGGTAAGGTGGAAGGCTAGAGCTTTATCGTACGGAGGCATATTGGTTGTGTGCAGATCAATTTTTTATAGTCTCCCTACTTATTTCCTTTCCATGTTCTGTATTCCTAAGACAGTAGCAAAGAAAATTGACTCCATTCAATGTCGATTCTTTTGGCAAGGTAGTAGAGGGGGTTGTAGGGGCTGGCATGATATAGCATGGGGTAGATTGGTCACTAGCAAAGAATAGGGTGGACTTGGGATCAAGAATGTCATAGACTTCAACCTGGCCCTCCTATGCAAATGGAGGTTAGGGCGTGGAGAGGAGCTGTGAGCTCAGTTCATCAAGCAGAGGTACTTTCTTAGAAGGAAAGTATGGGACTTGGCTCTGACACCTCTCTACAAAACCTCTCCACTTTGGAGAGAGATCTTCTCTTGCAAGGATGTTCATGCATCTAGTGCCCGGGTCCCACTGGGAAGAGGTGACAGATTCCTCTTCTGGAACGATATGTGGTGTGGAGAGACCTCTTTGGACACTTTGTTACCTAGCCATTTTAGGGTTGTTGCAGACCCTCTAGGGTAAATTTCCCAGGCCTTTTGCTCCCTCCTGCCTGGAGGGACTTGGGCCCCGACATTCAAGAAGAACCTTACACTTGAGGAGATGGTGCTTCTTCATGAGCTGCTCTCCCTCTTTCTACCCTTCCACCCTCAACCTGATTTAGAGGATGAATGGATCTGGAGGTGGGAGAAGGATGGAGTCTTCAGTGTTAGATCAGCTTATGGAGTTATTTTTTATGGAAGAGTTTGCCATAGCCTTCGTGATCAAATGTGGAACCCGAAGAGCCCGCTAAAGGTGAAACTTCTAGTATGGAGGATCTCATGTGGGAAGCTATCGACCTGGGACATGTTGCTTCGTTACCTATTGGACATCTAACCGACGTGCGCCCTTTGTGGACGGGATAATGAGTCCCTTGACCACCTTGTGGGCTGCCCTTACTCACAGAGGTGTGGTCAGAGCTTCATAGGAGGACCAGCTGCGGCATCGGCCAGCATCGTGAGGTTCATCTTCTGTTGGCACACGGGGGCAGGCCTTGGCCCATTAGGAGTGATAGGACTATTGGGTGGCTTATCCTTCAGGCCAACTTGTGGACGTTGTGGGTGAAGCAGAACAATAGGATCTTCAGGAGAGAATTTCGTGCTAAGGAGGCTGTTGTTTCTTTTGTTTGTAGTAGAGTGAGGGAATGGGTTGTTAATTTTTGTAATATAAATTCCCTTCGACTCTTTTTGACTGTTTGAGGGGTTAATTTAAGCCACACCACCTTTGTGTGGCATTTTGGTGTATAAGTTTTTGGGTTTGGATTTTGGAATTGCACAGCCTATACTTGTGATGTCATTTTCAGTTTATTTTATACATCAGTGGCACTACCCACTTTTCCCAAAAAAAACATACAATCCCTCAACCCACAAAAATATAATTAGTTGATAGACTTTGGTGCAAAACATTATAATAAAGAAATCCATTAATACTGTGGTACCGTATACTAAATGACAGATCATTCTAGTCAGAGATATATAGTACAGTAGCAGACAGTTATTCCATCAAGGAGAGAAGTCGGGATTCAAATATTCGGGGCATGGCCTTTTCTCCAATTAAAAAACTTGTGAAAACTTGCAAGCCATGATAGTCTGGTTCATAACTCAACACAGACTCAAAATTTTATGTAGAATACTAGATGACCCTCATGATTCATCCAGTTAAGGCAGCAGGTCTGGTCTACAAATAAAAACCTGAATGCAAAAAAAATCAACCTCTATAAAGTAAAAGAACCAATTTAATGAAAAAGAGAGTTGGTGAAAGTGGACAGCTGTAATTCCTCAACTTTTGTTTTGTGTGTGTCCTCAATTTTTTATTTGTGTGCTTGCATTGTAATGTGAGCTTTTTTACTGAATCCTTTCGTAAACAGGAGTTTTCATTTTCTGCTCCCTCTACACTTGTATATGCCTTATCTTCCTTATAGAAACAGTGGTATAACCCACTTTCAAAAGAAGAAACATAAAATAAAATAGCAGAGCCAACAAAAGGAGTTATTAGCGACAACAGAGTACAGATTGCAGCTCACCTGAGTATGCTCAATAATGTGACCATCTTGATCCCGTAGCCTACAAATTAGATGACCAATTTCAAAGATATTATTAGAGAAGTAAACATAAAAATATGCACTGAAAATAATGACAAGACAAACAAAACAAGTTGAGGAATAAGGCCACAGTCCACGGGGGGAAATGGTGGCATAAGCATGAAGAGAAAATGAAGAGAACCAAAATAGAAAGGTACTAAGTAGAACCAAATTAGAAATGTACTAAGGATGGCTTTGTATATAAACCCCCATGAATCATGTATGTACGAAAACGTCTGATGTTTAAAGCCTTCTAGAAATTAAATCTCAAGCAAGAACTTCCTGATTTGAGATACATTGTGTAATTAAATCTCAAGCAAGAACTTCCTGATTTGAGATACATTGCGTGAAAGTCGGCTGATGAGAAGTGAACAATAATATAAATAATAACCATTTAGGGAGTGATTGGTGTAGAGAGAGAGAGAGCGCGCAAAAGCCAACTGATTAGGTTGCCTTCGGGGGTGCTTGGTTGCTACATCAAACACCTCTATCAATATCCATTTTGGTTAGTTGATTTTGATATTGATAGGGAGTGTTTGGCTGTGCTTTATCTATTTTAATACTACTGTGTTAAAAGAATGTAGTAGCAGTGCAGTGCTGTGCCAAATTCAATACAGCTTCAAACCCACATTAAAAATGATACAGTCCTTATGTGACAGTCCAAAAGTGACAATCCCTCCCCCCTCAACTTTTAATTTAATTATTTCCCCTTCAATTGTCAACCCTTGATACTACTACATCAATATCGATATTGACATTATACAGTCTAAAAATATTAAAATCAAAACTAATACTATATCAAAATTAATACTCCAACCAAACAGGGCATAAAAAATCAGAAAGAAGAGAAGAAAGGAATCACATAGGATTTCTATAGATATCACCACTAAATGATAATCAACAAACACAGCATAATGACAGTAAAGTAAACAAAAGAAATTGCCTTTCGCATATTTGAACAACTTTAGCACTAGCGTCCGGCTCACATTTACGTGTCTTGACATAAAACTCCTCTGGTTTATATGGAACATCCTGGACCAATGTCAATCAAACAGAGTCAAATTTCAAAACATATAAAAAGGAATTACAAATAATTCTTAAGAGATGAAAACAATGCAAAAAGAACAAGAAATTAAGCCATGAGAATGATCCAAAATCATATACATGAAAACAAAAAAGTTACGATGCATATCTGATTACGGTTATTCAAACTCATTAAAATGACAACAAGGATTTAGTGCACTATGTAAGTTGATGAATAGAAACAGTGAACATGATTTAAGCGTCAGAAAAAAACAATTCACCAAAAAACTACATATTCTTGAGTCATCAATATAAAGTGAGAATATGATCCAAAATCACAACAATTTTGTAATACCATTTTAAAAGGTCTACCTTTGAACCTTATCATGACATCACATTATTGCCAGACTCACTCGCACTGATACTAATACATTATAACACAATCTAGAATGTAATGTTACAACCCTACAAAGGGCTTGTTAGTCTTCCATGAAGTTATAGGCAGTTTAGTTAGAATAAAACCATGATAATAATAATAACAACAACAATTAAGTAAGTATATTACTCATATACTCATGTACAATCATGAACTCATTTTGTTGAGCTTTATCTTTCTCAAACACATGCCATCTGAGAATAGGATGAGTCAAGTTTGATAACAATGTCTTATTCCTCTCATCAACCGTTATAGACTTAAAAGCAAGTCTAGTGTCTTTAAGAGGGCTACCTTCAGTCAACAACATAATCAGCATACCAAGGGCATGAGTAGGCCTGCCTGGAAGAACATCGTCAAATATCCCAGAGGAGAGCAAAAGAACCTCATCTGCACATGAAGAGAGTCCCAAATCGAAAACCTTTGACAGCACACCAAACCTAGAACTCCATGAACCAGAGCAAAACAAAACGATCCAAGACCACATGAGGCCTTACCAACAATCTGGTGAAACCCAATCATTGAGCATGGAAGGTGGTCTGATGTACCATGTTCGGTGCACCAAAAACAGCTGACAGCGTTGATGAGGATGAGACACAAAATATAGCGGAATACCAGTCAATACACAACCTAAAGTTATCCAACTCCGGCACAACAGAAGAAATATTCTCCCTCTAGGATTCCACTTCAAGCAGTAATCCTTCACAAACAGACCTCTGGTTTTCATAGCTTCAGCCCTCATCTCAGATAGAAAATGTATAAGAAAGGAACCATCTCCAATCTTCCTGAACCAACAACTCCTAAGCAGTAATTTACTTCAAACTCTCCATGTTATCCTTAAAAGGAAGTAGCTGGTTCCTCGAGAGTCAACACTTCTCAGGTTGTCATCAATCTCCAGAGACAAATACATATCAACCACCTTAAAGCCATCCCTCCACTACCTTGGCCTTAGACTCAACAACCTACTAGGAAGGGCAGCTGCATAAGAGTTAATAAAACCAAAACAGACACCATGGGATGTGGCTTTGAAGAAGGCAGCATGCATAATCTGCACATCACCAATGATGGACATGACAAAGTCCTTATGTTAACAATCAATTTGCATGCTCAAACTCCTTTAAAAGTAGCAAAAATCCATAAGCAGCAGCCTCCCAATAATAATCAGATTAAAAATGACATTTTCCTCTTGCATAGGCTAAAGAGATCTTATTAAATCAGATAACAAAAATCAATTGGAGGTGGATACTAATTATTAGTAAATTATATGTTGTCCTAGCACCCAAAAAAGGAGAAAGGAAATAATTAAAAAGATTTTCCAGAAAAAAATGAAAAGCCCCAAAAATCCTCCCTTCAACCATAGAAGACAGTGAACTTCTAATCCCATGGACAGGTACTGCAAATCAGTGGTTTAAACTAAGATTATACCAGATTAATTTGGTTGAATCCATGGAAGGAAGGATCGGATCGGATCGGCCAGGATTGGCCAATCAGATCAGTTTTGGGTCTGGGTGATCTGATCCCGATTCTTGGGCCGGATCAGCCAGGATCAGTTGGGATTGGCCGGGATCGGGTGATCCTAGTCGATCCCCTCAAATGAATTTCAAATTTCAAACTGGGATCAGCCAAGATCGGACTGACTTGGCCTATTGGATGCTGGCCTGATTTGGCCAGGATAGGACTGGGACCGGCCAATACCGCGCATAGTTGGCAGTATCGGCCGAAACCGATACGTTTCGGCCGGTTTCGGCCGGTACCGATCCGAAACCGGACCCCAACACTGTAGCAGGTCCGATACCTAAAAAAAAAAAATTTTAATGGTTTCGGACGAAACCATTAAGGGTTTCAGCCGAAACTGACCTGTTTCGGTCCAAAACCAGACGGTTTCGGCCGAAACAAGAGAGGATCACTAATTTTTTTTGTTTTTGAATGGTTTCAACCGGTTTCGGCCGAAACCGAAACCGGTACATATCGGTTTCAGTACCGGCCGAAACCGGTACCGAAACCGATACTGCCATCCTTGATCCCGCGACCTAGATCAGTTTTGGACTAGCCGATCTGAGTCCAATCCCCGATCCTTCCTTCCTTAGTTGAATCATGGACTGGTCCCAATAACTGGTCAGACTACAATAAGTATGACCCCTATAAAATGTCATATCCTGAGTGGGGCGAGGAGTTTTGGTTTGAACTTTGAACCACCAGACCTAGTTGGTTCAGACAGCTTAAAGGTCTGGATACCAGTAACAGGCAAACCATATTTGAGCCAGTACACTTCTAATAATAAAAATTGATCCTACCAAGTTCAAATAGGTAACAGTACTATCCTTGCAAAATGTAAACACTGCCGCATTCCCTTCTCACTTATAATCTATTTAAAGCGTATGTTGCAATATGACAGATAAACCACCAATTTGAGTTAAAACAATAGTATAAATCATCCTAAGATGCCACTTACAGCACTAGTACCTTCCTAATCTAGATGCATATACAAAAAATAAAACCCTTTCCCTTCCATTTTTCCCCTCTTTTGAAACATCCAGATGTGATTAAATCTAATTGGATGGCCTCACCAGCACTGCAGCAGAAGCCATATCAAGGCAGAATTCCCGCACGGGTAAAAATTCCACCGAGCAGTTCCCATTGCAATCCGCCCATCCCAATCCCTCATCCCCATCGTGATGGGCCCAGATGGGTGGCCGAGATCTCCCCAGAACCTCACTGCCTCCATATGAGCGCCACCCCCACCCTCCACCTGAGTTTTATGGCACCAAAAGGCACCATAACACAAGGGCGCTCTGTTAATGTCAATATTTATAGCTGTTTAAACACAAACTTGTTTGATCAAATGGCTAAAAGAGGGTAATGGGAAATCCATCCCTCTCCCCCCCCTCTCAGACACATATACACATACATTTGTAAATGTGCTACATAGACATGCATATATTTATATATACGTATACACATATTTATATATGCATATCTATGTACATATACATATAACATATATAGATATGCATATAATATATACAGATATATAGATACACAAGAGCAGGTTCCATTGCCACCCATTGCAAACCAACGGCAATACAAGATCGTTTCCAGTGACTCAAGAACCTTCCTACGCGCTTTCAAATCTCAAGTTAAAGATGTTAAGCCTTCTCTATTATTGTTGAATGACTTGTGTATTACGAGCATATGAATGCTTCACTACTCAACATCAGTGTATTAGCCCAATATAATATAAATGTACAAGATATTTCCTGACATAAATGTGACTAGGACTTCTCTGTAATAGTAGTATAACTAGGACACATATACAGGATGCACCTTATCCAAGTAGAACCATGACATATACAATCCCAATCCAAGTCAAACTAAAACTACATACAACATGTACAATCTCTCTAACACACCCGTCAAACTTATGGCAGGTCATAAAACCAAGAATTTTCCAACCAATGCCTCAAAGCATTAGGTCACTTGAGACTTGAGGAAAAAGACCACAACCTGCTTGATGAAGGAGACATGAGGAAGAGGAAGTATGCCAGTCATACCGAAGATCGTGGGTAAAAACTTGGCACTTAAGATGACACCGGGGGTCCCAAATATGATGAACGAAAGAACAGACATCATCTGGAAAACTCAGCACAAAAGAGAAGCTTCATCTTTACTCACCAAAGCAGAGGGGAAAAGCATGATTTGGACACCTGAGCCACCAAAGGCAATCAGAAACAGACTTGGGATTCAATACCATGCTAAGAGCAGGGAAAATAACAAACACTTCTCTATCCAACATCAAGGTAATAGCAAAATATATATACACAAATCATTTTCCAATATAAATGGAATTATGGAAATAGGGCGTCTCCTTAATAATAATGTAACTAGGACATATGCACAGGGCATCCCCAATCTTAAGCAAAACTAGAACACATGCATAATCATAACCCAAGTAGAACTAGAATTATATATAATATATACAATCACTCTAGTATTATGAATCAAAAATCAAATAATTTGATTTTTATCTTTTATGAGTTTAAGGCATAAAACTCCACGATGGCCGGTCCCAAGCCCAGATGAGAAAGGAGGAGGGTTTGCATCAGGTTGACAGTCAGCAATAAAAATTTGTCACATCAATAACATGAATTATGATCTAAATACCTTTTGTGCTAATGCTAAGACATCTCCCGAAAGTGACGCGTTACATCGGAACCCTGATGGAATGACAAGTGAGCAAAGGCTAGCTAGAGCATTCCCCATAAGCGACGTGCCACAATGGTCCTCGATTGCGGTGTCACATAGGCAAAGATTCCCATGTGGGGTTGGACGATCACAGGTAAAAAAGCTAGTCCAAAAGAATAGGATCTGCCTAGCTATTTGAAATATAGAAACTTTAACGGCCAACGGTTTAAAGTTGGTTAAGTTAATGAAAGATAGAAGGGTTAGCCTAGCATGCCGACAAGAACCTATGTGGAAAGGATCTCTAGCTAAAGATATTGATGGATATAAAATTTGGTATGCAGGTAATAGTAACTCTAGAAATGGTGTTGGTATAATTATAGATAAAGACTTGAAAGATAGAGTTGTAAAAGTTAATAGATTGGGAAATAGACTTGTTTTAATTAAACTTATCCTGGGTGAGGATATTTTGAATATAATTAGTATTTATACATCACAAGTGGGATTAAAAGAGAGCATTAAAAAGTAATTTTGAGAGGTTATTCATAGTTTGATCAAAAATATCCCTAGTGGAGAGAGAATTTTTGGAGAAGTGGATCATAATAGTCATGTGGGTAAAAATAATAGAGGTTATGAGAGGATTCATGGAGGATTTGGTTTTGGCAATAGAAATGATATAAGTAATACTATTCTTGATTTTGCTATGGCCTATGATCAAATAATTGCTAATACCTTCTTTAAGAATAGAGACGAACATTTAACAATGTACAAAAGCGGAACACATAAAAGTCAAATTGAGTATTTTCTTATTAGGAAGGCCGATAGAATTTTGTGTAAAGATTGTAAAGTTATTCCTGAAGAGAATCTAGCCCAATAGCATAAGTTTTTAGTAATAGATGTCTTTATCCCAAAATTCAAAAGAAATGTCATTATAAATAACTGCTCTACAATTAAACGGTGGAAGTTAAAAAGTAAAAATTTGAAAACATGTAAAAATCATCTAGCAAAAAAAAATATTTAGAATTTAGAACAATAAACTAACGTAATGTGAAATAATGTTATAAATTGTATAAAGAATGTAGCAAAATGACTCTTAGGTGAATCTAAATGTCAAAGGAATGTAGAAAAAGAGACTTGATGGTGGAGTGAGAAAATTCAAAATACCATTAGAGCAAAAGAAGAATGCTTTAAAGCTTGGCAAACTAACAAAAATAATCAAATACTAGAAGCTTATAAAATAGCTAAACAGGAAACAAAGAAAATAGTTAGTGAAGCTAAATCAAAACCATTTGAAGAATTGTGTAATAAATTAGGAACCCGAGGGGCTAAAAAAGATATATTTAAATTTGTTAAATTAAGAGAAAGGAAAAGTAGAGATCTAGATCATGTTCGTTGCATTAAAGGTGAAGATCAAAAAATTTTAGCTAAAGATCCTGAGATTAAAGAGAGCTAACGTCGTTATTTTTAGAAATTACTTAATGAAGGGTGCACAAGGATTTATCTTTAGAATGTCCCCAAAAATCAGAAAAATTCGATAAATATCAATATTTCAAGCGTATTAAGATGTCAGAAGTGGATGATGTTTTAAAAAAATGAAAGTGAGCAAGACCTTAGAACCAGATGGCATATCTATTAAAGTATGAAAAGATCTAGGGGACATTGGTATTAAGTGACTAACTAAACTTTTCAATAAAATTTTGAAAAAAACGAAAAATGCTAGAAGACTGGAGGAAAAGTGTTGTTATTCCTTTCTATAAAAACAAAGGAGATATTCAAAACTACAATAATTATCGTAGAATTAAACTTATGAGTCATATAATGAAACTTTAGAAAAAAGTAATCGAAAAACAACTTTGATGTGTGGCTATTGTATCAGAAAATCAATTTGATTTTATGCCGAATAGATCTACTACAAATGTCATTTTCTTGTTACAACCGTTAATGGACAAGTATAGAAAGATGGGGAAAGATTTATATATTTTTTTTCTTGATTTGGAAAAGACATAAGATCGAGTACAGAGAGAGCTGATTTGGTGGACATTAAGAAAGAAATAAGTCTCTCAAAGATATGTTGATTTGGTTCAGAAAATGTACGAAGGTGCTATTACTAGTGTGAGAACTACTGCCGGAGAGACTTGTGAATTTCCAGTTATTATATGTTTGCATCAAATTCTACACTAAGTGCGTACCTCTTTGCCTTAGTTATAGATGAAGTAACAAAATAATTGTATGATGATATCCCTTGATGTAGTTATTTGCATATGATATTATCTTAATTGATGAGAGTATTGATGGTTTAAATGCTAAGTTAAAATGTTAGAGATATGCCTTGAAGTCTAAAAGTTTTAGAATTAGTAGGAGCAAATCAAATCAAATTCTATGCACTATAATTTTAGTAATGAGATAGTGACACAAGAAGGCATGGTTCTAATTGATGGACAAAATATTCCTAAGAATTGTAACTTCTGGTACTTAGAGTCTATCATATAAGAGAATGGAGAGATTTATGATGATGTTACACACAGGATTAAGGCAGGCTAGCTAAAATGAAGAAGTGCATCAAAAGTCCTCTGTGATCGTCGTATACTTGTGAAACTTAAAGGAGAGTTTTATTGAGACTTGCTTTATTATATGGTACCGAGTGTTAGACAGTAAGAATGGAACACATTTACAAAATGTGTATAACATAAATGAGAATGTTGAGATGGATGTGTGATAAAATTAAGAAAGATAAGATTAAGAATGAGCACATCCGTGAGGACTTTGGTGTAGCTCCAATTGATGATAAAATGAGATAAAATAG
Source organism: Amorphophallus konjac (assembly GCA_022559845.1). Taxonomy (NCBI): domain Eukaryota; kingdom Viridiplantae; phylum Streptophyta; class Magnoliopsida; order Alismatales; family Araceae; genus Amorphophallus; species Amorphophallus konjac. The sequence goes on from CM040117.1 coordinate 260,385,308, forward strand.
ACTCAGGTGATTTGAACATGTGCACAGTCACCCTAACTCAGCGCCGGTTAAAAGATGTGATCAAATCTTAGAGGATGTTAGTAAAAGAGCTCAGAGAATACCTAAAATGAGATGGTGCGATGTCATTAGGAGGGACATTGGCTTCTTGAGTTTAAATATGAATATAACACTTGATAGAAATCTTTGATGGAAAATGATTCATGTAGTCAACTTCAAATAATGTGATAAGGCTCTGATGATGATGATGATGATGAATTTAAGACATAAAATTGAATAGTTTAGCCATTGTAGTATTAAATGATGATGATGCACACGTTTTGCATATATGAGTTTGATTAGTTTCTGTATACATGTAGTATAAGGATAATAAAGAAAGTTTAATGATTTTGAGTCGATACTTGAAAGCATTTAGAAAGGTTTTAGAGGGGGAGGTAATGACCTTGTTTACCTCTGGAGTTCACAAAACTTCAAAGAATTCTAGTGAGTTTCTCTTCTTCCCATGCATAAAAAAGGCGACTTAGATCAACTTAAGCTCACAAAACAATGATGACAGACATTTGAAAGTGGGAAGTGCATACAAGCAAGATGAGGGGACCAATAAAATCAAAAATGATCTTCTCCCAAAGAAGGAAATCTCATATGCTATTTATCTCTTATGATATCTCTAGGTTGACCCAGTTCTAAATATGAACAAAAATAAGGCATGGAATACTCCTCCAATCTACACTTAATGAAGATCACTGCATCCCATGCCACTTGTTAAGACATGTGACAAGAGAACACTACTAAAGACTACATTAAACCCTCAAATCTCCCAAATATTGAAGATAAAACCACAGAAGTGTATATGCTTGCTGAAAAAGTAAAACAAATTTAGGATACGAGTCCTCAATGCAATGAGATTTTGACATTAAAAGTCAGCTACCCACTAGCCCATTTTCCTGCTGCAAATCCCATTGAAAACCTTCATAAGTTAAGTTGCTTGTGTCTACTGCCTTAAATTTTGTGTGTGTCTCATTGTTCATAAGTTCACCTTTCCAGTGGTGGCAATAGTTGAATACTGATCCTTGCACATATCTTCTTCTAGTCCCAACCATCCCTTTGGTGTATTTGCACAAATACAATATATAAATACAACCAACTGGCTGCATTCCATCAACTAAAACTTCCAGTTAATTCCTTCGCAAATACAAGGACATAGACATTAGGTGCCATAAAGCTCACGTTGGAAACCCAGACTTCATAGTGAGAGGTTCCACACCTCTCTTGTCTCCTAAATATGAGTTTTGAGGACTTGAAGATCATAATTGCTAGTCATGTTTTCACCAGGCGCTCCAACCTAACATTCCAACAAGATTACATGAAAAAAGGTTCCAGAACTTATACTTGGCACTTAATTGGACTACACATTTACTCTCTAAAGCCTTTATTCACCGTTAAAGGATATATTAGGAACTTGACTAGCCACGTTTTCGATGGCCAGAAACCCTTTGACATTTCAGGCTGCTACATCAATGTCACGGTGCCCCGAACCATCAGACACTCAAACAATCCCATCTGAAGTTATTTCAAGAAGAAACTTCGTAACACACGGTGCATCCACGCATCTACGAACTCCATGTTTGCTTACCCGAATATACATGAGTTCATAAAGCGCATACGCAGCAGACTTGTTGATTGTGATAACCGGCGGCTCCCGTATAGTCTGCATCTTGTTCGTGTCGTTCCCCTCCACCTCCACCAGCTCTGCGACAATGGACGCCTCTCCACCACTCTGACAACAAATCCCAAAACAGCAGATAGCAATGAGGAACTCCCCCAAAAGTGTGGTTATCCCTCTCTACGTCGCGTTGAACGCAAAATCTCACCGATCCACTAGGGACTGCAACGTTGACGACTACCTTCTTGTTGCAGTCCAACTTGTCGGAGTCGGAGACCTTGACGCACCTCTCAAGCCGTGACTTGGACAGAATTTCCACGCCCCCCACGAAATCTTCCTGTCGGAAGAAGAGGACGAGGAGGCAGAGGCGGGGGAGGGGCGACAGATAGAGGCGCCTCTTCCTGGTCGCCGTTGCAGACGGAGGCATCTGGGGATGGCATGGCGACTTCATGGCTGCAGGTTTACTGCGAGTGGAGTGGGACTGCAAAAGTGTAATTGAGATGTGGAGATGGGAGAGGGAGAGGGGGGGAAAAGCGGCGAGAAGGAGTGATAAACAGTAAAATCGTGGGAATAGTCCCTCCGAAAATCAAAAAGAAAAAATATGGATCGCACCAGCCGGGCCGCTCCGGAAGTTGCCACACGTCGCCCTTGGAGATGGTCGGGCTCGGGGAGGCAGGTGATGCTACCGTTGCCGCTGCTGCTGCTCTGCGTCGTCGTAGGTGCGCAGGATTCGATGTCGGCGCAGTAGAAGTCGATGCCGGTGCGAGGCCGACGAGGAGCAACGTGACGGTGCAGCAGCAGATCAAGAGTGACGCGACAGTGGACGGGGAGCGCCGCCTGGCGCCGTGTCGCCGGCTGTGGCTAGGCCCTACGGTGGTGGGCAGCCGCAGAGCTGAGAAAAAGTGAGGGGGGGAGAGGGGGCCCGGGAGGCGAGGAGGTGGAGTGGGAGTGAGGAAGAGTCTGCAGGAGGGGAGAGAAGGTGGCTGGGGAGGCGAGGATGTGAAGGGGCGGAGGGGGAGGAAGAGTCTGCAACCGCCAAGAAACTCGATCGGGAGGGAGGGAAACGGAAAGAGTACCAATTGCACGTGGGAAACGGTTCAGACTCTCCAAAACGGGAAAAAGAAAACACGAAGGATTCCCGCGAGTTTGCCGAGGGCATCCTTCGGGGACACTTTTAAAATATTTTTATAATAAAATTTAGAGGTTCAAAATATTTGAAAAATAATATTAAATAAACTATTTCTATTGATAATATTTCTGAGACAGTTTTAACACAAACCTTTAAGCAAAATATCATTATATCTCATTTTTATTGAAGTGCCGGTCACATAATGATGTGTATTGTGCTGCAAGTTTTGTGTTTTTATTTCTTTGAAAATATGCTTCCTGTATGAGGAAGAGGACGATGAGGTTGAGGTTGAGGTGGGGGAGGGGCGACATACAGAGGCGCCTGTTCTTGGTCGCCGTTGTCGACGGAGGCATCAGGGGATGGCATGGCGACTCCATGGCTGCAAGCTTCTCCTGTGAGTAGAGTGGGGCCTGGAAAAGTGTAGTTGAGGTCTTGAGGCGAGGAAGATAGAGACAAAGCGGTTTTGGTTCGAATGTAATTGTGTAACGGCCAGTTTGAACTTCGGGACGCCCGTCAAAGGGGTATGGGTCAGGGTTTGTCGATCCGGTCGACTCGGTCGACGCTTGGGTCGGGTTGGGTCGCTCCCATCTCAGTACGATCCGCTCCGTTCCGTTCTAAAATACCACTTTATATATATATATATATATATATATATATAATAAAAAAACACACATTATATATAAAATATAATATAATATACTATTAAAATAATAGGTCGACCCGGTGGCGACCCACAGCCCGGTCGACCCGATCCCGACCTGGGTCGGATCGGGTCGTGCGAGTCGGTGCGAGACGTACCAGGTCGACAAACCCTGGTCTGAGTTAATTTATACTTGAGAAAATTACTAGAAAGTAAGAAAAGCTTTAAGATATCGAATCTAGGCACTCTAAAATAAGATATTAAAAAATATACTCTTCTCAAATTTAATATACATATAGGGCAAAATGTCATTTTCCCTAACATACTACGAAAACTATCCTCACCTGTTTTACAAATGAATTTTTTAAATTAAAATATATAATTTTGAACATATCAAAATCAGCTAGAAAAGTACAATTATTATGTTGACGAGGGTCAAAATTTAAAATTAACATATTTACATTATTATAAAAACACAAAGATTTTCTAAGGAAGTGTGTTTTATATTCTATAATTTAATATATTTATTTACATGTGATGTTTTCTCTGTTATGTGCCCATTTCCACACTAAAAGAGAATGCGAGATGCAGTAGCAATTGATATCATATTTTAGATTTTTTCTCTTAAATGATACGAAGTTCATATCTTATGGACTTAAACTAAGAAAATGCATCTGTGAACCACTTAAGAGGGTCAGGCGCCCATCACTCATCTGAATAATTCCTCACGGTGTCGCTGATCTTGGTGGCTTCGGCCCCCGTCCGGCCATGCCTGCCGGCGTGGTGGGGGATCTTCCCCTCCCGTTGCTCACTTCCTCCTGTCGTCCAGGCTTGGCCGGGTACCGTCGATCTTTTGCACAGGTTCTTGTCGAGTCCTTGCGGAAGGAGAAGGTGGCGATCCCTGTTAAGGCTCGGGGTTCACAGATCGAGGGGAACCTGCCATTTTTTTCACGAAGGAGGATGTGCAGGTATCACTTCAACCCCTCATTTTCGCCATTGTTGCTAAATGCTCTTATGGGAGACCTCGCATTCCGGATCTCAAAAGCTGCCTGGTGCATAGGTTAACTCTATGTTCAGCTTTTGTTATCAGTAGGTTGAATCAGAGACATCTTCTCTTGAGGTTTGATTGTGAGGCAGACTTTCTGAAGCTGTTGATGCAAAAGAATCTTTATGTAAAAGGTTTCTTGTTCCGGTTCTTCCGGTGGACTCAGGATTTTGATTTTGAGTCGGATCCCCAATGGCCCCTGTTTGGATAAGTTTTCCTTCTTTACCGGTTAATCTTTACCACGAGGATTGCTTGCGCTCGATCGCTGGCAACTTTGGGAATGTCCTTCGGATCCATGAGCGAACCATTGCGATGACGGACACATCAGAGGCTCTGGTTTGTATCGAAATGGATTTAACCTCTCAGCGTAAGGAACGTTTGTGGATTGATCAGGATGGCCATGGTTTCTGGCAGGCTGTTCACTACCATCGTGTGCCTCTTCTTTGTTCTACATGTCACATGATAGGTCATGATGCTAGCAGCTGCAGGAAGAATCAGGGCAGAGTTCATCATCTCCCAGGGTTGCCTAAAATCCAGAATAAGAGCTCCAAGGGAACCTTTAAGCCGTGCCGAATTGCCCCCCCCCACCTGTTCGACAAATGGTTTCTCAGAGAATCAATTTGGAGTCTTGCAGTTTGTGGAAGAAGGGGATGGCATTACCCCCCCTACTCCTTGTCAGTTAAGGAAGGATGTCCCCCTGGACCAGTCTAGTAGCAGTGAACATAATGTTGATCTGTTGGAGTCTGTGAATCTTAGTTCAGTGCCATTACTGTCCCAAGTGCCCCAATATGGGCATTCAACAGGGCCTATTTCTTTTCTAAAGGAGGTCAGCTGTCTTGTCCTAATGGCAGACACCTGCAGGCAGGTGTGGAGCTCCATTCAAGCCAAAAAATTCAATCTAGCTCTGATGATGGTCAGTCACAAGTGCAAGTTCAGAAGGATAGCCAAGGAGTTCAGGGTATATGTGGTGAAAATAAAATCATAATAAACCATGTCTCAGAGGATGCAGTGGTTGAATTAGATGAAAGATCTCACGCTCAGTGGTCAGGGGATGAGAAACTTTTAGACCCACAGAAGTTACTAATTGTTGGAATTCTGTAGCTGAGAAGGCCATACGAGATAATTCCCTTATGCAGGTAGTAGGCTGTGGAAGGGGTGTTCATGTCGGGCAGGTCTTTAATGAGGCGGGGATGAGAACACGATCTCGAGCTAGAACGGTGGAAGACCAAAAAAGGGAAGCCAATGATTAGTTCTATTCTCATATGGAACATCAGAGGTGTAGGGAACCCTGGTTCCCGGAGATGCCTTAAGAGACTTATTAAAAGTTACAATGTTTCCTTGGTAGCTATCAGTGAGCCAATGTTGGACGCTGGTAAAGCTTTGAAGCTGGGAAGGTTCATAAAGTTGCAAAAGTTTACTGTTAATTCTCCTTTTGCTTCTAAAGTTTGGGTGTTCTAGCATGATAATTGCAATTTGGAGGTTATCTCATCTTCGTCTCAGCAAATCACCTTGGGTCTTAAACAGGGTGATTGTATCTCATGTCTTTATTCCTTTGTGTATGCCTCTTGTGATACCCACTTAAGGTTGGAATTGTTCAATGAACTAGCTAACTTTGCTGCTTCAGTTTCGGTCCCATGGGTGGTTGGTGGAGATTTTAACTGTGTCACGAGGACATCGAAAAGTTGGGTGGAGCCATTCCCTCCTTGGCCTCCATGGTAGAATTTAATGCTTTTGCAAGCTCGGCTGGGCTTATTGATGCTGGATATTCAGGGATTGCCTCTGACCTGGAACAACAACCGCGCAGGTGCAGCCAACATTCGAGCTAGACTGGACAGAGTGTTTATCAATAGTTACTGCCAATCTATGCTGCCCCAACTGCTAGTAAAGCATCTTGCTAGAGGGCCTTCGGATCATGCCCACTGTTACTATCATTTGCAAGTCAGTCTTCTGGTCCCTCCAGATTTATTTTTCAAAAAATGTGGTGTACACATTGTTCCTTTAGCCAAGTAGTAGCAGATGCTTGGAATCAGTGTAAGGTGGATCATCCCAATGCTATGATAAGATTATCTACCAAGCTGAAGGCTGTCAAATTATCCTTGTGCAAGTGGAATAATGAAGTTTTTGGTGATGTTACCTAGAATGTCAGATTAGCAGAGGCTGAAGTTGATCAGAAACAAATTGCATTTGACCTGGTCCCATCTTTAGAGAATCGGAGCAAATTAAATGCTGCTAATGCCACCTTGTGTCAGGCTTTACAAAGGGAAGAGGTCTTTTGGCACCAAAAATCTCGCACTGACTGGATTGAGAGTGGAGACAGGAATACCTCGTTTTACCACTCTATTGCTCAATGTAATCGGAGGAGAGGCATTATTAGAAGGCTGAAAGTGGGGGACTCTGACCAATGGTGTGAAGACCATGACACTCTTTGTAGTCAAGCTGAGGTGTACTTCAGGAATTTATTTTATTCGGAGGTGCACTCCATTGACATGTCCATGTTGGATTGCATTCCCCAGTTAATCACTGCTCGGCAGAATTGTCTTTTATGCTCTATTCCTGATGACAATGAGATCCGTACAGCTGTGTGGACTCTTAAAAGCTCCAGCTCCCCTGGACCTGACGGGTTCTCAGGAGAATTCTATGTGACTACTTGGGATATTATAGGCAGTGAAGTAATAGCAGCTGTCCAATGCTTCTTTAAGGGTTTCCCAATTCCCAGGGGAATGGCTTCATCTATTATTGCTTTAGTTCCAAAGGTGCAAGAACCCAAGTCTTTTGATGAGTTTCGGCCAATCAGTTTATGTAACTTTTATTACAAGATTATTTCCTCAATTATCTCCAAGCGGTTAGCTCCCATCCTGCTGAGCATAATCTCCAAGGAGCAAGGGGCATTTGTCCAAGGCCGTTGTATCCTGGACAATGTAGCCCTAGCCAGACAGCTTATGATGGACATTGATAGGAAAGTAAGGGTCACAATGCAATAATTAAACTAGATATGGCCAAGGCCTATGACAGAATGGAGTGGGACTTCCTCTTGGCAGTCTTGAGGAAATTTGGTTTCAGCACAAGGTTTACCTCTTATATTGGCATGATCTTGTCTAACTGTTGGTTCTCAGTTAATTTCAATGGTACTATGGCAGGTTTTTCAAGTCTAGCAGAGGTATTCGACAAGGAGACCCCCTTGCTCCCTATCTGTTTATCTTAGCTTCTGAAGTGCTAAGCAGGGGGTTGGCTAATTTGTTCCAGTCTGGAATGTTGAGGGGTTATCATGGGCCTAGAAATTTAGTCCAAGTAACTCACCTTCTGTATGCGGATGACACTCTCATTTTTTTGAATGCTGGTAAGCAGAATCTCTCTCTTTTCAGCAGATCATTGCTAGATATGAGTGCAGCTCAGGTCAGAAGGTTAATGTTGGCAAAAGCAGTTGTATTGTTTCTGAAAAAGCTCCACATTCTCTTAAGCACTCCATTCATCTACTGACAGGTTATAAAGTTCATTCTGCTTGTTTTTGTTACCTTGGCATCCCGGTGAAGAAAGGAAGGTATAAGTGTGTGGACTTTAAATATATTGTGGACAGAGTTCAGCAAAGGTTAGAGGGGTGGCAGTCCAAAATTCTATCTCAGGCTGGGAGAGCAATTCTCATAAACACTGTCCTCAGAAGCATTCCAATCTACCTAGCTTCGGCCTGTTTCATCCCCAAGTCCATCATAAATGCCATTGACAGACTCTGTGCTAATTTTTTCTGGCAGGGTTCTAATGATTTAAGGCGTCGTCACTGGATTCCTTGGCAGTGCATTCAGAAGCCAAGGTTAGAGGGTGGACTCGGCATTAGGGACCTTAACCAGGTTCAGACTTCCCTGGCTACTAAAAGTCTGTGGACTATTCTCCAAGGCTCTTCTCTATGGTCCCTTTATGCCCGACAGAGGTTTATTAAAACTAATCTTTATGATTGCTCAAGGCCTTTTCCTGTAGGTATGCCTCTTGGTATGTTTCAGCAGGCGAAGAAGCTCATCATTAACAATTCTAGATGGATGATTGGGGATGGTAATGGTGCGGATTTTTGGAAAGACAATTGGACTGGGGGGGCCTCTCATTAGCACTGTCCGATCGGGAGTTGTTAGCAGGATTCAGGATTTACCCAAACTGATAGTTAGGGAGGTCTTGCAAGACCCTCATCATGCAGCTAGGTCCCTTCTCAACAGTGACCAATGTCTCCCCAACATTACGTTGAGCAATGAGACTGATCTCTGCATCTGGACGGGTACTACTGGTGGAGTTTTCACAGTGGGTTCTGCTTACAAGATCCTGAGATCTACTGATGTTGTCAGGAGGCCGTGGGCCAAACTCTGGCATTCTAGTATTGCACCTAGGGCTGCAATTTTTTTCTGGAAACTCATTCATCGAGCTGTGCCAGTCGACTGCAGGGTGGCTGAGTGTGGTGTTTCCTTAGCCTCTAAATGTATTTGCTGCAAAGCTCCTTCTCAAGAGGACCTGGACCATCTCTTTATAAAGGGTGACTTGGCAGCTGAGTTGTGGAATTAGATTTCCCCTTTGATAAGTGCTAAAATTCATTTGAGTGAACATCTTACTATACGTTGCTGGAACATTTTGGCCGGTGCTAGCCTACGCTCTACTTACATGTTTGTTGGTATGTATGCTGTCATATTGATGTTATGGGAGATCTGGAAAACCATATGTTCGGCAAAGTTTGAAAACACTGCCATCAATGGAAACTGCATAAAAAGGAGGGTCATTGCTACCATTTCTTATGCACTGGATAAGTTTTCATTTTCTTCCACCATCTCTGCAGAACAGAAGAGCCTCCTAGCACAATATATGTTATTCCCTAAGGTCAATCTGGAGCGGCCTGTCATGGTGATATGCAGACTGGCTCCTGTCTATTTCACCTTGCATGTTGATGGAGCCCCCAAAGGAAACTCGGGCATCTGTGGTGGTGGTGGCTGTGTTCGTGATCCTTCAGGAAATCTGATTGTTAGCTTTGATTTCAATTATGGATTGGGTAGCAGCCTTCTAGCAGAAGCAAGAGCGCTTCATGCTGGATTATCTATTATCAATAATGGGGGCATCAAAGTGGCTGCTACATTTTCTCACTATGCTCTCCTCGTTGAGTCAATCCGAAGGAAAGTGGCTCCTAGCTGGGTAGTCCTTCCTTGGTGGAATGACATCCTGAATTTAATAACCATGTGTGATTCTTCGGTGCAACATACTTACAGGGAGGGTAACCAAGTGGCTGATGCCTTGGCCTCCCATGCTTGTACCGGTCACTCCAATACCATTTTTTCCCATGCTAGCGACCTCCCTAGAGTGGCAAGGGGGGTGCTTAGGATGGATAGAGGGGGTCTGCCCTCCTTTCGTAACTGTAACTAGGCTCCCTGATTATTTGATTTTCTTTTTGATGTTGGTACAGACAGGGGGATGCCCCGTTGACGTTGTATTCTTTCATTCATCAATAAAATTCTGGGTCACAGTGTCATCCTGGGGGAGTGAGAACATATCTCCCCACTGGGGAGATGTGCACTCGACCAGTTCTTGATACTGAGGGCCGGTGTTGAAAAAAAAAACCACTTAAGAGGGTATTATGGGTTCATAGTATATGGAATAGTGTCATTTATAGATATTTTAAACTTTAGATGCTCCTATTGGATATTTTAAATCATGATAATCAATTTTTGATTATTTTTCATTTTATCCTATGGTACGTGAGACGCAAACATGATTGTCAAATGTTGATATGGGCAAAACTGTCAAATACGAAAAATTAAAACAAATGATTCAAAGACACATAAATAGTATAATTTATCTAGTGAGCACACACGAAACATGAGTAATTGGTGGATGGAAACAAGTGGCTTCGGGATGACACGGGTGCGTGTGTTGCCCGATGTAGACTGTGGGTGAGGGTTTGCCATTGCCGATAGCGTGCGCAAATTGGGTTCCACAGATGCAAGAGTATCAGGCGATTGTATGGTTCGAGTGCAGGATATTTTTTCATCAATCGTAGTCAGTGTTAATTTACAGTATAAGTAATCTGAACACTCTTATTTAACTGTTAAAAATCTGGTTAAGAACCCTAGAGGTCACGACGTTAGGAGGGCTTGGTCTGAGATACACCAACAAAGCAATAGCCACCACAATAAGGATAAGTAGGGGTAGAGAGGCCAGTTTCAGTTTAGGCACTAGAGGGTCCGAGATACACCAACAAAGCAATAGCCACCACAATAAGGATAAGTAGGGGTAGAGAGGCGAGTTTCAGTTTAGGCACTTGAGGGGATGCGAACTCTGGGTTGTGACAGTGAAGCACTGGCTTGGAAGGTGGAGCGGCGGACACTAACTCGATATGGAACAAGCATGTGCTGGCTTGGGTGGAGCGGCAGACACTGGCTTGACATGGAGCAGGCATGTGTTGGCTTGGGTGTGGAGCGGCAGACCCTGGCTCGGCAAGGAGCGAGCAGGTGCTAGCTCAATGTGGGGTGGCTGATGCTGGCTCAGCAAGAACGGGCAGGTGATGGCTCAGGTGTGGGGTCCATTCCGTTGGTGAGGTATGGACCGAGTTGTGAGGCAGACAACAATCTGACGGACAATGTTGAGACTAGCAATCGGTTGGGATGAAAATCAACTCCTTGACTGGATTTCATTGACATATGCCGTGAAAGGTTTCATATAGGACATCGAAAGCCTGAATACAAGTTGTCCTAAAGCTGTGGGACAATTTCGTCATTTATGTCGATTCTCGAGTCTTTGCATAGCCACGTGGGTATTTCCGCCGTTGTACATAACATATGTTGAGGGACTCGTGATTCGATTAGACACCGCTTAAGGGGTATTTATGTAACATGCCCTTGGCGTGTATTTGTCGATCACTGAGCCAAGGGGTAGCTTACAAGTTCATTGATGCTTGCTTTCGTGCCTTATTGCGCTCCGTTGGTTGCCCGTTCATCTCTTGTTCGCATGCAACATCTGTATCACACTTGGCCTTCCCATGGGGCCTTCATAGGCCAATGGGATGAGGGGGGATCAACTCGGCCTCGGTAAACCTTTGGGGGGGGGGTCTACCTGGCCCGGGTAAACCCCAAAAAATATATATTTTTTGTTTGGAAGGGTTACCCTGACCGGATAGACCCTTGGGTTGGTCTATCTGGGCCGAGTAGACCAAGGTCTACCTGGTCTCGGTAGACCTCTAGTCTACCCGGGCCAGCCCTCTCTCTCTCTCTCGCTCTCTCTCTCTCTCTCTCTCTCTCTCATTTTTCTTTTTTTAATTTGGGGAGGGTTTACTCGGGTGACCCCCTTGGGGTCTACCCGGTCCCGCAATCAAGAGAGAGAGAGAGGGTGAGAGAAATCCTATAAGATCTCATTTTTTTAGATTTTTTTTACAGGTTTCTATGTGATTTTGCCATGTTGACGAGAGGACTGCTTGGTCGGTGTGTGAGTCTCTCGAGGTTGCTTGACGGGCTGCTCCTCGTGCTTCTTTGACCGGCTTCCATGTGCATCGCCATATGGACTTGAGTAGTGATGAGTATCATGAGATACTCCGTGGCCCATTTGCAGGTCGAAGGGGCGATGTAGAATAGGCCGCGTCCCGGGGCCTCGGATTCGCCCGATGTTGGAGCGCCCCTAGCATGGTGCCATTTTGGGGTGGCCCCGGGGTTTATCCCCTTATTGTCTTTGTGCCGTGTAATACGACAATGTGTCTCATAGTATGGGCTTTGACCTGGACTCCAAAGTGTTGTTGGCATGGTATCGTCCACAAGGTGTTCGACATTGGTCACCACCCTTGGTTGGATGCCGTGTAGCACAGCTAGTGATCCCCGAAGCCCGAGTTTGACTCGATGGCTGGGGTCATCGGCATTGGGCTAGTGGTGGGAGGCATTTTGGGAGTAGTTCCTTGCTTCTTTGTCGTGTGTTGTGTGACACGACGGGTTGTTGCGAGTCTCGAGTCAGATCCGGTGGCTGAGATGTTGGTGGTGCGATGCCACTTGATAAGTGGTCAGAGGGTGGTCCCCACTTCTTTGTGAGATGTCGTGTGATACGTCAAGTTATCCCGAGGCCTGAGTCGACCCTAGTTATTGTAAATGTTGTCAATATTGCGGTGCATGTAAAGTGTTGGAGATTGATCTCACACTTTAATTTTTAATTATTTAGAGAAAATAAACGAGTGTAATATTATCATATTTAAAATTACACGTCTACCTTTAAATGTGTGTGCAAAACCGGTAAAAAATAATGATTGAGCTATTAACATTCAAATTGAATAATAATTATATAGTTTAAAATACAAGTAACCTAAAAGTGAATACTTAATAAAACTGAAATTTAACATTAAAATTTAAATGAATTTTGAGAATTTTGATATAAATGTAACATATATATTAACGAAATGATTTTTATATAATTAATTTTACGGCCAGTCACATCGTAATGTGCAAGTTTCATGTTTTTTTTTCGTTTAAAAATGTGGTGAGCCTATACTTATGAAATGTGCCCTCAGGTCATTTTTTATTTTTAAAAAGAATGGATTGCGTTAATTTGTTTTTCTCTTTTGCAGTCTATTTTTTTGTCAGATGGCCCAATGTGGGGACGATTAGTAAGACTAGATCAAGAAGGTGGGCTCCATCTCACCATATATTTTTTAAAAAAATTCTACATATTTAAGATGTGTAATTATCTTAAAAAATATGAAATAAGACTAATTCCGCAAGCAAATTTCAATGAAAGCTGGCAGTCACATGTGCATTTAGATCAAGCGTGACTATCTTAACCTCACAAAACCCAAAGCCCGACACAATTACAGATTTTTTTAAAAAATTAAAAGTTAACCATTTCATTCGTCAGCTTTAAATGCGTGAGGGTAGAGTTTAAGGGTGCCTTTGGTATGGAGTTAGGCTAAAGATGGGCTAAGTCAACTCGATTAAAGTAACCTGAAAGTAACCCATTTTTAATTCGGTAGGAGGATAGTTAATCTGGGAGTAAGGATATGGGCTAACCTAATTTTAATCTAGTATGATTTGGTAAATAGTAAGTTAACATAGTAAGAATGAGAGAGAGAAATAGTATTTATTATGAGAGAGAGAGAGACACATTTAATTAAGTATTTATTGAGGTAGGAGGTTAATCCACCTTAACCCACCCTTGAGTGTGGGTTTCAAAACCCAAGAATATCTCTCAGTTAGCCCTTAACCTAACCCGACTAACACTAACTCCTTATTATAGCACAAAGCCTCTCTTTGATATTAGTTTATTCCGGAGTTAACTTAGAGATAATTTTTTTTATACTTTGGTAAGAAGTTAGTGTTAGTCGGGTTAGGTTAAAGGTTAACCCGGAGATATTCATGGGTTTTGAAACCCACACCTAAAGGTGGATTTTTATATAATTAATTCCACGGCCAGTCACATCGTAACGTGCAAGTTTCATGTTTTTTTTCCCTTTAAAAATGTGGTGAGCCTATACTTATGAAATGTGCCCCCAGGTCATTTTTTATTTTTAAAAAGAATGGATTGCGTTAATTTATTTTTCTCGTTTGTAGTCTATTTTTTTGTCAGATGGCCCAATGTGGGGACGATTAGTAAGACTAGATCAAGAAGGTGGGCTCCATCTCACCATATTTTTTTAAAATTTTTTTTACATATTTAAGATGTGTAATTATCTTAAAAAATATGAAATAAGATTAATTCCACAAGCAAATTTCAATGAAAGCTGGCAGTCACATGTGCATTTAGATCAAGCGTGACTATCTTACCCGCACAAAACTCAAAGCCTGACACAATTACAGATTTTTTTAAAAAATTAAAAGTTAACCATTTCATTCTTTAAATGCGTGAGGGGAGAGTTTAAGGGTGGCTTTGATATGGAGTTAGGTTAAAAATGGGTTAAGTCAACCTGATTAAAGTAACCCGAAATTAACTCATTTTTGATTTGGTAGGAGGGTCGTTAATCTGGGAGTAAAGATGTGGGTTAACCTAATTTTAATGTAGTATGATTTAGTAAATAGTAAGTTAACCTAGTAATAATGAGAGAGAGAAATAGCATTTATTATGAGAGAGAGAGACACATTTAATTGAGCATTTATTGAGGTAGGAGGTTAACCCACCTTAATCCACCCTTGAGTGTGGGTTTCAAAACTCAGGAATATCTCTGAGTTAGCCCTTAACCTAACCCGACTAACACTAACTCCTTATCAAAGCACAAAAAAGTTTATTCCGGAGTTAACTTTGAACTAACCCCGGGACAAACCAATATCAAAGAGAAGTTAAGACTACCTAAAATCACCGCTTTTCCCTGCGCCAAAGCAGTCCGTGAACATTTACATAATTTAAATTAAAATCTTAATATTGTTTTTGATTAATAGTATTATTATTTTGATTAATATTTTATTATTTTGATAATATTCTTATTTTATAAAATTGTATTTAAAATAATTAAAAATAAAAAAGAAGTTAAAAATAAATAGTGATGGAACATGTAATATTTTCTAATTTATTACATCTTTTAGACGAATAAATCTATATGATTATGAATTAGAAATTTGATCAACTTTAGTTTAAATTAATTTTTATGTTAATATTTATATTTAGAATAATACATTTTAATAAAAATAAAAAATATACTTAAAAATGTCAATTTCTTTCTCTTTCTCTCTCTCTTCCTCCGCACCTCTCTCTTGAGATGTCAAATTATCTCTATAAATTCCAATGTTAGCGCTACCATCAACCACAAAAGAGGGGTAATATCGTCATTTGAGTTTCAAAATCTTCGTTGACTGCCTGAGAAGTTCCTCTCTCCCAACTTTTGAAGATTATGGTATGATAGTTTTTTTGTCTCACGCTCTCTCTCCTCCCAAAATCTCCATTGGAACGGAAGCCCAAACTCGTTTGTGACATTTGGTTGGCATGAAAATTCTATATATTAGAATCCTCCGATCATCTTAACCAAACTAGCTTTCCCAACGATGTATCTTTCTTCAACCAATCCCTCTGAATTGGAGTCCTATCAGTTGCGGTGCAACTAAGTTTTTTTCAAAAAAAAAAAAAGGTTAACTTCGGTTGGACCTACATGTATGTACCATCCAATGACCCCTTTATAACCTAATAAGGTAGAATAAAAAGTCTTAACTGAAGGAATAAATAAAAATATAATTTAATAAATTAAGGTGAGTACATAAATTTTCTCACCCTTAATCTAAGTTTTTATGGAGTAACTCATTCTAATTAAAAGGTAGAATTAATTATATCACCTCAACGCGGATACATTTCAAAGTAAAATAGTGAAAAAGTTAGAAATAATTTATCTGAATTTAAGTTAACTCAACTTTCCCTATTATGTCGTCAAAGAGGTAGAGACAGGACGATTGAAAAAATAAAAAAAGATCGTACATCCATTTTTGTCAAAAATCATGGGCTGTCGTCAAAGAGGTAGAGACAGGTGTCCAATCCTTCTTTAAAAAAAAAACAAAAATCACTCGGCCGCTCAGAGATCGGATGCTATACAGATACATAGGACATGTTGAGGCTGACTCCTATCTGAATTTTAGTTTGAAAAGAAAATTGGTTGCACTGCATGGCGTGTAGCAGGCATTACTCCTATCAGGGCTCCTTTGATAACATGTTAGGGTAAGCTGATCAGCGTACGTCCGGATAGGATATTCCAGTAATCGATCCTTCTTTCGATAATTACTAGTCAAAACAATACGCTACGTGTATAATAAAATTTTAAAAAATAAAAATAACTATGTCATAAAAATACACGTGACCAAACTTTGTCAATATATTAATCCTATTAATCTTTAAAATTTAAAAATAAAATTAGTTTTTAAAAGTAAAAGTATTTGAAGTAAAATTTTTAGTCTCGAATATCGGTTCCGTTTCGAGAAGACGAAAGAGAAAAGATCTCAGACAGATTTCGGAAAATCTAAGGAGATCGGACTTCACGATTTCGGAAAAAAATTCATATATATAACCTATTTATAAGAAAATGCTAACTTTTTTCTAATGACCACTCGATTGCACGAACATATTTTTATAAGTGATAACTCAATTTTACAAAATAAAGAGTAATAATAACAATAACAAATCTTCTCGCATTCACCAATCTTAATATACATCAAAAGTTACACCAAAAAGATATACATAAAATGGTACATGAATCACAAACTTAAGAATATATCAAAAATCATCAAAAATGTACATGTATCTCTATCTTCCCCCCTCTTGTCTCCCTCTCTCTTAAACATAGAGAATGGGGAGACGGGGTGTGATGACCCAGACTCCGGATATCGGGTAAACCCGATATCACTTGGAACCTGCGAGGCCTCCCAAGAACGGAAAAGTTCCGAAGGATAGAACGGTATGTGATAGTACATTAAACTTCAGATAAAGCAGTAAGTAATTAAATTTCAATGATCAGGATTGCTAAAGCAGCAGAAATAAAATTATAATTTCTATAACAATTAAAACTAACAGAGTCTTGTCCAAAGAATGACAAGTACAGTTCAATCGGAAAGAGAACGTAATCTCAAGTCGGGGGAAGCCCGACACTGGTAACGCTGGCAACTAAGAACCACGCAGCAGTACCTCCAAGCTCGAGGAAGAACAGCTACACCTAAAAATTCAGAGGTGAGTCTCCTGTCACTGGCTCAGTAGGGATCCCGAAAAACTGTCTTCCCCCGACTTGAGAGTACGTTCTCTTTCCTGTTGGACTGTACTTGTCATTCTTTGAACATGATTCTGTTAATTTTAATTGTTATAGAAAATGTAATTTTATTTCTGCTGCTTTAGCAATCCAAATTATTGAAGTTTAATTGATTACTGCTTTATATGGAAGTTCAATGTACTATCACATACCGTTTATCCCTTCGGAGGTTTTTCGCTCTTGGGAGGTCTCGCAGGTTCCAAGTGGTATCGGGTTTACCCGGTATTCGGAGTCTGGGTCGTCACACGGGGGGAGGAGAGAGAGATGAGAGAGAGAGAAGGTAGGAGGCAAAGAGAGATTGAGGGAAAGAGGGTGGGAGACGGGGGGACATGGGGTAATTAGAGAGTCTGAGAGAAAGTGTCATAGTGGGAGAGAGGAGAGAGAGAGAGAGAGAGAGTAGAGAGAGTCGAGATGGAGAGAAACATAGAGAGAGGAAGGAGGAAACTGGGGGTGGGGGAGAGAAGATCTCGACCTCGGGGGTTTCGTTTCTCGTGATCTTTGGAGAGAGAGAGAGATCTCGAACATCTCATAAGAGATGACAAGATATGATTTGAAGACGGTTGAAGGGAATGTGAACTTAATTTTTAAAGTCGACAAATTCAAAAGAATCAAACTCTTAAATTAAGTAGATTTAAAAACTCAAAAAATTACATAACTATACAATATTAGATATAACTCATATATTTTGAATATTCTTTAACTATATGGCATCTAATGGCACCAAATAATTCATAATTCACGGTGATAAAATTTAAATTTCTACCATTGCCCTTATGAATACATAAAAGCATTTGCACCACTCTCCTTAAAAATATATAAAATTTAGTTCTGGTTAATATTTAAGGTCAATGACATGTAGTAAGATAAAATGAATTAAGAACCATTCGACTAAAGTTCTATAAATCAAACTTATAGAAGTCAATGTGCACAACTAAGAAGTATGGCTACCTCCAGTGTGAATACATAATGAGCTGTAAATGACTTAACAATTTGGAAAAGAAAAATGACTTGAAAAATTATGTAATAGAATATTAGGCTGTTAGCAATTCTGGTGATCAACACGTAGTTTTACTTCATAAGTCGGACTCTATGTCGTACGAAGGTGATGAAGCGGATGGAGATAAAGGCTAGGAGATATTTCTAAGTTCGTACGTATCATCTATTCCAAACATTTATCTATTGTTGTAACCTCCTGATGAGATATGGAATAGATTCTTAGATAGATACAAGACTTTACCATACGGTTCCACCTGCGAGAGTTCTAGACAAAGAGTTTTATTCCTTATAGTACTATTGTAAACTATGTATAGAAGAGAAAAAAATATATGAGTCATGAAAATTTGAATCGGAAAAGACACGTAATTAAATTGGACGGAAAAAATTGACAATTCTAACTGAACAGGAAGAAAAAAATCGAACAATTCAAAATGAACCAGAGGAAAAAATTAGATAATCAGAGAAAAAAAAGCAAACCATTCTAATTGAATCGGAGAAAAAAAATCTGATAATTCTTTTATAATATATAATATCGATTTACTTATTTTACCTACAATAAAAATAAAATACCCAAAATAATTTTACAAAATAGAACAAATAAAAATGGGCGAAAACTAATCTTATCGTGGTCAGAATAACTAATTCTAACTTTTTACTTACTATTCCGAATAACTCATTCTTGCGCGCTACCAAAGCAAGTTGGATAGGATATGCCGATTCTGTTCTTTTTTTAATAAAAAATTTTTATGGGGTGTTTGAGAATATTTTTTTTAAAAACTATTTCTCTCTAAAAAAATATGATGTTTTGATTTTTAACTTAATTTTTAAAATTGATAAAAATCAGTGTAGACTGTTCGGCAAAAATGACATAAATTTTAAAAATTAGTGTAAACTGTTTGGCAAAATGACATAAATTTTAATTTCTCCCTCTTCTCCCATGAGCACTGTTCCCCATTGTAACCCCTCTATCATTCTCACTGTGAAGCACAAACTGTCCCTTTAATCTATCATCTTCAGCTTCCTTGATCCTTTGTGAAGCACCGATGCAGCAGAACCCCAGCGCCAGCACCGCCACGGGCCTCCTTGCCAGGGACGCCGCCAGCCACCATCCGGCCATCGTCGTCGTCGGCCCACCGTGCACAGTCGCTGCGAGTCCGGCTTTGCACCGCCCGGGGAGGGAAGGGGGAGGGGTGCTGCGGGGGAGGGGAGGGGGGCCGCAAGGGAGGGGAGGGCCGCCGGCAGAGGGAGGCCACAAGGGAGGGGAGGGGTGCTGCGGGGGAGGGGGACCGCCCGCCGGCGGAGGGGGGGAGCCTCTGCCGGTGACTTGAAGGGGGGCTGTGGGGGACGGTGCCGCAAGGGAGGGGAGGGGTGCTGCGGGGGAGGGGAGGGGGAGCCGCAGGGGGGAGGGGGGGGGGAGCCTCCGCAGGCGGAGGGGGGCCGCAAGGGAGGGGAGGGGGAGGGGTGATGAGGGGGAGGGGGGAGCCTCCGTCGGCGGAGGGGGGCCACGGGGGAGGGGAGCTGCAGGCGGAGGGGGGCCACTGGGGAAGGGAGGGGAGGGGAGGGGAGGGGGAGCCGCGGGGGAGGGGAGGGGGAGTTCCGGTGTGGACATTTTTTTAAAAAAAATTCGAGACTGATTTTTTAAAGAAAGATTTACATATAATAAGATTTCTCTCTAAAAAATAAGATAAATCTTATCAAACTTATTTAAATATATTCTCTTCCTTAATTTTTATTTTGAGAGAGAAAAGTATAACTAAACACCCTATTATTCATCGTGCAAGTGCGCAAGGCCTTTGCCTGCCACGCGATGAAATGGGTGCTGTCTTTTTGTTATCCTTCACCCCTTTCTTCTTTGGAAATCTGAGGTGCTTATCCGGGAGGTGAATAGACACCAACTCAGCTCCGAGCGCTTCGGGAAAAGTGAAACTCTCAACTCACCCAAAGATAAAATTAATCCAAATGACATGTGCTTCGGGAACGTGGAATGGTGACACCCATTTGGATGCACATCTCGTGTCATCGCTCAAGAGGTGTGTGATTGCTGTACGTACCAAGATCCCGCTATCAATATCAATCCATAATTGCCAGCAAATTAACAACTCTTGATCAAGGTGTTTGATTGTTATATATTTAGGCCCCGTTTGATAAGAATTCGAAATGGGCTTCCAATCATAAATAAGCCCCGACAACAGAAGTCCAAACAAATATATTCACCGACTCCACTTGTGTGCGCACGTGAATTTCTAAGTGAGAAGAGATGCAAACATAGCACCCCGTAAAATTCCTTCCACATAAAAGCTCGTGAATACTCGTTTCTCGTGTGATTATGAAATGCATTGATATTGATATATCACCTTTCTCAATTGTCACATTTTTATTCTGACAAAAATGAAAGAAAAGATGGAGGGTCATTTTGTAAATAAATTGGTAAAAATATTTCTCCCACTGTCAACTACCAACTACCAAATAAGCTCGTGGCATTTTAAGATGCGATGGAACTCACTTGACAAATTGTCACCCTGTCAGAGACATTGTCAAAAAATTTTGAAACGGAAGAAGCTTTACCAAAGAGCCCCTTATTCCTATTTAATTGTCACACTTGATGCTACATGTGTAATAATATCAGTGTTACAGTGTACCGTAAAAACAATGCCATGTGATATATGATTGAGATGTTTTTTAAATTTTAAATTTAAATTATTCTAACATCGAACATCGGTTTAAATACTACACTTTATTCTACTTTAACTCAATTCGTCTGACAACTTCTAAGGTCATTTTGAGAATGGGTTGATACATCTCGACCGATGAGTGAGAACGGTGGACTCCACTCGCCCTTCTCACGTCCATCCCTCTTTAACCGGGATCGGGTGATTTACTCGCGCGATGAAACGTGAGTAAATCACCCCACCCCGTTCTCAAATCGACCCTAATGACCCTAAGTGAATATAACATATACTTCTCTTACATGAGATAATTTTTATGACAAAAAGATAATTTTTTACAACAAAATGCAGATTATGTAAAAGGCGCCTTCACCAAAATACTCGACGGATCTTGAGGGGGTGGATATATATCGAACATAAATTCAATTCTATAAATTCAATTCTAATCTAACTACATGATCTGCAATAAATTATTCTAATCTAGCTGAAACAGTCCGATTTATGTCGGACCTATTCGAATGTTGGTTTTTTTTGGCTCAAACTTGTAGCCTTTGAAGGTGCACGGAAACAAGAAGACCCCCACCACGGCTACACCACCCACGCCAGAGAGCTGCATGGGTCCAAGTTCGTCGTCGACTTCATAGGACACTGTATTGTAGCCCCAAAAGTCGTACGTAGGCGTCTCCCTTTCCCAGAGATCACGGGCAACAGGACACACTTCAGTCGGTTGTGAGGGCTTTCACCGGGCGAGGGCGACTCCACCGAGGCATTTTTTGTCCCCACTTAGCTGCTCTGCAACACGAGAGACGACTCCACATGACATGAGCCATGCATGGCGGTGACAACCGGGGAGGGAGGACGCGGTCAGAAGTCTTTTCTGCGTTCATCTGTATCAGAAACGTTTCTTTCTGTTTGTATGCATCCATTTCTCCGTCTCCACTTGGCTGCCTTGTTTCGCCGTCCAGCCCACCTGCTGCAGCGGTGCATGCAGCTGATGCTGACGTAGTGGAGCAGTCCGTCCATATATGGGTAGCCTGCACAGGCAACTAGCTGTAAGGCTCTGAGTAATTCAGATCTTAAGTGAAACCGACCTGAACACATGGAGACATACGCATAATTCTACATCCTGATCAATGAGCCGAGTACCGCAGCTTCCTATTCACAAGGTATCGGACAAGTCCTCGGAGACTGCTTAATTACCTCTCTGTTAATCGTACATTGCTTCACTGACACGGAAAACTTTGCCCTCGCTCTTGGCATTTAAGAGAGAAACGGAAGTGCGCGGGGCAGAGATATGGTATCACCGAGTCAAACCCTGCAAAAATTTCTGCAAGGTTGGACATGCGTGGAGCAAGCCGTGACAGGTCAATATAGCGTTCAAGCTCTCTCTCTCTCTCTCACACACACACACACACACACACACCCCCCAGGATGAGTACAAGAATTGCTTCTCCATCTTTCTTCCCTCCTTCCACAGAACAAAAACACACATAGTAGCGCGTCTCATGGGGCAGCCGGGAGTGGGCGCATGGAAGATCGAGGGTTTCATAATATCAAACCTTCTCGTCATCTTTCATTTGCCCGCATCGCATAAGACGTGAAAATATATAATGTTTAAGATAACATGCAAGGAAAGGATAAACAAAGGATCAGGGCAAGAGTTGGCCAGTGCCATGTCCCAGGGCAGCTTCATTTTAGTCGTGGGAACCCCTCATCGATCTCGCGCGCGATATATAGATAGGCCATCGTACGTAGCAAGGCCCGTCGATCACATCTATGGCAAATTGCCTAGACGATAATATGCAGGAATATTTCACAACTCTCCGTACCTTGTCACTAAAAAATTGCCGATGGATCACTCCCAGTCTAGGGCGGTCACCTTAATTCATATCGTGGTCCTCCAAAGAAGAGCTAGTTCTTCCTTCAGCCATGCACGGCAGAAGTCCTCCTCAGTCTGCCTACCAAGAATTGATGACCGACCGATCGATCCTCTAGCGACCACAAGAGCTGCAAGGGCGCCTTTTGTGAACGGGAGACATATATCTAGAAATTAAGGGGGCTCCCTTCTTTGAATTCTTCAAAATTAACTTACTTTGATTCAAACCTACCAAAACAGAGTCCACATCTGGAGAGGCGATGGGGTGATGGGCCGCAAGCCCCCAACGCGTAGAAATTAATTAATGGAGGCTGCCCGCTGGCGAAAGTCTTTGGGGGGGGGGTTGTCGTTTGGACTGCAGAAACGAACAAAGCATTAATTCTCGATGGGTGAACTGAAGAAATATATATATATGGCAATGGCTCCCACACGTCCTTGATATGTATGCATGGTATAAACACGTCCAGCCCGCAACCATCTGATCGGCCAGCTTGAGTTCTTGCAAGTGTGAACTTGGGTCGCGGCAAACAAATCATTATAACATTATTATTCACTCATTTTATCATTGCTCGTTGCTGTCAGAAACACTCTTATCGATCTCTGGTCCCCCTCTTACGCATGTCAAAGGAAGATTTTGAATAGGAGACTAAAAGATATGCCATGCATGATGTTCGCTCCATGCTTCTTATAAAAAAAAGAATGATAGACCCAGAGCTTGGGTCACGAGTTGAACGAGCACTGGAGCCCCCTGTTAAGTGATTTAAGTCTAACTGGGCTCTAGTTCAAACTAGTTCGAGCTTGGACTCCGTCAAGTCCAAATAAAACTCTTTCAACCTAAATTTGGACATGTTTCCAAACTCGTAAAAGGGGTCAATGGCTCAACCCTCACCCCCACCCCCCACCCCCCCCAAAAAAGAAATTTTGTAAATAAATTATTGTTTAATTTGAATTGATAAAAAATCACTCATAAAAATATATTAACAGAAGTATCACTAATTAATTTATATTGTGTAAATATATCATATTTATCTGCATACATATTATCTTTTTTGTCAAAATTTTGGGAAAAAAATCACGGGCACTTATGCAATATTTGAATTAACATAGTGATACACCTACTAGTATATTTTCAAAAATATTTTTTTATAAATTCTCCTCTAATAATAATTTATTTTTAAAGATCTAAAAAAAGGTTAGAGTGGACTTAAGATTACCATAACAGTGTTACTATTAGGAACCAGTAGTGGTTACATAACCAATGTTCACACGCCACCCGGAGTAGATAAAAAAATAGGATCTTTGACGTCGGTCGGAAAGGTTCTTCCAGTGTTGATTAGGGAGCTGAAGATGAACGTACGGTCTGGGCAAAACCAAAAAAAATAAATAAACGTAAGGACAAAATAAGAGAAGAAAGGAGCCGCTTTGTTGCACGCACTCTCTCCTTCTCCGTTCAGTGCATTCACACACTGTATTCTTGGTCACCCATGTTTCTGATAATTACATGTATGTCCTTAACATCTATCCTATTCTATATTGGTATCGGGATAAATTTTGAGGAGAATATGTGTAAGTCATTGTAGGATAATTTATGTCTAGTCTTATTCTCATGTATGTTTGATACACAAGTGGTGAAATGGGGTTAGAAAAAGGTTGGAATGACTTATCTCTGTTTCTAACTCCAAAATTGGATTAATCTTATTTTTCTTAACTCGAGTTATCCCCGTCCATTTTAGGCATACCAAACGTAGAATGTAGTTAGAGCGAGGATATCCCCTCTCTAACCCCGTACCAAACGGCCTCTTATATTATCATATATATTCTTATATTTAATTTGTTGAACGGCATATGTATACTCAAAATCCATCTTCTATTACATTTTTAATATATATTTCAATTCTCTAATGTTACCGGAACCAGGGTGATATAAATAAACTAATATTACTCATTATTCAAAATGCATGCAACTTCAAAATTTTTAATTTTAATTTATATCTTCGTATTTTTTTGTATTGATGTGAAGCTGTACATATAATTTATCCCTCATTCTTACCCCGTTTTGCCGATCTTCTTTCTCGTTCACGTATGCTTGCCTGTTCATCGTTGTACACATAGTGGTAACAAAGTGGATGCCTGTCGGCAGCCAGAATCCGTCAATCAAAGACGCGGCGAAGCGATCACCCTCGTCGACGGGGTTCCCCCTTCCCGCCATTGACAATGTCAACCGCAAAAGAGGGGTCGTTGAAATATAAAATAATGGAAATCATAAAATAACAAGCATAGTTTATTGAATATTAATGTTTTGTTTTCTACATATAATGCATCTTTTACTGGCGAACAATAAGTAATTAAATAGGAGATTCGCTGATAAAACTGTCAAAGTGGATCTGAGATTTAAAATCCGACCCATGGCCATGCGGACTGCTTGTAAAAGGTGACCAAATGAGATCGGCCCATTAAATTGGCTAAGCTCATTCAAGAGCATAAAAGGGGACCAAATGAGCTGTCAAATCACGACATGTTTTACGTGTTAGAGCGCCCCTCCGCCAGATCTTAATTAAGGCTGGGAAGAAAGCCCACGAGATAATAGCAGAAGGTCCCGATGGTTAGCTCGGAATGTTAGAAAACAGTATTAACTCTGTTAACCGGTAATCAAATACTAACTCAACTTTAAGCTCATATAGGGAAGTTGAGTATTAACTCTGTCCAAGCTAACGCCACGGATCACGATTATTTATTCGCTCCAAAATTAATCTATAAGAAAGAGTATTAACTCGAATCCCCGACGAGGGTCCTAGCCCGATGAAAATGATATCGAGCTCGTCGTAACGGTATAGAGATTGAATACCCAACATCAAATCATAAAACGTTTTTACCCGATGGTAAATGCGTTGACCCCTACCTAGATGAGAGCTTTTAAACCCAAATTCATGTACCTTGAGGCTTGGCTCGACGAAGGGCTCTAGTCCGATGCGTTGGTCTTAACTCGATGCCTAAACTCAAGGGGAGTTATTGCCCAATAGAGTTTTGACCTAACCGGGCGAACCTATCCACTAAAATGGCCGTATATCTCTACTACGAAATCCGTATCTAACTATGGAAGTCATGATTCTAGATGGCATAGATAGAGTCAAACTTCCATTACCATGTGCTAATGCCCTCCAATGTTTAGTCACTATCCGCTCAAGGGCTATGATCGATGAGACTGCAAATTGCCTATAAAATCTCGTATGTCACCGAGATACAAACCAACTTATCTCCTTAGGTGTGGTGAAATTAACTCTCCTTTAGTTGACAGCAAGGCACACTAACTGGCACGTAATTAAAGGCATGTCATAACCTGTAGATTTTTCGGATAAATGTAATGATCACGATCACCTATTGTCATCAACTAAAAGAAATAGATCTTCTCGCATTTTTCGTAGGTACGAAAAAAAAAGGAAAAAAAGAGAAAAAAAGAGCATCCACACAAATCTCAACCTAATTTTTCTGGTCTAACTTAAACATAAGGGAGGATTTATCTAGAGAACAAAACCCGAGCCCCCCTCATCTTTTTTCTTTACATGAAATCAATTTTTTTTTTGGTTAAGACATAATCTGTTTCCATCAACGAAATGTATCTCTGGGTCATCCAATGAATGTATGATCTAGGGAACCCGTGAGTTTTCCACCTCCATATCATCTATATAAACATATAAGACAGCAGCTTGTGTAAAATATCTTTCACAAGATAGAACAAGTATTGGCAAGTCCAGAATTGAACTCTTGACCATTCTATGATGATGGTGGCGTGGTGCTTCCTCTCTCTACCTATTGTAGCAACATTTCTTTATCATGCCTCTGCTCCTAAACGATAGTCAATAACAACAAAAAGGGTGGAGATTTAACAAGATAAACATCTGTGCCCATTTGTCTAATCATTCTACGTGTCTTCTAATTTTCACCAAATAGTCTAACAGTTTATTACCTGATAATTCATAAAAATGTAATGTTTTTTGTTTGGTTACATGGCTTATTGGTCTTGGACCAAGGGGGGATATGGGGAATTATTATTTCGTAATTTTTTCATAAATTAGAGACAGATGATCTCGCTAATTAAAATTTGACGTCTACAAATAATTCAAAGGTGGATGATCTTGCTCCGTATATTAGGGAGCGGAATCAAACTCACGACATCTCCATCGTAAAGAGAGGTGGTGAACTACCGAATCACGTCTCAAGTTGTGATTTTAGATTAGTTCAAAAGCATAAACAGTTAATTGGACCATTCTCTCCTTGTTGCCTATGAGGTGTATGGTTATTGTATTCACTAGCTCTATTAGTATCAATTTTAATATTTATCCTAATAGTGGATGGTTGGTTGTTCTTTGACAATTCTAATGGTCATACATTAATGAAGTATATTGTTATTAATATATATATATATATATATATATATATATATATATATATATAGAGAGAGAGAGAGAGAGAGAGAGAGAGAGAGAGAGAGAGAGCCACTGTGCTTCCGCTGAGTTTGGTGTGATATGCCCTGGCAAACGCCTAGTCCGCCCCATTTTTATTGGGGATTAACTTTAACTCAGAATAAGTTAAGTGGATTAAGTTAACTCAATTATATTCTTATTTGCTTTGATTGTACATTGGATTAATTTAACTCACATGTGAAGATGAGGTAAATTAACTTGAGTTAACTCGGGTTAATTTACTTTCAACTTGAATATCTAAATCCGTCTAATCAAAATGAATTTACTTAAAGTTTTAAAAAAGTAAACCCAGAGATTACCCTGAAATAAGGATTACCCTGAAACAAGGTGGGGGCTTAAGGGTTGGGAATGTCCAAAATGTTTAGGTGAATACAAGGTAAACTGGGTGACAGCTTTGGTTGGCGAAGCTATTGCTCCTCTGTTTGAGGTTTGATTGAAGGTACTTACCGGTGGCAGATCCTTCATGGGCAATGGAGAAGGACATCGTGACGCCAACAACAGCAACGTCATAAGGGGTGACAACAACGAACTTGCTAGGGTGGGGTGGACGAGGATCAAGTGGATTGAGGCCAAGAATAATGTCGTCCAAATCACGGACCATGATCCTTTCTGCGTAGGCATACAGAACACGAGTGTTTGTCACCATCCTGATCAGTGGAAGGGGGGGGGGGGGAGTTTGATGGCAGAAACACACAGAGCTTTATATGTGCAGAGGGTGTATAAGCAAATGTATGTCTATGAAAAATATGTCTACAGCTTTCGTTTAGAAAAGTATCATAGATGACAAAATAGCACCTGGCTAGACTCCTCTCGAAGTATTCGGTGAACATTATCAAAGAGCGGAAGAATAAGTAGTCTAATTAGCCAGTTTAAAGTAGTAAGAGTCTGTCTAACTATTCTAGAACAGTGAATTAAACAGAAAATGATTTCTTACATGTATGCCCTTGTAAGTGTCTACATTTATAAATAAGCTCCTCATTTAGATAAACAAGCAAAGATACTCCTAATATATCAGAATGATTACGGTTATACTCTCGTCGTAACACCTGTTTATTTAACTAAAGTGAAGTGTGAGTTAAATGTTAAAACAACTAGCCTACCCTCGAGTTAGCATATTCTCTCTCTCTATATATATATCTCTCTCCCTCCTACATTGACTTTGAGCATTAGTGTTTCGAGTTGTCCGAGGTCAGGGGACTCGCCACCGCTTTCAAGAGTAGAGAGGACCGGCGCTCAAGGTCGATGACGACAAAACCTATCACTGTCGGAGCTCCCTTTAGGGAGCATGGACAATGCGGCGCTCCCCTCCGATGACACGACGAGGAGCACACAGGAGGAATGTTTCATCTCCGACGCCGGCTACCCCTCGATTGGTGGTTGGGGGTCCTCTCTCTCTCTCTCTCTCTCTCTCTCTCTGAACTCCCTTTGGGCGAGCAGATGCCGGAGGGAAACCTCCAATGGCACTCTCCCTCTCACTAATCTCTTCCCCCACCGCCTCTCTCTCCTCTCACCTCTCTTTCTCCACTGTCATTGCACCTCTCTATGTCTCTCTATGATCCCCTCCTAAGTGAGCAAGCCAACGCCAGAGAGGAAAACCCCCTCTGGTGCTTGCCTCTCACTTCTCTCTACTCCCATTAGCCCCCACTGAGTGGGAAGATGGCCTTGGGTGGACGAGGGGGGTGATGTCGTCGAGTTCACTGTCGCAAGGTACTCAATGCCGTGGTGGCTGTCAAGGAAATCAACATGAGATGGGGGCTACTACGGTGGGGGGAGGGGGCCACCAAGGGGTGATCTCTCTCTCTCTCTCTCTCTCTCCATAGCTATTGTGCTCGTCGACGCCTCCGTACCTTACTTTTTGGTGACAAGCAATCTATTGGGGGTCATCGGGCCGACGAGGGACGGGATGGAGAGAGCTAGGAGGTGATTTTCGAGATGGGGCACGAGAGGAGGCCCGTCGAGGTGGGGGAGAGGGGAGTCGTCAGGCCAATGAGGGAGGGGAGAGTCGTCAGGCGGTGGTCTCCGGGATGGGGAGAGAGGGGGGCCACCAAGAGTGGTCTCTCTCTCTCTCCCTCTCTTGCTACATGGTTGTTGTGCCCATTGCCATCTGTGCCTTCGTGCCCGACTTCACGTCGACACTAGTGTGGGCATCGAAAAATGCTCCGACACTACTACAATGCACGGATTAGAAAGGAAGAAATGGGAGTGATCGCCCGAGACCTACACTTGAGGCTCACAGAGATATGATGATTACAAATGCCTTTGAAGCGGGGTCGTGGGTCCTGTCTGTCCTCGAGCTCGGCAGGCCAAGAAAGAGGAGCTCGAGTTTGTGAGTCAAATGTGAAGTTCCTGCGAATCAACCAATAAACACAAGAAAATAGACCATTAGATTGAGAAGATGTAGTATGTGCTCAGAGAGGAAAAAAAAACATACAAATGGGGTCTGTCGTACCGGGAATGGGGTTGGGAAGGGGGATGGCCGAGACTTTTGACCATCCGCTTTCCCTATGTTTTGAGGTGAAAATCTCTTTGAAATAAGGATCTAGGGAAATCTATTATGCATATAATGCACTAAAACGAACTAAAATGCAGCAAGACAGAGAACAAAGGAAGAAAGACGGGGTTTGTCCGTCGACCAACAGAAGGCGGCCAAATATGTGGCCGTTCAAGGGATGCAGGCGGCCATGTGGATGGTTGCCTCTTGGAACCCAGGCCTCTTCCGTGGCGGAGCTCTTCGACTTCGAGTTCTTCTTCTCAGATCGACAAGGGAAAGGTTGGTAAGGGTTTCTCTCGTCCTCACAGCTCTCCCTGGGCTCACCACCCCCCCCCCCCAGCTAGATTGTTCGGGATGGGTTTTTTTAAGTGGGGGGAATTTTCCTCCATGAAAACATTCAAAAATAGAGCTAAATCCGCCTGAAAGGGATTCAGACTAATTCGGAGGCGAGGACGTGTGAGACTACGCACGCCTCGACCCCCCGGAGGGGGAATAGATGTGGAGGACGTGTATGGAGCGGGCGGAATCGTGGAGTTGATGGGAGGTTATCATGAGGTGGCCAGGTCGATGACCATTTCAAAGGGGACTCAGCAGCCAAGGTTGTGGCCGCCTTGGGTCTTGGGCGACCAATACCCTGGTCGCCTTGGTCACCTGGGCGACCAGTACATAGCCGCCTTGGGGTCTAGGGTGGCCAGTACCCTGGCCATCTTGGGATTTGTGTAGGACAGGGGAAAGCCTATCAAGACTCTCAATCATCCATGAGAAAGTGTCACTTCTATGATGACTAAACAAGGTCTGCGGGTTATCCGAAATTAGACGTCTGCAACTAGCGACCCCAATATATGGTCTCTCTCTCTCTATGTGTGTGTGTATATGTGCGCACATGTGCCTCGTCAGTGGCACCATCCAACTTTTGTCCTGGGAGCTCCACTGGTTAGGTCACGACATCGTTGGTCTAGTTAGGTTTAGTGTTGGAAAGGGGAGAGAGAAGAAAACAGGGGCATACTTGGTATTTCACATATCCTAACACGTTTCATGACATATTCTCGTAATATTTGTCCGACGTTAAGGGCTTGGGAACAACGTGTGTTTGACCATAAGCATTCGAGCTATATCAGTGTATTTACGATAATAGGTGTAAATGAGAGACTTATTTATAAATACTAATATTTGTGGGAGTATATACGTAACAAACCCGACTGAAAAAGAGAAAGAAGCAACCGTAAACGACCCATTAGAAGAACGTAGATGTGAGTCGAACCATTTTTTGTTTAGTCAGCCGAAAGAGAAGAGTTTATTTTTATTCTATGACTATGATGTTACAATAAAAGAAAGTGGATTAGGATGCCAATTACCGTACACTGTACTCTACTCTAGAAAGAAAATTTAAATGATAAACATGTACTTGCACCATGCAATCTGTTTTTTAAAGAAAAATCTCATGGACTAAGAAAAAGAACTTTGCTTCAAAATGCGGCATATCAATTCGAAACTAATGTGAAAATCAATGTAAGACCACGTTAGATGATGCTATACATAGTGACATGAAACAGAGAAAGAAGATAGTGGTGCTCCCTGAAGAAGAACTATGAAGGAAGTTGGTAGAGCATTAAAAAGCTTAGAAAAGACTAACAGTGAATCAACCTACGAACTATAATTAATAAATGATTGAATAAAAATATTAGAAACATATCTCTCAAATAACAGTTTCCGTGTTTGCTCTTCATTGAAACGGTTGACTAAACTTATCACATATATAACATGTTTGGAATGGATTACATGCTTATCTTATATGGCCACTTCGAAATAGATGACAAATACACATGAAATTGTTATCCTACGTACCAAAAGGGCAATTTGTTGTAGGATTTTCATGTTATATATTAGATTACTACGTATATATCTTAAATTATTAGCCTTTCAAAATCTGGATATAATCCGTGTTAGGAAGGAACAACTATCGTCTCATGATTATCTTCCTCGTTTAGAAAGAAAGAAAGAGTGTATTAATTTCCTTACATGACTATCGCTCTTCTTCTAATGCGAGGAATCCCACTCCACTGATAGATCATTTATGATGTCTATCTCTCCCTTTCTAAAATAATAGATCAAAATTCAATATTGTAAGATGTCACATAAATCGTTAAAGACCCCCAAAAATTCATATCTTTCTATTATAAATCGTTAAAGACCCCCCAAAAATTAATAGCTTTCTATTATAAATCGTTAAAGACCCAAAAAATTTAATAACTTACTATTAGTTGTGCATCACGCCAAATAAAGTCTATCTCTTTCTACATGCGGAGCATTATGTCGTACCAACGAGAAAGTGTCACAACTCCTAATGATTTATAGGGTGTTGGGAATAAAATTTTTAAAGTTATTTTTATCTAAAAAATTGTGTCAACATAATTTTTGACTTAAAATTTAAAATCGATAAAAGTTGAAATTTCTTGTTTGGTAAGAACGTCATAAATTTTAAAATTTATGTAGACATGTTTGACATACAACTCTCCATAAATTAAAAATTATTAAAATAATATTTCAATAGAGATTGTTATCATTCATAAATAATAAAAAAATTATAACATGAGATTTTGAATATATTATTTAAAAAAATTATAATTATCAACATCAGTATCTTCTGTTCACATAATCCTCCCATATTTCCAATGATATTCTATTCCGAAGTTGTTTACCGAGATGACGTCTTGGTTAACTCATACCGAATATATATATATATATATATATATATATATATATATATATATATATATATATATATATATATATATATATATATATCACCCTCATGTCATGTATAACAATGCCATTAACGAAAAGGGTAAAAAACACATACCGTTCAAGAAATAAACTGAGGGAGGGCGGAGTGTATACATGCATGGTAGGGTAAAAATACAGGCAAGTGTCAGAAATTAAAGACGATACATGCATGGCGGCCACGGCACAGAGGAGAGGGAAGGCGGAGGGCTGCGAAGGCCTGCCACGGTGCTGAGGAGAGGGAGGGGAGGGCGGAGGCTGCGGTTGCTACGGCAGAGGAGAGGGAGGGGAGGGCGGAGGCTGCGGTTGCTACGGCAGAGGAGAGGGAGGGGAGGGCGGGAGGCTGCCATGAGAGGGAGGGCGGACGGCTGCGGCTGGCACGGCAGAGGAGAGGGAGGGGAGGGCGGTGCATGCCTGCCACGACGCAGAGGAGAGATGGGAGGGCGGACGGCAGACGGTTGCCAAGGTAGAGGAGAGGGAGGGGAGGGCGGGAGGCTGCCACGAGAGGGAGGGCGGACGGCTGCGGTTGCAGCTACGGTTGGCACGGCAGAGGAGAGGGAGGGGAGGGCGGAGGCGGTGCATGCCTGCCACGGCGCAGAGGAGAGAGGGGAGGGCGGACGGCTGCCACGGCAGATAAGAGGGAGAGGAGGGCGGAGGGCTGCAGCTGCCACGACAGAGGAGACGGAGGGCGCAGGGGAAGTCCAGCGCGGGGGAGACGACGCCGGAGAGGGGAGGGAGATGCATACCTCGTGGGTTTTGAACGTCGTCCGCAGAGGTGAGGGAGATCCCGGGAGGACGATGCCGCAGGGTGAGCCGCGAGAAGAGCGTAACGAGTGTCCTCAGAAAAAAAATTGCTATTGGGTTATTTTTATTTAGAAAGTGATTTTAACAGAGTGAGATTCTTCCTTAAAAATTAGGAGAGTAACACCAAACGTAGTTAGTGAGTTCTGTATTCCTATTTTTAAATTTAAGAGAGAAAGTGGAGAAAAAATTGTTCCCAAACATCCCATTAACTATGCATAAAAGTAGGAGATTGAAACCCTTCCATCGCTGTGATTGGATGATAAGGAACTCCCAAATTTTGTGCCTGTTTTGTGCGTTGGATTTGTATACCATCCATCAAAACATTGTTAATTATTAACATTAATATTTATTTATTACTTTATTTATAGGACTTGATAAGAGAGTGTCCGAGAGATACAATAGTGAGTTAACACTTTTTTACTTTGATAGGCCGAATAAGGTAACTAGGCTAAAAATATGGTTAACCTGAATTTAATCTAAAATTCAAAATTCACCTCAAAAGTTTGGTTAACTCTAACCAAATGCATATCAAACTAAAAGTGGATTAACTCCATAAAAATCTAATCTAACTAACTTATTTTTAATCTATCCCCCATTCAAAGTGGGGCTAAATCTATTCGAGTTTAACCCCTAGGTCAGAAACCACGATAAAATAGTTTATGAGGCAGTGGTGGGGACACCAGGTCCACTACTGGGCCCATTACTCGGAGCCGACGCCGCACCGCACAGACTGCACCGAGCTTATGGCTCGGAGACTCGATTGAAGACCCGGCATACTGAGTAATTATACTTGTGTGTATTTATATCTTCGAGTATATGTATTTGTGTGTATACATGTATTCGTACATGTATTTTCCTTTTGTCTTATTAGGCTAGTCTAAGTCAAATAAGCACATGTGTATTTTTATATTTTATTTGGTTAAAACCCACAAGTCAAATATTGGTTGGTGGGTTTGTCTTGTTAGACTAGGGTATAAACCCAATTAATAGAAGTTAGGTGGTATTAGTGTTATGGCCTTTTCCCTATATAAGGAGGCCCTTGGTGTGTTACATATCATATGAATGCATGAAATATATAAAGTGTTGTTTTTGTGTGAGAGTTCTCCCTCTTGCCTTTCCCTTCTCTCTCTTCTCCTTTTGTGAGGATTGAGCGTCGCCCGGTGTGAGACCGTCCGGCGTGAGGCCGAGCTGCGTGAGGTAGCAAGTTATCCGTCCTGTTCGTGTCTCGGAGTGCCGTCGATCCGTCTTCCACGTCGCCGCCGCGTCAAATTGGTATCAGAGCCCAACAAACGGCGCCTCCGTCAACCCGACGTCTTCGACGTCTCTCTCTCTTTCTCTCTCTAGATCGTTAGAAGTGAAAATATATATATATATATATAGACAAAAATATATATATCAGAAGAGGCCTACGGTTGGGAAGAAGAAAAGAAAAAAAAACAGAAAGAAAAAAAATTCTTTTTTTCCCCTCTCCCGTTCTCTCTCTCTCTCTCTGCTCTCTCTCAAATTGAAAAAAAAAAAACAGAAAAAGTGGGTTCGCGGGGGGCAGCATCGTCGCCCGTGCCCCCCCCATTCAAACCCTCCCGGCCGCAACGGCCAGGGGCTCCCCGCCGCTCGCCACCGCGCCCAGCCACCGCGCCCGCCGCCCGCCTCGCCTGCAGTGGCCCCCGGCCCCGTGCCCTGCGCCCGCGCCCGGCTCCCGTGCCCCGCAGCCTGCGCGCCCGGCCACGCCGGCCCCACGCCCCGCGCCCCTGCGCGCCCGAGGTCCGCCCCTGCCGGCCACGCCCTGCCGCTCGCGTGAGCGCTCGCCCACGCGACCGTGCCAGCAGGCGCCCCGCGCCCCCTGGCCCGTGCCCGAGTGCGCGCCCGGCCGCGCCCGCTCCGCCACCCATCTGCACCCACGCGTCCGTGCCAACGGGCGCCCCCGCCCCTGGCTCGCGGCCAGCTGCACCCGAGCTGCGCCCGGCCACGCGCAACCGGCCGCCTGCCCCACGCGCCCGCTCGCCCGCCTGCCAGGCCACCCGCGCCCACGGCCGCCTGCGGCCCCTGCCGCCCTGCGCGTCCGCGCCTGCAGACGCGCCCGGGCCTGCTCGCGTCAGTGCCTGCCCTGCCGGGTCTCCTTAGCGCGTTGACCGCGCCCACCAGACCCTGCAGCTCACCCACGTTTGGCCGCCTGCCAGTCCGTCGACCCACCAACCGCGTGAGAAACGCGGGTAATGGTTGAAAAGAGAGGTTTTTTAAAAAAAAGTTAGGTATATATATATGTTTGAGATATATATAATCTTATATATATTTTATTATATATCTATTTAACTTATTTAATGCGGCACCCGAAGTCCACAATCTCGGCTCGATCAACGGTTGAGTCGTCTGATCGCTGACACACAGTCCGTAACTCACGGAGAGGGTGTCCCTAAGTCTCCTTGCACGGAGAAAGTCCGGAGTGATTTGTTCCCCTGCGTGGGAAATTTTAAAGTGGTCTTGTAATAATTCAATCCTCCCTGCGTGGAGTGAATGCTTTGTAACCACTCAAGCTTCGTCGACGCCGTGCGGGCCCGCACGTCCCCGCTCGCCCTCGTCTCCGGTCGGAGCTAGACTTTTCAGTCAGCTAGGTACGTGCTCCAAACTTGCTCATTTAATATCTTTTCAATTGCCGCGCGACGAAATAAGAGAGGGCCCGATCCATGCAGCCAATCTTCTGAGTGCATCGCTGTGGACGGTGAGAGAGTGCTTGCTTGCACCTATCCTTTAGGCCCTAGACTGTCACATTAGGGCACCCTAACTGACAGGAGGTAGTTCCACAACTACTTCGCCTACGGGCGAGCAACTTCCCCTGACCGGTCCCTTCAAATTGGCCCTTTGCCAATTAGCCAACAAAATTTGGGTCATAGCTTGCTAATTATCGGTCCCATGACTGCATCATCTAGGTCCGAGGTCGTGCATGCCACGTTGGTCTAGGAATTCATCTGGCCGTCTAGAGCGCCCTTCAACACTACAACCAACGATGGATCAGAAGAGCGTGAGTGCTATGTTGGCTCAGCTCGAGCATAACCTTCTGACCCATTTTGAAGAATCCATAGGCCAACTACGAGCAGAGCTAGATGAGAGGATCCGAGCCTTAGAGGATCGACTAAAGGGAGAGGAAGGACGAGTGAATGGCCACGGCAATCCCGTAGCCAATTCTAGGGAGGATAGAGAGCAAGCCCGCCCGAATCAGGCTCCCCAAGGTAGAGAACAAGAGGATCGTACACCTCGAAGGAGGGACTACGATGATGAGGAGATCATCCTACGGAACGTCAAAATTGACGCTCCCAGTTTCGATGGGTCCCTCACACCAGCCAAATACCTTGAGTGGGAGGCCGGGATGGATCAATATTTTGATTGGCATCACCGCATGGCCCCTGCCACTAGGGTGAGGTTTGCCAAAATGAAACTCTTGGGTCAAGCCAAGACCTACTGGTGTAATGTGGAGAATCTCCTAGGCAGGAGACGAGAGGAACCCATAAACACATGGGAAGAAATGAAGGAGAAACTGAGGGAGATATATCTGCCACCCTCCTACCATCAGCGTCTTCTAGACCAGTGGCAGAAACTCACCCAAGATGGAAAGTCCGTGGACGAGTACATCGCCAAATTCGATGACTTCTTCCTTCGGAGCCAAGTCATGGAAGACGCCTCTGTAACTCTCTCTCGATTTAGGGCTGGCCTACACGAGAGCATCCAACGGGAGCTTTTCTTGCGAGAGGTCAACACCCTCGAGCACGCCTACCAGGTTGCCCGAGATGTTGAGCGATTTCAAAGAGTGGCCCCACCTCGGGTTCCCACCTACTGCCAACCTGAGTCTCGGAACCCCATGGTCCGTTACACCGAGAGAGTTGGCCCCTCCACTTCTTATGCCCCTGCGGCTACCCCGCTACGGGTCGTTGCCCCTACCGTTCCTTTCACAAGGAACCCCTTACCTGCACCCGCTGC
Source organism: Amorphophallus konjac (assembly GCA_022559845.1). Taxonomy (NCBI): domain Eukaryota; kingdom Viridiplantae; phylum Streptophyta; class Magnoliopsida; order Alismatales; family Araceae; genus Amorphophallus; species Amorphophallus konjac. The sequence continues at coordinate 260,422,546 of CM040117.1, forward strand.
ATTGCCCAGGCTGGAGTATACTCCACCGATTGATAAAAGGGATGACAAAGGAAAGGGACCCGCCCCTGGCACTTCCCAACCAGCCCCCATCTCAGGAGTCCGTTGTTTTAGGTGCCACAACCTAGGGCACATTGCCACCAACTGCCCCACCCGAGCCTTGGTCATCGCCGACCCTCAGCCTATGGAGCCTCCACCTCAGGAAGGAGAAGACACTGAGAGATATATGGCCGATCCTGACCTCATAGCCCAGTTTGAGGAAATGGATGCAGGGTTTGATGAAACGCATGTCGAATACATGCAAGTGGGAGATATTGCCGAGAGCTCTAGCCAGGGTAGACTAGGTGTAGTTCGCTGCATCCTAACACACCCCCAGGAGGACGACTGGCGTCGAAGCTCCATCTTCCAAACCTACATCATGGTGAAAACCCAACCCTGCAAGGTGATCTTTGACAATGGGAGTTGTATCAATGCGGTCTCTTCAGACTTTGTCTCCCGTCTAGGTCTACCTACACACCCTCATCCTAGGCCCTACAACGTGGCTTGGGTTGACGACACTTCGATCCCAGTCACCACTACATGTGTCATTCCCATCCAATTCCAGTCCTACCAAGGACAGATTTTGTGCGATGTAGTGCCTATGAAGGTCGGAAGCATCATCCTAGGACGACCGTGGATCTATGATGTAGACCTCACAACTTTCGGTCGATCCAACCAATGTTCCTTCTCCCACAATGGGAAGAAGATCCAGTTGTACCCGACACCCCCAAAGGTGACCTCGGGTAAGAGTCCCACTTCTACTCCGGGTAAGAGCTCCACCTCCTCCACCCCCACCGGGACCCCCAAGGTTCCGGAGAGTCGCCAAACTCCCAATGAAGGGAAACTTCTCATTCCCTATTCCCCTACACCTATCACGCCCGTTCCTAAGGCCCCCAAGGTTAGTCATGACCCTGTTAGGCGCCTTAGCTTCATAGGTGTCCGTGAGCTGAATAGAGAGGTTGCCGAGGGTGCCCCTGTTTGGGCTGTTGTCATCACCATCACACCTAAGGAATCCCGAGTCTCAGTTCCACCCGAAGTCCAGACAGTCTTGCAGGACTTCGAAGATATTTTCCCCGAGGACTTGCCCTCTAAACTCCCTCCCATGCGTGATGTACAACACGCTATCGACCTTGTCCCCGGGTCCACCCTCCCCAACCTCCCCCATTACCGGTTGAACCCCAGGGAGCATGCTGAGCTCCAAAGGATTGTCGAGGACCTTATCCAAAAAGGTTTCCTCAGGGTGAGCAAGAGCCCGTGTGCTGTCCCTGCTTTACTCACACCCAAGAAAGATGGCACCTGGCGGATGTGTGTTGACAGCCGCGCCATCAACAAGATCACTGTCAAGTATAGGCTTCCCATTCATCGCCTAGATGACATGCTTGACATGATAAGTGGGGCCACCATCTTTTCCAAGATTGACTTGAAAAGTGGCTACCACCAGGTCCGAATCCGACCAGGGGATGAGTGGAAGACGGCCTTCAAAACAAAAGAATGTCTGTATGAATGGCTCGTCATGCCGTTCGGGCTATCCAATGCCCCCAGCACTTTCATGAGACTTATGATAGAAGCCCTTCGTCCCCTTATTGGTCGCTTTGTTGTCGTCTACTTTGATGACATTCTCATCTATAGCCACAACCCTCAGGACCACATCCATCATTTGAGGGAAGTCTGCCAAACTTTGAGGAGAGAAACCCTGTATGTCAACCTTAGGAAATGTGAATTCATGACCGACCGGGTTAGTTTTCTCGGATTTGTGGTTTCGAGTCACGGAGTATCTGTGGACCAATCCAAGGTCCAAGCTATGGTCGACTGGCCTGAGCCCCAAAACGTCCACGACGTTCGAAGTTTTCATGGGCTAGCCACCTTTTACAGACGCTTCATAAAGAGTTTTAGCACCATTATGGCACCCATTACAGACTGCATCTGTAAAGGGAACTTTGAGTGGACCCAAGCCGCCTCACATGCTTTTCTTGCCATAAAGGAGCTTATGACCAAAGCCCCTGTCCTCCGCCTGCCAGACTTTTCCAAAGTCTTCGAGATATCCTGTGATGCATCGGGCGTAGGAATAGGAGGAGTACTTAGCCAGGAAAGCCACCCTGTGGCTTATTTCAGTGAGAAGCTTTCTGATGCAAAGCTTCGATACTCCACATATGATAAGGAGTTCTATGCCGTGGTCCAAGCCCTCAAACACTGGAGACACTATCTCTTACCTCAAGAGTTTGTCTTATATTCGGACCACGAGGCTCTGAAATTCCTTAGCTCTCAGAAGAGCTTAAACCCAAGGCATGGTCGGTGGGTAGAATTTCTCCAGTCTTTCACATTTGTCCTAAAACATAAGGCTGGAAAAGAAAATAGGGTGGTCGACGCCTTGAGTCGAAGGGTCTCCCTTCTTTCCACTGTTCGGGTAGAGGTCACTGGATTCGACCGCATGAAGGAGCTCTATGGAGAGTGTCCTGATTTTGGCCCTGCCCACTCTGCCTTATCTGCTGGACCCTCGGCAGCCTTTTCTGACTATCTACTCCAGGATGGTTTTCTATTTCGAGGGCAGCAACTCTGTGTCCCGAGGACTTCTGTTCGGGACTTTTTGATTTGGGAAATACATGCTGGAGGTCTTGCTGGTCACTTTGGCCGCAACAAAACCATCCATTCTGTGGAGGAGCATTTTTATTGGCCTGGCCTGAAGAAGGATGTGGCCAAGATTGTAGCCCAGTGTCGGACATGCACTATGGCCAAGCAGGTCAAACAAAACACTGGTCTCTACACTCCTCTCCCCATTCCTGATAGACCTTGGGTTGACATCAGCATGGACTTCATCCTTGGTCTACCTCGTACCGCTCATAAACATGACTCCATCTTTGTGGTAGTTGATCGGTTCTCTAAGATGGCCCACTTCATTGCATGTTCCAAAACATCTGATGCATCTAGAGTAGCCCACTTATTCTTCGATGAAGTCGTCCGTCTGCATGGTCTTTCCCAAACCATCGTGTCTGACCGGGATGTCCGGTTCACTAGCTATTTTTGGAAGACACTTTGACACCTAGTTGGCACCAAACTGAAGTTTTCCACTGCCTATCATCTCCAAACTGATGGGCAAACTGAGGTCGTCAATAGGAGTTTAGGGAATCTGTTGAGGTGTCTCGTAGGGGATCACCCCTGCACTTGGGACCTTCTTTTGCCAGAGCCGAATTTGCATACAACAGCTCCATCAATAGGTCCATAGGCATGAGTCCATTTGAGGTCGTGCATGGCTACAAACCTAGAAAACCTGTGGATCTCATTCCCCTTCCCCTCGAGTCTAGAACATCCAAGTCCGCTGAGGAGTTTGCACAACATGTCAAGAGTCTGCATGAGTCGATTAGCAAGCAAATCAACCTCAGTAATGAGACTTATAAAAATTTGGCTGATTCGCATAGGCGTCACCATGAATTTCAAGAAGGTGACTTGGTTATGGTACGGGTCCAACCCGAACGACTCCCCTCGGGAGCCGTTAAAAAGTTGCAGGCCCGTAGTGATGGACCCTTCCCAATTCTGCGGAAGATTGGCTCCAATGCTTATGTTGTGGACTTACCTCCCGAATATGGGATTAGCTCGGCTTTTAATGTGGCAGACCTAGTGGCCTATAAGGAACCCACAGCGATTCCTAGTGACCCTTTCGAGCCTTCTCCTCCCATTGAGAGTGAGCCCACCCCTGTGCGTCCCACAGCCTCGAGAGTACCGCGCGAGCACATTGAGAGGATACTGGATGAGCAGGTGACCACTACACGGAGCCGAGTGTACCAGCGCTACCTTGTCCGCTGGCGGGACCGTCCACCTTCTGAGGATTCCTGGATCAGTCGGGAAGATCTCCAGCGCCTGGATCCAGATCTGCTGGAGCACTACCACAGCAGTGCCCCCCCTTCCTCGACGGAGTCGAGTTCCAGCCGCCCCGGGAGGGTTGGTGGGGACACCAGGTCCACTACTGGGCCCATTACTCGGAGCCGACGCCGCACCGCACAGACTGCACCGAGCTTATGGCTCGGAGACTCGATTGAAGACCCGGCATACTGAGTAATTATACTTGTGTGTATTTATATCTTCGAGTATATGTATTTGTGTGTATACATGTATTCGTACATGTATTTTCCTTTTGTCTTATTAGGCTAGTCTAAGTCAAATAAGCACACGTGTATTTTTATATTTTATTTGGTTAAAACCCACAAGTCAAATATTGGTTGGTGGGTTTGTCTTGTTAGGCTAGGGTATAAACCCAATTAATAGAAGTTAGGTGGTATTAGTGTTATGGCCTTTTCCCTATATAAGGAGGCCCTTGGTGTGTTACGTATCATATGAATGTATGAAATATATAAAGTGTTGTTTTTGTGTGAGAGTTCTCCCTCTTGCCTTTCCCTTCTCTCTCTTCTCCTTTTGTGAGGATTGAGCGTCGCCCGGTGTGAGACCGTCCGGCGTGAGGCCGAGCTGCGTGAGGTAGCAAGTTATCCGTCCTGTTCGTGTCTCGGAGTGCCGTCGATCCGTCTTCCACGTCGCCGCCGTGTCAGGCAGCGCACGACCGCCAAACATAATCCATTTCCAAAGTGAAGCTAAGAAACCCTCCAGTCTCAGGTTGGGTGACTGAACTCACAGTTCAAGGCCATACGCGTGGCCCACATGGAAAACTCCTTCCGAGAAGCCAACATCGTGCGGGAATGACCCTCCGCACTTGTACCGATATACGACGACTCGATCTAACGAAAACACGAAAGTTCGGAACACATGGGGTCTCACCCACACCCTCAAAACCCACAGATATACTAATCGAGGTAATACGGTACCTCCGAACACCCAAAAACACGGTCACGGTACCCCCGGGGTATCTGGAACATCCACGGGGCCAAAGGTCGACCATAGGATCGTAACCAGGTCGACCAGGGGCCAAGACAGGGGATTTCGGTCGACCAATGCCCCTTGGGTCGGTCGACCAACCCCAGGTGGGCAGTCGACCAGCCAAGCCCCTCGGAGTCTGGCCCAGATTGGTCGACCGAACTGGGCCAGTTGATCGATCGAACTGGCTAGACTTCCCTCCCGTGGCGAGTGCCGTTCGGTCGACAGGACCCAACCGGTCGGTCGACCGAAAACGGCAGGGAACCCATCGAACCCGACCTAGGGGTTCGATTCACGCCCCAATCACCCCCGAGTGATGGGGAAAATATGGGAAAACCATTCTCCGGCCTCTGGACCACCAAGATGCGCCATTCAAACCCCAAAAACGTGATCAAATCGGAAGATTCGTCGCTCACCCTAAAATCATGCTTTTAAACCCCCGACGTGATATAAACCCTCTCGACTCATCTCGAGCTACCAAATCCACGGGAAAAGAAGTACAAGGGTTAGGGAACCATCCCCCTACCTCCACCGAAGATTATGCACGCCGAGGATGCCGTTTTCACGCGAACGGCTCACGGACCACAATCGAGTTCACAAAACTACGAACGAATGCCGCGCCTCCACCGTCTCGATCCTCGCCCCATCCTCGCCGCTCCACGTCCCACGAGCCTCGCCGCCTCTCCCCCGCCTTCCTCCGTCGACCGCCGAGAAGAGAGGGAGAGAAAGAGAGAACGTGAGAGAGGAGAGGGAGAGAAATGAGAGATGGGGAGAGAGGGGGCGAGGGTGGTTTATATAGAAAACTATTTCAGGATTTTGAAATATGAAAATAAAAAATTAGGAAAAAATACTCCACATGATCTTCGAAAAATGCACAATACGCCTGCAACGTCTTGGAGCCCTACAACACGTCGGTTCACCTGCACAGGGTTCTGAATGCTCGACAATCAAAAACCCGAGTAAAGCACAAAACACCTTCCAAGACACACAAGGGCGCTCCGAAACCCACGGATCCTGATCCAAAAAATTCGGGACGTTACATCAACGCCCAACGAATATTCTAAGAATATATCATGCAAAACCTCAATACATATAAAATATCAAAATACTCAGATTGCTTGAGAGAGAGAGAGAGAGAGATGCCACCCTCTTGTGGCCCCCCTCTCCCCTCACCCTGACTATCCCCAAACTTAGCGCCCCCCATCTTCCCTCACCCAGGTGTCCCCCCTCCCCCTCTCCTCCCACCCTGGCAGACTCTTCCTCTTCCCCCACCTCAATGCCCCCCATCTCTCCCCACCCCGGGGCGACCCCCCCTCTCCCCCACCTCAGTGTTCCCTGCTCTCCCCCCATCCCGATGACCCCTTCGGCCCCCCATTGCAACAGATCCTCCTTCTCCCCCCACCTAGCTGATCCCCTCTCCCCCACCCAGGCATCCCCCTCTCCTCCCATCCCGACGAGCCCTTCGATCCCCCATTCCAATAGATCCTTCTTCTCCCCCCACCTAGCTGACCCCCTCTCCCCCACCCAGGCATCCCCCTCTCCTCCATCTTGGTGTCCACCTTAAGTCGCATTGCCAAACCAAGATATTTAGCCATTTGGAAGGCGTTGAAGTGTTGCTTGGCGTGAAGAGGCGGGGCGAGCATGAGCACTCTAAACCAGAGGCTCTCCAGAACCCATCGGTCAATGGGTAGGAGAGCACGCTCACCTGTGCCACTCGCAACACCTCTTCTAAGTTCTTGGCATCTGTGTGCATCTCCTGGTCATGCTTCGGTGGGGTGAGCACCCAAAGGAACTTGTGCCCGTTGTTCTCCAGTCCTGTGGCATCTCCCTCACTTGGGCCTCCTACATCTTGCTCCAAAGTTCGAAGCAAAGGAAAAACACCTCAAGGCAACGGCGAGACTGCTAGGTTTCGCCATAGAAGAAGAGAGAGAAATTAAGAGAAAGATATGTTAGTCATTCTCTCTCTTAACCCACAATTCACTCTAGTTAAACATACATGGGATTGTGACAAGGGTATAATTGCAAGAATATGAGATACATCAAAGATATCTATGATAATAGCACTAAATGAGCCGTTTATTAGTAAAAATTGATATTTATAAAAGTACATATGCAAAACACTTTCTGGATGTATCTCGAATCTTTGAATTTATAGCGAAATACTCATTCAACTCTTTTAATTATGAAACTATGTACTTATAACTAAAAATGTTATAGTGATATCTTGTATAGCGGTCGAGAAATGGTTGTCTAATTTTCGATCCACACCCTAGATAATTTATTTTCTTAGGACGGAAAACTTCATCGGAGAGGGACTCGCAACTACCGATGGAAAGGCAGGAGTCCTGGAAGTTATCTTAAGGGATAACCCTCCACGATCAAGTCAGACAACGGAAGAGAAGGAGGAGAGTGCTTTAGAGAGGGAGAGATATAGAATGGGAGAGCTCTAGGGGAAGTTTCTTGTATACCTCCTTGCCGTTGGCCCAGAGTCTTACTTATACCATCACTGGAAGAGTTTGACCGTTGGGTTACCATGGTCGGGAGAGACGTGATCCACCCAGCTCACGTGCCTGACAAGGCGAGTAGGCATGTGTGTTGAACTGACATCTCACGACAAGGAGGTAGCTTCGCCATAAATTCAGCAGGGTCGTAAGAGTGGACGCGAGCTTGTGCTGACAGGGGGAGTGACGTGGGCGGCATTCCAATCTCGTTGATGGACTGAAACGACATTTGTCATTAATGCACAACAACCATTGTGCGTCGTGATTGTTACCAGAGAGGGCGCATGGGGGTACGTATCCTGCAATGGACTTTCGTCAGGGAAGACAACGTACTAAGTCGCCCAAACAATATAATGGACTTAGAGAGTTAGACTCCTATAATAGACACGAACATTTATAACTTATAACTGGATAGTCCCTTCTCACTTTGTCAGGATCATTTTTCAAGTATCCATTTTTTGCCATCGATTTTCACCCTAGAAAGTAAAATTAAGTTTGGTGCTTTTAGAAACAATATTATTGAACTTAAGATATTCAATTAAATCATCCACTCTCCTGAACAATCGGTGGAAAGGATGGTTGAAAATGTGTGGCACTCATCTCATAACCTAATACTATGAAGATTTAAAGAGTATAACTATAAAGAATAAAAGATAATACAACATAAATTATTCCTAAAGGAAAATAAAAATTGACCGGAGGGTTACCCGTAAACCCGTCTTTTGTTTGTTCCATACGGCTCGATTCGTCCACATGCGTTCCTATCTCTCCCTACTTCCCCATCCCTCCTGCCATCTTTCCATCGCTTTCCCCCTTCTTTTCCTTCCTCCGCGACCTTTCCGGTGCAGCTCTCGATCTGTGTGCATGTACTGGTACAGAGGTGAGAAAGACGATAAGATAGACTAGTTGAAGAAGGAAGAGAAGAAGGTACCGAGGGGTTTTGACAGACGGGAAGAGAACGGGGCGCTAGCAGCCGCAATCTCTTGCAAGGGAGAGGGCCTTTGCTCCGCTTCTTTCTCTTTCCTTCTACCCTAAAAGCAAATGGAGAAGAGAAGGGGATAGCTGGGTGGCATCTGGCATCAGCTAGCTCATGGCCTTCTCCCACATCCCACCACCTGGGTCAGAGTTCTGCACGCCCTTTTAGGCTTCCCGGTTCTTCTGCTTGTTCGGCCATGTCTTTTCATCTGCTGAGCACCTCGGTTTTGGGCTTCTTCTATAGACTTCCCTTCTCGCTGGTGTTCTGAGCATGGTGTTTGGCCTGAAGAGGTCGGAGATACGAGGGTGAGGGGGATGGGGCATGGGTCGTGGGTGTAAATGAGTCTTTATGGCCTGAGTTTAATAACAGCAGAATCAGATATGTTCTATCTGCAAGGGGAAGGAAGAAGTTTGCCAGATCTGTAAGAGGAGCTTGCGAGGCGGATCGTAGTATTGTGGGGAGCTCGCGGGTGAAGGGTGGAAGAAGCAGAAAGGCTGTTTCTTGAAGAGAAAAAGAGAGCAGAAACAAGAGAGCAAATCGAAATTGGCAGTAACAACCTGCAATTATAAAGTTTGAGAGGGGGAAGAACCAGGCAAATTGATGAATTTTGGAGGGTTCCTGGACAGTGGCAGCGCCGGTGCAAGGGTGGTGGTGGACATCCCGTACAACAGCACCGCCGCCGCCATGCCCGCCGCCGCCATGTCGCAGCCGCGATTTGCCGCCGCCTCCCTGGCCAAGCCTGTCTTCTCCTCCCCGGGCCTCTCCCTGGCACTCGTGAGGGGTCCTCTCCATATTCTTTTTTTTATCTTCCCTATGATAAGTTTTTTTCTTCTCTCTCTCTCTCTCTCTCTTACGTTCTTCACCTTCTCACTCTTCTTGGGTTCTCTCGGCCTCATTTTTTTGTACCGCCTGTGCAGCAGACGAGCTTGGAAGGAGGTGAGGGGGCAGGTGCCGGAGGACGGCAGGACGGGATGATGAGACGGATCGCGGGGATGGGGATTTCGATTTGGTCGCCGGCGGCCGAGGCGTCGCTGGGAAGACCAACGGCAACCACAACAAGGAAGAGGATTACGAGAGCAGATCGGGGAGTGACAACATGGAGGGCGGCTCCGGGGACGACCTGGACCCGGAGAACCCCCCCAAGAAGAAGAGATATCATCGCCACACCCCTGAGCAGATCCAGCATCTCGAAGCGTAAGCACTCAACACTGTCCCTTGTTACAAGTTTGTCCATGGCAGCACAACTCGCACCTCTGTGTGGGATTCGTCTTCCTATTCTTCCCTTTTGGCGCTTTTCTCCATTTCGACTCTTGGTGCAGACTTTTCAAGGAATGCCCGCACCCTGATGAGAAGCAGCGGATGGAATTGAGCAAGCGGCTGTGCTTGGAGAGCCGGCAGGTCAAGTTCTGGTTCCAGAACAGGCGTACCCAGATGAAGGTGATGAACTGTTGCCCAAGTTGATCCCTTTGCAGTCTGTGTTTGCTCTTCCCCTTTGCATATATACCAGCGATGGAGTTCCTTATTTATGGTTCATCGGAGGACAGACCCAGCTGGAGCGACACGAGAACGCGCTTCTCAGGCAGGAAAATGAGAAGCTGAAGATGGAGAACATGGCCATCCGCGAGGCGATGAGGAACCCGATGTGCCAGAACTGCGGCGGCCCTGCCGCGCTAGGGGAGGTGTCAATAGAGCAGCAGCACCTCAGGATGGAGAACGCCCGGCTCAGGGACGAGCTCGACCGCGTCGCCGCGCTGGCCGGGAGGTTCGCGGGTAGGCCCATGAGCACTCTTCTCGGCCAGTTCCCTCCTCCCATGCCCGACTCATCGCTGGAGCTCGCAGTCGGTGGAAACGGGCTCGGTGGGCTGTGCCATGTCCCGCCCACTTTGCCTCCGGCGTCGGGCCTCATCCCGGTCGTTTCCGCCGCGTTGCCTGCTGTCGACCGGCCCCCGGTGCGGCCCGTCGCCGCGGTGGGTGAGATGGACAGGTCGCTGGAGAGGTCGATGCTGGCGGAGCTCGCCTTGGCCGCAATGGAGGAGCTGGAAAAGAAGGCGCAGGTGGAGGAGCCCCTCTGGATCCGGGACGGCGCCGGCAGGGAGGTGCTCGACGAGGACGAGTACCTGCGCTCCTTCTCCCAGTGCCTCGGGCCGAAGCCCATGGGGTTTGTTACGGAGGCCACGAGGGAGACGGGCATGGTGATTATCAACAGCTCGGCCCTCGTCGAAACCCTCATGGATGCGGTTAGCTAGCTTTCCCCTCTTCCGTCCATCTCTCTCATTTGTGTAAGAAGATCAGAACTTTACCAGATACATCGACGAGATGGTACTCTTTTCTGCCATGTTAGATACAGACACCTGAAGCCAAAGTCTTTTTCTGATGCATTTAACTCTTGTGATAACAATGTCTAAAGTATCTAACAATGTCCAAGTCCGTCACATGTATCTACCAATGTCTCAAGTCTGTTAGATACAGACTTGGGTTCTGGCTTTTTGCATTTAACTGAGCTGTTGCATGTAACTAGGGGAAGATTAAAACTTGTGATACTGTTTTGCAGGATCGCTGGCCAGATATGTTCCCTTCTCTGATTGCAAAGACTTCAACCACTGATGTCATCTGCACTGGGATGGGAGGGACGAGAAATGGCACACTTCAGCTTGTGAGTGTCGCACCTAGTTACTGCCTTGCCTTCTCCTGTGGTTCATGTTCACGCGCTGTTCATTATTCTAAAGCTGTTGCATGCTGCAAACTGTTATCCCCTAGATGCGCGCGGAGCTCCAAGTTCTCTCGCCGCTGGTGCCCGTCCGGGAGGTCAGCTTCCTGAGGTTCTGCAAGGAGCACGCCCAGGGTGTCTGGGCCGTAGTCGACGTCTCTGTGGATGCTGTCAGGGAGAACCCCTCCGCCCCCATGCCTCAATTAACTGCCGGAGGCTCCCTTCTGGCTGCATGGTGCAAGACATGCCCAACGGCTATTCCAAGGTGCTCTTCCCCTCTCCATTGATCCCCAGCTCACATTGCCATTTGTTCCCTTGAACCAGCGCTTCAAGCAGGAAAGCTCATTTCTTTCAAAGGGCTGCTTAATAAATTCTCTGGGTACGGTGGTCATTAATAAGTGAGAGAGCAGCATGGATCGAGGAGTCCGGCTCTAGCGCACACACAACGCTTTTATTTTATATATGTGTAGTTGCAAGCAAGTCAAACTCTGGCAACCGCAGGTTTCCATTCCGATTCCTTGTAGCCTTTGAGGGCGTGTTCGTGTTTATGCGTGCGGTGGCACCAGAGTCCACGAGAGTGGATTAAACAAAAGGGGGCTTGAATTCCTATCCAAGCTAAAATTATATATTGTCAAATCAAGGATTTTAGATGCTTCTTCGTTGGATGCATCGCCCCTTCCTTGCTGTCGTTGCTCAAAACCGATGCGCACAGCGGGCACTCGGGGCTGCAGTTCCTTCTCCACCACGCCCGCAGCCTCATCAGATCAAGCCCCTAGTTTAATGGAAGTATACACATCCTCTGCCAGTCTGCCCTTTTCTCGACCTCGAAGGCATTCACTTCCCGCAGCTATCTTTTGCCCATGTGTGGCCTCTTCATCCTACTGCATTTTGGAGGGGGGGGGGGATGATTCCATTTTTACACGTTGAAGGTCCTCTCTTTCTCGTTATAACCACAGAGATGGTGAACCTTCTCATTAATGAGACGGACCATTGTCTTCAATCCATGTTTGGTTAGGGTGGTGTGTGGGGAGTAGTCTCCAGAGTGAGTACAACTAGCATTTCCCTCCCTTTTATATTAGTGTTAGACCCCATATTTTCTCTTTTATATTGTTTTACAACCGGTATCCCACACAATGGAGTGTTCTACACTTATCAGTAGCCGCTTCTATTCGCCCTCCAAGTTTGGTACCTTGTCGATTCCCTTCTTGGGGACCCCCAGCGTTTCTGACCCCATCCATCAGCATCCTCCCCCCGTAATCTCTACCATTTTTTAAGTTGCGCCCGGACTGCGCTGGGAATACGGATGGCTATTACTCGTTTACTTAAATAGATACACCCCTCCTTTGCGTTCATGGTAAAGGCGGCCTCCCGACTCCCACTCTGGTACAGATACGAGACCTTTACCACTGCCGTGGCGCCTTGTTAGTCTCTTGTTATATAATGCATTAGCGCGTTGAAGTTAAGGGCGAGTCGCTCGCGTCTCTTTCGAGCAAGGGGGTGAAGGAGTTTAATGGCCCCTGCGCTACTCCATAACTTTTCCACCAAACCGTCTTCTGGTGCAACAGGTCACGTGGGTGGAACACGCCGAGTACGACGAGTCGGGGGTGCACCCGCTTTACCGCCCGCTGCTCCGGTCGGGCATGGCGCTCGGCGCGCAGCGGTGGGTGGCCACCCTCCAGCGCCAGTGCCAGTGCCTTGCCATCCTCATGTCCTCTGTCGTCTCCGGCCGCGAGATCTCTGGTAAGCGCCACACTAATAAAATCCATGATGGTGATGATAATGGTGGGTCGGGCAAATAAAATCCATGATGGTGATGATAATGGTGGGTCAGGCATTTGCTTCTCGGGTTTTGACTTGGTTTCTGGTTTTTTATTGGCAGTGGCGGGGATTTCGGCGGCGGGACGGCGGAGCATGCTGAAGTTGGCGCAGCGGATGACGGACAACTTCTGCGCGGGGGTGTGCGCGTCGTCGCTGCACGAGTGGACCAAGCTGAGCATCGGCGCCGTGGGCGAGGACGTGCGGGTGATGACCCGCAAGAGCCTGGACGACCCAGGGGAGCCGCCGGGGGTGGTGCTGAGCGCCGCCACCTCGGTGTGGCTGCCCGTGCACCCGCGGCGGCTCTTCGACTTCCTTCGGGACGAGGCCCTGCGTAGCGAGTGGGACATCCTCTCCAACGGCGGCCCCATGCAGGAGATGGCCCATATAGCCAAGGGCCAGGACCAGGGCAACGCCGTCTCCCTCCTGCGAGCCAGCGTAAGTCTTACGATCCCCATGGCAGTAGAAAAACCCCACACTGCCACCATACACAATTATCACCCGCTCGTTGTTTGCCCATTATTCGTACTGTGTTTCGTTTAACATGGGGGCGGTACAGGTTACTGCCGCTGTACACCCTTGTCATGAGTATCACAGTTTACTTGGTCTTGGCCCTCGTTAACTTTCTGTTCCTTGGACGGTGAGGAGGAAGAAAAGGCTGTCCGCTGTCAGCCGTCTCCTGATGTTTTGGTCGCTAAAGTGAAGGCCCAAGGCATGGGTCTCTGGTTCAATAGTTGGCGTCGGTTGGAGAAAGTTAGAGAGGGAGAGAGAGATGTTAAAAAAAAAATAGATGGTGGATCCGAGGAGGATTCCGATAAGGTGACCGCTGGTTCCTTGTATCCTACGTCAGTCTGACTAAAATTTGCTTCCGACGTCAAGAGATCCACCCGTATGCTCTGTCCAATCGAATCCGCCGGATGGGAACACCGTCACTGTTTGGATTTTCCGTCATATTTTCTGGACGGCGATAACTGTGGGTAAATTTTGACATTTTGTGATTTTTAAATTTGGAGTTGTTTCACTTTGATGTGCGAGAAACTTCTGTTAGATTTGTGTCAAGGGATTCTTGATCGTTGAGTTTGATCTACCCGAAATAAAAAAATGTTCTCTTTTTAATGTTTTTTTCCATGTTACCCTGTGCAGGCTGGGAGCGCGAACGAGAGCAGCATGTTGATCCTGCAGGAGACGTCCACGGACCCGTCGGCCTCGCTGGTGGTCTACGCCCCCGTCGACATCCCCGCCATGCACCTCGTCATGAACGGCGGCGACTCCTCCTGCGTGGCCCTGCTTCCCTCCGGGTTCGCCATCCTGCCCGACGGCCCCGAGCGGAAAGGGGGCACCCCGCAGCGGCAGCAGGACGGTGGGGGCAGCGGCTCCGTCGCCGTCAACGGCAGCGCCACCCTGGCGCAGCCCTCTACCAAGGGGGGCGGCTCCCTGCTAACGGTGGCGTTCCAGATACTTGTGAACAGCCTCCCCACCGCCAAACTGACAGTGGAGTCCGTGGAGACCGTCAACAACCTCATCTCCTGCACCCTCAAGAAGATCAAGGCCGCCCTGCACTGCGATAACTAAGGAGGGCACAAAGGGGAGGGGTTCTTCTGACCATGAACGCGTAGGGGAACAATAAAGTTGGTTCCGTGTTCTTGATATGGGTCCAGTTCGTAGGAACAGAAAGAGGAAGCAGAAAGGTTAAAAACTTTGTCTGTGGAGGGGCCTTGGCACGGGAGGCTGAGTCAAGAACGAACCGCGATGGCCTCCGCGGGGGGTGACGGTGGTGGTTCGGCATTGACTGCCTCAAGCAGCGGCGACCTTCCAGGAGAAGATGGCGGTTGTGTCAACTTTGTTACTGGCAAAACGGAAGCAAGCTACTTGTAATTACTGTAGTCTTCTTTTCTTTCTTAAAGAGTTTGGTCTTTTTCTGAAGAGATAAGACAGATATAGCCTGATTGATGTCGGCTCTAGTGTGTTCTATTTTCCTTCCTTTGTAAAACCCTCTGCCCTGGAACGGGAGTCTAGGATCTAATATTTAATCTCATAGTCACGTTAAAAAGTAGACCCTTCATGTCATGGTTCTTGGCGACGGCCCAAGATCGTAGGTGTACATGTGATTATTCTTTGGTGTGAAACTTTGTCTGTTTCACCTATATGTTAAAACATGTTTACCATCTCTCTTTTCTCCCTTTCTCTACGGGGGAGTGGGGGGGGGGGGGGGCTTGGAGCTGTAACGTGACAGTTGTCGGTAGGAGGCGATAGTGTTCACTGTTCGACGCCGCGCTGCGCGGCCCCTGTGTTGCTGGCTGGCCTAGCCCGCCTGGTCCTTCGCCTCTCATATCGCTCTCACTCTGTCCCATTTGGCTACTTCCTTGCAGGCAACTCATTTAATGCGGCCCCTGTGCCCCAGCTGGCTTTTCCACTGACATGGTCTCCGTTCCCTCCCCCCGATGTTGGCTATCCTCTTCAAGGCCCCTGTGCGCTGTCAGACGTCCATACGCGATGTGTCCTGCTAGCTGATGAACGGACTCTGATGATCCGCAGATCTTACTAATCTCTGATCAACGGCCGACGTAGAATAGAAAAACTCTCTCTCTCTGCGCTAAAGGCGCCGTCGGTCGGAGGAGGGGGCCCGGGGAGAGGGGGTGTTGGAGGTTGAGGGCCGCGGCGGCGTGGGGATTGGCCGTCGAAGTCAGATGGGACTCGTGAGGTGCTGGAAATGGGATGCCCAGCCGCTTGGGGCATTGTGATGGTGGCGGTGTGGAGGAGACGGCGGTCGGCAGTGGCGTGGTGGAGGTGATAGCTGCTCACGAGCCTCGTGCCCCTGGTGAAGAACTCGTCTGGGGAGCTAGCTGTATGCACTCCCCGGAGTACCATCCCGGTTTTATCTTCTCTTTTACCCTGTGGCCTCGGCCTTCACATGTGGCTTGCGTAGCACCTCTCTCTCTCTCTCTCTCTCTCTCACACACACACACACATCTGTGTGTGTTCTCTGCCTTCACGTGTGGCTAGCACATCACTTTTCCATGCCTTCCTCTCTCTCTCTCTCTCATACACACCCCCCTCCCCCCACCTGTGTGTGTGTGTTCTCTGCCTTCACATGTTTTGTCTTGCACAGCATGATCTCTCTCTCGGGACCCCCTCACGTTGGACTTCTATCGAGTAGGGGCAGGCGTTGACATGCGTGAAATGTGGCGTCTTGTGGGAATAAAGACAACGATGGCGGGGCCTGCTGCCTCTACGTGACAGGGGGATGTGTTCACCGGACCATGTCGTACTGTATGCGACGTAAGTTCGAAGGCAATGGCTAGTTGGTTCCGATTTTACTTGTGGGTTTTTTTGCATATAATAATCTATATAGGAAGAATATTTAGAAAAGGGTTTAATTTTGGTTTTTTTAAAATATCTTCCTTATAAATTTATTTATAGACTTATTTTATTTTTATATGTTTTTAATAGTCTTATTATACCAAAGATATTGCTAAAAATACTCCTATAATTAAGCTCTATTGAAGATTCAAAAAATAATTGTCTCTATATAAAGGAGTTATTTTGATAGACACATTGTGCAAAAGAGAGAGAGAGAGTGAAAGGTAAAGAGGTATATATATGTGAATAGAGAGAGAGTTTAAAGAGATCACAAATATTTTAATCTTTATTTAAATCTAGTTAAAATTAAATAAGAGATTTTAAAAGAATACCAACAATTGGTAACCACAAATATTTTTTACAATTATTTTAATGCAACGAGGTTATTAAAAATGATATGACTATAAGAGAGATAATTTCACAAATAAACTTGTGAAGAGGATTTTTTTAAAAAATAAAATTTTAGCTGTCATCGGATCATAGGAGTCTGCCACGTTTGGGAGGAGTGGCTCACAATAACCGTGGATCCAGACAAGAAAAAGAATATCAGAGAGAAAAATGGGGTTGGTACTGTCCAACCGCCCCAACACTAAACACCGACGCAACTCAGATTTAACTCGACTTTCGCTATTCTTATTTTTATCCTTTTATAACATATGTAAATTCACATAATAAATATTAGATAATATTTTTTGAGAAAATTATCTATATATTCTTAAAATTTTCATGAATTATTTCTATATCCCTACCTTTATTATATTTAACTTTAAATCACTGAAATCTCTTAACTCACGTTGTCACGTCAATGTGTCTCATAATAATGGTGATAATTCATTCACGTGAGATTATCATTTTATCCCCAATTAGAAGGAATGAAAGAGAGTGGACGAAGCACTACTGTCCCACTTCTCTCGCAACCATGGCATGAACCCCTCCCCCACCCGCCACCCCCACTCCTCGCAGAATTCTCTTCTTCTCCCTTCTATGCTTGCCCTCCGACGTTCCTGCAAACCACCCACCCCCAACCTCCGTAGCAGATAGCTTTGATTGTGAAGGAAAGCAAGGAGTGGGATTCTTTTTCCTCATCCCTCTCGCCTGTGCCGGTGCATGCGATCCTCTTGTCTCGCCCGATCGAGAGCTGAATGGGGGTAGCTTGACTCCCGCCAACCTCGAATTCCTCAGTGGCTTAGGGTTGTCAGAGGCGACGTCGCAATCTAGTAGGGTTTGCACAGAGAGATGCCACGGGCTTGAGGGCAAGAAAAGGGGCTTCCTTTCTTAGAAATGCAGAGCTGGAAGCAAACAGAGGCCTCCTCGTTAGCACCTTCTTCTTAGACCCGCGCCACCTGCACCTCCAAGAGACCTCGCACCATCGCCGCCAACGTGTCATTGTCACCCTAGCTGTCAGTTCCACCATCGTCACTCGTTCTAGGCAGCACGCCAAATTGTAAGAATCCTCTGCGGCCGTTGCCGCCGTTTTGGTTGGGATGGATGTCACTGAGTCGTCGAGCGGGCGCAAAGAGTTCGAGAGGCGATGCTGGGGCTTTGGCAAGAACCACTAGTCAAAGAGTGATAAGGAGACATTGGATAAGGGGAAGGAGAAGTAGGCAGAGGGTTCAGGGTCTAAGGATAGTGAGAGCAACACATAATCACATCCTGTCACTCGCCTCCCCCCTCCTCCAGATCCCCCTCTCTTCCCTCCCAACGTTGCCAGCAAAACACACACTGCCGGTTGTCTCCCTGCGCTGGAATGCCATGCTGCAGCACCATTCTCACTTCGTCGGCCCCACCATCATTCCGTCACCACAATAGATTGCTATCCCATGGACCATGCAGAATGGTGTTTGGCTCAAGGCCAGACTCTCCCCATAGCAGGCAGCCGACATGGTCATCATCGCCATCCCCATTTATCGCCCAATTGATCACAGCTCCCCCGTAATGTCCCCTCGCCACCCTGCCACCAGTGGGTCAACATCCACCGCCACCACAACTCATCCCTCCCATCTACACTCTACGAATATGAATACCCTATTGAGCTCGTAGTCTCACCCGCTCGCGCCCTCTATATGTTGAACGTCCACCATGGCTAGCCAACCCTAGGAGGAGCCTCAGCACGAAACACCGTTGCCACAGAGGAGCGCATTCTGAAACATGTCTAGGTCGACAAACATGCATCGCCAGATGCTGAAGAACCCTAACTTCATCATGGATCGATGGAGCAACAACAGCAAAAGACGTAGCATGTAACGGCGAAAACGACGCTCCTCACGATCGGCTCTAGTAGCACCCTAGAGAGTTGAAGCCACCACCACTATCCTCTGGCCAACCCCGCGACACCCCTGCCCTCCAACCACTAAGTAGTATGGCCCCCTTCCCCTCCAATATATATATATATATATATAGATATATATATATATGTATATATATATACATATATATGTAAGCTAGTGATTTCCCTCCTCTTAACTAACCTTGGGTTTTCAATCTTAAGCGATCGTTGATGACAGAGGGATGATGCAATCTTTATGGAGATTTTAGGGGTGCACGGGTAAATATCATAAAGATAATTTACAAAGATTTTTGGAGTATACATATAATTTTATCTAAATTTTCTTAATTTTTAAAGTCAAGCTTAATGGCTGTTTCGGGGGTAAAACAAAGAAATAGTTATGTAATTATATGACTTGTTATGTATACCCTCATGTTGAAGCAGCATGTGTCAGTCCTTTTCCCCCATAAGTAAGCAAATTGTATTAATGTAATATCAAAAAAATTAAAGAACGAGATAATGCTCGGACAAGTTCGAGCTCCTTGTCTTTAAATACCCAACGGAAGAAAATCATAGCCACACAAACCGTGAACTGTTGCAAGAGTCACTCATTTCTCTGGATTAATTCCCATCAACTAATGTATATTTTATTAAAAACAGTTGAACGTAAAGGTATCCCTAACGTGACACATGTCTAGCCTAAGAGAAGTTTAGTCATTTGACTGTGTAAAGAGAGAAATTAACAGTTTGTGAATCTAACGAAGGTTAAATGAGATTATGAGACGATGGCCACATTGTACACGAGAACAATGATCTTTTAGTACGAGGATATACAAGTTAGTTTTAAGAATAGGAGGTACACAAATTTTGAATGTATACATATCCAATTATACATGCACATACATTTGTTTAACATTGTATAGCGTGATATCAAATTTACAAGTAAATGGATTTTCAAAAGCCTTACGACACAATTAAGAACGAAAAATCAAAATCTGATCTTGCGGGCGACTCTTCTTTTAGGACCACTTTGATAAAGGGGTGAGTTAGAGGCAGGTGTGTCACCCCGTGTGGCCCACCCCTAACTCACTCGGGTGACTTATTTTATCCTTTTGATTAGATTCAAAAAATTCAAACTTATCCCTAATCGACCCAATTAAACAAAAAAAGAGTCAAAGAAGAATAAGTCATCTCACCCTAGGTAACTCACCCTAACCATACTTACCACTTTATCAAAGTGGCCCTTAAAAAATAGTAAAAGCAGGATTCATCACCCAACTCGTACAGTTCATGCAGCAGTGCTCACAAAGTCCTACAAATGTGTTAAACTCTGTTGATAAAAGTCGAGCAACCTATGCAACCGTCAAATGTGCTGAGTTCGGGGATGTACCTTTGCACAAGCAGAAGCGGTTGGCCCACGTAGAGTCGTGGAGGTGGAGAGTAGGCTACTAGATTCTACCCTTTAAGATCTACGCTACAAGACCTAAGGACGGGGGTGACGTCTTTCTCAAAGTCATAGCCGAGATGAGCATGGGATAATGGCTCTTCCACGAGGACGACATGCACGGCCTCACATTGACAAGGTAAGACAGTCTTCTCCCCTATCCTCCACACAGCAAGTAGAGGGGGACCAGGTCGTGGCCTTGGGATCGTGGCTCTCTCTCTCTCACGCATGGAGCAAGGGCCTGTGTGGCCTTGTTGTCCCTCTAACACAAACATACACTCTAGCAGCTGCAAAGGAAAGGAGAGCGGCACTAGGAGGGAGCCACCGTGCCCCCGGTAGCGGCCAGCAAGGGCGCGACAAGGGACGACGGTGATGGGAAAAGGGAGAGGAAGAAGGGGAGGAGCAGCTCTCCAGGGCGCAGCCAAGCATTAGGCACCCCCCTCCCCCTGCCCTCTTATTTATATAGTCCCAAGGGCCAACCTCACCCCTCCAAACAAGAAATGTAAAAGTCTGAGAATAACTTGGACATAGAGAGGCACAGAGAGAAAGGAAGCCAAGGTGAGGAAGTGCTAAGGATGGAAGGGTTTTCATCCTATGACTTACACTCCTTGTGCAACAAGGAGGAAGAGGTGGCCCCAAGGGAGGCAACTATCCCTTTCCTTCCCAACCTGTAGGATCCCATGAGATCCTCACGTGCATGGGGGGTGGCTGGCACATTGTGCCCATGCAGCCGCCACCCTCCCACCTTGGGTTACCCTAATGGGAACACAATAGACATGGGGCCACAGGCCCATTTAGTAACAGCTCACATTCGCCCATTACGGGCAATGTCATCGTGCATGCTTGTCATCTCAAGACTTTATAATTCATGATTATACAGAGAAATGGAGCATGCGACCTCCACGATTCTTCGAACATCTTCGCGAGTGTCTTGTTAAGTCATCACTAAACTAACATATCACTCTAAACAATCGGGAATAGTACCTCAGACACTTGGTATTCCACAGACTTGACACTCCGAATCTCTCAAGCACACTAGTGTCGAATCTCTAGATGGCTTAGCCCTTATGACTCTATCGTCTCATAGGTGATCGAGCCTCTCGAGAAATAAGCTGCAAACCATGGTGCAATACTTAGTCGTCTTCCCCGTGCAGCTTATGTCATTTCGACTTATCTCGACTGCTTTCCTACACATGTCTCACTGGGGGGTATCAACTATCGCCCTAAAGGAGCATGCTAAAGTAGCGACATCGACCCTCCTCTTCATGACATAGTGCTCAGATCATTAGGGGTATCAGAGGGAGCACACCAATGTGATCCACGAGCTCACAGAATGATGAAGAAGCGATCTATTCATCATTACTCATATATGGTCGGACATAGCACATGCGGTATGAAACGTATGCCGTGGTGTTCTTCCACAAATGTGTGTGTCACCATGTAATCATAATAATACCACAAAGACCTCGACTGCGACCTATAGAGTCAATGCTAGCTCCTAGAACTAATCGCTCCTACTCTGTGCCAACTCATGAGACTTACATCGACCTCTTATAGGCTTCATGGGATTGTTGTGACATCCTCATGGTCAATCCTATACGAATCTTATCTTATCCCAGCTAAGGCAAGGCAGCACATCGTTGATGTTCGTGATATTCCGCTCTCTCCCACCCGAAAGTGCCAGCAATATCAAACCCCTCACCCGTGTGAGAGGGTCGATCCCTACCTGGTGACACTATGATGATCTGTAAACTAATCATTCCATCCAGAATGTATGTTGGAGAATGAACAACAAATTTCATTGATGATGTCCAAAAAATTGTATCTCTTACCATTTAGAAAGACTCGTGATCCCACAATGGGTAAGAAAACTCTCCCCGGCAATATGCTTGGTTAGTGTATCGGCTACCATCCGACCAGTGCTTATGTGTCGGAGCACCACTAACCATTTTGCCAATAGATCTCTTATGTAGTGATAACGAATGTCAATATGTTTTGTCCTACCATGATATTTAGAGTCCTTGGCGAAAGCTAAAGCAGACGCGCTATCCAGGTACAACAACACACTATCAGCCCGGTGAGGTGTGATCACCAATCATTGTTGGAAGTTCCACATCCATACCGCCTCTTCACATGCAGCGGAACAAACCACATATTCAGCCTCCATGGTGGATAGGGCGATACACGTTTGCTTCTTGGTAGACCAAGAGATAGCTCCACCACCCAACAAGAACGTGAAGCATGAGGTAGACTTCCGCTCATCTCTATCACTCATCCAATCCATGTTTCTATAGCCAATCAGTTTTATGTCAGCTCCCTTGTAACGTAAGACATAGCTCGACATCCCTCGAAGATATCGAAATATCATTTTCACTACCTTCATGTGCGTGGGACCCAAGTTGCTTTGGAAGTGGTTGAGCAGACCCACTATGAAACTAATGTCTGATCGTGTGCATAGCATGGCGTACATCAGACTCTAAATCACGGTGGCATATGGTACCTCAAATATCTCTCTTTTTTCCTCTTCATCCTTAGTGCATTGATTGATAGTTAAAATACAACCTCTATATTGTGGAGCGTCAATGGGCTTTGCATTGTGCATTCTAAATTGTTAAAGAATTTTGTTGGCGTAAGTCTCCTGAGACATACTCAGTGACCTCCACCCCGACAAGCCCTCTCCCCCGTCCCACCGGCCACCCCCTATCCCCCGCCCCGTCGGTGATGCAGGACGGACAGCGGACTTAACACAATTTGGATGCGAACCTAGGACTCTAGACGAGCTCGCGAACGTCCCTAAGCAAGGGAAGCGTGCAGACTGCGCGGTTGAGAAATCGACAATGAGCTAGGGTGGTCAACTCACACTTTCGTGCCCAGATCGGGTCACGGGACGGGTTTCGCACTCTCTCGCAGCGGTGATTGAAATAATACGAGCTAATGAACCTATCACTCTCGCAACGGCAATAGAATACATACGAAATAAGCAAAATGCGATGAGAGGAGCGGACACGATACCTCAATGCTACCGGTCGTAGGGAAGACGACCCCGACCAAGACCGTAACTCCCGGTACAGTAAATGTAATTAATTACAGAAGTGAATTTCTCTGCCCACTCCACGCAGGGAGGTAAAGGACTACAAGTGGGGTCCGGGAGGACCGATCTTGGGTTGACGGGCAGTGTGTTGGATAGCTCCGTCGGTGCCGACCGGTGGCCGCACTACTTGCTGTCTCGAGCTGGTTATGCTATTTTAGCACTTCGCGACTTGGCGAGAAAAATTCGTGCGTTCAGCTCCGACGTCGGATAGACGCAAAACTGGCGACGTTGCGAAGATAGCTTGGAGATCTACAACCACCTGTTGTTACAGGAATTTTCCTGTCTCTGTATCTGTCGTGGTTGAATTTAGAATAGACGGACTCCTCTGGCTCAGAGCTGACTGGGCAGATTGGGATCTGCCTGAGAACTTAGTTTGATCGGTGGGAAGATGGTGGATCTGGGTTCTGAGATTTTTATGGGAGATAGGGGGAAGGTAAGGAACACGAGGATAATTTTTGTGTTTTTTTTTTAGGTGGTTTGAGAGGGGAAATGGATTTTATGGCTGGTGGTGGTCGGATCTGGACTGCTAAGGACAGAATAGATTTCGGATATTGCAGTAAATTTTTGGGTTGGCAAACAAATTCATAAAATCAAAAAAAAATTTATGAAAGAAGGCTTTGGTGGACAGAAATCTCAGTCCAAATTTTAGATCAATCTGAAATCGAAAAGGGGGTCAACAAGGGGAAGAGTTGGGTTGCTGGATCCTAGATCTGCACTGGGACTGACTGTGTAGACCAGAGAAGATGTAAATGGAACGGGGGACAAATGTTGGAGGAATAACCTGGAAATTTTTTTGGAGAGGGGAGAGTTCGTGGGGAAGCCACCCTCAAAATTTCAGCTCAATCAGATCTCCTGATTGGGAGCTAAAAATCAGACACTGGGTTGCTGTCCAGGGGTGGAAAGATTTGCGACGACGTGGTAGCGGCAGCGCGACGGCGGCGGCGGTGCTGAGCTTCTCACTGAGGAAGGGGATGATAGGGAGGATTCTCACCTCAAGAAGGGGCTAGCTCTCACAGCTGCAAGGATTGGGGAAGAGAGAGGGGGGGTGCACCCTTGGGCTCTTGGAGGCAAAATGCACAATTTTCTTCATTAATTCTTATGAAAATAGAAAATACATGCCTTATATAAGTCTAACCAGATCTAGGGTTAGGGTCATCTAAGTCCAAGGTTGCATTGCATTCCAATATTCGGTATATCAAAAGGTGTCGCCCGACCGTTAGGTTACGCCTATCGGGGAGGTGATTCACTCGCGTGAGAGGATGTTCGGACTCCGCCAGGTACCGGATATCAATTTAAGTCTAGGTTCCTAGTTAGTGCATTCCAACCTTTGTGTCTTTGCATGCCCACCCGGCGTGGTATCCAATACCATCGCCCCGCATCTATGGCTAACCCATGGGATGCCCCCCCGGGAGACTTCCACTCCTTACATGAGGCAATGATGGCCATTATGGCTCGATTGGACCAATCCGAGGCTACCTTTCGGAATTTCTCCGATAATATGGATGGTCGCCTTAGGGCCATGGAGGGACGCATGGAGACCTCCGACAGGTCTGTCCAAGATCTAGTTGGACGGTTAGATAGAATGTCACACGGGGACCCTCCTGGAGCGGCCCAAGGCCCACTCGCACCACCTCCCGCGGTGGTCCAAGTCCAACCCGCTCCAGTAGCCCAAGTCCAGCCTGCTCCCGCGGCCCAAAATCAGCCCGCACCCGCTCCTCAGCCCGACCCTCACCGAGCCATCGAACCACTACATCGTGACCTTGGTCTAGAGACTATGGGTCCGATAATACGTATGGGGGGTACGGCCGACGCCGTCTTGGCTTTCATCAGCCAAGAGATGAGGAGGACGATAGAGTCCTTAGGACAGTGCGAGCAGACCCTCCCACTTTCAACGGATCTTTGGACCCAAAAGTCTATCTTGATTAGGAGGCTGGCATGGACCGGTACTTCGAGTGGTTCGAATTGACGGACCTCCGGAGAGTCAGGTTTGCAAAAATGAAGTTGTTAGGGCAAGCGCAAACTTATTGGCGCAATGTGGAGAGCTTGCTCTATCTGCGTCGAGAGCCCCCGGTTGAGTCTTGGGATGAGATGAAAGATAGACTTAGAACCAAGTATCTTCCCACCTCGTATTGTCAACGGCTCATTGATCGGTGGCAGAACCTCACCCAAGGTGATAGGTCTGTGTCCGAGTACATCACAGAGTTTGATGAATATTTCTTGCGATGTGACATCTCGGAAGAGAGCACGATGCCTGTTTCCCGCTTTCGTCGTGGTCTGCGGCCCCACTATAAGTATGAACTCCTTCGCTGCAATGTAACCACCTTGGAGGCCGCATATCAGGTTGCTCTCGAGTTAGAGCAATTTGAGTCGGAGTTCGCTCCCGTCCAGCCACCGGGGACCATCCATCAGCGTGGGTCTGACTCTCGGACCACACCTAGTTCCTATAGCTGATTTCCGGTGGTACGTCCTCCGGAACCCCCTCGCGAGGACCCCGCTACCCTCGGGCCTCGCCCTCTCCCTCCACGGGAACCTCTCCCTCGCCCACATGCACCAATCCCCAACCCACACCCCCAGCAGCCCACATTGCCTGCCCGACCCCAGCTCCCACCACCTCGGCCCGTCGAGAAGACAAGGGAAAGGGGTCGATGACCGGTGGAACCTCTTCTAGCATGGGGCCACGTGACCAGTGCTATAGGTGTGGTGGAATTGACCACTTTGCGGCCAAGTGTCCCACTCGGGAATCATTGGCTATCTCGGACACTCCAGTCCGCGACCCCACACCAGAGCTAGTGACGGTCCACTATGAGGCGGATCCTGAACTCGAGAAGGAGTTCTTTGATGAGCTTTTAGAAGAGCCTGCTACTCAGTCCCAGGGCAATGTGCACTTGGGTGAGATCCTCCCAAACCTCTGAATCCCCGTTTAGAAGTCAGTAGGTTCATGTTAGATGTCTAAGAGTCCCCAACTTTGGGTTACATTGTTTGTTTGATGTCTAGATTTGTCTAAGGTCATGTGTGTGTCTGTTTGTTTCTACAGTTTGTTTTCTTTCATGCATATGGTTTGCATTACGTCGTGTCCCAATAAAAGGCCAGCCATGCACGTATAAGGAGTTAGCTGATGCATGCTACATGCCCGTGAGTTCAAAAGGGAGAGTACGTCAAGATCACGGTCATACCTGAACGGTTTCCTCTTGGGGGGCCGTAAAGCAACTCTAGGTCCGCGATACCCGCCCTTTCTGGTTCAAGAAACAAGTGGGTTCGAATGCGTACGTTATTGAACTACCAGGCGACTATGGTGTCAGTTCGACGTCAATGTTTCTGATCTGGTAGCATATCGGAACCCGGGGTGATCCTTATTGAGTTTCGGGCTTTCTTCTCCTATTGTGAGTGACACACCACCTGAGAGTCCACCTCTTCCAGTCTCAACGCACGCATATAGATTGTATACTGGATGAGCAGGTGATCACCACCAGGAACGGAGCCTACCAACACTTCATAGTGCGTTGGCGAGGATGCCCCACGATGAACAACGCCTTGATCACATGCGGAGAGCTCAAGCCTCGGGACCCTTACTCGACGGGGTCGAGTTCCTCCCACCCGGGGAGAATTGGTGCGGACACACGCCACTATACACACCGGTGGACGAGGACATGGCTGGCCCCGGATATCTCGCCGAGGACGTGGACGCATCGGTCGAAGCCTTCACCTTCATTTCCCATTTATTTGGCCTTGTTGGGCCCTATTTGGAGCTTATGGATCCTTATTGGGTTGTAATAGTATGTAAAAGGCTAATGGGCCTATAATCTTGTAATGGTCTAGAGTTAGTGGACTTGTCTAATGGGCCTTTAAATGGGCCAAGCCCATGGTCTAGTGTGAAAGGAGAATGAGACTTGTGGGCTTCTAGAAGGGGCGCCCCCCCTTTCTTGGTCCAAGGGGAGACAACTACCTACCTCCCTTGACTCTCCTCTCCCATTGTCACAAGGGAAGCTTCCTTTCCCCTCTCTTGGTCCAAGAGAATGGCTGCCACCTACCATTCTTGTCCCCCTCCCCTTTGAATTTCAAAGTTAGGCAAGTCTAGTGTTTCCTTGTCCCCCTCTCCCCCTCTCATTGTCAAAGGGGCGCAACCCCTCTCCCTCCGCTTGATCCCACGAATGTATCACCCCCTACCCCTTGCCAATTCCTATATAAACATGTGTATAGTGTTAGGGAAGAAGTTAATGAAAGATTTGTGAGAGAAATTTGTATTAAGAGAGTGATTCTCTTCTTTTCCCCTTGGGTGTGATGCCCTGCCAAATCCTGTGACAGGATTTACCTTGGGCGTGTGACTCGCCCCTCTATCCTCCCCATCCCCTTCGCATCTAGCTCCACCAAACTTCTCAGAGAAGCTTCTACGAGTCAGGAAGATTTCAGAGGTGGTTTTGCGTCGATCGGAG
Organism: Amorphophallus konjac; assembly: GCA_022559845.1. Lineage (NCBI taxonomy): Eukaryota > Viridiplantae > Streptophyta > Magnoliopsida > Alismatales > Araceae > Amorphophallus > Amorphophallus konjac. Next base: position 260,450,029 of record CM040117.1, read on the forward strand.
TACTGGATCGCCGGAGACAATTCATCTCGTGACGGCGCGCAGATCTGCCCGAGCTTGCTGTCGAGATCTGGAGTTTCCTGATCCCGAAATTCTCCAGATCGCCTCACAAGCCCTCTGGATCTGATTTCCAGAGTGATTGAAGGATTTTTAGTCCTCTTCGCGATGCCGCCGATATCGTCTCGATCCGAGATATGTACTGATCGTGGCAACAATTTTCGTGGGATTGCGCAAGCTGATCTGTGCAGACCCGACTCAGCACCAGAGCCGACTTCCCGAAGCTGCCCCGCCTCCTCCCTTGCATATCTGTAAAAACTCTTCAGTCTGTGTCTTCCTCTAGACGTCGCCGACAAGCTCCCACAAATGGCGCCTCGTTCCGACATCGGCAACGAATTTTCCCATAATCATTTGTCTTCCTGTGCAGTTCTGAGTGCACAAAACCAGAAGGTGAGATGAGTTGCTGCTGCGCCCAGATCTGAAAAGATCTGATCGCGCCCTTCGGAGCAGATGATCTTCGTCCTGTCGCCGACGTTCTCCAACAAACGGAACTCCGATCGGGCATCGGATCTTGGCGCACCGGCCTTCGCAAGTTCGCTGTGCAGGGTGACCAGCGCGGGCAGAACCAACTCGGCTTATCCGATCGGCTCCGACTCGCTTCCCTCGCCTCCTGCGAGTGCGGCCTGTCAGCCCGGACTTCAGCAACCCCAAAATTGATGTTTGTAGCCCGTTACCTCTCTGCGTGGAGTGGGCATCAGGTTCTGAAATTATAAATTTAACAATTGTTTGTATTGGGGTTGTTTGGATTCGGCTGGGAATTCTTCTCCACGCCTAGTCGTGGAGGTACGTGCTCGTTCCTCTCTCACATTGCTGGTTTAGTATATTGTCATATATGCTGCGTTTGTGAGATTAGGGCCGTTAGCTAGTTTCAATTACCGCGATTGTGTGTGAGTGAGAGCCGTTCCTTAGCTCCAGTCGAGCATCGAGCTCGGACTACATCACCCTAGGCGACAGTGGTTCCTTAACCGCTGCGATCCCCATGTTTCTCTCGCTAGGGACGATCGTCGGGCTACCTAGTGTTGCTCTTGAGAGACGTCTCCACCCGGAGAACGCCACGGTGGTCAGCTGCCCGGCTTGCCTTTAACGTGCTAGTGCTGGCCGCACATCGAGTCTGTCGTACGTCTTAGCTCGCTCGCGTCTTCGTCCCGCATCACACGGTCCAATGTTTGAAACTCTTGAAGGTGTAAATGATCACCTTCATTCATTGTGGTAGGTGGGACGACGATCATATGTAGAAGGTATGGTTCCTCCCTCGGGATAAATGGAATGAAATTTGGCTCGACTGGCATGGGGAGGAATAAGAGAACCTCCGTGGTGACATGACCCACTGTACACATTGAGGTAATGGACCCTAGGGCTGGATGGGTGAAGCTACGACTTATCTCGGGCCAACATACACGTCAACTTCATTTGCCAGTCTAATCCCTTAATAAGGTTATCCAATGTATCAATATGGTGACAAGACCGGGAGGTGGTATGGAATGAGTTGATGGGTACTATGGTAGTGTAGGGTCCATGGAGGGGTAACACGATGCTCTATGGACCAGGCCTATCTTGAGCCAGCTAAGTAGGGGCTCGACGATGATTAGCTCTCCTGTTCGAAGTATGGGTGGCTCTGGCTGAGGTGGCTCCAAGGGAGGTGGCTCCGAATAAAAATCGGAAGGTGAGGGTGGGGGCAAAGGAGCTCTCACGGGTGGGGAAGGAATGTCCTCCTTGAGGGGAAGGGGTTCCCGGGGTGGCACCGAGTTAAGGCTACCGGCTACGACCTCCCTAAATTCGGGCAGGAGTCTGTCAATTTGGGTACACATCCTATTCAACCGATCCAACATGATGTTGAAAAGTTCGGCAATGGTGGGGTTTGGAGTAGGGGCATCGTGATGGACTCCTCCATAATCACTTGGCCTAGTCGTGGGTCTAGGCTCGTCTACATGTGGGTCCCTTCGTCTCGACTATGACCTTCCCGGTGGGAGGTGACGAGGTGGGGCTGATTGGAGGTGGCTGGGTGAGGCAGGTATACCTTTCTAAGCTCGGCTTTCATTTGGTTAGTCCTAACTCGATGGGCCATTGCTATTGTTGCAAAAAGTTAACCCTCTTTAATATTAGGTTAGTCCTAGGTTTGCAAAAAGTTAACCTGGGCTAACTATTTTTATGCTTTGGTTGCTGATTTAAGTTAATCGGATTAAAATTTGAGCTAAGCATAGGTTACTCTCGGATTAGGAAATCCTCCGATGAAGGCGATTTTACAAGTGGGTTAAGTGTATTAATGCGTATTAAATGCGCTCTCTCTCTCCCGATCTCTCTATCTCTCTCTCTCGCTCTCTCTCTCCTCTCTCTCTCTCTCTCTCTCTCTCTCTCTCTCTCTCTCGCACGCTGCACTCTCTCTCCCACTCTCTCACATTAATGTTACGAGAAAAATTATTATGATAATGATATATTTATCATATAAAATTTATTAAAAAATTATGAGTTAATATATATATTAAGATAAATAAGATTTTTAAAAAATATTTGTGACTTTTAAATTTCAATTAGTGAGATTAATGATGTTTTATCAAAAATTTATTTTCATGATATATCTAATTTATAGAATATATTAAAAATATTTAAAAATTAAAATAAAGTATTAATGTGAGATGAACGGTAACCTACACCCGTAATTAATGTCATTTTTTACTTTTGAATTTTAATTAGTGAGATTATTGATGTTATTTATCAAAATTAAAATATTTTCATGGTATATTTAATTTATATAATATATTAAAAAAATAAAAAAATAAGATAAAATAAATGTTTAAAGATGAAAAGTAACATAAACCGGTAATTAATGCCATTTTTGACTGTTATATTTTGATTAGTGATATTATTGATGTTATTTATCAAACAAATTTTATGTTCATGGTATATTATATTTATATAATATAATAAAAATATTTAAAAATTAAGATAAAATAAAATTTTTAAAGATGAACAGTAATATAAACTCGTATTAATATCATTTTTGACTTTTAAATTTTAATTAGTGAGATTATTGATGTTATTTATCAAAAAATATTAATGATGTTAATTATCAAAAATATTTTTATTTTTACGATATATTTAATTTGTAACATATATTAAAATATTTTAAAATAAAATAAATTAAAATTTTAAAGATGAATGGTAACTTAAACTAGTAATTAATGTGAGTGAGAGATAGAGAGTGACTAGAGAGAGAGGAGGGGAGAGAGGTAGAGAGAGAGAATGAGAGATATATTAAAAATTTTAAAGATATATAAATATAATATTTTGTTTATCATTATTACTGATTAACCTGTTACCTATCAAATCACACTAGATTAAAACTAGGTTAACCCACCTCCTTACTCCCAGATTAATTATCCTCCTATCAAATTAAAAATAAATTAACTTCGGACTACTTTAATCAATTTGAGTTAGTCCACTTTTAATCTAACTTAATATCAAATTGAGGTTAACGACCTCGAGCTTTTAAGCAAAACTAAAAAATTGACAGACTAAAAAAGAGACCCAACATCGGGCTAGGCCCACAAGCTCATAAGACTTACCCACCCCACTAACATCACTAATCGCACATAAAAGTGAGGAGCTTTTTTGTTAACATTTCTTGAAATCTATATTCTGATTTAAAACAAAGTGCGACATATATCTCTCATTATTTCAATTATAAAATGGATGAAATAAATTTAAAAAAATCAAGAATAAAATATTATTGGAGGGGTATGTAATTTCGAGTCACTCTAAAATTACCGTCGTTTTTATATAAAAAATTCCCTCCCCAAATCATGTATTTATGTATCTATCATGATTTGACAGATTGTTTCGGAACGTGTGGCAGAGTTTACCGGATTGCACCAATCAAACGCCAGCATGATAGGCCTACGTTACGCATGAGGTCAAAGAAAGTGAGTTTCAACTGTGGTAAGTTGAGCTTTCCAGAGGCGGCAACGACACGGCCGCCATATGCAATGATACCAGTTGTATGCTGCATCATATCAACTGAAAATTGGTACATGCGATTATGACAACACAGCAAACCTTGGTATCTATTATTATCATTTCAAATGATAAAGTGCTAGGACCCCGGTCATGCAAACTACTGTACATCGTATGAATATAAAGTGGTCAATGGATGTTTAGTTATTGTATCAAATATCTCTATCAATATTAATTTTAATATGAGTTTTTTATAAATAAACTATTGGTAAATGATTATTTGCATGTATATCATGTCTAGATTTACATTAGCAAATATATCTTTACTTTTTTCAAAATAATGTAAATTTGTCATCGTCGTAACCCTTCGTAACCCGCTGTGGATGTAACCGTAGTTAAGCTTAACCTTACGTGGAAAAAGACTAAAATGCACACAGTAAAAGATAGATCGAGAGTAACATTCACGTGCCACTGACAGCCCATCCCCTCTCCCAACCCCTATCTCCCACAAAACCCTAATCTCATCTGCTGTAGAGGTGTAGCTTATGACATGGGAGCAATTGTGTGGATCAGCGAAGGAAGAAATAGGTTAGTCGATCCGGTGAAGGAAGAGCCTTGTTGTGGGTTCAGACGAAGGAAGAGTCGTTGTGTGTCCCTAACACCATCTTGGCGATTGTCAGAGCTCCCAAGCGGAGCTCATTCGGCTGGCGAAGGCGGTACACCCGACCAAGGAGAAACATCGCAAGCTCTGCGATCGCTCAGGGTCAAGGAGCGCCTCTGTAATCGGTGTGCCAATCGCTATTTGGTGGAAACCCTAAACTGAGATAGGAAGGTGCGAAGAGGTAACCTACCCCATTGTTTACATCCCTCCTTGTGATTCAAAATTTAGGGCACAGGGCTTATGTGCGACAGGCTTTATAAGGGTGGGTTGTGTGAAGTTTGAAATTTTTGTTTGCGCATATGACACACAAGGCTGCAGGATTTAAGCACGTGAACCCTTTTCCAGTGTGAAGGGAGAACCATGTGGGTCATCTGTGATTTTTAATGTCTGTTGTTGTGAGGTTGGGGGTGTTGTCTTATTCATGTTTTAGGAGAACCTTGTGGGCCATCTGTGATTTTTAATGGATGTTGTTGGGGGGTTGGGAGGTGTTGTCTTCTTCATGTTTTAAAATGGTGTACAATTCTATTGTATTCTTCGTGATTTAGAATGGTGTACAGTGTTGTTGTCTTCTTTATGGTTTAAAATGGTGTACAATGATGTTGACTACCACAATGGGGCTAACGGTAGGGTTAGGGGTATTGTCATATGGGGTATTCGTTTGAAATGAACATTTTTATTGCATTACAGTGGGTCTCTCCTCGTGTCTCTCATTATATGTTGATGTACTTAGTGCTAATTTTATATGTTAGTTCATGTAATTGTCTAACTTCTTTCAATTATATCATCTGACATATAATAGAGTAGATGAAGATGTGTACACTTTATTCGTTAGATATGGGGGCTATTAGAAGAACGTGAAAGGTGATCCTGGTAGATTATGCCACTGGCTCGTGAAGAGGAAAAGTTACAAAAACTATAGAGATTATGCTAATTTGAAGGATTTGCTACAACTAGTTTGCAACTTGATAAAGATGGGTGATAATGACCTTGCCAACATCATGTGGAGAGTACCAAATTTAAAACCTATGAGGTACCGAGCTATTATTACTAATGCTCATGTACTGATGATGTTTGACCAATGTGAGTCTAGAGGCACTATAGAAGTAGTTATCACAGTTGAGTCCATGACTGCTCTAGTAGAGTCTCTAGGTGAGGCATCTGGCAGAAAAGGAGGAAACTGAAAAGTAGAAGAGAAGAGACCACTGTTCCACAGAACAATGATCCAGAATTTGTGGATGTGTAATGTGCTAACTCTCCCTATGACATCAGAGAGTTCATATCAGTTCACCCTGAATCTGCAAAGCATGAAGGACAGACACAGGAAGAAGGTCGGACACATATTCTTAAACTACTGTTCACACATATGTTCATGAGCAGAGGGTGAGGGTTTTCGATCTAGACAAACATATGAAGGAGGTTCTGACAGAGGTTTTCAAACTAGTGCTCAGTCAGAGGTTCCTCAGTAGGAAAATGAGGATTTTCAGTCTGGACAGTCACATGAAGCATGTTCAAACAGAGGTTTTCAAACTAGTGTTCAGTCAGAGGTTTCTCAATAGGAAAATGAGGGTTTTCAGTCTAGACAGACACATGAAGGAGGTGATGATCAAGATTCTGATGAGGATTATGTTCTTGAATCGGAGGACGAGTCGAGAGTGGTTTATTTAACGCCGGGGGTTAAAATCCTATTTATTGGTATGTGATTTTTGAGAACAATAATGAATTGGTAGCCTCTTTTAAGGTTATTGTTAAGCTAGCATGCTTGAAGACATTTGGTGATACTTGCTGAACTCAGGTATTGATTCTAAAACTTGATTTGTGATTTCCCTAGCCTGATGTGATGAATTTGCTTATTGGTTGAATGGAATTGAAAATCTTAAAGATTTTGTTGACTATTGAATATTTTTCAATCTGAATTGCTTGAGCACACTTGAGCTTAAATGTGTATCTGGTATATAAAATGGTGTGTAGTGGAAGGGTGGATTATGTCCATATGAAAACTCTCACTATGCGTGAGCTGCGTCTTCGGACCAAAATCTCCGCCACGTACCAGAACATGAAAAATTTGTTTGGCCTATGGATGATTTCAAAACTTGTGAAATGCAGTTGAAAATTTATTTTGATCAACTTCTGAAAATAATTGGGTTGCATTGCTTGATGTTGATCATATTATGCACCCTAGTTCACAAGGCCACATCATGAAAAATGCTTGTTGTTCACCATTTGAATGTGAATGCTTTCATATGCAATTGGTCATGAATTTCTGAAAATCAAACTCTTGGATCTTGCATTGCATTGCATTGCATTTGAATTCATGCATTAGGTGCATTTAGTTAATTCAACTGAAAAACTAAAAATTCATCTTTTGCACCCATGTTAAATTTTGCAATACATTTAGAACTTTCAAATAAAATCCGAAATCTTGCATCACATTACATATTTGCATGGCATAATTGCATATCATGTCTATAGTGCATATTTTGGAATGCATCAGTTTGAACATTGTTCATATTGCATAAATGCTAAAGTGAATTCTTCCAACAATTGTATCATGTCTTCGGAACCAACAAGTGGTATCACATTGATATCATATCTCTGGAACCAACAAGAATTGCATATCCTTTCATTTTGCATTGCATATTGCATATATTCGTATTGTGTGCTTACATGCTACTATATGCTATTCACCCATGTCCTTGAAATTTCTACGACCTTATGCATCCTTGTTAAATAATGTTGCATATGAGTCATTACTGGAGTGTTTCGTGTCACACACTTAGGGGGAGTAAATACTTGATAACTGCATTTATTTAGGGGGAGTTGCAATGTTATGCGTTCATGATATTTTCGATATATATGTCGAATCAAATTCATACACTTCATGCACTAAATGTGAAAATGAGTGTTAAACATAAGGATATAAGAATTTACTTTCAACACTCTAGAGATATTAAACTTGATGCATATATGTTGAAGAGGCAATTGAGAAAAAAGCTGCCTACCTATCATTGTTGAAAAATTTGAAATGAAAATGAAAGGCATAGCAATATTTGGTCTCACTGAGTAAACTGGATATACGTCACTGAGACGTGATGTGGTTCATTTCTGAAAAGTGTTGACTAAAGTACCTCTGTTCAGAATGAAATGAAATGGTTCAGTATTCTGAGTAATCGGGGATTCTGGCATGAACTCCATGTGTCTCCTCGCGTAAAAAGGAATTATTTGAACCTGATCATTCTTAGAAAAATTCTGATTGTTCTTAAGAATTCGTTGAAAAATTATTGAGGTAGAGCGTAGCTCCGATAAGCTGTTCTCATAAATTAAAATGCAGTCTGTATAATTTCTCATTGTGTTGATTTGAAAATCTGAATATCCATATGGTTATAGTCATTTTTTATGTTATTCACATACACATTTAAGAATTTAATTTAATATGTATTCAGAAAATTGATTGACTGTATTGACTACTGCATGATTCTCTTATATATGATTGTACAACCTCCTAGGTGCTATATATGAACATTCCGGTTGTCATGACTTTCATGCACCTTTCGTATACCTATTCCCTTCTTAAATAAGAAAGGGGCAGATATGTTGCATGTATATATATATACTTGCTTGGTTGCATGATGTGCATCTCATTTTCCATCATTAGTATGCATTTAGCTTCATGCATTTAAATAGAAAACTAAAAATCTAAAAATCAAAGAAAATCATTTGATGAGTTAGAGACATTCCATGAAATATCTTGTTATGAACTTTTATTGATTCATGAATCCAACTTGTTCATCTTAATGAAATTTGAACTTCACTGCTGTAACGACCCGAGAATCCGATTACCGGGAAGGCCCGATAACCCGAGACTCGCACCGCCACCCACGAGCCCGAAGACTCGGAAGGGTTAAAAGGATGGTGTGGAGACTACACAAGTATCACAAATAATTGCAGAAATTAAACAGTTATAATATTAAGCATGAAATAAATTAACATTTTACATGGTCCACAATAGAAATTAACAACAATAATAATAGTCCACGACTAGTACAGTGACAAGGAAGAAAAGTACAGCTACACGGGTCATACCCCGGCTCTGACCTCTGGCACTACCTCTAAGCACCCGCACCACGCTGCACCCCAGACGCGCTCCCCCGGGGCGGCGCCTCACCTGAAATACGGTGAAAACACGCAGGGAATGAGTCTCGGAACAAGACTCAGTAGGGATCACTCGAACCCTACCTCGTAAAACGAGAAACCACTACACTAGCGGTAGGAGAGTACCACGGAAAAGAAAACCATGTACTCTACAGAACAAAGGTCCCATGGCGCGCAAACCGACACCCGTGCCACGGTAAGAAGACCGAAGCTCAACGGCCAACCCGACAAAACCCGAAGGTCGGAAACACACGACTGACAGACTGCCACTCCGTACTCGACAGGAGTACCACCCACTAGAAGCACAGCCGATAGCGTCCCCTGACGTCTTACGCCGCGCCGCAGGTGAACCGCCTGGCGTGGTAGCTCCTACCAGAGGCGCGAACACCGTACAAGTAACCACAACAAGTGACTAGCTGGGGTCACGCCCGTCGACGTGCGTCCACTGTCCCCAACCACGTGTGCACACACAGACCACGCGTCCTAGGTCTGGCCCTCTGACCGGTTTTCCCCTGGCACTGGACTCTGATGTGACGAGGGGTCCGACGGTAACCAGTCTAAAACCGTCCTCAGGGTAAGCCCGTACACCACTCCCCGGTGCGATCAGCACACGCGTATTGATAGGCTACGACTAGTGGAGGGTCACAAAGGAGTAGACTCTCGAGTCAACGGAAAATAACGTCCGAATCCAACAACGTACGGGAACCGCGTCCCCGCACCGGTCCCGTCTCACGGTGACCCAAGTCGGACAAGAAAATAGGGCTGCAACCCTCTCGGGTCAGCCAAGAACCTGACGGTCCACCCTAGGGCCGTCACAAGGCTGTGACGGTCTGGACGAGACCGTCACACTCAACTGGCGGTCCAGCGTGGGCCGTCACATGGCCAAGGGAGCGCGAGGAGTAACGCGCCTGGTCCAGCGCGTTACACGAATGTAACGCGCCTGGCCCAGTGCGTTACACGAGAACGACGCGCTTGCCCTGGCGCGCTACATGCGCCCAGAAGCAACGCGCCTACCCCTGCGCGTTACGCGAAGTAACGCGCCTGGCTCGATGCGTTACACAGAAGCGACGCGCCTACCCTGGCGCGTTACACGCGCCCCTCATACCTGGTATAGCCCAGGAAGTAACGCGCTTGACCCAACGCGTTACACGGATGTAACGCGCTCGCCAAGGCGCGTTACTCGCGCAGACCCCCAACGGTCAAAAACCAACGGTCGGAAAGCCCCTGACGGCCCAGCCCAGGCGCGTCACAAGCAAACGGCGGTCAGTCGTGGGACCGTCTCTGTCCCTGACCCCCTAGGGCTAAACAAAGGGCATGTAACGGCCCAGCCTAGGTGCGTTACAACATGTGACGGTCCCTGGAAGGACCGTCACACTCACCTGACGGCGAAAACGGCGGTAATGCCCAAAAACTCCAACCACGCCCCCATACCTCCACAGGAGAGGGGGAAAACAAAGGGGAAGACCCTTGGGGACCCCTAGCATGTATCTAAGCCATCCAAACGTGAAATCGCGGGCTAAAACTATAGATCGGGCGAGCTCTCCCCAAATCATGGAAAACCCCAAACCCGCTCAATCAAGCCCCTCTCGGCCTCCCCGCAGCCTACAAACCACGGAAATGAACGGCAAGAGGCTAAGGAACGTCACCCTACCTCAATGGAGCGAATGCTCCGCCGGATCGTTCGTGAATCGTGAAAAACGCCTTAGAAAACCCTCGTCCTTCAAGCTTCCCGCGAGCACCGCACGCCCCCACAATCGCCTCGCCGCCGCCTACGTCACCGCGCCGTTGCCCCGCCGCCGTCTGCAGCCGGAGAGGGGTCCGCCGCGGTCAACCGGGAGGAAGAGAGGGAGAGGGAGAGGGTTACGGTGGAGGAGGAAGGAGGAAGAAGAAGAAGAAGAGGGTGGGGGGAGAGAGAGAAAATAGGGGGGTTTTATAGAAAATCCAGAAATTCCGAAAAATTCCAAAAAATAGAAAATTACACCCCCGTGATCCTCGAAACGCACCGATCGCAGCGATACCACTCGTGCCCAGGTGAACGGCCCGGTTCACCCGCAGCGAGCTTCCGAAGTAAAAGCCGAAATACACACCGGAAATCGGAAAACACACACGGAAAAGCCGCGGAACGCTTCCGGGCCTCCGAAACAACTCCGGATCGCGCCGATCCGAGCACGAAAGATGTCCGAAACGAAATTTCGGACACAATAGAGCCGGACACTCCGAAAACTAAATTCGGGACCCACGAAGAAAGGATCCGAAAGGTCTGGGATATTACAACTGCTTTCATCCTCGCTTTTTGATAATGCCAAAGGAGGGTTTTACTGCTATCATCAATTGCCCATGTTGATCTCCATTTCTGATTATGTCAAAGGGGGAGAGAGCATAAATACATATCATTTTGTCATCATCAAAATGGGAGAGATTGTTGGATATGTGATTATGATGATTACAAAATGACTTGGTCACTTGGACTTGTGCTTGAATGGCTTCCAAGTTCATATGCTTGAACATTCTTGTTTTCTTGCTATGGTGTATGGAAATGCACTATGCTTGTGGAGTTTCAGATGTCAAATAGTTGTGAGTTGACAAATTGAATATGGACTCATCATGGTATTAGTATATTTCATTGAGCTTCATTTGATATGAGTGAAAGAATTTTTAAGAAGATGGATTGTGTGAAACTAACTTGATTGGGTTTTCATGGAAGCATGGTATCTTCATGTCCTTGGTTTTGTAATACAAGTTGGTATGCATGGGTTGGTTGAAATGTTAAATTGTCTTTCATAACTTGAACTCAAATCCCACTCCTGAGATCACAACATTTGAGTTGGTAGTGTTCCGGGGAGATTTGCAAGCCATTTTGTTCACTCTCATTCAAAGAATGCTAGTTTCAAGAGAGAAGTTCATTTAATTTTAAATCCATACTAATTTGGTTTTTCTATGATTTTGCAGGGTCAAACCATTGAAATGAATCATCCAGAATCAAGGGACATTGGTTGCATTAATGCCATTGGGTTTGCATAGGTTTTAGAGCCTAAAAAATGTTATTTTTGTGAGTGCAGAACCAGACCGGTCGACTGCCCCCATAATCCGGTCGACCAGCTAAATCCAGACAGAACTAAGTTCTGTCCGGTCGACCGACCCTATATAACCGGTCGACCGGTGTCTGTCCGGTCGACCGACCCAGTGATACCGATCGACCGATATTTCTCTGCTACCCAAAACAGAACGGGTGCTTGGCCCAGTCGACCGCCCCATTGAATCCGGTCAACCGGACTTTCTCTGCTACGCGAACAGGCTTCACGAAATACATCCGAAAACCCACTAAATCTAATCCATTTGTGCTCCAACCTTACCCATTTGCCCCTAGGGTTAATATACATATGTTTAAGGGATTATCTATGGGTTTATTGAAGGGTTTATGTGTCTTTTGGACTCTCTACCTTGGCTATAAAGATGAGTTACGAATTTGAGAAGGTAGAACCCTAATGCTCATATTGTTCTATCTTGTAGGAGAAGAATGTTGTGCCCCTTAGGCACAAGCATGTGCTATGTTGATTTGATGATAGCAATGCTATTTTGTTTTGATGATAGCAACAAAGTGAGTGCATTTCTGTGCATCTTTTATCCTTGAGATCCTTGAGCATTCTGCATATGATAGCAACATGAATGATGATGCAATGATGTTTTGAATGCATTATTCTGTTTGAATAGATTGCATTAATGTGTTCCAGCATACATTGCATTTCCCCAGTTTTGCATGTCTGTACATTGCATTTGCTCATGCCTTAGAGTCTGTACATTCATGTGCACAGTTCATGCTACCAAGTCTATACATTGCTGGTGCGAGCAGTTAAGTCCATACATGGCTAAGTCTGTACATTGGATGTGTCACAGACAAAGTCTGTACAGTGAGCGTCTCATTGGTGAAGTCTGTACACTCACCAGTTGAACTTCAAAGTCCATACATTGGACTGTAGCTTGCACAAAGCTAAGCCCATTCATCGCTCAAGTCTATACAGAGTCCAGCGTCTTAATTTGCGTCTCATGCATCGTCTCTCAAGCATTCAAAGTATATGCATTGAAGTCGAAGTTTGTACAGCCATGCGTCTCAAGTTGCGTCTCAATGCACCGTCTCTCAAAGTTTGTACAGACTTAGTCTTGATCGTCTTGTGCATGCATTACATAAAGTCTGAACATTGGTCAAGTCCACACATTGTGCATTCTCACTTGAAGTCTATACAACGCTGCATTGGCCAAGTCTATACACTGCATTGTTGATTGTTGGCAAAGTCTGCACATCCTGTAGTTCAACGTCTGCATGCATGAAGTATGTACACTGCATTGTCTCAACTTGCGTCTCACGCATCTAAAGTCTGTACAGCCTATTGTTTCAGCCAACGTCTCATTCAGTGTTAAAGTCTATACAGACTTCAGCGTCTCGTTCATGAAGTCTATACATCAGACTGTTCATGCCTTCATCGTGAAGTCTGTACATTGCATGCCTTCCACCAAGTCTATATATTGGTCGGTGGCAAGTTTGTACATTGACTTCTCATTTGCTTCCAAGTCTATACATCACTGTAGCTTTCACGAGACGAAGTCTGTACATTGGACTATTGGGTAAAGTCTATACATCATCTAGCTGGAACTGTGCAAGTCTGTACATCGCTGCTTTGCCAAAGTCTGTACATTGGCATCTTTTCCTACGTTGCACTTCCAAGTCTATACATTGGGACTTTTACCTACGCTCTGTTCAGCAAGTCTATACAGTGGTTGCTTTACCGACGTTGCCTTGCCAAAGTCTACACACTGTGAACTTCCAAGTCTGTACAGACTTTACCTTGTTCAAGTCTGTACATCGTCCAGTTATCTTTGGCATGTCTACACACTGGAAGTCCATACAGTCAACTGCTTTGCTTTGATCTAGTGTGTACAGAGTTTCTCTTGGCATGAAGTCTGTACATCGTCTTAGCACTATAAAGTTTGTACATACTTTCTCATGTGCTCAATGCATTTCATCAAGTCTATACATCGTGTAGCTTCATGTATGAAGTCTATACATTGTCCAGTGCATTGCATACATCATTTCATGAAGTTTGTACATTGCGCATCACTTGAATTCAAGTCTGTACATCGTGCTTCTATTGGTTGAAGTCTGTACAGCCTTTGCTTCGCCAAAGTCTGTACATTGGTCTGCATTGCATTGCATGAAGTCTATACATTCATCTGCATTGCATTGCATGAAGTCTATACATTCATCTGCATTGCATTGCATGAAGTCTATACACTGGCTGCTGCATTCTCATGAAGTCTACACATCCGATAGTGTAAGTCTATACATCACCCAGTGTCATGCTTGCATAGTCTGTACAACGCTTGCTTTACAGACTCAAAGTCTACACATTGAATGTTAGCATGCTCACACACACTAAGACCATACATTGAATAAAGTCTGTACGCTGTTGTTGAACAAAGTCTGAACATTGCTTCAGCGTTGGCTTCAGCCAAGTCTATACATCGACTGGTTCTTAGTTGGGCCAAGTCTATACATTGCCCAGGCTGCATAACGTCAAGTCTTTACATTGAACTCTATACATTGCATGCAGTTGCGCTTCACGAGTCTACACATTGCTGTTCTCCACAGCAAGTCTATACAATGCATTGCTTCCTTAAAATCTGTACAGGGTTTATACTTAATCTGATAAGTGTTCTCGTCTGTCTGACAGGTGGTCTGCTCGTGGAGGCTAATGAAGGGCACGTGATCCGAGGGCTGACAGGAAGCTGACACGTGGCTAAATATCTGGGCGGGAACTGTGGAAGCCACACGCGCCCAGTGCTATCTCCTGCTGTGACCGCCTATAAAAGGAAGCCTTCGTTCAACAGAAGAGGAATGATCGAAGCCTGTGAGTTGAACTAGAAGAGCAGAAGCAGAGAGCCCTTCGATCCAGCAAAAGAGAAGAAAAGGAAAAAGAAATAGGAAGAGAAGAGAAAGAGAAGAAGAGCAGAAGATAAAGAGAGAGATAGAGAGCTCGAGCTGAGAAAGAGAGAGATATAGTCTTTGTCTGGCTTTTGGATCAAATCCAAGCCAGATCTGCTCCTTCGAGAGCTACAGTATTTGTGCTTCATTGTTTCAGCTTTTCGTTGCTGCATCATTTTATGTTTTCATTTTATACTTTCTTCAAGCTGTTAGCCAGCGACTGCAGAGGTGGACTCCTCTGGACGGGTAAGCTGTAATCCCCAGCGGTTTGCAGAGGTGCATCCTCTGGACAGCAAGCTGTGAGGCTCAGCGGGCGAGGAGGATTCCTCGGACGGCAAGCTGTGATGCCCAGCGGTTCAAGCTGTGAGTCAGCAGTAAGCCACACTCGGGTTGAGTGTGGGGTGGATGTAGGTCTGCTGGACCGAACCACCTAAAAACTCCTATTGCATTGTGGTTTGTTTTGTACAATTGTGCTTCCGCTAGATGAATGCATAGGGGCGCTCCAACTGTTTGCTTATAGGTTCAGTAGATGAATTGTTAAGTTTTTATTGTGAGTGTTTTAATCTGTCAAGAGAGCGAAATCTTATTTTGGGCGAAAGTTTTATAAGGGCTATATTCATTCACCCCCCCCCTTTGAATACTGCACCGAACCCAACAAAGAAAAGGGGAAAGGAAGAGGAGCTCTTGCAAGGTTGATTTCATCTACGTCCAGTAGGATTTGGAGCTCGTGGAAGAAGAAGAAAAGGAGTAGATAGACGAGAGGATCAAGAGGACGCAAGAATCGCCATCATCCGATCCGAGACTCAAGCATCCACATCCATTGGCTTTACAAATCAAAGGGGAAACATCTTCTACATCTTATTCCTATTTATTTGAGATGTTTGTTAAGGGTTTTATTTTGATTTGAGCATATTGGGATATTTATGTTTATTTTTCGAACATAGAGATATTCGTGTGTGTGTGACCGTTTGCGTATACGGTCGTGGTTGATCGCCTGCGTGCAGTCGTGTGTGTCGTTGTACTGCGGTTGTTGTAGCGTGTGTGTGTGTGTGTGTTGTGATCCGGTCGTCGGATCGTGTGTGTGTGTGTGTGTGTGTGTGTGTCTGTGTGTGTGTGTGTGTGTGTGTGTGTGTGTGTGTGTGTGTGTGTGTGTGTGTGTTGTGATCCGGTCGTCGCGTCGTGTTGGAGACCGAGTCTCCATGTGTGTGTGTGTGCGGGCGTCGTCCCGTGTGTGTTTGGAGTGTCATCTCCGTTTTGGAGATTTATCCCCGAGTGAAGCCTCACCGGTTTGGTGAGGGGTGGACGTAGAGAGCCCGTCGTGGTCCCGGACTACCTTAAAAATCTCCGTGCATTGTGGTTTGTGTTGTGGTTGTTTGTCTTATTGTTCAAATCCGTTTGTATGATCGTGTGTGAACAGAAAGATTGAGAGAATTTAGTTAACTTGTTATTTAATTACATTCTTCAATTTTATTAATTGTGTTAATTCCGCTACGTAGTTGTTTTAATTTGCCATCTAGTGTCGGGGACAATTCAACCCCCCTTCTTGTCCGCTCGCCTACCCCGGGACCAACACTATTTTTAGGGCGTGTGACGGTTTCGTCGAATCGATCGGCGTTTTGCCATTTATTTCCTTCCGTTTTTGTGTCATGGGACCCGGGGAATGATCCCCGTTGTTTTCCCCCTCGATTGGGATAGTGGGCATGGAAACCGAGTCCCGGGAGTGGGTTCAGACGGGGCTATCGCCGCTTTCGGTCGACCAACTGCTGGTCGACGGTCGACCGAATGGCCCAGCACGCAGGGCTGAACCCAGGCGGGTTCAGTCGACCGACCGCTGGTCGGCGATCGACCGAACCCCTGGGGGTGCGTCGACGCCCTGCTGGGCAGGGTCGATGCGGCCGGGGGCGTTCGACCAACCGCCGTTCGGCGGTCGACCGAACCCCTTTGGTTGACCGACCAAGGGGCTTTGGTCAACCGAATTGAGCCCCTCTCGCCCGTTTTGGGCCCCGATCGACCCGGTTGAGACCCAATAGTCGACCTTTGGCCCCGTTGATGTCCCGGACACCCCAGGGGTACTGTGACTGTGTTTTTGGGTGTCCGGAGATACCGTTTTATCTCGATTAGCATGCCCGTGGGTTTTAAGGGTCCGGGTGACCCTTGTGCGTTTCGGGGTTTCGTATTACGCTTGATCAAGTCGCCGTGTATCGGCAGGAGTGCGAAGGGCTATTCCCGCACGTCGTGAGCTTTTTCGGAAAGCGATTTCCGAGTGGGTCATGTATATGACCTTTGGACTGTGAGTTCAGTCACCCACCTGGGGTGGAGGTTTCTTAGCTTCCGTTTGGAAAGGGATTAGGTTTGGCGGTCGTGTGCCGCCTTATTAACTAATTATCGTGGCTTCTGACCTCGGGGTAGGCCAGATTGACGACATGGAGTTGTCCTTGTACAACGGCCTTGACCCGAGTCTTGTGACTCAAGGACCGTTGGATTTAATAGGTCTAGTGGACTGCCTAGAGTCCGGTGGCATCGTGCCACCTACCTTCCGAGCTAATTACGACAGGCTCGTGCGTAGCCTGTCCGGGTTCCGATGGTTTCCGTGGAGAGTCGTTTGTGTAGTGGCCCCCACTAGTTGTGGCTAGCCTGGGCACGCATGTGCCGACCCACCTCGTAGTAGGTGGAGAGCCACCGTAACTTGCCTGGGCACGCGTGTGCCAACCCTCCTAGGGGTAGGTGGAGAGCTACACCCGAGAGAGACGATTTTTAGGCTGGTTGCAACAGGGCCGCCCCTATAGCGGCTCGAGTCCGGGCCGGGAGGAAAACCAGCTAGAGGGCCTGACTTGTGCAGTCGGTCAGTGTGTGCACACATGGTCGGAGACTTCGGACGCGTGCTGACGAGCAAAACCCCGACTAGACCCTTGTTCGTGTTTTGTGGTTACTACTTCGGTGTCTCTATTTTCGCCTGGGGCGAGGGAGATACCTGAGGCGCGGATTAAGACGTCAGTGGACGCATCCGGCATTGCTTCTTGTGGGCAGTACTTCTGCCCCACGAGACATGTCCTTCGTGTTCCTTCAGGTAGCCTTCTCGTGCTTTCCCAATGGCGAGGTCTAGGTTTCCCGGTAGATTTACCGAGATTTCACCCGTGCCTCGTGCAGGGTTCTGCTTCCCCGGACTGAGTGGTCTTGGGATGGGCCTTAGCCAGCAAAGGCAGGCCTCCACGACAGAGGTGTCGTGGTGTTTCTTTTGGCAGCGTAGCCAAGGTTTTCTCGTTAGTCCGGTGGTCCCCCGACTATGAGATCATGGTGTGTTTCCCAGTACAATAGGAGTAGCTGTTAAGTCGAGGTTTTATCGGCCGCCGGGTTTGATGTTCCTACTGTTGTTGCTGCTTTTCGTTACCACCATTTACGGATGGGGTTCCGCGGGACCCCTACTGAGCCAGTGATAGGAGGCTCACCCCATGCTTTTCAGGTGTGACGGTTCTTCCTCAAGGTTCGAGGGTACAGCGCGAAATTTCTTAGTTGCTAGCTCGTCGGGCCGAGTGTTCACTCGACATTAGAGTACGTTTCCTTACCTTAGACTGTGCTTTATTTAGACTGGACTCTGTAGTTAGTTTATTAAATTGTTATTATATATTGTTGTTCCTACTTTATTTTTATTTCTATGTATCTCCACACACTCCTTTTAGCCCTTCCGAGCCCTCCAGCTCGTGGGCGGAGGGCCAGGATTCGAATGATATCGGATTCTTCCCAGTATCTGGATCTTGGGTCGTTACAGGGCATGGGAGTTGTCTTGTCATTTCTGCCGAGGTGGCTACTCCGCCATCGATGCGATAAGGGCGCCGGCCATTAATACGACAGAGCCCACCAGAGGGGAAGCAGATTGGTATCGTAAGGAGGGATGTCGTAGGCGATGCATCTGTATTGTCGCCAGAGTGGGACGTCGTTCGCCATCAATGCGCAAATGTAGCTATTGGTGTGCAAGGGTACTGTGCTAGTCATGACGGGACAGAGAGGCGTAACGGGTCGCCTAGGTGGTAGACTCGGAGAGTTGGGCTCTGGCTATGGGCAGGATACTAGATGTTATTGGGCCAACAGGATGGGCCCTCTCAGTACCCAACAATTCTAAGTACGTTGACGTCAACTCTAGCACATTCAAGGTAGACCACATAATTTCGATAAGCCAACTCCACATTGTACATATGCATACGTTTTTTTTTGTTTTGGGTCAAAGACAAAGTGCAGAATAATGCGGTTAAACAACTTAATTTTTTGCCCTATTTCTATTTTCAATTCTACATTATGATTTTTTTATGGTGAATGCGCGTTATTCTTTTCCCATGCAAAATGGGGTGTTACCCATCTCTTGTTGAATGTTGTTTACCAAGAATATACAAAAAGGAAATCCTTTTTAGTAGCTTCTGTTCTTCAAATTTACTCACTAGACCGTCCCGTCCATGTGCACGAAGCAACAAAATCTCAATCTTAATTTCAAGTGAGGACAAAACTTTGGGAAACTTAAGCAAACTCAGAGTTGAAATGCACCAAATTTCCTGAAAGATGCATGACCACATCAATTAGCATAGTTATCAATACAGATTTCAAGTGTCTGATAAATGAATGCCATTCCAATGCATGAACAAAGAATGTATCCGGTGAATTGCACATAAAAAAAGAGTAATGCTCAGTGCACCCCATGCACTAATTATATCACCGGTGTAATTAGTGTAACATTTGATATATTTTTTGAATTTTTTTTTGAGTAGTCTCCACGTCTAATTAAGTTAATGTGTCGGTCACGTCACTAGATAACGTGACGTGAGGGTCAATTAAATATAAATTTGTCCCTCTGTGAATAGTGAAATTGACTCAATTTCACTATTCACCGGGTTGAGATTTTTTATTTAATTATCTATCATGTCACGTCATCTAGTGACGTGACCGACACACCAACCTAATTAGACGTGGAGACTACTCAAAAAAATTCAAAAAATTATCAAGTGTTATACTAATTACGATGATAGGTATAATTAGTGCCCGAGGTGCACGAAGCATTACTCAAAAAAAAATGTTAGCAAGATAAGTGTGCATTATGATTTGAATTCAAAAGGTGAATCCCTTTCCAGCATCTCCAATACAACGCAATAACAAACAACATGGTCGAGCAGATCAAGTAGATTCCCCACCAATAACTTCCATGGATTAAACTATTGTCATCGTTTCAGTAAATGGATCCACATAGTCCAAGATGTCCTTGGGTTCCACATCGATGTTGCTCGGCCAACAGTCTACTTAGGCGTGCTTATTGATGCGTGTATTCGGATTGAAAAAAACATTTATAAAAGACAGAAGTAGTTCATGTGTTGGGAATCTATTATCGGTGCTTGTCCTAAATGCCATCAAACTTACCTGCATGATATGGAGATGATTGGACAGTGTTAAGGATAAATTGGGCAATTTGATTTATTTAAGCCTCCAGGATTAATTAGATGCAATCTGAATTTAGCCTGAATAATTTAAATTCAATGTAGATGAGTTTGGGCAATGTAAAGGTCGAAATATGATATCTCGAACTATGTGTTATACCTCTATGATTTGTACGACGAGGAAGAAGTCACCTAGGGGGAAAACTACAAGCAGAGAAATCACGTCAGAAGGAGTCCCAAAATAAATCTCAAGGAATAACTCTCCGAAACTTAAGTCAAGCAGATGCCCAGATGAGAGAAAGAGCGCTCGGTCAGAGAGAGGGTGCTCGAAAAAAAACGTGGAAAGAGGTGGAGAGTGCTCGAAATGTAACTGTGGAGATGGATTATTATGGGGGCGAAGAGACCAGCAGTGTGGAGATTTTGTTGAACTTGAGAGACGTGATAAGCGTCAAAAAATGTATCTCCTAGGCTGTCTAGCCAAGGTTCTTTTTATAGAGATTTCATTGAGTTCATCCCGTTCTCTCCGTCTCCTGACTTAGTGGGGTCGTGATAATAGTTATGAATTGCCCTAATCGCGAAGTCATTGGTTATCTATCTGCTCAGCTTACAGGAGGTAAGAGGGCGGAGTCATCCTGGATTCTCGCCGTACAAGTAACATGAGAATATGGGTGTTAACCGGTCGCCCATTAATCTATGACATAACTCATACCATTATTACGATAATGATCACTTGGTAATGCGTCACATGGACCGTGGGACAAGTACGTGCGCGAAACACAGACCTAAATTTTGGGACAACCTTTGTTGAGTCTTGACTGACAAACACTGTAGATTGTGGGTCAATCTTTATTGGGTCATATTGAGTCCTAGCAAGTTTCCCCCTTCTCGGGTAGGATCAGATTGGGGCCTAGTTTCCACGTACGCGGTCGTATGTAGGGGTGTTAACGGATCCGTCGGATCTTAAAACCCGATCCAAATCCGAAAAAAAATCAGATTCGGAGCAACTTCTTTAATTCAAAATGGCACGTTTATGCAGATCCGGGAAGGCACTTTCCCGATCCGAAATCCTTGATCTCGGATCGAGTTTTCGGGGCGGCCATAAACTCCCTCCCGTCGGGGCAGCCCTCCCGTTGCTCCAATCGCCACCTCGCGCTCCTTCAGCTCCTCTATCTAGGGTTCCATCGCCACCATGGGCAGGAAGCCCACGTCTGACGAGCAGTCCTCCGGGAAGACCGCCAAGCCCAAGGACGCTGCTTCCGCCTCTTCCAATGACGAGAGGAAGGAGAAGCTCTCCGTCTACGCCCTCCTCGCCTCCATGGACCAGAAGCCCAAGGGATCCTCCTCAACAGCCGCCCGGAAGCGCAGAGCCGAAGCCTAGCGTGTCTTCTTACACCGACGGCATCGATCTGCCCCCGTCCGACGAGGAGGAGGTGGAAGATGATGCACCCGACCTCGCCGGGTGTCTTTACGGTGGTCATCGGGAGCTGATGAAGAATGCCACCGTCAAGATCTCCCATGGGAAAAGGTACAGCCTTGTCCCCCACCCGTCTCCCGTCGAAAGCCCGGAGGAGAGCGGAGCTCGTCAACAGAGGGGAGGAGAAGATGCCTGTGGGGCACGGGCTGCGGTCGCGAACGAGGGACCTCTTCGTGAGACCGTTCAGGAAGAAGGGGTACATCCCCCTAACGACATACCTGAGGACCTACAAAATCGGTGAGTATGTTGACGTCAAGGTGAACGGCGCCGCCCAAAGGGCATGCCTCACAAGGGTGTGGAGCATGTGTAGCCTTCCAGGTGCACCGAAGAATTCCATCGGAGAAAGATCAAGAACGATGAGCGACCAAATCTTTAGTTTTTGGCCGGAATGTAGCCCTCATATCGCACTTTTGTTTTGACAACCACACACGGATAGATTCTGCCGGGCAGAGCAGGGTAACACAGCCCAAGCTCCTTTAAGCTACCCTCCCTTCCGAAAGTCCCAATTTTAATCTAATAAAAGAAATACCATGTTTCGTAGTTCCTCCGGTGCCCTTAGCGACGGTCGCACTCTGCTTTCTTTTTTGCAACAATGCAGGTGGGGCGACGCCTCTTTCGCTGCCGCTCGGAGTCGGACTCACCTTCCCTGCTAGGCCGTTCCCCTCTGCTACTACGTCATCGTCATCAGCGTCCTCGTTTAGGGGCACTCCTTGGTCTGAAATCTGGATGGTGATGTGCGCCCTGGTGGGTGGTTGTCCGCCGCCCATCACCGATCCTCCGCCGCAGTTTTGTATGTGGATATGATAGTTGCTAGTTCGTCTAGGATCATAGGACGCTTCCATTTAAACTTTAAAATGTTCGGGGAGGGAGATTTGCAGTGGGTAGATAATATTTCGGACCAGATCCGAATCCAAAAGTTAAAGTTCAGATTCGGGTCAGATTCGGATCCGAAATATTATTTTATTCTGGATTCAGGTTGGATCTAAATTTGGGAATATCATATCCGAATTCGGATCATGAAGATCCGACCCAGATCCGATCCATTGACACTCCTAGTCGTATGGAGGCTGAAAATGGATTAAATTTGATACAACCCAGCCTCGTCACATTTTAATCCATATACTTGGGTTCGAAGGCCCAGTTACATTTCAATCTACGCAAACCCGACTTAGAATTGTGGGGTGAAAAGATTTAACTCGATTTATACCCACATGAGAATTTACAAACTCTAACTTATCCAATAATTAACCCACGGCCCCGCGTGATGCTAATCCTGTCACTTATCAATTAATGAACCCTTCCGAATTATTCCCATCATCTAATCAGTCTCAACTGCACCAATAACATAGAAGCAAGTCTCTCTTACTCACAGTGTGCAACTAGTACTACTCGATGCATACATTAGAAGGGGAGAAGAAAACGTCCAGCGTCTAAAGGCTTCGTTTAAAAACCAATTGAATTATAGACTTCGTATAATTAGATTCTAAAGACATGTTTCTCAAGTACAGATTTTTAATTATGACATTGAAGAAGATGCTTTAAATGCTTCTCTAGTCGTGCCAGTTTTGACAAAGGCTGGTTTAAACGTTCTGTTTCCAACAAAATACCCCTTAATATTCCCATAAATCATTTCAACAGCAAAAACAAGAATGGGAATTGGGGGCAAAATTATAATAAATTTCATAATCTATTTTGGCCCCGATGAATCAAGAATTGAGCAGCATTTGAAGGAAACACTACGCCCTCTTTTTTACGGTCTCTCTCTCTCTCTCTCTCTCAGATAATAAACTGATATTCACATAAGCCGAGAAAGCCAAGGGCATTTGGTAACTCTCAACTTATGTCAGTCGATTCCAATAATTAAAATCTACATGTTGAGCATTTCCAATTGAAATATGTGATGAGGAACTCAAGTACATATATATAAACTCTTTCAATTAAATCATTCGGACTCGTGCCAAACCCTCCCCAAATCGTGTTTTCAACTATTCTAGTAAGAGTAATGCTTAGTGCAACACCCTGGGGTGTTGCACATGCGATACATTTTATTTTTTAATTTTTTTTAAAAGTGATCTCTATATCTAATTAATATTATGTGTCAATCATATCACCCGGTGACGTGAAAACCACGTACAAATAAAACTAAAACTCTATGAATAATGAAATTGAGGCAGTTTTACTATTCACAAAACGATTTATTTTTACGACCCTCACATCGTATCACCTGATAACATGACCGACACTAAATTAATTAGACGTGAGACCACTAAAAAAAATTTAAAAAAAAATAAAATATGTTGCATGTGCCACACACCCGGGGTGTTGCACTGAGCATTACTCTTCGTGTAAAGATCGTTCTAGAGCTTGACCCCGAAAATCAGATAAAATTACAGGCTGGAGGGGCGATGGTCATGAAAAAAGACTGGTAATCGTGAAAACCCCAAAGTTGCCCTGAATTGGATTCGTGAAGCATTGACAATTTCTTTGTTGAAGCAATCATGAAGCATTGAATTTTGGTGTTAGTGCTGCTGGTAGCTAGCCTTTCCCAATGACATCCATCTACTCTTGAAATTGCTTTGTTCTCATATAATACGAATTGCCCACTTCATCTTACGCTAAATTTGGTGTTAAGACTTGCTACAATTGAATCGAGTTTAGTATGTCAGCCTTTATCATGAAAGACGCATCATTAAAAAAAAATGATCCCACTGCGGTAGCATACATGGAAGACTCCAGAATAATCACACTGCAAGATCAGTAAAAAGCGAAATGATAAAAAAATGATTCTATATCATTCGATTTACACCGAATAACATCTCTCAGTGAGAAAGAGTGATCCAATGATCAAGTTTAATGGTTTAAACATTTGTCAATCTATTCCACTGCACCAAGTTGAGTAGATTGATCATTGATCATTTTGGTATTTCTAGTGCAATCAATGCATCAAGCATGCAACAATTGGAGGATAATCTTGATGAAAGATGACTGGAGTGTTCTTCCAGTACGGACAGTGAACAAATCTTTGTCTGCATGCCCAAGGGATTGAGAATAACATCTTCAGGAGCAAACAGCATGCGTTTTGAAAAGAAAAAACTATTGCAAGCTTACATTCTAGATTTTGCAGGCTGTAAACCTTCATAAAACAGGCATTTGACTGATACAAATACGTTATAAAGGTTCACATGGCTCTGGGTGTTCAAATAACTTTTAATATTCA
Organism: Amorphophallus konjac; assembly: GCA_022559845.1. Classification (NCBI taxonomy): domain Eukaryota; kingdom Viridiplantae; phylum Streptophyta; class Magnoliopsida; order Alismatales; family Araceae; genus Amorphophallus; species Amorphophallus konjac. Next base: position 260,474,926 of record CM040117.1, read on the forward strand.
CCAGCAAGTCAGCAACAATTCTCAATTCTTCCACCACAGAATAACCAAAAGCCATGTGAACCTTTATAATAACATAATGCAATCTTCAGCAGAAAAGTTTTATTTTCCCAATCCGATCTGGATCAAACTACTCCCTAACAAACATGGAAATGAAATTAGAAAGAGGCATGGTCGAGTTTTACTTGTTATCGCCCTCACCCTCTTCCTTCTGTCCGTAGCGGCGCTTGAACTTGGCAATCTGGCCGAGGCTCTGGGCCATCTGCCGCCGCGCTCTGAAATGATATACCTTGCCCACACGGTGGATCTTGGTCATCATAACATTGATCAGCCTACCACTCTGTGTCACGTACGATATCCACTGCATCTGCGGGTGCAGCCCTTTCTTCATCCCTGTCCAGTCCACACATACCCGCACACACATTCCATCAAACATCTGCTGCTCATCGCCCAACCATCCGAAGTCAACAGTGAAAGACGAAAGTTTCAAAAGGAACATGCAAACAAACTAACCTCGATATTAAAGGAGGAAGGAGAAAAGGGAGGTTCACAAAGGAGCAGTCTTGCCGGCCCAAGCAAGAGAGGGAGCCGGTGTTCATCGGAGACTGCTATGGGAGGAAGACCTAAAATCGGAGAGGAAGACCGCGACCAGTGACGAGAAAGAGGAAGACCACTTCCCAATCCGATAATCCCCAACCTAAAATCCCTCTTAAAATGGGATGTAATGAGGGCCATTGGATATGAAAGCCTCTGAACGATCGGGATCCACTCTCGTACAAGATTTTCATATATGTCCCGTCACAATTCGTAATCTTTTCAAAGATCAACACTCTAACCTTGATTACTATTTATGACCCCTGACAGTTTCATATTATTAGAATTTTTTATTTTAAACCCTTAAAATCTTTCAAAAATAAAAAATTATAATCCAGTTATTTAGTCAATTAGTCAAACAAACTCTTAGTAAAAACTCTCTTGAGTTAAAATTCGTCAAAAAAATCGAACATACTCGAGTAAAAACTCTCGAGTTAAAAATCGTCAAAAAAATCAAACATACTCGAGTATATTCCTCTCTCTCTCTCTCTATTTGGTCTTTGAAAAGATTACAAATTGTGACAGGACATATCTGAAAATCTCGTACGAGAATGGATCCTGATCGTTCACAGGCTTTCATATCCAATGGCCCTCGTTACATCCCATTTGAAGAGGGATTTTAAGTTGGGGACTGCCGGATTGGGAAGTGGTCTTCCTCTTTCTCGCCACTGGTCGCGGTCTTCCTCTCCGACTTCAGGTCTTCCTCCCACAACAGTCTCCGACGAACACCGGCTCCCTCTCTTGCTTGGGCCGACAAGATTGCTCCTTTGTGAACCTCCCCTTTTCTCCTTCCTCCTTTAATATTGAGGTTAACTTGTTTGCATGTTTCTTTTGAAACTTTCGTCTTTCACTGTTGACTTCGGATGGATGGGCGATGAGCAGCAGATGTTTGATGGAATGTGTGTGCGATTATGTGTGGACTGGACAGTGATGAAGAAAGGGTTGCACCCGCAGATGCAGTGGATATCGTACGTGACGCAGAGTGACAGGCTGATCAATGTTATGATGACCAAGATCCACCATGTGGACAAGGTATATCACTTCAGAGCGCGGCGGCAGATGGCCCAATGCCTCGGCCAGATTGCCAAGTTCAAGCGCCGCTACAGACAGAAGGAAGAGGGTGAGGGCGATAACAAGTAAAACTCGGCCATGCCTCTTTCTAATTTCATTTACATGTTTGTTAGGGAGTAGTTTGATCCAGATCAGATTGTGAAAACAAAACTTTTCTGCCGAAGATTGCATTATGTTATTATAAAGGTTCACAAGGCTTTTGGTTCTTCTATCATGGAAGAATTGAGAATTGTTGCTGGTGAACTGCCATATTAAAAGTTATTTGAACACCCAGAGATATGTTCCCCCTTATGATGCTCTTAACATATTTGTATTAGTCAAATGCCTGTTTCATGAAGGTTTACATTGACAATTTCTTTGTTGAAGCAATCATGAAGCATTGAATTTTGGTGTTACTGATGCTGGTGGCTAGCCTTTCCCAATAACATCCATCTACTCTTGAAATCGCTTTGTTCTCATATAATACGAATTGCCCACTTCATCTTACGCTAAATTTGGTGTTAAGACTTGCTACAATTAAATCGAGTTTAGTATGTCAGCCTTTATCATGAAAGACGCATCATTAAAAAAAATGATCCCACTGCGGTAGCATACATCGAAGACTCCAGAATAATCACACTGCAAGATCAGTAAAAAGAGAAATGATAAAAAAATGATTCTATATCATTCAATTTACACCGAATAACATCTCTCAGTGAGAAAGAGTGATCCAATGATCAAGTTTAATGGTTTAAACATTTGTCAATCTATTCCACTGCACCAAGTTGAGTAGATTGATCATTGCTCATTTTGGTATTTCTAGTGCGATCAATGCATCAAGCATGCAACAATTGGAGGATAATCTTGATGAAAGATGACTGGAGTGTTCTTCCAGTAGGGACAGTGAACAAATCTTTGTCTGCATGCCCAAGGTATTGAGAAGAACATCTTCAGGAGCAAACAGCATGAGTTTTGAAAATAAAAAACTATTGCAAGCTCAGGCTGTAAACCTTCATGAAACAGGCATTTGACTGATACAAATACGTTAAGAGCATCATAAGGGGGAACATATCTCTGGGTGTTCAAATAACTTTTAATATGGCAATTCACCAACAACAATTCTCAATTCTTCCATGACAGAATAACCAAAAGCCATGTGAACCTTTATAATAACATAATACAATCTTCAGCAGAAAAGTTTTGTTTTCACAATCCGATCTGGATCAAACTACTCCCTAACAAACATGGAAATGAAATTAGAAAGAGGCATGATCGAGTTTTACTTGTTATCGCCCTCACCCTCTTCCTTCTGTCCGTAGCGGCGCTTGAACTTGGCAATCTGGCCGAGGCTCTGGGCCATCTGCCGCCGTGCTCTGAAGTGATATACCTTGCCCACATGGTGGATCTTGGTCATCATAACATTGATCAGCCTGCCACTCTGCGTCACGTACGATATCCACTGCATCTGCGGGTGCAACCCTTTCTTCATCCCTGTCCAGTCCACACATACCCGCACACACATTCCATCAAACATCTGTTGCTCATCGCCCATCCATCCGAAGTCACCAGTGAAAGACGAAAGTTTCAAAAGAAACATGCAAACAAGTTAACCCCAATATTAGAGGAGGAAGGAGAAAAGGGGAGGTTCACAAAGGAGCAATCTTGCCGGTCCAAGCAGGAGAGGGAACCGGTGTTCATCGGTGAATGCTGTGGGAGGAAGACCTGAAGCCGGAGAGGAAGACCGCGACCAGTGGCGAGAAAGAGGAAGACCACTTCCCAGTCCGGCAGTCCCCAACCTAAAATCCCTCTTCAAATGGGATGTAATGAGGGCCATTGGATATGAAAGCCTCTGAACGATCAGGATCCACTGTCGTACGAGATTTTCAGATATGTCCGGTCACAATTCGTAATCTTTTCAAAGATCAACACTCTAACCTTGATTTCTATTTATGGCCCCTCACAGTTTCATATTATTAGAAATTTTGATTTTAAACCCTTAAAATCTTTCAAAAATAAAAAATTATAATCCAGTTATTTAGTCAAATATTTAGTCAAACAAACTCTTAGTAAAAACTCTCTTGAGTCAAAAATCGTCAAAAAAATCGAACATATGAAAGCCACTTATAAATCTAGTTATAGTTTGTTTGACTAAATAAGATTCAATGTTAAAGATAGCTCTGATCTGCCAAATAAAAAACACAGATTCAATGTTCATAAATTATATCACTCCAAAATACTCACCTGAGGTCCGGAGCTGAAGACGGCGGCGCGGCGCTGCTGGTGCGGCCGGAGAGAAGCCGAGACGCTGCTGGTGCGGTTCTGGTGCGGCCGGAGAAGAACTCTGCTGGTGCGACCCTTGGTGCGGCCGGCCAGGATGGACAGACGCTGCTGGTGGGAGAGGAGAAGAAACATCAAGATGGGGAATGCAGGCGGGAGGACCTGGATCAAGATTGCCGACAATGGATCGACCTGGTAATTTAAACGAGGCGGAGGGAGAGTGAGGCCACAGCTCCAATGGATCGACGCCGCCGCCGATGCGTAGAACCAACCAACGGGACCTGTGAGTGAGAAAGCGTTGGAGGGGAGACGCGGAGAGGAACCACGGGCGGAAGAAGCTCCACGTCCTCCCCTCTGCGGGACGATGCCGGCGCGCGAGGAGAAGGGCCGCGGATACCTTGTCTTCGGCTCTTCGCTCCCTCCCTGGCCTTCCGGTGCCCACTTCGAGCCGGCTTCCTTGTCCGCGGGACGATGGCGGAGGGCCGAGACCGAGTCACGGCGGACGGGGGGAGACGGCCGCGGGCGACGGGGGAGAAAGAGGGACCACCGGTTAGGGCACGGCCGCGGGCGACGGGGGCATGGCCGTGGGCGAAGGGGGCACGGCCGCCGGCGACGGGGGAGAAAGAGGGACCACCGGTTAGGGCACGAGATTTCGAGAGGCAGCCGGCAGGGAATGAATGACTAACGAAGTAACGAGGGAGAAGAAAGAGGGATTTTCGGGTTTTTAACTTTTTCGATTTTTAACAATTTTTTCATTTCGTTTTTTTAATAGCGAATCGGATTCGGGCGATTTTTTATCTTCGGATCGAACCGTCGTTGAATCGATTTTCGAACCGGTCGACGATCAAACCGGTTGAATCGATCGGTCCGATCCAATTTTAATAACATTTATTTAAGGCAAGTAAAGTGCATTTAATGGACTTTAAATGCGCTCTCTCCTCTCTCTCAACGGCGCTCTCTATATCTCTCTCGTGCTCTCTCTCCTCTCACTCTCTCTCACGCGCTCTCGCTCTCTCTCTCATGCTCTCTCTCCTCTCTATCTCTCACGCGTGCTCTCCCTCACACACACTCTCTCTCTCTCGCTCTCTCACATTAATATTATGAGAAAATAGTACATGATAATGATATATTTATCATATAAAATTTATTTAAAAAATTTTATGAGTTAACATATATATTAAGATAAATAGTATTTTTAAAAAAAATACTTGACTTTTAAATTTTAATTAGTGAAATTAATGATGTTTTATCACAAATTTATTTTCATAATATATATAATTTATAGAATATATTAAGAATATTTAAAAATTAAAATAAAATATTTTTTAAGATGAACGGTAACCTACACCCGTAATTAATGTCATTTTTTACTTTTAAATTTTAATTAGTGAAATTATTGATATTATTTATCAAAATTATTTTCATGATATATTTAATATATATAATATATTAAAAATATTAAAAATTAAGATAAAATAAATTTTTTGAGATGAACATTAACATAAACCCGTAATTAATGCTACTTTTGACTTTTATATTATAATTAGTGATATTATTGATGTTATTTATCAAATAAAATTTATTTCTATGATATATTATACTTATATAATATAATAAAAATATTTAAAATTGTGATAAAACTAAAAACTTTAATAATGAACAGTAACATAAACCCGTAATTAATGACATTTTTACTTTTAAATTTTAATTAGTGAGATTATTGATTTTTTTATCAAAAATATTAATGATGTTATTTATCTAAAAAATAATTTATGACATAATTAATATCTAACATAATTTAAAATTAAAATAAATTAAAATTTTTGAATATGAATACTAACTTAAACTAGTAATATTGATAGAGAGTGACTAGAGAGAGAGGGGAGGGGAGAGAGGTAGAGAGAGGGTTGAGAGATATATTATAAAATTTAAAAGATATGTAAATATAATATTTTATTTATCATCATTATCAAGTTATCTTATTATTTATCAAATCACACTAGATTAAAAATAGATTATCTCATCTCTTTACTCTCATATTAACTATCCCCTTATTAAATTAAAATTAAATTAACTCCAGACTATTTTAATCAAACTGAGTTAATTCAACTTTAATCTAAGTCTCAACTAAAATGAGGCTCATGATTCTTGGCGACGACCCAAGATCGTAGGTGTACTTGTGATTCTTCTTTGGTGTGAAACTTTATCTGTTTCACCTATACGTTAAAACATGTTTACCAACTCTCTTTTCTCCCTTTCTCTACGGGGGAGAGGGGGCCGGCTTGGAGCTGTAACGTGACAGTTGTCGGTAGGAGGCGATAGTGTTCACTGTTCGACGCCGCGCTGCGCGGCCCCTGCGTTGCTGGCTGGCCTAGCCCGCCTGGTCCTTTGCCTCTCATATCGCTCTCACTCTGTCCCATCTGGCTACTTCCTTGCAGGCAACTCATTCAATGCGGCCCCTGTGCCCCAGCTGGCTTTTCCACTGACATGGTCTCCGCTCCTCCCCCCGATGTTGGCTATCCTCTTCAAGGCACTTGTGCACTGTCAGACCTCCATACGCGATGTGCCCTGCTAGCTGATGAGCCGACTATGATGATCCCCAGATCTTACTAATCTCTGATCAACGGCCGACGTAGAATAGAAAAACTCTCTCTCTCTCTCTCTCTCTCTCTCTCTCTCTCTCTCTCTCTCTGCGCTAAAGGCGCCGTCGGTCGGAGGAGGGGCCCCGGGGAGAGGGGGTGTTGGAGGTTGAGGGCCGCGGCGGCGTGGGGATTGGGTCGAAGTCAGATGGGACTCGTGAGGTGCTGGCAATGGGATGCCCAGCCGCTTGGGGCATTGTGATGGTGGCGGTGTGGAAGAGACGGCGGTCGGCAGTGGCGTGGTGGAGGTGATAGCTGCTCACGAGCCTCGTGCCCCTGGTGAAGAACTCGTCTGGGGAGCTAGCTGTATGCACTCCCCGGAGTGTCATCCCTGTTTTATCTTCTCCTTTACCCTGTGGCCTCGGCCTTCACATGTGGCTTGCACAGCACCCGTCTCTCTCTCTCTCTCCCTCTCTCACACACACACACCCCACACACACACACACACACACATCTGTGTGTGTTCTCTGCCTTCACGTGTGGCTAGCACATCACTTTTCTATCCCTTCCTCTCTCTCTCTCTCTCTCTCTCATATATAGACACCCCCCCACCTGTGTGTGTGTGTTCTCTGCCTTCACATGTTTTGTCTCGCAGTCTTGCACAGCATGATCTCACTCTCTCGGGACCCCCTCACGTTGGACTTCTATCGAGTAGGTGCAGGCGTTGACATGCGTGAAATGTGGCGTCTTGTGGGAATAAAGACGACGATGGCGGGGCCTGCTGCCTCTACGTGACAGGGGGATGTGTTCGCCGGACCATGTCATACTGTATGCAAAGTAAGTTCGAAGGCAATGGCAAGTTGGTCCCGATTTTGCTTGTGGGTTTTTTTGCATGGAATAATATATAAAAAAAGAGTTTTTTACATATTAATTCCTACAAAGTTATTGAATTGTCAATTAATTCCTTCAATCTGATTATTATTTTAATAATTCCTACAATCTTCGTCGTTACACATCTAAGTCCCTCACGTTCATTCCGTCTTACCAACGTTAACTAAACTATAGTTAACTTATACTCAAGAAAAATAAAATAAATTACCCCCGATTAAGTGTGAGAGTGTGTGTGTGAGAGAGAGAGAGCACTGCAGTGGTGGATCCTCCTGGAGGGGGGACGTCAAAGACATCGTCGTCTCCTGCTGAGGCTCCGTAGACGCCCCTTTCCGACCCCGCCTCCTCTGAGCTGAGACTCTCCCCTGATGGCGTGCTGGTGCTCCTCGACCAGTCGAAGACCCCTCTCTGGTCTTCGAATTCTTCAACCTCCACCGTTTCCGGACGGCCTAACGTCACTGCGGCGTTGCTTCTTTAGAGCGAAAACTTCATCCTGAGAGATGGGTCGGCAGAGACGAGCATGCTCTGGCAGGGCTTTGACGAGCCGGGGGACACACTCCTCCCTGGTGCGAAGATCGGGTTCAACAGGAAGGAAGGGAAGAGCTAGAAGCCGGTCTCATGGAGAAACAGAGAAAACCCCTCCCCCGGCCTGTACACCCTGGAGTTGGATGGGTTCACCCCGCTGGGGACGAGCTCCCCTGGGAGCGCCGGCACCGCAGCAGCTGCTCTTCCTTGCAAGATCAGGGCGGCGACGGTCGCACCAACTTCTTTTTTTTTTCATCAGAAGCTTGAACGTATTAAAAACATAGCCCAACAACACACAACGTCTTGAGTGTGATCAAATAAAATCAGATCAGATAGCGCTCGAGGATCTGTGTGTTTAAAAGAGACATTAGATTAAGCAGGATGTAAGAGGAATAACACCACATTAACATTCACAGAGGTCTCGCAGGCCGACGACTGATCATCAGTTGGCCAGGCGGCCGGAGCCCACTGTTTCAGTGTACCTTGCGCCCTCCGATCACCCCCCTCCCCCTCTGCCCCCCTCCGATCACCCCATCCACCATCGATCACCCCCCTCCACCTTAGATCCCGCCCCGGTGGACCTCCCCCCTCCCCCTCCGATATCCCTCCACCTCCGGTGGATGCCCCCCCTCCACCTCCGATCCTCCTCCTCCTCTAATCCCACTCCCCTCCCCTTCCAGAGAGAGAGAGAGTCCACGGTCAACAACAGGATATTTTAGATTGTTTTCACACACTTGATAGAATATTCTACAGAATATTCTTTTTTATAGACGGTAACAAACTACAAGAATTCATTTATAAAATGATGAAATTTATAAGAGTTTTTAAGACAATAGTCAGATTGGAGAGATTAATTGACAATTCACTAAGTTTGTAGGGACTAATATGTAAAAAATCCTAAAAAAAATATTTAGGAAAGGGTTTAATTTGGGTTTTTTTAAACAGGGTTTGTCATCTAGATCGATCTGTCCGTCTTGGTCACGGCCTGGGTCGGATCGGTCCCATCTCGCTTCATCTCGGTCCATCTCACTCTGTGTTAAAATAAAAAAAAAGATTTATATATATATATATATAATATATATATATAATACTATAATAAAATTAAAAAAGATACTTTATATATATATTAAAATATTAAAATAATAAAGTGACTTGGTCACGACTCACGTCCCGTGAGTCCCGCCCCCAGGGTTGGGACGGGTCGTGCGGGTGGGGTCGACACGCACCGGGACGACAAATCTTATTTTTAAATATCTTCCTTATAAATTAATTTATATAGTTATTTTATTTCTATATAATTTTAATAGTCTTATTATACCAAGATACTGCTAAAAATACTCCCATAATTAAGCTCTATTGAAGATTCAAAAACTAATTGCCTCTATATAAAGGAATTATTTTGACATACACATTGTGCAAGAGAGAGGGAGTGTCTGTGAAAGGTAAAGAGATATATATGTGAAATATAGAGAAAGAGTTTAGAGAGATCACAGATATTTTAATCTTTATTTAAATCTAGTTAAAATTAAATAAGAGATTTTAAAAGAATACTAACAATTGGTGACCACAAAGATATTTTACAATTATAATGTAACCCGGTTATTAAAAAGGGTTTTTTGCATGGAAACCATTGTTAAAAGTGAATTTGTAAAAAAATCATTCCTAAAAATATATTAGCATGTATATCACTGTGTAATCTGAATTGTGCAAAAATGCCATATTTATTTGCATGCATATCGCTTCTTTTTACTAACAACTTGCAAGAAAATCACGCTTAAATGACATTTATACACTGTTTGAATTAACTCAGTGATATACCTGCTAATGTATTTTTAGGAATGGTTTTTTTGTAAATTCACTTTTAACAATGATTTTCATGCAAAAAACCATATTAAAAATGATACGACTATAAGAGAGATAATTTCACAAATAAACTTGTGAAGTGTATTTTTTTTAAAAAATAAAATTTTAGCTGTCATCAGATCATGAGTCTGCCACGTTTGGGAGGAGTGACTCACAATACCGTGGATACAGACAAGAAAAAGAAAATCAGAGAGGAAAATGGGATTAGTAATGTCCAGTCGCCCCAGCACAAAACACCGAGGCAACCCCGATTTAACTAGACTTCCGCTATTCTTATTTTTATCCTTATATAACATATGTAAATTCACATATTATAAGTATTAGATAATAATTTTTTGAGAAAATTATCTATATGCTCTTAAAATTTTCACAAATTATTTCTATATCCCTATTTTTATTATTTTTACCTTTAAACTATTGAAATCTCTTAACTCTCATTGTCATGTCATTGTGTCTCGTGATAATGGTGGTAACTCATTCCCATGAGATTATCATTTTATCCCCAATTAGAAGGAATGAAAGAGAGAGAGTGGACGAAGCACTACTATCCCACTTCTCTCGCAGTCATGGCATGAACCCCTCCCCCACCTGCCACCCCCACTTCGATTGCAGAATTCTCTTCTTCTCCCTTCTATGCTTACCCTCTGGTGTTCCTGCAAACCACCCACCCCCAACCTCCGCAGCATATAGCTTCCATTGTTAAGGAAAGAAGGGAGTGGGATTCTTTTTCCTCATCCCTCTCACATGTGCCAATGCATGCAATCCTCTTGTCTCGCCCAATCGAAAGCTGAAAGGGGGTAGCTTGGCTCCCGCCAACCTCGAATTCCTTGGCTGCTTAGGGTTGCCGGAGGTGACATCGCAATCTGGTAGGGTTTGCAAAGAGAGGTGCCACGAGCTTGAGGGCAAGAACCACCTAGTTGTCGGTTCCACCATCGTCACCCGCTCTAGGCAGCACGCCAAATTGTAAGAATCCTCTGTTGCCATTGCCGCCGTTTTGGTTGGGATGGATGCCACTAAGTCGTTGAGTGGGTGCAAGGAGTTCAAGGGGCGATGCTAGGACTTTGGCAAGAACCACCAGTCAAAGAGTGATAAGGAGACATTGGATAAGGGGAAGGAGAATTAGGCGAAGGGTTCAAGGTCTAAGGATAGTAAGAGCAACATAGATTCACATCATGTCACTCGCCTCCACCCTCCTCCAAATCTCCCTCTCTTCCCTCCCAACATTGCCAGCATGACACACACTGTCGATTGTCTCCTTGCGTTGGAATGCCATGTTGCAGCACCATTCTCACTTCGCCGGCCCCACCGTCATTCCGTCACCACAATAGATTGTTATCCCATGGACCATGCAGAATGGTGTCTGGCTCAAGGCCAAGTTCTCCCCGCAACAGGCAACCTACATGGTCATCATCACCATCCCCATCTGTCGCCCAACTGGTCACAGCTCCCCCGTAATGTCCCCTTGCCACCAGTGGGTCAACATCCACAGCCACCACAACTCGTCCCTCCCATCTACGCTCTACGAATACGAATACCCTATTGAGCCTGTCGTCTCACCCGCTCGCGCCCTCCATATGTTGAACGTTCACCATGGCTAGCCAGCCCCAAGAGGAGCCTCAGCACGCAACGTCGGTGCCAAAGAGGAGTGCACTCGAAACATGTCTAGGTCAACAAACCTACACCGCCAGATGCTGAAGAACCCTAACTTCGTCGTGGATCGGTGGAGCAACAACATCAAAAGACGTAGCATGTAACGGCGGCAACGACGCTCCTCACGATCGGCTCTAGCAGCACCCTAAAGAGCTGAAGCCACCACCACTATCCTCTAGCCAGCCCCGCAACACCCCTGCCCTCCAACCACTAAGTAGTATGGCCCCCTTCCCCTCCAATATATATATATATATATATATATATATATATATATATATATATATATATGAAAGTGAGTAAGTTAGCGATTTCTCTGCTCTTAACTAACCTTGAGTTTTCAATCTTAAACAATCGTTGATGACGGAGGGATGATGCAATCTTTATGGAGATTTCAGGAGTGTATGAGTAAATATCATAAAGATAATTCATGAAGATTTTTGGAGTATACATATAATTTTATCTAAATTTTCTTAATTTTTTAAAGTCAAGCTTAATGGTTGTTTGGGGGGTAAAACAAAGAAATAATTATGTAACTATATGACTTGTTATGTATACCCTCATACTGAAGCAGCATGTGCCATTTCTTTTCCCCCATAAGTAAGCAAATTGTATTAATGTAATATAAAAAGGGTTTTTTGCATATATACCCTCATAAATATTCGTATTTGCATATATACCCTTAATCTAATCATATTATCACGTATACCCTTGATGTAGAAGAAATGTTACGGTTATGCCTTTATGGTTTGATACCGTCGACGGATGACGAATATTCCGTGGGATATGCCATCGTCATGTGTTATTTGACTAAAACATCATTCTGTTCGAAGAGAGAGATAACGAGAGCCAGCGGGAAAACCCCACTCTGGCTCCCCCTCTCCCAGTCACTGTTCCCATCCCCTCCCCCCTCTCAGCCAACTCTCGCAGCAGAGCCCTCACCGCCGGTATCCCTTCCCCCACCCACCCATCACACCGTTGGCTCCCCCTTCCGGTCACTGCAGCCCCCCCTCTCCCTCACCGCCGGCAACCCTTCCCCCACCCCCCACCACACTGTTCACTCCCCCCTCTCCCTCACCGCCAACTGCAGCCCCCCTCTCCCTCACCGCCGGCACCGGACAATCCAACCCCCCACCACACCGTTGACTCCCCCCCTCCCCCTTCCTCTAACTGCAGCCCCCTCTCCCTCACCGTCGGCACCCCTTCCCCCACCCCCCCACCACATCGTTCGCTGCCCCCCTCTCTCTCACCGCCGGCACCCACACTGTTGGCTCCCCCTCTCCCCCATCTCACAACAGAGCCCACCCCAGGTCACCGCCGGCACCCGTTTCCTCACTCCCCCATCAGATCATCAGACCGTCAGCTCCCCCATCACACCGTTGGCTCCCCCTTCTTTTCACCCGACCACCCACGATGAGGACTCTAAGAGGGCAGAAGATGAGTGACACAAGCACCGGACAATCTAGTGTGAGATGTTCACTGAATATGGTGGAGTGTTACGATATTCTAGAATGTTTTTGTCGAAAGAGGTGCAGGGTATACATCTCGAATCAGGAAACAAGTAGAGGGCGAAGGTTCTATCGGTGTGCGGGTTGGAAGGTATGTGGTTCACAATTTGTTTGATGAAATGTCCCTGAGAACTGCGACACCATCAATTTCAAACTAACATTAGAAGGTGTTGTGCTTGTTTGTAGGATGACAATTGTTGTGGTTTTTTTGTCTGGGTTGATGATGCACATCATAATACCGTCGACCTGAAACATCAGTTAAATTCCATGGAGGCATTGCTCGAGAAGAAGTTAATTTTGCTTGAGCGAAAGATTGACATTCTACAAGCGAATGTGGACCTGACACTGGCAAGAAATAATAGAGCCAATGAATTATGCGTGAAAGTGTCGCTGAAGAGACTGTTCTTGTGTCTAATGGGGCTAGGAGTCTTGTTCTATTTCTTTCACTACCTAGGGTAGAGGTTACTTTAACAATGGAATATATACACATTCCATTTCTGTACTGGGTTAGGGGATTATACCTAGAGTGTTGAAACTCTTTATGTAATGGGGAGCAAGTTTAATCATCCTTGTATCGGGGAAGAAGTTAAATATTCCTAGTAATACAATGTCTATTTTTTTTCCAATGTCCCCAACCTGCTTTTCTTCTAAAACATGACATATTTCTAACTCCATGGAAAGAAACCAAAAGGAAAGCATAGATATTTTAGGCCATGCTATGAAATTTTCTCTTTCTCCTGTCTCAGAAGGATGGGATTGTATGGATATCTAACAGTGGTGAGTTTATAGTGAAGCCCTTAAAGCACCTGGGGAGGAGATAACTTGAGGGAAAGACAGATTGATGTTGAAGTGAACTGTTTATATGTGATGTTGAAGTGAACTTGTCTTTTTGGTGTTGGTGGTTATTTTTTAAACTTTTTTGAGCTGTCCACAAGTAATACAAGTACTATCAACAACATTAGCTGCCCTTTATAATGATAAGTGAAGTAGAATGTAGCACCAGCTGATAGGATGCGATATACGATCTAGAGGGGGGTGAATAGATCAGCCACCCAATGAAAACTTAACGACAACAGCTTCAAGTGCGGAATTAAATCAAGCTGCTGTCAGACGATAGACAGAAGAACAAAGCTATCGATGAATGCTGACCCAACGGATTTAACTCAAGACGGTCCTAAACATTCATCGAAATTTGATCTAAGCCTGTACATACTTGATGCACATAATGCAATGTGCATATAGGAAAGTATGCACAATGAAGATGAATGCATGGACATGCCATCAGAGAATATGCAGACTTTGTGTGCATGGAGCAAAAGATGCATCGACTTGCTACTGAAGAATGTACAGACTTTGTTTTCATGGAACAAGAGATGTATCGACTTGCTACTGAAGAATGTAAAGACTTTGTTTGCAACTGAAGAATGTACAGACTTTGTTTTCATGGAGCAAGAGATGCATTGACTTGCTACTGAAGAATGTACAGACTTTGTTTTCATGGAGCAAGAGATGTATCGACCTGCTGCTGAAGAATGTACAGACTTTGTTTGCAGACTTTGTTTGCATGGAGCAAAAGATGCATCGGAGCAAAAGATGTATCGACTTGCTACTGAAGAATGTACAGACTTTGTTTGCATGGAGCAAAAGATGCATTGCTACTGAAGAATGTACAGACTTTGTTTGCATGGAGCAAGAGATGCATCGACTTGCTACTGAATAATGTACATGGAGCAAGAGATGTATCGACTTGCTACTGAAGAATGTACAGACTTTGTTTGTATGGAGCAAGAGATGTATCGACTTGCTACTGAAGAATGTACAGGCTTTGTTTTCATGGAACAAGAGATGTATCGACTTGCTACTGAAGAATGTACAGACTTTGTTTGCATGGAGCAAAAGATGTATCGACTTGCTACTGAAAAATGTACTGATGGAGCAAGAGATGTATCGACTTGCTACTGAAGAATGTACAGACTTTGTTTGCATGGAGCAAAAGATGTATCGACTTGCTACTGAAGAATGTACAGATTTTATTTTCATGGAGCAAGAGATGTATCGACTTGCTACTGAAGAATGTACAGGAAGAATGTATAGGCTTTGTTTTCATGGAGCAAGAGATGTATCGACTTGCTACTGAAGAATGTACAGACTTTGTTTTAATAGAGCAAGAGATGTATCGACTTGCTACTGAAGAATGTACAGACTTTGTTTGCAGATTTTGTTTGCATGGAGCAAAAGATGGATCGACTTGCTACTGAAGAATGTACAGACTTTGTTTTCATGGAGCAAGAGATGTATCGACTTGCTACTGAAGAATGTACAGACTTTGTTTGCATGGAGCAAAAGATGTATCGACTTGCTACTGAAGAATGTACAGACTTTGTTTGCATGGAGCAAGAGATGCATCGACTTGCTACTGAAGAATGTACAGACTTTGTTTTCATGGAGCAAGAGATGTATCGACTTGCTACTGAAGAATGTACATACTTTGTTTGCAGACTTTGTTTGCATGGAGCAAAAGATGCATCGACTTGCTACTGAAGAATGTACAGACTTTGTTTTCATGGAGCAAGAGATGTATCGACTTGCTACTGAAGAATGTACAGACTTTGTTTGCATGGAGCAAAAGATGCATCGACTTGCTACTGAAGAGTGTATAGACTTTGTTGTGAAAGATGCACAAATGATGTGAGAAAGTGCACTTAACTGTTGTAAGTTCACTTAACCAGGTTCACTTAACCAAGTGCACTTAGCTGCTGGAATTTGCTTTCATACATTGCAAGTCGACCACACATATTCTGCACATATTCTTGCATTAACAATTTCAGTCTTCAACTCAATGATGAGGTACTTAAACATACACCAAGTACTTAAGCAGGTGGGCTTTCAAACTCTCTGACCAATGTCTCATACTTAAACATACAACAAATTTCAGACTTAAATTGACAGATCCAATAAGCTACATCTTTCTAGCTGCCACCATCCGGCCACGGCCCTTTGAAGAGGATGCCTGAGACAAACTGTGTAAGTCACCAACAGTACTTTGGGAACCCAGAGCTGTGCCTCCTTCTGCCTGCACAACCGAAGATTATAATAACATATCATCAACATATTAAAAGTTTTCAATAATATAGAGGCATTCAGAATTGCAGTATTGCACAACCTGTGAATTAGTTGACTGAGTTGATGCTTGACCACCACCTATGCTCTTCCTGGACCTACCAGGAGGCCTCCTACATTATAGGAAAAATCATCGGTACATGCTAAATGAATGAAATGACATAAACTGAAATAAACAGTATTACCTTGTTTGTGTTGCAGAAGATTCACCCATATTTGACATTGGGTTCTTGCAAGTCTTTACGTGGTGACCAAACCCTCCACATCTATTGCACTTATGGGCTTTTTTAATCATGTTCTCCTCATCTGGGTCTCGGATTCTTTTCTTCCTCGACCGACCGGGTGGCCTTCTCACACTAGGGGGTAGGACTTTCACTCCAAGTTTAATCCATTGTGTTTTATCAGGCATAGGGGTGATACCCAAAGCATATGTTTGTTTATAAGACTCCACTGTATAAGATTTGTCAATGTACTCTTCCCATTTTGTGCCCCTTCTTGTTGCTAAAAAAGCACATGCATGTAAGCTGGGTAATCATGTTATCTGCCAAGCCCTGCAAGTACATGTACGTTGTGTCAAGTCCACAACTTCCCTCTCATCTGACCTAGTGACCTGTGCAGTCTCATTGTACCCTTTCTCTACCAGATAGCCACCTAATTTTCTGGTCATGACACAAATATACTTCCTGGCCCTAGGCACCAAAGTATCTTTCCATTTCTCGGCTCTTGATCTTCTAATATGCATTATCTTCATCAATTTTGACCGGATTAGGTCAATACAGTCAAGAATGGGCCTCCAGCGTGCATCTGAGATGTATGTATTAAAAGATTCACTCAAATTGTTTGTAATGTGATGACACTTTGTTTGAGTCTGGAATTTTGACCTACTCCACACAATACCCTTCATGGCCGGTGATGTCAAGTATGCACGTGCATGTGGAGAATTATCCTTAATTTGCATCATGCGATCTTGAAATTTGACCTCCGTGTAGGCCCGTGCCGCATTCCAAAGTAATCTTTTCATGAACTCACCTGGAAACTACTTCTTATAGTTCGTGTACAGATGTCTAAGGCACACCCTGTGCTGAACCCCTGGAAAAATAAGTGGGAGGCATTCTTCTAATCCCTTTTGCCTGTCTGACATGAATGACAGGCCATCCAGTACACCAATGGCCTCTTTTAGACCATCCAAGAACCAGGTCCAACTATTTACATTCTCTCCCTCTACAACATCAATGGTTAATGGAAAAATTCCATTGTTGCCATCAAAGGCAGTAGCAGCTAGTAAAGCACCCCTGAAATATCCTTTTAGGTGGCACCCGTCCAGCCCTATTAAGTGTCTGCATCCCAATTTAAACCCCTCACTAGAAGCCTTTAAAGATAGAAACATCCTCATAAATCTGGACTGATCATCTGTCTGATATCTAACAACAATGCCTGGATTTTTTAACAGCAATTCATGCTGCAGATCTGGAACTCTGTCATACATAGCTTCCCATGAACCATGAATTGTCTCCAATGCTTGCATCTTTCCTCTGTAAATCCGATGATAAGGTATGTCTATATGATATTGACTATTCAATCTCCTTGAAATCTCCCTGATAAACACATCTCCTTCTATCCTTAGCCACCATATGCACTTACTTGCTACCCATTTCTGGGTGGCCATATGGTTCCCAGCCTTATTTGCGCCGGTGCAAGTGTGGTTAGCTTCAAGTTTCTTTACTTGGAAAGTGTGGCCATCTGGTAGACGAGAAGCATGCAATCTCCATTTGCACTTCTTTTCTCGACACACTACGGTCACACGTGTAGGTTCAGATTTCTTATACTTCACCCCAAATTCGTTTTTCACTGCATGTTGGGCTAGGGCTATTCTGAATGCCTCTACATTCTCAAACAAACTTCCTAAAGACATGTCTAGATCATGCAAATGCCTCACAATAGGAGTACCCTCATGGTCTCCTTCATCTACACAAACATCACAATCAGAGTCTGAAGAATATAAACTGTCATGACTGTCATCTGTGTACACCTCATTGTCAGATGGGTCCTCCTCCCTAAAAAGTGTCTCAGCCTCATTGTTCCCTTCACGCTCAACTTCAACAAAGTCACTGTCATCAGCTAGAGGATTCCAATCTGCATCATCATCTGTTCGGTTAACTTTCTTGGCTCTAGACCTTCTTCTAGTGTTTGATACTATTGTGGCCATCCCAAGATGAGAAGATGCTAAGGCCACACCTATATATTGTGTGATGACATACAAGCTAATATTCAAGTCAGCATTGTACTTATCAAACAACGACATGACATCCTCATCTGAAGAAATCTTTACAAATTTTCTGGGTTTGACATTCGGTACTAGAGCATAAAAGTCAATGGTCTGGTCATGTCCCCACTTGGTGACTTGACTAGCAAGTGTTCTAAGTTCCCTCAAATTAGCATAGTCCCTTTCAAAATCATAGGACTTCTGTCTGAATCTGATGGGGACCATTCTCCCATCATCACCCTGTGACTTACAATGCCTTCCATAATACAATTTAAGTGTATATGAATCGGCCATATTTCTGCTACACATGTATACAGAAGAACAAAAAGAAAATAAGAATGCCTAAATCAATAGTTAACTCAATCAAATAAAACTCATCAGCATTGGGGTAGTATTAACTTCCACATTACCTTCTAAAAGATGACAGTAGGGGACCACAGTGACGTTCCAACTAGGAGAATCTTATAAAAGTATATTTCCACCAATTGCACTTGTGTGACCCTGCACATGCATGTGACCTAGAGTCTGTAGGGGACCACAGTCACTGTCTCCTCGGCCACACAAACGAGGGACAGAAGCAGTACTGTCAGTCATAAAAATCTAAGAGAAAGACAGAGGGAGAGTGAATGTGTGATTGTGTACTGAAGAGAGCATGTGAGACTCACCGTAAAGGGCGAGATTCTGCCACCACGTTCCGTTGAAAGAGAGGGGAGAGCGATTAGGGCACCGCCACGGCGAGCTTCTGCGTCGTCGAGAGAGGATCACAACAGATCGATGCTGCCACGCCGAGCTTCTGCACCGTCGAGAGCGGATCACGCTCGATCGAGAGAGGATCCGGCGGGATCCCTGAGATAGGGAGGGGAGGGGATTCTCGCCAACCCAAGTCCTATCGAGCGTGTGAGGTTTAAGATGAGGGTAGGTTAGTCTTTTGTGCATTTAACCAAAACTTAACCCAAGCCCGGTCGACGGGAGTTACGGCGAGGGTATATATGTTAAACGTACATCTATATCAAGGGTATACGTGATAATATGGTTAGATTAAGAGTATATATGCAAATATTGATATTTATGAGAGTATATATGTAAAAATCCCTATAAAAAAAATTATAGAACGAGATAATGCTCGGACAAGTTCGAGCTACTTGTCTTTAAATACCCAACGGAAGAAAACCATAGCCACACAAACCGTGAACTGTTGCAAGTGCCACTCATTTCTCTGGATTAATGTCCATCAACTAATGTATATTTTATTAAAAACAGTTGAACGTAAAGGTATCCCTAACGTGACACATGTCTAGCCTAAGAGAAGTTTAGTCATTTGACTGTGTAAAGATAGAAATTAACAGTTTGTGAATTCTAACGAAGGTTAAATGAGATTATGAGACGATGGCCACATTGTACACGAGAACAATGATCTTTTAGTACGAGGATATACTTGTTAATTTTAAGAATAGGAGGTACACAAATTTTGAATGTATACATATCAAATTATACATGCACATACATTTGTTTAACATTGTATAGCGTGATATCAAATTTACAAGTAAAGGGATTTTCAAAAGCCTTACGGCACAATTAAAAACGAAAAATCAAAATCTGATCTTGCGGGCGACTCTTCTTTTAAGACCACTTTGATAAAGGGGTGGGTTAGAGGCGGGTGTGTCACCCCGTGTGGCCCACCCCTAACCCACCCCGGGTGACTTATTTTACCGTTTTGATTAGATTCAAAAGATTCAAACTTATCCCTAATCGACCCGGTTAAATAAAAAAAGAGTTAAACAAGAATAAGTCATCTCACCTTAGGTAACTCACCCTAACCATATTTACCACTTTATCAAAGTGGCCCTTAAAAATAGTAAAAGCAGGATTCGTCACCCAGCTCGTACAGTTCCTGCAACAGTGCTCACAAAGTCCTACAAATGTGTTAAACTCTGTTGATAAAAGTCGAGCAATCTATGCAAACGTCAAATGGGCCAAGTTCGGTGACATACCTTTGCACAAGCAGAAGCGGTTGGCCCACGTAGAGTCGTGGAGGTGGAGAGTAAGCTACTAGATTCTACCCTTTAAGATCCACGCTACAAGACCTAAGGACTGAGGTGATGTCTTTCTCAAAGTCATAGTCGAGATGAGCATGGGATAATGGCTCTCCCACGAGGACGACATGCACGGTCTCACATTGACAAGGTAAGACAGTCTTCTCCCCTATCCTCCACACAGCGGGTAGAGGGGGAGCAGGTCGTGGCCTTGGGATCGTGGCTCTCTCTCTCTCTCACGCATGGAGCAAGGGCCTGTGTGGCCTTGTTGTCCCTCTAACACACACATACACTCTAGCAGCCGCAAATGAAAGGAGAGCGGCACTAGGAGGGAGCCACTGTGCCCCCGGTAGCGGCCAGCAAGGGCGCGACAAGGGACGACGGTGATGGGAAAAGGGAGAGGAAGAAGGGGAGGAGCAGCTCTCCAGGGCGCAGCCAAGCATTAGGCACCCACCTCTCCTGCCCTCTTATTTATAGAGTCCCAAGGGACAACCTCACCCCTCCAAACAAGAAATGTAAAAGTCTGAGAATAACTTGGACATGGAGAGGCACAGAGAGGAAGGAAGCCAAGGTGATGAAGTGCTAAGAATGGAAGGGTTTTCATCCTATGACTTACACTCCTAGTGCAACTAGGAGAAGGAGAGGAGGAGGAAGAGGCGGCCCCAAGGAAGGCAAGTATCCCTTTCCTTCCCAACCTGTAGGATCCCATGAGATCCCCACGTGCATGGGGGGTGGCTGGCACATTGTGCCCATGCAGCCGCCGCCCTCCCACGTTGGGTTACCCTAATGGGAACACAATAAACATGGGGCCACAGGCCCATTTAATAACAGCTCCCATTCGCCCATTACGGGCAACGTCATCGTGCATGCTTGTCATCTCAAGACTTTATAATTCATGATCATACAGAGAAATGGAGCATGCGACCCCCACGATTCTTCAAACATCTTCGCTAGTGTCTTGTTAAGTCATCACTAAACTAACATATTACTCTAAACAATCGGGATTAGTACCTCAGACACTTGGTATTCCGCAGATTTGGCACTCCGAATCTCTCAAGCACACTAGTGTCGAATCTATAGATGGCTTAGCCCTTATGACTCTATCGTCTCATAGGTGATCGAGCCTCTCGAGAAATAAGCCACAAACCATAGTGCAATACTTAGTCGTCTTCCCCGTGCAGCTTATGTCATTTCAACTTATCTCGACTACTTTCCTACACATGTCCCACTGGGGGGTATCAACCATCGCCCTAAAGGAGCATGTTAAAGTAGCAACATCGACCCTCCTCTTCATGACATAGTGCTCAGATCATTACGGGTATTAGAGGGAGCACACCAATGTGATCCACGAGCTCACACAATGATGAAGAAGTGATCCATTCATCATTACTCATATATGGTCGGACATAACACATGCGGTATGAAACGTATGCCGTGGTGTTCTTCCACAAATGTGCGTGTCACCATGTAATCATAATAATACCACACGGACCTCGACTGCGACCTACACAGTCAATGCGAGCTCCTAGAACTAATCGCTCCCACTCTACGCCAACTCATGAGACTCACATCGACCTCTTATAGGCTTCATGAGATTGTTGTGACATTCTCATGGTCAATCCTATATGAATCTTATCTTATCCCAGCTAAGGCAGCACATCGTTGATGTTCGTGATATTCCGCTCGCTCTCACCCGAAAGTGCCAGCAATATCAAACCCCTCACCCGTGTGAGAGGGTCGATCCCTACCTGGTGACACTATGACGATCTGTAAACTAATCATTCCATCCAGAATGTATGTTGGAGAATGAACAACAAATTTCATTGATGATGTCCAAAAAATTGTATCTCTTACAATTTAGAAAGACTCGTGGTCCCACAATGGGTAAGAAAACTCTCCCCGGTAATATGCTTGGTTAGTGTATCGGCTACCATCCGACCAATGCTTATGTGTGGGAGCACCACTAACCATTTTGCCAATAGATCTCTTATATAGTGATAACGAATGTCAATATGTTTTGCCATACCATGATATTTAGAGTCCTTGGCAAAAGCTAAAGCCGACGCGCTATCCAGGTACAACAACACACTATCAGCCTGGTGAGGTGTGATCGCCAATCATTGCTGGAAGTTCCACAGCCATACCGTCTCTTCACATGCAGCGGAACAAACCACATATTCAGCCTCCATGGTGGATAGGGCGATACACGTTTGCTTCTTGGTAGACCAAGAGATAGCTCCACCACCCAACAAGAACGTGAAGCCTGAGGTAGACTTCCGCTCATCTCTATCACTCATCCAATCCGTGTTTCTATAGCCAATCAATCTTATGTCAGCTCCCTTGTAACGTAAGACATAGCTCGACATCCCTCGAAGATATCGAAATATCATTTTCACTACCTTCATGTGCGTGGGACCCGAGTTACTTTGGAAGTGGTTGACCAGACCCACTGTGAAACTAATGTCTGATTGTGTGCATAGCATGGCGTACATGAGACTCTAAATCACGGTGGCATATGGTACCTCAAATATCTCTCTTTTTTCCTCTTCATCCTTAGTGCATTGATTGATAGTTAAAGTACAACCTCTATATTGTGGAGCGTCAATGGGCTTCGCATTGTGCATTCTAAATCGTTAAAGAATTTTGTTGGCGTAAGTCTCCTGAGGCATACTCAGTGACCTCCACCCCGACAAGCCCTCTCCCCCGTCCCACCGGCCACCCCCACCCCGACAGTCCCTATCCCCCGCCCCGTCGGTGATACGGGACAGACAGCGGACTCGACACAATTTGGATGCGAACCTAGGACTCTAGATGAGCTCGCGAACATCCCTAAGCGAGGGAAGCGTGCGGACTGCGCGGTTGAGAAACCGGCAATGAGTTAGGGTGGTCAACTCACACTTTCGTACCCGGATCGGGTCACGGGACGGGTTTCGCTATCTCTCGCAGCGGTGATTGAAATAATACAAGCTAATGAACCTATCACTCTCGTAGCGGCAATAGAATACATACGAAATAAGCAAAATGCGATGAGAGGAGCGGACACGATACCTCCACGCTACCGGGCGTGGGGAAGACGACCTCGGCCAACACCGTATACGTAACTCCCGGTACAGTAAATGTAATTAATTACAGAAGTGAATTTCTCTGCCCACTCCACCCAGGGAGGTAAAGGGCTACAAGTGGTGTCCGAGAGGACCGATCTTGGGTTGACGGGCAGCGTATTGGACAGCTCTGTTGGTGTCGACCGGTGGCCGTGCTACTTACTATCCCGAGCTGGTTCTGTTGTTTCAGCACTGCGCGACTCGGCGAGAAAAATTCCTGCGTTCAGCTCAGACGTCGGATAGATGCAAAACTGGCGGCGTTGCGAAGATAGCTTGGACATCTACAACCACCTGTTGTTACAGGAATTTTCTTGTCTCTGTATCTGCCGTGGTTGAATTTAGAACAGACGGACTCCTCTGGCTCAGAGTTGACTGGGCTTATTGGGATATGCCTGAGAACTTAGTTTGACCGGTGGGAAGATGGTGGATCTGGGTTCTGGGATTTTTATGGGAGATAGGGGGAAGGTAAGGAACACGAGGATAATTTTTGTGTATTTTTTTGAGGTGGTTTGACAGGGGAAATGGATTTTATGGCTGGTGGTGGTCGGATCTAGACTGTCAAGGACAGAACAGATTTCGGATCTTGTAGTGGATTTTTGAGTTGGCAACCAAATTCATAAAATCATAAAAAAAATTATGGAAAAAGGCTTTGGTGGAAAGAAATCCCACTCTAAATTTTAGATCAATCTGAAATCGGAAAGGGGGTCAACAAGGGGAAGAGTTGGGTTGCTGGATCTTAGATCTGCACTGGGACTAACTGTGTAGACCAGAGAAAATGTAAATGGAACGGGGGGCAAACGTTGGAGGAATAATCTGGAAATTTTTCTGCAGAGGGGGGAGTTCGTGGGGAACCCACCCTCAAAATTTCAGCTCAATCAGATCTCCTGATTAGGATCTAAAAATCGGGCACTGGGTTGCTGTCTAGGGGTGGACAGATCTGCGACGGCGAGGCAGCGACAGTGCAACGGTGGCTCGATGGCGGCGGCGGTGCTGAGCTTCTCACTCAGGAAGGGGATGATAGAGAGGATTCTCACCTCAAGAAGGGGCTAGCTCTCACAACTTCAAGGATTGGGGAAGAGAGAGGGGGGGTGCGCCCGTGGGCTCTGGAAGGTAAAATGGACAGTTTTCTTCATTAATTCTTATGAAAATAGAAATTACATGCCTTATATAAGTCTAACCAGATCTAGGGTTAGTGATAGGGATAAGAATATTTAATTCCTTCTCCCATGTGGTCAAAATAAAAAAAGTAATAAACAACTACAAAAGGGGGGGCGCCGTCTCCAAGTGGGCAAGGAAGAAAATTTGAATTTTTCTTCTTGGTCAATCTTCTCCCATGGACCAATGACCAGCCTTGTGGGCCCTAGAACCTAGGTGGACTAATGGGAAAGAGGGTGGGAGACCCTGCTGGACCTACTGGTTTTTTGTAAAGAAATCCAAAGATTCCTAAGGACTAACACCTTGGCTTATAATTGCCATATAATTGTAAACCCAATTAGCCCAAGGATATAAATACAAACAAAGGATACAAATGCAAAAATAAAATATTAGTGTCCGGTGTTGATTCCCATCAATTCTCCCCGGGTGGGAGAAACTCGACCCCGTCGAGTAAAAGGTGCGGCTGCTCGTGTGGCGCATGCAGATCTGTCACCTTACCAGGTAGCGCGGAGTACGCTCCACTCCAAGTAATCGTCACATGCTCATCCCGTATATACTCGATATGCACATGCTGCTGTGGGAATGAGGCTAGTGGTGGACACTCCGAGCTGGGGTCACTCTCAAAGGAAAGAGACGGCTCAATGACTCACTAGAAATCACCGATGGGTCCCTATATGTGACTAAATCTGAGATATTGAGGTAGAACCGATCCCCAATTCCGCCAAGTCTACAACGTACGCATTAGATCCAACTTGCCTCGCAATCGAAAGGGAATGACACCGCGAGCGTGCAATAGACCGACTCGTATGCAGACTCTATGCACTTGTATGTATAGACTCTTGACAAACTGGATAGATAAAGAAAACACACACTCACACATGACCCTAGATAAACCTATTGTTAGTCCAACCCATACTTATGCAATGGTGGACCAGGACATCCGAATGTGGATTTAAGGTGCACCGGACCTCGGTCAACTTGGGAGGACTCTAGACATCCTAAAGTAAACCAATCATGCACCGATGGCCCTTGGGATTTGGGAGGTTTGGGTGGGCCAGGTGAGCCGAAGTCACCTTCTTCCGTACCCCAATGAACGGGGTCCATGCGGAGTGTAGGTGGACTTGCCCTTGGGGTAGAGGTGTGATAGTGAACTTCCCTGAAGAAGTGGAGGAGATATGGTAGGTCAAGGGGTTCACTAGGGAAAGGATCGAAGGGATCAAAAAATGTGTGACCCCGTAATATGGATTCCCTCATGACACGGTCCCATGTTTGAAACTCTCGAAGGTCTAAATGCTCACCTTCATTCATTGTGGTAGGTGGTATGACGGTCATATATAGAAGGTATGGTTCCTCCCTCGGGATAAATGGAATGAATTTTGACTCGGTCGGCATAGGGAGGAATAAGAGAACCTCCGTGGTGACATGACCCACTGTACACACGGAGGTAATGGACCCTAGGGCTGGATGGGTGATGTAAGGCTCGTGCCTTAATGGATCCTTGTTGGTTTTTGTTCTATTATTTGTTCTGGAATTTCTGGCTATTTTCCTGGATTTTTAGGAATTTGTCCGGTATTTTTCTAGATTTATTTAGAATTATTTGAGGGTTATTAGAATTAATGAGATTTTAATATATATAATGATTATATTGTATATATTTTAATTTCTTTTTTTTTTCTTTTAATCCCTCTCTCACCCTCTTTCTCCCCGTCGATCTCTCATTCTCACCTTCTCTCTCTCTCTCCTCCGTGCGATCGCCCCTCTCTCCTCTCTAGGGAACGCGGGCGAGACGAGGTCGGATTGAGACAAGGTTGGCGCCGTTGGATTCCTCGCGTCGAGAGGAGCGCGTAGGTGTCCACTTCGGCATGGTTTGGCGATCGTGGGAGCGGGGTGGGGCTTGAAGGCTCGGTGAGCCTACCTCGGTGCATGCGGCCTTTTCGTCCGTTTCGGCTTGCAAGAGGTAGGGGGATGGAATCCCGATCTTGCTAGGATCGTTTCCCTTAGCCCGTTTGTTGATTAGCGCCCCGTAGCATGCATGATGCCCATGTTTCCATATTTGGGGTTTTAGCTTAAATCTTTGAGTTTAATGCGTTTTAAGCCTTGCATGTGCTAGATTTAGTTGTTAAACTGTTGTATAAACTGTATGGTTTGGCAGGATATCAGGTTTTTCGACGATACCCGGCGATTTCTGTCGTCCGGGAGGGCTTCGGTTTATAAACCGTACCCGCCCGTAACCCAGGTGAAGTGACAGTCCTGCCAGGAACCGTCACTTGCCTGACGGTCCATAGTGGACGCGTCGCTTCCAATTAACGGCCCATCGGGGGTGCGTCATTTGGAGAGTAACGGTGGGAGTCCCATCCGTTACTCGCCCGTTGTTTTCCGTTAGCCAGGTGAGGCGGTGAGCCCGGCGGTCTATCGGCCGACCGTCGCTCACTTCTGACGCGCTTAGACCGGAGCGTCGCTTCGCCTGCTGTGGCTTTCAACGCTGTTAGTTGTTTTGGTGGCCTCGGGCGCGTTGCTTGGAAGTAACGCATAGGGCCCCTACCGTTACATTCCCTCTTGCACCTTTGAGCTGGAACTCAGGTGGAAGTAACGGCTGGAGACCAGCGCGTCACTTCTGATGTAACGCGCCAGTCCCCGACCGCCACTTCCAAGTAGCGCGTGGGTCTTCGACCGCCGCTTCCCTGATGGTTGTAATATGTTGCCAGCCCATTTGTTATACGTTCCTTTTTATACTCATGCCATATTCGCATTGTTTTAATATATTGTGGCGTGTTTTATACCAATGGAATAGCGTTTCTTTCCATGCAATGGAGCCACTGTTGTTGCCCTAAGGTCTGTTGAGTGCCGACCCGCTTGAGGATAGCGGAGGGGTGTTTCCCATTCACGGTTTGTAAGCTAGTTCCGTGGGCTCCCGGCCAATGGTAGCGTCCTACCAAGGGGGAAAACTAGCTAGAGGGCCTGGCTCGGGACTAGAGTCATTGTGTGCACACGTGGTCGGAGACTGAGGACTGACACCGACGGGTGCCACTCCGACTGGTCACTTGGTCTGGTACTGCTTACGCGCTCAGCTTGTCGTTCGCCGACTGCGAGTGCTTGAGACGCAGTGTAAGTCGTCAGTGGACGCATCTGGTTTCTGCTCCCAGTGGTTGTCCGTCCTTGTTGCTTGGATTAGTCACAGCTTCTTCTATTTGGTAGTTTTAGTTTCAGTCGCTTGCATTTAATTATTATTGGCATGTGTTAGCTGTTATACCTGCTTAGATAGAGTTTACAGCTTTCTTATGATTAGTTAATCATGCCTTTGCCTGTTATTTATTTAAATGCATGCCCTTATTGCTGTTGTTTATGCATGTCTATTTATTTAGTGCGAGGTAGGGATCCGCGTGACCCCTACTGAGTCTGGCTGTGACTCACCCTTCTCCTTTCAGGTGAGCCGCTCCCGCCGTCTCCCGGAGTTTAGTGTGCTGTTTCGGGACCGTTCCTAGCTGCCAGCTGTGCACGAGCTGCCTTTTTGAGGCTTGTGTGGTACTTTTGCCGGGGTATGTCCCGTGTAGTTGTACTTTTGTGGACTAGTGCTTTGTGACTCTGGACTAGCTTATATATATATCACTCTGTTTATTTTGAATTGCTTCCGCACTTGTATTAATTTTAATACTTAATTGTATTGCGCGCCCCAAATTTGCAATTCGTTATGCTTATTCCTCAGCTCACCCCCACTAACCCTTCAGGGGCCTCATCAGCCTCTTGGGTGGCCTCCCCAGTTCTTGGTATTGGTGTATCGATGTTATCGGTATATCCGTATCCTGAACTCTGGGTCGTTACAGGTGAAGCTACGACTTATGCGTTGGTCGAAGCCTCGGGCCAACATACACGTCAACTTCATTTGTCAGTCTAATCCCTTAATAAGGTCATCCAATGTATCAACATGGTGACAAGACCGGAAGGTGGTATGAAATGAGTTGACGGGCATTAATGGTAGTGTAGGGTCCATGGATGGGTAACACGATGCTCTATGGACCAGGCCTATCTTGAGCCAGCTAAGTAGGGGCTCGGTGATGATTAGCTCTCCTGTTCGAAGTATAGGTGGCTTTGGCTGAGGTGGCTCCAAGGGAGGTGGCTCCAAATAAAGATCGGAAGGTGAGGTGGGGGCAAAGGAGCTCTCACGGGTGGGGAAGGAATGTCCTCCTTGAGGGGAAGGGGTTCCTGGTGTTGAGTTATGGTTTTGATGACTGTTGTGTTTGTTAAGTTATGGTTTTGATGATAACTAAACTTAATGTGTGCTTTAATGATGATAACTAAACATGTGGTTGATTACACATGTTCTTGATGATTGTGTTCATTCATCTTGCTGTTTATGTTGGGTTTGCAAGAGGCAAGAGGTTTCATAACCTCTTTAATATGAATAAGTATGGTATTAACCTTAACTATCTTGCTTGCAGGATCAAACACATGGCAGTTACCTGGTGAACTAAACTTTTTGATAAGCACCCTGCTCCTCTACAATCCAAAACATGTGGTATATGTCATTTACTATCAAGAACCATTGGTGAGACTCTTACCTTGTGTATCTCATGCTTAGCATCGATCTCACCTTGTGTATATTATGTATACACCTCATTCATGCACATTCAACATGAAACCCTTCTGGCCATCGTGCGCCCTCGCCCGCGGATCGACCTGCGCGGTCAGGTCGCGGGGATCGACCTGCCCGGTCAGGTCGCGGGGGTCAAGGGGGCAGCGCCCCTTACGGGGGTTTCCGGGGGCGGAGCCCCCGGAACAAATTTAGAAACGCTCTAATGGTCTAGACGTTTCAAATGCATAAACCAAGTGAATCCAACCCCTAAATGCATGGATTTGGTATGGACTTGAAGCTCTTGACTTTTGGACATGTTTCATTGGTCTAACACTTCATTTTTGCAGGTATAGGTCTTTCCCGTCGACCTACACGCCTTGGCCGGTCGACCTGAATCGCCAGAGCCTAAAAATTCTAGATTCTGCAGGTAGCGGTCGACCGCCCCTAGGCGTCCGGTCGACCGGTTTTGCCAGAGCCTAAAAGTTCGAGGATTTACAGGTTCCGGTCGACCGCCCCATGCCCTCCGGTCGACCGCCAGCCCCGATGCCCACTTTTGTTGACTTTTGTGTCAAGCTCGAGAAGAGGGGTTTCACCCCATTTCTTTAATCCTTTTGCCCCCAATTACACCAGGATTCGTGGATCTGGTCTAGGGGTTGTCCAAGGGCCTTTCAAGAGATATAAAACCAACATAAAGGGTCATAAACCCTGAGCACCTAATGTGAGATCTAATAGAGGCTATCAAGGGAGAAAGTGAGCTGTTACAAGAGCAAGAAGAGCTACGTGAACAGTACTCCGTCCAACAATTTATTCATCCATCTGAAGCCATTCAAGCTCAATATGAAGCCAACAAAGCTCCAATCAAGAGGATAGGCAAGCAAGCAAGCAAAGGAATCAAGAGAGCTCAAAGGGAGATCAAAGGGGAAGGCTATCAAAGGAAGAAGAAGGTTGCTACAACCCTCCGTGAACAGTACTTCGTCCAGCAACCTCTTCATCCATCTGAAGGTATTCAAGCTCCATCTAAAGCCAGCAATCTCAAAGGAAGATAAGAAGCAAGCAAGGATCAAGGAGATCAAGGAAGCTGTCCAAGGAAGAAGGAACGGTTACTGTAGCCGTGAATAGTGATCCGTGAATCAACTCTTCATCCAGGAGCTGAAGATTCAAGGTCCATCTGAAACCATCAAATTCCAATGAACTGAAGAAGCAAGCATCATTCAAAGATCAATCAGCATACATTCAGGGGGAGCCAAATCAGGAGTTTTTCTCAACTGTGCCTTATTGTGTTTTAAGTTTCAGATTTGTGTTTCTTATAAACTGCAAACTCGTGTGTGTGTGTGGATCGTTGTTGGATCTGTGGTCGTTTGTGTGTGTGTCGTATTTGATTCATGTGTGTGTGTGGATCTTCCTAGATCTGCGTCTTTGTGTGGGGGGGTCTTTTTAGATCCGTTCTGTCTCGTGTGTGTGGTTTGCTGCACTTGTGGCAGTGGGTGTTTGTGTTGGTGATCCAGTTGTCGGATCGTGTTGGAGATTTCATCTCCGTGTGTGTGTGTTGTGTGTTGGGGTGCGTCCCCGTATGTGTGGGCATGCGTCGTCCTGCGTGTATGGTTGTAGCGTCATCTCTGTTTGAGGATTTATCCCCGAGTGAAGCCTCACCGGGTTTGGTGAGGGGTGGACGTAGGATTGCTGTTGTTACATCCGAACCACCTTAAAAATCGTTGTGCATTGTGTGTGTTTGTGTGGTTTGATTGTTTTCGTTGTTTGGTCATGTGGGATCGGTGAGTTTAAGAGAATTGGTTAATCAGCTTTCTACTGCTAATTATCGTTTATCACATATTTTGTAAAAAGCTAAAAGTTTTCCTTAAAATTGGTAAACACCCAATTCACCCCCCCTCTTGGGTGTCATTGATCGCGGGACTTCACCTGGGGGTGGCACCGGGTTAAGGCTACCGGCTACGACCTCCCTAAATTCGGGCAGGAGTCCGTCAATTTGGGTACACATCCTATCCAACCGATCTGACATGATGTTGAAAAGTTCGACAACGGTGGGGTTTGGAGTAGGGGCATCGTGATGGACTGGCCCATAATCACTTGGCCTAGTCGTGGGTCTAGGCTCGTCAACATGTGGGTCCCTTCGTCTCCGACTATGACCTTCCCGGTGGGAGGTGACAAGGTGAGGCTGGTTGGAGGTGGCTGGGTGAGGCAGGTATACCTTTCTAAGCTCGACTTTCATTTGGCGCCATGACTCGATGAGCCATTGTCTCCTAATCTCCCTTAAGCATTCAATGTCTCTCCATTTCCTGGCGGCAGCGTGAACAAGCTACTTTTGGACAAAAACAACTTGCATGGCATCGGACATGATGTAACAAGCGAAATACTTGTCCATGGTGACTTCCCATTGGAGGTAGTCGCTCGGGACTTTGGAGCCATCAAAGGTCGTTGCTTCGGGCCTATGGAAGTGGAGTGGATGGTTGCCAAGCCCATGGGTGTCATGCAACCAATGATATCGCCTGGGCGATTGGGAATCAATGGGACACGGTGCTCTATTGGGCCGACATGTTGACACTCGGTGACAAGACAAACTGACTCCCAAATAGACTAGACACGACCCTAAGACAACAATGCAAAGTTTGGAATGCTGACTCGCCTATAAACCTAGACTCAACCCATATCCGATACTTGGCGGAGTTACGAGATCCGAAGATCCTCTCGACGTAAGTGTGCGACCTTCCCAATAGGCGTAACCTATCATTCGGGCAACACTTTTTGATATACCAAATAAAGCGACGACATGCAACACCCTAGACAAGACTTAGACCGTGCTTTGGTGACTACCCTAGACTCAACATGCTCTGATACCAATTTGATGCGGGACGGACAGCGAACTCGACACAATTTGGATGCGAACCTAGAACTCTAGATGAGCTCGCAAACGTCCCTAAGCGAGAGAAGCGTGCGGACTACGCGGTTGAGAAATCGGCAATGAGGTAGGGTGGTCAACTCACACTTTCGTGCCCGGATCGGGTCACGGGACGGGTTTCGCTCTCTCTCGCAGCGGTGATTGAAATAATACAAGCTAATGAACCTATCACTCTCGCAGCGGCAATAGAATACATACGAAATAAGCAAAATGCGATGAGAGGAGCGGACACAATACCTCCACGCTACCGGGCGTGGGGAAGACGACCTCGGCCAACACCGTAACTCCCGGTACAGTAAATGTAATTAATTACAGAAGTGAATTTCTCTGCCCACTCCACCCAGGGAGGTAAAGGGCTACAAGTGGGGTTCGAGAGGACCGATCTTGGGTTGACGGGCAGCGTATTGGACAGCTCTATTGGTGTCGACCGGTGGCCGTGCTACTTACTGTCCCGAGCTGGTTCTGTTGTTTCAGCACTGCGCGACTCGACGAGAAAAATTCCTGCGTTCAGCTCCGACGTCGGATAGATGCGAAACTGGCGGCGTTGCGAAGATAGCTTGGACATCTACAACCACCTGTTGTTACAGGAATTTTCTTGTCTCTGTATCTGCCGTGGTTGAATTTAGAACAGACGGACTCCTCTGGCTCAGAGCTGACTGGGCTTATTGGGATATGCCTGAGAACTTAGTTTGACCGGTGGGAAGATGGTGGATCTGGGTTCTGGGATTTTTATGGGAGATAGGGGGAAGGTAAGGAACACGAGGATAATTTTTGTGTATTTTTTTGAGGTGGTTTGACAGGGGAAATGGATTTTATGGGTGGTGGTGGTCGGATCTGGACTGTCAGGGACAGAACAGATTTCGGATCTTGCAGTGGATTTTTGGGTGGGCAAACAAATTCATAAAATCATAAAAAAAATCATGGAAGAAGGCTTTGGTGGACAGAAATCTCGGTCCAAATTTTAGATCAATCTGAAATCGGAAAGGGGTCAACAAAGGGAAGAGTTGGGTTGTTGGATCCTAGATCTGCATTGGGATTGACTGTGTAGACCAGAGAAGGTGTAAATGGAACGGGGGGCAAACGTTGGAGGAATAATCTGGAAATTTTTCTGGAGAGGGGGGATTTCGTGGGGAACTCACCCTCAAAATTTTAGCTCAATCAGATCTCCTGATTGAGAGCTAAAAATCGGGCACTGGGTTGATGTCCAGGGGTGGACAGATCTGTGACGGCGAGGCGGCGGCAGCTCGATGGCGACGGCGGTGGCGGTGCTAAGCTTCTCACTCATGAAAGAGATGATAGGGAGGATTCTCACCTCAAGAAGGGGCTAGCTCTCACAACTGCAAGGATTGGGGAAGAGAGAGAGGGGTGCCCCTTGGGCTCTTGGAGGTAAAATTCGCAATTTTTTCGTTAATTTTTATGAAAATAGAAAATACATGTCTTATATAAGTCTAACCAGATCTCGGGTTAGGGTTAGGGTTAGGGATAAGAATATTTAATTCCTTCTCCCATGTGGTCAAAATAAAAAAAGTAATAAACAATTACAAAAGGGGGGACGCCCTCTCCAAGTGGGCAAGGAAGAAAATTTAAAATTTTCTTCTTGATCAACCTTCTCCCGTGGACAAATGACCAGACTTGTGGGCCCTAGAACTTAGGTGGACCAATGGGAAAGATAGTGGGGGATGGGTGGGAGACCATGTTGTACCTACTGACTTTTTGCAAAGAAATCCAAAGATTTCTAAGGACTAACACATTGATTTATAATTACCATACAATTACAAACTTAATTAGTCCAAAGATATAAATACAAACAAAGGATACAAATATAAAAATAAAATATTAATGTCCAGTGTTAATTCTCATCAGTCGACCACCCTTAACCCGACGGCCCCTCTCCCACCATGTCGACTATCCCACCCCACCCCAACATGTCCTCTCTCATGCCCACGGACCCCCACCCTGGCAACGTGTCACTCCAACTTAGTGAGTTTCGGACTCCATCCAAAAAAAATCTAAAAAAACTCACGAAAATAGAGAGCTCATATTGTAACTTCAGCGAGGATGTCAATATAAGGCAATACTGCCCCCAAATCTCAACTATTAAATGTGTTCAATCAAACGGTTGATGTAAACTCATGGGTGGCGTAACAACTGCTGACGTGAGCCCTCTCTCTCTCTCTCTCTCTCTCTCGTGAAGAGCATGTTCCGACGCGTCTTCTTTGTGCAGGGGAACCACAACCTCTAGTGCCGAAGGGAGGGCGGGATCTATGTTGATGTTTCTTCGTTGTTCCTACTTTTATGCTCTTGCGATTACGGGCCCGCTGCAACGCCCCACTTTGCCAGTTCTGTGATCGGCTTCAAGTGCCCTCGCCGCCACCTCCCATCACCTGCCAGCCCTTGCTTCGAGACTCTCAGCTCCCCACACGCCAGGGCCACTCCGTCTCTCTCTTCTTTCTATCCTTCCTCTCTCCTCTTTGTCACCGTCATCAGGAAACGGCGCCACCACCACGCTGCGGTAGTGTACTGACGTTGCCACCACGTCCCCTGGCTCCTCCCCGGCGGCCCTTGCCCCGGCCCCGCAGCCACACCGGTACCAAAAACCCGCTCCCAGGATTCCCAAGCCATCGCCCTGCGATGTCGACAAGCCAACCCGCCCCGCTTCCACATCGTTGATCTACGGCTGCCACGGGTGGAAGACGGAGGAGCACTTGAGCACGGGGGTGCTGTTGGGGGCCTCCGCGAAGGAGGGGGTGGTCATGGTGGTGGTGAGGGTGCGGAGCAAGGAAGAGCCGGTGATCCATGTCCGTTGCGGCAACGGACCCCACCTCTATATATATGTGTATATATACCACTGCACTACATTTACAATTTCTTCTGGAAAGGGTAGGAGAGTTCACTTGATAATTAATACGGGGAAGTCAAAGTAATGCTTTTTTTTTCTTTTTGAACAAGAAGCCATGTTACTAATATTAATATGAATCTTTGACGCATTCAATGAAGTGGTCTCTGAGAGGAACCCAGGAACATTTAGGAAGGGTGGAGGGAGGAAGAAGAAAACTTAATGGCTAGTTAATTGGGAAGGCGGTCATAAATGTTCGGGGACAAAGGGATCGTCGAAAGTTGTTGAGATTTCATTATCCATCCCACAAGTAGCATCTTCAAACCCTCCTCATCTTGTTCTTCTCCTCCGCGTTAACAACAGGATGAGCATTTTCAGGGAATATTTTAGACTCTATAGAAAGGTTCAGAAATCAGAAGAGAATGGAGAGGGAATGGAAGAGAAAAATGATAAAAGATGATTTTTGTTGCTGTTGTTGTTGTCCTTATCTGGACCACCTCCTTGTTCAAGGCTCATGGGCTCCTGACGTCAGGTCGGTCCGGTGTTTGTGGACCAAAAATGGCCGTGTGAAATGTGAATGGGATTAGTTATCAAGAATTCAGCTTTTAGTCTTCCCCCAACGGCGGAGTGGACACCCTCCCCTTTTATAAAGGAGAGGTCCCGTGTTTCCCCCCTCCTCATAAAAAAATAAAAGTTTTTTGTATGAAAATTATTTTTAAATGAGAATTTATAAAAAAAATTATTCCTGCAAATATATTAGTAGACATATCATAGTGTAAATATAAATTATCTAAAAATATCATATTTATTTATAGATATATCATTTTTTGTCAAAAATTTATAAAAAAATCATGTTTAAATAATATTTATATACTATTTAAATAAACTAAATGATATATCTTCTAATATATTTTTTGAAATAATTTTTTATAATTTCACTTTTAATAATAATTTTCATACAAAAATCTCAAAAAATAAATATATAAATTACATATCAAAAAATTACAGCTTTTGCCCTAGTTTTTCTCAAAGGATTAATGTACATGCCAACTAATAAAGTGTGGGCCCATCCTATGTGTGTGACAGCTGATATGGTATCATGACTCTGGTGGCCACAGATTGGCCAGAACATACGATCTCTACTATGAGCCGCTGCCCAACCTTTGCGAACAAATATAATGGGTCAATTGGGTAACGGGTTAGGTTAGGGGCGGGTGACTTACCCGGATTAATTCACTCCACCCTTAATCCTAATCCGGGTGGATTAACTCATTCCACCTATTTTCTAAGAATGAGTTAATCCACTTTAACCCTATCCGACTCGAGTTAAGAAAAAAATTATCAAACAAAGAACAACCTACCTGACCCGGTTAACTCACCCTAATCCAACTTAACCTGTTACCAAAGTAACCCTAAGAGTTTTGATCTACACTTAAATAATATAACAAGCTCTCGAGTGACCCTATTGACCATTGATAAAGTTTACCAAGGAACTCTATTAACCATTGATCTATACTTGTACATCTTTTTTATTTCATACAACTGTAGTACTACTCAATTTCAAAAATAAAACTCTCAAAAGAAAAGACAAAATCTCCGATTCCAGTGTTTAAGAGCCGTTGGGGAGCCTAATCATGATCGCAAAATTCTAAGAAAATAATTATGTTATTTTTAAGACGTGCCTGATACTTTGTGACTGTTATGGTTAAAGTATCACTTTTATATCATTTAATATTTTAAAGTCCGAAGTGTCAATATTGTGATCGATAGAAGAGAAAGTGAAGACAAGATCCCAGAGAAGTGTTAGGAATTTGGGGTGGGGAAGGAAGAGGACAGAGAATTTTGATCGTCTCATAATTTAATTTTTACTTTTTTCAATAGAGGTTTAGACCAGAGTTTGTCGTCCCGATCAGACCGCTCGTCCCAGTCATGACTTAAGACGGGACGATACGAGTTAGTAATGTTACCTATCGAGACATAAAAAATATATTATATATATTTATTACAATATAATATAACTCAAATACTCTCTTAACTAAAAATATATTATATTTATTTATTATAATATAATATAACTCAAATACTCTCCTAACTTAGTTGACTTAGTGATATACGATTTAAATCGTTATCCACGATTTGAATCCCCCGCCATCTTTTGAAATATTTTTTTTTAATTAATTATATAAAAAATGAATCAAAATAATATAAAAATAAATAAAAATGATGTTTATAGCACGAACCGGAGATCTCACATTTGAACGTGAGATCCCTCGACCAACCAACCTACAAAATAAATTTGATATAAAAATAAAATAATATATATAACATCCCAATTACGTCCTACGGACCGATCGTCCCAGTATGTGACTGAGACGAGATGAACGGTTCACCCCGTCCCGTCTCGATTTGTCAAACATCGGTTCAGACTTATATTTGTTACGCCCAAGACCGTAATTGATACATATGTTAAAGTATAACAAAACACCTCCAACAGTAGCAATATCAAAGTTCTCATTGACACAAATTTAATATGGTAACAAAGCATCCCATTAGGATTCTAATTGGAAAACGAATTGATGTATTTAGAGATGCACACGATTTCAACATGGATTCTCTGATGACAACTTGTGACAGAGTGAGCGAGGCCCCAAGTTGAAATCTCTGGGATAATTTCCAAAACGACTTTTATTGCTTTGACGAAAAAACCGCGTCAAAACAACCACAAAGCCTCTAAACTGCATATCAGGTGACACGTCTTAGAAAATTCACACTGTTTTTAAGGAAACAGTACCAAGTAACTTGTCTTCATTTTTTTCTTTAAATTTTCAAAAGTTCAGCATCCTCCAGTCAATATTAACTACAGAGGTGGCAAATTTGACGGGATAATTGAACACTGGAAACTTAATGAACAGACTCAGTGGCTGCCGTCTTCTTAAAATCGATTTTGTCGACTTTCACTTCTCCATCTATGAGCTCATAAATATAAACCACAACGCGGAGACCATCAATGTCCATGAGGACGAAGCTGGGATTGACATCATATGTGATGCTACTATATGCACCTGTCGCAGAACCAGGGTTAATAACCACTCCTCCCTCATGCTTGTAGGCCTTGAACTGATGGGTGTGACCCGTGACGAGGATATCTACATCTAGTTGCCTCTGCAGCATGGCCAACGAATCTAAGTCTCCCCATGGGACAACCTTTGCACGAGCACCATGAGTACACATAATCAGCACCAATAATTGGAAAAAAAAGGATGATCCTGTAATCAACAGAACTGAAGGACAACCTCACTTTCAAAAAGAAAAACAGAAATAAAGGAGAACCTAGGTAAAACTTTCAGTAGGAGGCTAGGAGCAAGATTTAGATGTGAGAAGAAAAAATAGGGAACGTTTATTTGGTCAAGAG
Organism: Amorphophallus konjac; assembly: GCA_022559845.1. Taxonomy (NCBI): domain Eukaryota; kingdom Viridiplantae; phylum Streptophyta; class Magnoliopsida; order Alismatales; family Araceae; genus Amorphophallus; species Amorphophallus konjac. The sequence goes on from CM040117.1 coordinate 260,513,258, forward strand.
TACAACGTGACTGAGGCTGTAAGCATGATGTCTCTTGGCTCAGGCATAACCCTCTAACTGAAATTGAAAACTAGTCATATGCTCCACAAGTTAGCCTCTTTCTGTATTTCATAAAGGTATGTATGCCAGTAAGTGTGAACTCGAACAACTATAAAGCAAGCCCATCTGCTGTTACTTCTAAGGGTCATTTGGACTGACGTTAAACACTGACGTCCACAAATTCCCTCTATTTGGTTTGATGTATAATACTGAAATGTTTGGATCCTTTTTATTCGGGTGGATTCCTTTGACCTCGCGAAGCTTTCTAAAGCATCAAAAGGATTGATGTCCATGTGATGAACTAAGCCTGGAGATCAAGTTGAGCCCTTCCCTTTCTTCTTTTTCATCTCTTTCCTTCCCCGTCCCTCTTCTCCTTTTCTGTCACCCCCCTTTTCTAGCGAGCAGCAGGCTGGCAGTTCATCTCTCTCTCTAGTGAGCAGCAGGCTGGGAGTTCATCTCTCTCTCTCTCTCTCTCACCCACTACAAACGAGGAAGCAGTTAAAGTGGACTGGTCCATGAGAGGGCCTGGCAGTTTCTTAAATCATGCTCTCTACAGCCACCTCATCATCTACTGTCCGGTTAAAGTGGACTGGAACATGACAGGAACTGGCAGTTTCTTAACCATGCTCTCTACAGTAAACTCATCATGTAGTGTCTTTCCGACCTGTCTCTTTTACACAACCACCCTCTGTGTATGCTTATCACAAATCAGGAGCTGATTAAAGTGAACAGATCATGATAGGAACCAGCACTTTATTAAACCATGCTCTCTACAGCCACCTCATCATGTCATTAGTGTCTTTCCAACCTGTCTCCTTTACACGACCACCTTGCCTAGGAAGAATTCTTTCATATCCCACCTCATCTCCATGATTACCAGTCACACAAACCATATGGCCATCTCCCCATGGTGACCACCACCTTAACTGTACCTCCTCTCTCAGAATCTAGCTCTCAATCTTCACTGTAATTGCAACACATCGTGTTCAAAATTATTACCGATTCAATTCAGATTCATTTTGCTTTTCTTTTAGCTTTTATTCTTGTCTACTGAGCACACATTTTTATGCATTTCTGTTTCTTAAAAAAAGATGCTTCCATGTCGAAGTAAAAGAACTTAACAATAGAAAAGACAGCATGAATCACCCTAAACTAAACAAAAAAGGAGATGCATAAACAAAGGATAGAAAAATCAAAACAGCATGCAAAGAAGATTGATCAGGTATTCTCAAATTAACGATCCTCACTCATTAATAACCCAAGATCCAAAGCTACATCCTCCAGGAGAATCACTTTTTGTGTGAATATGAAAGTATGAACTTTTTGTAGAACGAATTACTTTCCAAAAAGAATATTTGTTTTGTATCACATTATCTTTAATAACTCTTTTCCAAAATAGACACATGATTGCTCAACAAAAACTCTAAAGATTGTCACCTTCTGACCCTCTTCATGGCATTCACCAATCCCAACTTTTTAATGTGGCCAAGAAAGCTAGGTCACCCAGACCTTTCGACGGTAAGGAATACCTACACTAAATCCACAACCACTTAATGTTGGATATGATATAATCCCATACAGTTCCAATTTTGCAAAAAACTTGTTATATCACTGTGCCTCTTTTTTTCAAAGAAATGCATATCACTGTACTTGATCAAGTACAATTTTCCATAAACATGTCAAATCAATCTGCTAGATCAACTGTTGGAGATGATATATTCGTACTTGCCCTTCGGGGTGGGAGAGTTGGATAAGCACTTTGTGTGCAACTGCAAGATCGCAGTATAAAATCCCACCAGCGGACGTATATGCAGGATGGGTGCCAACCTGGCATTCACATGAGTTCCAACTTCACAGACTTCACCGGGCCGGGGGGGCCCACTGTCCACGAATGTTTGGCCTGTCCGCAGCTCAGGCTATTCAAGCTTGATCTTGGGTGGGTGGCCTTACTCTTACTCTTAGGCTTGGACCACCCCGTGTCCCCCTTTTGTCACCCCTTGCCCTTGTTTAGATCTCACCCCTGCCCCCCATTAGAGTCAGGATCTCGCCACTCCATAGTGTGCACAGAGTGGGATAGAGACGGGCTTGAGACAAGCTAAGCCCATGTTTTGATCTCAAGTCTGAACTAAGCCAAAAGCCCAAGCCAGGCAAAGCTCCCCTTGGGCCCAGCTCATTGTCAACCCTAGGTGCCTTTGCATAGCTAAATTGAGCACCATGTTGAATGCCTGGACATTTTCCCCTTTTTACTCTGATCAACATCTAAAGCCTTTTATTCAAATGCATAAAATCTCCACCTACATGCTTAGAGCAATAAGAATATCAGCCCCTGGAAACCATGCCTAAGACTAACATTCACACTCAAGACTAAGGAAAGATTCATAGAGCTACAATTCAAACAAAGTAAATATCCATGTAGGACAGTAAAATATAAAGATGTAGAAGCAATAACTTAATGTATTCCACTAATGCTAGAAAACATGTTGTGTTAAGAATCTAATTTGTTCTACAACGACAATACCTATGCTACTGTATACCATGTCTTTCTTTCCATCTATGGTTTGTCATCAGCTCCATTGCAGGGCCACAGTCATGAGTCAAACAATGGGAAAGAGCTATCCATGAGCTGGGATGATAAAGCCATGGTAAAGAGCTGCCATTATAACTAAGGGCTGGATAGAAGGTCAATGGGCTATGTATATGAAATTTGGATCAATAACTTGTGAGACGCCTTTTGGAGACAAAACCATCCAGGCTGGACCTCTAAGGGGACAACACCTCATAAGGATTTGATCAAATCGGACATTATGACATTGAAGTAGGACCTTTGCAGTACAATAGGTGTCGGTTTGAGGATGAACAAGGTAGAGGCTGTGGGGCTCAATCATGATCCATAAAATAGGAAAGGGCTACCAGTGTGTTAAGGCAATAACACCATAGTCTGCAGCCACCTCTGTGAATGGAGACTAGGCAAGAATGAACCAGGAGTTTCCATATCAAAAAGAGAGAAAAATATTACTAAACTATATATATTGGATTTGGATCCATAACTTATGATTTAAGTGTCATTTGGAGATATGATATCCATAATATAATTTGTTGTCATGTGAGCGGTCAGAGTTTTGGCCAATCATAAAGCAATAGGGCTGCAAACGAGTCGGAATCAAATTCCGATAGTACCAAAGGGGTTCTGATTCCAATTCCGTTAAAATCGAAATGTATGCTTCCGATTTCCTTTCATTTCTGATTTGACTATCGAAATCAGAATCAGAACCATTTGGCTTGCGATGACGGTGGTGGTGGGAACTTCAAGATGGTGGACGGCTGTGGCGGCTGGTGGGAGTGGGCCGTGGAGGACCAGAGGAGCTTGGCTTGTGATGGCCGATGGGGATGGGGTTGCTCCCAAGGCAAAGAGTTGTATGCCGTCTTTTGGTTTTGGGAGTTTGTGAGAGCACTCCCTCCATACTTGTAATTTCTTTACCTTTTCTTTTATATAATCGGGTACCATCCACTTAAAAAAACACATAAAAATCAAAATCATCACAAACTTCATTAAATGACACCAGTAAGGCCTATACATAATCCCTCCAACATGTTTCAAAATGCCTGAATAATCCAGCACACCACAAACTCAAGTTCGTGTGTCCACCAAAATGGATCATACACTGTGTGGTGCAGATGATTGGGGCTTCTACATGGAATGCCAAATGTTGACACCAAACCACCGTATGATTTGGGTGGTTATGGATAGCTAGTTGACATTGTCAATTGGAAGTATACCCCAATGTATATAGATAAGGGTCATAACACATAGAATCAAGTTGTGCATGATTTCCGGGTCTGTTGTGCCAAAAGACATTTGGTCTGCTTGCAGCTCAGGCTACCGGGGATTAGGGCTAGATCCTGGGTCGATGGGTTTACTCTTCATCTTCAGAAGGAAGAGAGGGGGAGAGAGAGGGGGGGGTTGATGGGTTTACTCTTCATCTTCAGAAGGAAGAGAGAGAGAGAGAGAGAGTAGAATCGCATTGATACAGGGTACCAAGTCTTGACCTCTCCAATATCTCTTCTCTACAATATGCCAAGATGGCATCCAGATGCAAGTCAGCTATCTTGTTTCCATCTAATCTACCCTCATCCAAGTCCTTTGCAGGAAAAAGAAATGAGAGCAAAAATTTATGTATGTCTGATAAATTTGCAATGATATTGAAATCTTGTTGGAGCTTTTTCCAAGAAACATGAATCAGTTTTTCTTGGCCAAAGCGAATGTCCTTTTGACTTGAGAGCATTGCCTGATGAAACAAGGTGATTTGATGCTTCCATGTATGTGCGAAGAATTCCACATTATCAATGCAATAACATAACTAGTACTGCATGTGTGAAAAAACTCACATGAGAAGAATCTCTAAAAAAGCCTAAAGGAAAGTTTTTACTTCAATCACAAATATCCATCAGCAGCATGGATCATGGAACAATGAAAATGATCGTTCCACAAAGTCACTATCAACTAATGAATAACTAACTTTCCAAGAAAAACTAACAAATAGCCAGGAAAGGCAGCCCATTTGGGACGAAATGAATGAAATCTTAAAAGGGATCTAGTTTGGTATTCCGTGCAAGTTTTTAAGAATGCTGAAGCAGGTAAATATAGAGGTTGTTAACATGTGGCATGCAAAATCCAGTAAACATGACAGCTTGTTGTATGAAAAATAAACACATCCATTTCACCCCATGAAACAAAACAACTATATGACAATGGTATAAGTGAGTATAATAAGTCCACCCCCCTTTAACTAAATGAGTACAATCAGTTAAAATGAAGAAAAAGATAAAGAGGAAGTCTGAATGGAAGGAATTCTGTCCCTTTTTTCTAACAAGTTGAGGGATAAGAAGCAAAAGATGAGATGCTTCAAAATCTGCAAGGTCAAAAGCGTAGACACTAGATGGCAGAATTTAGAAGAAAAAAAAAGGAACAGAAAAGCATTGGATGACGTATGTGTGGCAGGTTTAGAAGAATAACATTTGATGTTCAGGAGCAATAATGGAAGTAATATTAAACAAATTCGATTGAGCTGCATTGGCCAACTCTGAAAATGATGAATGAAGCAAATTCACCATTTGTTTCTAGAAAATGGTTTAACTAGAACCAACAGCAAGACTTTTCTTGGGTCATACTATAGTTTATGAGCTAAATGAAAATTAAAACGTATATTATATGTTAATGACCTAAGCAAGAGACAGTGCAAGAAAAAAGACAAAGGAGAGACACAAGGAGAACAAACCTGATGACCATGGCAGAGTCCAAGCTTGAATTGACCAATAGTGAGGGTCTTAGTCTCAGGGTAATGAGAATCATCATCATATTCACCTCGAGTAACATGCATGTCAGGACAAAGGCTTTTCATGTAATCATGGACTTCCTGAAAATGGAAAATATGGGACAAATCAATTATTTGGGTAGATATTTGTAAGTTCCTTGTTGCAGACTCAAAAATCTTTGCATAATATGGTTCAGTCCATCAGGTGCCCTAGATAACCACTGGACACACAAGTCCCAAAACCTTAGCAGAGATAATAGTGCATTAATGGAGGGAGAAAAGGATACATACAGGGTACAAAGTTCCCTCAATTCTACGAAACATCGTGGGGATTATGGTGAAAAATGAACTAATTCATTTAAATCACTGATGCAGTAGATTGTGAGATCCATTAGGGATCTAAACAAGAGATATGTCCATTAAAGTTCTAGCTATCGATATTTAATCATTTCTACTTGATGAGTCCAGATGCTAAGAAGAAAACTTCATTTTATTTGCTAGAAAGGCACAGAGGATAAAAACAGATAAATCTAAGACAAAAAAGACATTGTCACTGCACTAATCTCCCTTAGCTTCATACAACTAAAGGATAGCATATCGGTGAACTCCAATATCAATAAGCAAGTAGCAAATGCCGCCAGCAGGTTGCCTCTAAGTTCTTTGATCTCCATACACTTCCACTCGAAGACCAGCTTATGTTGGTCAGTTGGCAGGGACCAGAAGATAATGCACACCCTAATCTCCGCTTTGATAGCGGGTTAGCCTGGTTTTAACCCAGAGTTAACCCCTTTTGTGCTTTGATAGGCGGGACAACTTAATCAGGTTAAAAACAAGGTTAACCCGGATTTAATCCGGGTTTCAAAACCCACCTCACGAGGTGGGTTAACACTCTCCCCTGCGCATTATGGCACCAGCCCCCCTTTTTTCGCCCTCGGGACCGCCGTCCTCATCGCCTCTCTCTCTCTCTCTCTCTCTCTCTCTCTCTCTCTCTCACACACACACACACACACCACCCAAACACCCTATCCCCATGTCCTCAACGGTTCCGGAGATGACGAACCCTCGTCGGCCTCCCTTCCTCTCTCTCTCTCTCTCTCTCCCCCATGTCCACCCCCTCCTCAACGGCGACAGAGACGACTACCTAAGGTCATGGCGGAGAACCTCCCGGGGGGGGGGGGGCGACGGCTCTCACCGCCCGAACAGCCCACCCCACTATTCTCAATGGCGCCAGAGAGTTCAACATCGGCCTCCCTTTCTCTCTCTCTCTCTCTCCCTCCCTCCCCTATCCTCCGCCTCCTCGATGGCGACGAAGATGACTACCCAAGAAGGTCGCGGCGGAGAACCTCTGAGGGGGGCTGATGGCTCTCATCGCTGGAACACCCCACCCCCTGTCCTCGACAGCGACAAAGACGACAGACCTTCGTCGGCCTCTCTCTCTCTCTCTCTCTCTCTCTCTATATATATATATATATATATATATCAGAGCCTTATCCCAATTAATTGGGGTCGGCTACATGAATCATGTTCCGCCAAAAATTTCTATCAAGTGCAATATTCATATTTAAACTCAAAGAACTAATGTCCTTCCTAATAACATCGCACCATCTCATTTTAGGCCTTCCTCGAGCTCTTTTACTAACATCCACTAAGATTTGATCACATCTTTTAACCGGCGCTGAGTTAGGGCGACGAAACACATGTCCAAACCACCTGAGTCTATTTTCTCTCATTTTGCTATCAATTGGAGCTATCCCTAAGTTCTTACGGATACGCTCATTCCTAATCTTGTCTTTCTTAGTCTTGTCACACATCCATCTCAACATCCTCATCTCTGTTACACACATTTTGTGGATGTGTTCATTTCGTATTACCCAACACTCGGTACCATATAACAAAGTAGGTCTCACAGCCGTTCTATAAAACCTCCCTTTGAGTTTCACAGGCATACGACGATCACAAATGACACATGATGCACTTCTCCATCTTAACCAGCCTGCCTTAATCCTATGTGTAACGTCATCATAAATCTCCCCATTCTCTTGTATGATAGACCCTAAATATCGAAAGCTACTATTCTTCGGAATATTATGTCCATCAATTAGAACCATGTCTTCCTGAACCACTCTCCCATTACTAAAATTACAGTGCATAAACTCTGACTTACTCCTACTAATTTTAAAGCCTTTAGACTCCAAGGCAAGTCTCTAACGCTCTAACTTAGCATTTAGAGCATCAATACTCTCATCAATTAAAATAATATCGTCTGCAAATAGCATACACTAAGGGATATCCTCATGCAATTGTTTAGTTACTTCATCCATAACTAAGGCAAAAAGATACGGACTTAGTGCAGAACCTTGGTGCAAACCTATAGAAACGGGAAATTCACCAGTCTCCCCAGCAATAGTTCGAACACTAGTAATAGCACCGCCGTACATATCTTTAATCAAATCAACATATCCTTGAGAGACTCCATTCTTTCTTAATGTCCACCAAATCAATTCTCTCTCTCTCTCTCTCTCTCTCTCTCTCTCTCTCTCTCTCTCTCTCTCTCTATATATATATATATATATATATATATATATATATATATATATATATCATCAAAGCTTTATCGCCAACTACTTGGGGTCGGCCACATTAATTATGTTCTGCCAAAGATTTCTATCAAGTGCTATATTCATATTTAAACCTAAGAAACTAATATCCTTCCTAATAACATCGCGCCATCTCATTTTAGGCTTTCCCCAAGCTCTTTTACTAGCATCCACTAAGAGTCAGTCACATCTTTTAACCGGCGCTGAGTTAGGGCGACGAAGCACATGTTCAAACCACTTGAGTCTATTTTCTCTCATTTTAGTATCAATTGGAGCTATCTCCAAATCCTTACGGATGTGCTCATTCCTAATCTTGTCTTTCTTAGTCTTGCCACAGATCCATCTCAGCATCCTCATCTCTGTTACACACATTTTGTGAATATGTTCCTTTCGTAGTGCCCAACACTCGGTACCATATAACAAAACAAGTCTCACAGCCGTTCTATAAAATCCCCCTTTGAATTTTACAGACATACGCGGATCACAGAGGACTCCTGATGCGCTTCTCTATTTTAACCAACCTGCATTAATCCTATGTGCAACATCGTCATAAGTCTCCTCATTCTCTTGTATGTTAGACCTTAAGTACCGAAAGCTACTACTCTTCGAAATGTTATGTCCATCAATTATAACCATGTCTTCCTGTACCACTCTCCCATTACTAAAATTACAATGCATAAACTCTGATTTGCTACTACTAATTTTAAAACCTTTAGACTCTCTTGCCCTCCCGCTCCTCGACGGCGACGACTACCCAAGGTCACAACGGAGGGGGGCGACGGCTCTCTCCACCCAAACACCCCACCCCCTTGTCCTCAATAGCACCAGATACGACGAACCTCGTCGGCCTGCCTTCCTCTCTCTCTCTCTCTCTCTCTCTCTCTCTCTCTCTCTCTCTCAACCTCACTCTCCCTCCCCTGTCCTCCCCCTCCTCGACAGCGACTGAGACAACGAACACCCCACCCCCTCTTCGGTGAGCAGCTATCCCTGTCCCTCCTGCCCTCCCTTCCCCACTCCATCAGCAGAAAAAAACATTTTCTTGAAATAAAGAAGAAAAAAACGAAAAAAACAGAAAATATTTCTCAGAAAAAAGAGAAAGGAAAAAAAATAAACAAGAAAAAAATCATTGTTCACCATCATGGGTAAATAAGTGAAAAGGGAGGGGCACTTCTGGTAATTCAAGAGCCTTTATTACCAAGTTAACCCAAAACCTATCAAAGCACACTAGATTAAAGATATGTTAATTCACATCTTTACTTCCGGGTTAACTCCCCCCTTATCAAAGCAAAAATGGATTAACTCTGGGACAAGTTAACGGGGTTGACTTACTCACCTTTTAATATAACCCTCTACCAAAGTGGAGCTAAAGGAAGCTACCTGGAACAAATGGTGGAACATTTTCCTTCAGCAGCTGCAGAAGAATGCAAGTACCTTATCTGCTTCAAGTGTCCTGCCTTGCGCTCAACCAGTCCACTTCTCTCACCACTACTCATGTGTTTCCATTTAAATCAATATCATAGCTCCATTCCTCTAGTTGAAAAATTATGCACTGCATTTCGTCATGATACAGCTGAGACTAAAGATAAGTTTTCTGATATTTGAATGCTCTCCTATTAAGGTTACACATAGAGATGGACTTCAGAGGAAGCAAGGCCTCCCCAAAGCTCCTTCACGGACTCATCCATAAACCCTCATATTATAAAGCTGTCTACAATGATGTGAGTGTAAATTATGGTTATATCCAATGGCAAAGTAATTGGCATAGAAAATTAGTATCACAGTCATTATCTAATGATAGGACAAGAACCAGACTGCAGTCATCAATTTCATGTGAGACCTTCCAAGAAATTCAGGCTCAAGGAAATATCAATGCATGGCTGATAGAGTGATGAGTGAGAGAAAGTGGGTAGAGTCGTTAGACAGATTCAGAAGGTGGTTTCATTCACCGTTCAGAGTCTACACAACCCTGTGGAAACCAAGGGATATTTGAATGCTCGATGAATTTATCAAAAGAAGACGATTTGGCAAGACATCATGCCGCCCTGATAAAACAAGTAATCATTTTGCATTCTTTACGCCAAAGCTGTGAAGGTTTATAGATGGACATGTATGGCATGTTCAAATAGGCAGCATGTCAAGAGGCAAGGGCGCAAGGCACAATATATAGGATCATCTATTTGCACTTTAGCATGGTTCACATCAGAGGATACTAGAGGCTGTTTTGCCTGCAAGAAGGCACAAAATGGACCCTTGTTTGAGGACCTAAATGACTAAGAAACTGGTCCCTCATGGGGGGGAAGCTGGATGCTTCTGAATGATTGAAGAATATTGATCTTCTCTTAGGCGGGGTTCATCTTCTTCTTTGCCTGACATTGTTTGAACCATTTGTATGGCTAAACCTGCTTTCAATTAGAACTCATTTCCTTTTTATTCCCAAAAGAGGTAGATTGCACTACCAATTTTATTAATAAAACAGACACATTACAAACAAAGAGGAGAGAGAACTCATTATCCTCTGAAAATACAAATAGCTCACTATAAAAAAGTACAGTGGTAACTTGAGACAATCTGGAGGTGCCTTGAGAATATAACAACTCCAGCTACAAATAAGGAATGGTTGTAGAACATATGTTCTCCACATAAACCTTGCTTCCACAAAAGATGTTATCATTCCACTCCTTCCATATTCTCCAACACACTGCTGCAGGTATGATCTTGAAGATATGAGCTTGGAATTTAGATGCATCATGCATGCAGTCTTGCCTTCTGTTTAAAATAATCCCACATTTGAGAGACGGAAGTGAAGGTAGGTTGGAATCCTGCGAGACAAGAGACCATTAAATGATCCATCTGGTCATCTGGTCGTTTATCTGGCTCTCTTTCTCATTGATGTCCTCTTTTGGCATGAGTTTACCAATGCTCTCAGTGGAACACACGGCTCTTGTATGACTGTCCAAGATGACAGCAACTCCTATAGTTATTGAGATGTTAAAGAACAGTCAGCCAGAGATCATGATTCATGACATTGTGTGCTTAGTCTATCCATTCAGTACATGAGTATTTTTGTTACATATGTTATTTGTAAACAATGGGGAGATCTATGAAGATGTTACGCACAAGATTAAGGCAGGTTGGTTAAAATGGAGAAGCGTATTAAGAGTCCTTTGTGATCGTCGTATATCTATGAAATTTAAAGGAAAATTTTATATAACGGCTGTGAAACTTACTTTATTATATGGTACCGAGTGTTAGGTAGTAAGAAAGAAACACATTCACAAAATATGTGCGGTGGAGATGAGGATGTTGAGATGAATGTGTGATAAAATTAAGAAAGATAATATTAAAAATGAACGCATTTGTAAGGACTTGGGTGTAGCTCCAATTGATGATAAAATGAGAGAAAATAGCTCCAATTGATGATAAAATGAGAGAAAATACGCTCAAATGGTTTGGACATGTACACCGTTGCCCTAACTCAGTGCTAGTTAAAAGTTGTGACTAAGGGTGTTCATAATTCGGTTCAAACCGAAAAATCAAATCAAACCGTTCGGTTCGATTCGGTTTGAAGTCGAATTCGGTTCAGTTCGGTTTCATAACGTATGAAATCGAACCAAACTGAATAAACTAATTTTTTTTATTTATATTTATTAATATTATATCATAAATGTTTGAAATTTTAATTACATGCACATACAAAATATAATTATTTTTATGTTATATACATATAGGTCATTAAATTTATATATATTATAATAAGATATGAAAATTCAAATTGACCTTAACCAATCCGAATTTGTTTGGCTTGGTTCAATTCGGTTTGATGGTTGAGTTCGGTTCGGTTCGGTTTGAAAAACAAATGCCCCTAAATCGAACCGAACTGAACCGTGAACACTCCTAGATGTGACCAAATTTTAGTGGATGCTAATAAAAAGAGCGCGCGGAAGACCTAAAATATAATCATGTGATGTTATTAGAAGGGGCATTGGCTTATTGGGCTTAAATACGAATATAGCACTTGATAGAATTCTTTGGCGGAACAGGATTCATACAGCCGACCCCCAATAACGGGATAAGGCTCTGATGATGATGATGATAATATTTGTAAATAATATACTCATTGTGGGATTGAATAATGGGAAAAATCTATTCTTACCCTGTGGAATATAAACTTTTTCCCTCATAGGATGCTTGATTTGTCAAATAGATGAAATATTTCTCTCTTATCTTACATTGTTCTATTTTCTCTACATTCTTGCCTTTTGATGTTTTCACTGTGTGCTTATCTCTTGTGGAGTTTTACTTCTCCAAATACAGACCTGTCTGACATTAACCTTCTAACATCCTGCATGTACTCAAATCCCATTTCTTTAAGATGTTGGATAGACACCCAACCACATGACTCCCAACAAGGGAACACGTGGCCCAATTAAGGAAAACAGAAACACCAACTGTCATCAATTTAAGGTATATCTTAAGAATCAAGGAATTAAGATCATAGAGGCAGAAATGTAAATAAAAGAAGATTAAACAAGGGTGGCCTGTTTCGGACGCATTATCAACTTAGCAACTATAATGTCAAATTTGGCGAACTCCCTAGTTGCTCTTCCATGATTATGAAAACCAAGCATTTCAGCGAGAGATGATCAACCTCTTAAACTGCGAGTAAGGCGCCTAATCTAGTCAATTCTTCTCCATGGCCACTGACAAGATATATCCATCTAATTCGTACTGCACCGAGCGATAAAAGGCATCTAAGGAAGACTGAGCAAGACATAATCTATCCAACATCTCAAATTGGAATAATTGAAGTAAATAACCATCTAGTGACAAAGCTGCACGTGTATCTAAATACGGGGCAAAGTGAGAAAGATTCCCATTGGAATTACAACTACCACAAACAGATCAACCCGAACTTTCTTTCTTCAACCCGCACTGTATAACGTTCTTCGGAATCTAGAACTAAAAAGCACGTCAGACTAGTCTTGAAAGGTCGAACAAGATCTATACAGGAGAGAGTCGAAATCCCCCATGCCCACCGTTAAAAATGAAAACTACGTGAGGAGAATAGCGAAGAGCAGAGCACCTTGATGCACAGGTTCCCAGTACAAAGGATGTGCTGAATCTTCCCGGGGACGAGCATGGACTTGAACTTGGCTGGGAGGTCGGACGCGCGGTGGGGGATGTGAAGATCCCCGATGGCTAGAACCAGTACCATGCTTGCCGAAACCCTTGTCGCGAGATCAGACTCTCATCAGCCTCCGACTCAGAATCCTCGAAGGGGGAGGAGGAGAAGGAAATGTGAAGCGATAACAGAAGTGAGATTGAGGAAGAGGACGTGAAAAAAGGGAGATAGATCAATCAATACTCGCACGACAAACGTGTAAAACGGTGTCCATATGTTTAAGCATTGTACAGTACCTCGGCAGTTTATCTTACCTGATCTTATTCTTTAGGTTCGGATAAGAATTTGGCAACTTATTTAATTTAAAAAAGAAAAATAACTACGGTCTTTTGTCGGGGTATCGCCTTTTTTTATCCTGTTTACTCGGTGTGTGTTTTTCTTGTGATTGGTAGTCTAATTTGGAAAGAAACTTATTTTTTTCTCGGTTTATTTAACATATCATAGTGCTGAAGAATATTGTCGTATTGAAACATTGGGATGTTAAAATTTCATAGCGTCAATATATTAAGATGATAATAGATTATCGTACGAGGGTATTAATGTGCTAAATGTCAGTATACATCACTAACAAGTCTATGGCTATGTGCCTTGATTTCATGAGGGAGATCAAATTCTACTTAATTATGCGAGAGGATGAATTTAATTTGAAAAAAATGTAGAGTTCATGTATGAGCGTTTTCTATAGGTGGTGAGATAGGGACATTATTACTCCACGTGATGATACTTTTAAACTCGTAATAGGGTGTATGGAATATTTTTTAAAAAATTCTCTTTTTATTTAAAATATTATGTTGTGTTATTTTTTATTAAATATTTAAATTTGATGAAAATTGACACTTAATAAAAATGTCATAATTTTTAAAATTTATATAAATTTATTTAACATGTATTTTTTGTTACTTTTAAAACATATTAAAATGACAATAACTATTCAAAGAAGATTCATATCATTCGTAAAAGAAAAAAATAAGTATTAAAATAATTTATAATATAGTGTCATCAAATTTAATAAAAAATACTATTGTATATGCATATCCACATCAAATGACTTAAGCATCCACCGGTGCTTCTAGGAAAATACATGGAGGCTACATGGCAATTGCCCTCGATTTGGATTTTGGCTATGGTGATAACTTTTTCTGTGAGCATCCATTAATTAGAGTCCTTTTACTTGTTACAACAAATGCAGGTGGTTAAGTCAGTGCTAAAGTCAGTATAAGCAACATGCATCAAACATAATGCATTTATACAACTTCTCTTTAAAAATATGAAGAAAAAAATAGTAGATAGAGAACGGGAGAAACGCAAAGGCAATGCAATCTCTCCAAAACCCTAAACTATAGGAGAAAAGGAAGCATCTTGAGAAGCACCCACGAGCACAACCAGTGTCCTTCCTCCCTCCTCTTCGTACCATGCATGGAAGACCACAATATGTATCTGAAGCAAAACATAATAGGGTGTTTGGTTACGATTTTTTCCCCTATTTCTCTCTCAAATTTAAAAAAGAGAGAGAAAACTCACTTATGGGTGTTTGGTAGACTCTCCTAAATTTTAGGGAGAAAATTTACTCCCGTACAAATCTTCCTATAAAAAAAAACAACTGCAGACCTATTTTTTTTTTGAAATCGCTCTCTCTCCCCTGTGCGTCCCCTCCCCCTCCCTGGACCGACCGGGTCCCCCCTCCCCTCCCCCACCGGCTCCGGCGAACCCCCCCCCCCGCGGCCCCCCTCCCCCACCGGCTCCGGCGAACCCCCCCCCGCGGCCCCCCTCCCTTCCCCGTCCCCGGCAACCCCCCGCCCCGCGGCCCCCCTCCCTTCCCCGTCCCCGGCGAACCCCCCCTCCCCCTCCCTGGCGCCCCCTGCGGCCTCCTCCCCTCCCCCCGACGGTGCCCCCCCGACGGCGGCCCCCTCCCCTCCCTCCCTCCCTGGCGCCTCCGTCCCGCTCCCCTCCCCCCGACGGCGGCCCCCTCCCCTCCCTCCCTGGCGGCGGCCCCCTCCCCCCGACGGTGCCCCCCGACGGCGCACCGTCGGGGCCCCCTCCCCTCCCCTCCCTCCCTGGCGCCCCCTGCGGCCTCCTCCCCTCCCCCCGACGGTGCCCCCCCCGACGGTGGCCCCCTCCCCTCCCCTCCCCTCCCTCCCTGGCGCCTCCGTCCCCCTCCCCTCCCCCCCGACGGTGCCCCCCCCCCCCCCGACGGCGGCTCCCCTCCCCTCCCTCCCTGGCGCCCCCTGCGGCCCCCTCCCCTCCCTCGGCAGCTCCGCCTGGGATGGCCACCGCCGCGAAGGCCTCCTACCGGCCCCCTCCAGCCCGCCTCTGTCCGCCCTGCGCGCAACCTCCCGGTCCCGCTCCCTCTCTCTCCTCCTCCGTTTCTTTTTAAAATTTATCTTACTTTTACCAAACGCAGATAGAGGTGTTAACACCATTTTTAAAATTTTAGTTAAAAATCAACGTAGAATAATTTTAAAGGGAGAAACAGTTTTTTTTGAAGAAGTTACTCCCAAACACCCTATAAAGAAGTCACTGGCCAGAAGTTGTTCCAGCACAAGTGCTTGCTTAAGTGGACTTCAGGTCCTGGAACATGAAGTCCCACCTCATCTCGTGCTCGGCCTCGCCGGCGACGTCAGCCCATAACTTATCTTCTCCTTCACCGCCCCCATGCCGACTGTAGACCACCGAGCTCACATTATGCGAGGGAGGATAAGGGGACAACGATGGCGGCCCTAGAGTGACGCGGATGCCGCCTTTGGTGAGCATCAGTTGCCCCTACTTAAGAAGTGCCGTCTTCTTCTCCCTCCTCAGAACGACACTCCCCTTTGGTCGCTACCGCCGAACATGTCCCTTTGCCCGGCCGTGAGCTCTACAGAGGAGCCTCTCCCGCTGCGACGGATGTGCAAACGAGACAAGGAGAGGGGAATGGGGGGCTAGCAAAGTGCCGGGCTCACAGGAACGAGGAGGGAACGCGACTTCACAGGGTTCGCTGACTTACGAGGGTCATGGGGCGAGGCGGTAAGGCCCTGGTCACGCAGGCTGCACAAGGGACAGGGGGCGTGGGCAGCCAGTCGGCTGTGAAGGCAGCTCAGGGAGAGGGGTGGCAGGGCGACAAGGGGGTGAGGAAGTAATGCATACTTCAAAGGCGTAGGGTGGGAGAGCAATGGGGGGTGGAGGGATAGGGGCGGTCGCTTAGGGGACAGGGCGGGGCGATGGGGCATGGTGGGAGGTGGAACAGAGTTGCCGGCTTCGCAAGGTTCATGGGGCGAGGTGGGAAGGCCCTAGCTGTCGTTGGTCATGCAAGCTGCACAGGGAGCGAGGTTGCACAAGGGGTGATCCCATCTTCTGTGCCTAGTTCCTTTGAAGGAGGGAAAGGGTGAGGAGGAAGGAGCGGCCTCGTCGGACGCTACCATCGTCGAGTTCCCATCGGACACAGCCGCTATGCGATCGAGCAATGGCGACGAGAACAAAGGGGAACAGTCATGCGCCGTGTAATCGTGCAACGGTGACGAGAGTAGAGGGACACACCAAAAGGGGGGGATTACTTCCCTCTGTCATCTGAGCAATCGTAGCCATAGCTTCGACTTCTTTCATCCCACCAAAAGCCACCACCTTGACCCATTATGGGGTGCCATCACCGCTGTAGTAGTTGCAACCACGTTTTACACATCTTCACCTTTTTGGGTTTCCGCATGGAGAGGTAGGGAGTTGTAGGGTGTGCAGAGCAAATAGGAGGGGAAGGAGAAGCAAGAAGGGCGTTAGAAAGGAGGAGTCTTTATGATGACTGGGTTTGCAGTGCTGCTCCAGTTTGCTTGCCATGTTGAATTGAAGAAGTTGCTAGTCTCTGTTTCTTCTTTTTCTTCTTCCTTACGTTTCATATTTTGATCTAATGGAATAGATGCAGGAATGAGGCGAATGAGGAGGGGACGCGAAAGAAGGAAGAGGGAGTTCGAACGTGGAAGGAGCACGTTGTGCATGAGTATTTAAAAAAAATTATTAGAGACATGTTTTTATTTCCGGAGAGTTTTAGACCCGACAAGATTTTCCCCTAAAAAAATAAACCTCACCAAACGTGTCTCCGTGGGCTTCTCTTCCCCCTTTTAAATTTGAGAGGAAAAAACAGTAAAAATTTACAACCAAGCACCCTATTTAAAAATGACAAAATACTTTACTACGTTGTCTATAATTTAGTTATCACTATTCACTTAAAGTAATTCATATTATTTTAAAATTGTTTAATAGATTCTAAAAAACAAATATATTGTACAAATAATAAAGCATTCGATAAAAAACATCATGTATACTGTGAATTTAATTTTAAAAGCGACGAAATACTTTACTACATTGGTATTTAAAATTTGTCCATCAATATTCACCTTTATACTAATATATATATTTCAAATTTTAAATTATTTGTATAAAATAAATATACACACAAAATATTTTTTGATAACAATTTATTAATATTGTTAATTAAAATTTAAAAATGACAATATACTTTAAGATGTTAACATGTGAGAGAGAGAGGGAGGGAGAGTGACGAGATAAAGAGAGAGAGAAGTAGAAAGTGAGCACATGACGATAGGTAATAAAGGGACAAATATAGTATTTGAGCTATCGTTGTTACGGTTTACTATTAAATCATATTGAATTAAAATTAATTTAACACATCTCATTACTTTAAATTTAACTGCTCTCTTAACAAAACAAAAGTAGATTAAATCTGAGTTAAGTTAATGAAATTGAGTTAACTCATTTTCAAGCTAACCGCCATTCTTAACATTTTGAAACCCCAAACGCCTCTAATTAAATTTAATTGTTTAAAAATATTTCATCTTCTCTCCTCTTAGTTTTTGCGCATGCTTGTCATTTTCGACGCGACCTATCTTCGCCACCCGCCCCCTCTCCTGGTTTGCATCGCGTCTTTCACTTTTTTCTCATTCTTCCACATAACTTTCAAATTTGAAATTTTCACCTTCTATTACAACTCTCCTTTCCTCTCTCTGGCACGTGCATAAAAACGTGATATTTTGTTCGTCACGCGCTCGGGTCATGTATACAATGGCTCTCTTTCTCCACATCTCTCTCACTCACTCACTCACTCGTGAGTCACGATTAACAAGTCACAAGAAAAAACAGAGTCATGAGCGCAATTTAAACATATGTAAGTGTTGCCTTGCAAAAACTTTCATGGCACGTTTTTCGTGAGAACAGAAACTAGATAAAATTGATCGACAGAGTAATTGGGTTATATTTTCATATGCTCCACATCGATAGAAGCGTAAAATACAAAAAATATAAAAGTTTTTTCCATCATACAGGAAGAAACTGACAGCATCTTTGTCAAATTTGCTGGTGGATCTTTGAAAGAAAAAAAGACATTTGACAGCATGTCAAACACATCTAAATAAATAGATCTTGATATGTCTCATTATTACAATATGTTAAATATTCGATACGGGATATCTTTAGGATGAGAATACCAAAATATCATTGTTGTGTGCTGGTGAGAAGTCGGTTCAATAACATAGATTTCATCGTGAAAAAATAAAATAACATTACTGGTACAATAATTACGGTCACCAGCAGGGTTTGTCACGTCAGAGCAACATGGCTGGCATATCTGATCGTGTAAGGTCTTGATTGATACGATCGGCATGTGGCACACTCACGGTACATCACCCTTGAGGCAGTGACGACGGGACTCGAGTAGGGGAAGAGGAAGAAGATGGCGGAGATGCTAGCTAGAGCAGGGGACGGCGCCGGCCGGTCGAGCCAAGGATGGCATAACCGCATAAGTGGTGATGGAATGGTGGCGATGGGGGGAAGCCAGGGTAGGTCCACGAATGTGAGGGGAGAGGAAGAGGGGGGAGTCACTGGAGACAGAGAGGGGGCTAGGGTTCCAAAAAGAGGGATCGGGGAAAAGAGAGGGGGAGGAGGGATTGGTTATTGACTTTGGGATTATTTTATAAAATAAAATTTTAAAACATGAGTTTCTTTTGTTTAAGACTTAAACAAAATTCTTCTCGACATATCGTATCGTACTGGGTTGAGAGTAGCACAATCGATATGACCGTCACAAGATTTCCATAGCTTCGAGGACCATAAATATAACATTTAAATTATGATTTAGCTTAAATATCACCGAACTAAAGTTATTATGGTCAGAGGCCACGACCTCGCATTCAAGTTTGTCAATCGGCCGTGTCAAAGTAAGAGATTCGGTCAATCTTCTCAAGTAAAATAATAAGAAATTTTAAGAGAGAGAGAAAAATAAAATAAGTCGACTCGAGCCCGACCCACTATATTAACGAAGTAGGGTTTTTGGTATGATCGCGGATTTAAAAGAGATCGACAACATGACCCAATGTCAGCCTAGATCTACGAATCCGTCGAGTAAACCCAACCCATCATGCCCGCTTTGATATGTAGCTAGTCTTTGGTTAATCCAAAATTAGTCTAGGGCTAACTACTTTTGTAGTTTGATTTGAAATTTGATTTAATACGATTATATGGAGGGTTAGTCCCCGACGAACTCAGGATTTTGAAATCATAGGCCTCAATTTGATATGGAGTTATATTAAAGGTGGATTAATTCAACTTGATTAAAGTAATCTGGAGTTAACCCATTTTTAATTTGATAGTAGAGTAATTAATCTGGGAGTAAGGAGGTGGACTAACCTACTTTTAATCTAATGTGATTTGATAAGTAGTAGATTAACTCGGTAATAATGATAAATAAAATATTATATTTATATATCTTTTAAAAAAAATTAATGTATCTCGCATTCCCTCTCTCTATCTCTCTCCCCTCCCCTCTCTCATGTCACTCTCTATCTCTCACACACATTAATTACTAGTTTAAGTTATTACTCATCTTTAAAATTTGTAATTTATTTTTATTTTTATTTATTTTAATATATGTTTTAAATTAAATATATCATAAAAATAAAATATTTTTGATAAATAACATCGTTAATATTTTTGATAAATAGCATCATTAATCTCACTAATTAAAATTTAAAAATCAAAAATAGCATTAAATACTGGTTTGTGTTACTGGTAATCTTTAATTTTTTTATTTTATCTTATTTTTAAATATTTTTATATTATATAAATATAATATGCTATGAAAATAAATTTTGTTTGATAAATTACATCGATAATCTCACTAATTAAAATTTAAAATCAAAAACGGCATTAATTATGAGTTTATGTCACTGTTCATCTAAAAATTATTTTATCTTAATTTTTTTATATTTTTAATATATTATATAAATTGAGTATATCACAAAAATAATTTTATTTTGATAAATAACATCAATAATCTGACTAATTACAATTCAAAAGTCAAAAATGACATTAATTACATGTTTATGTTACGGTTCATCTTTAATTTTTTTATTTTGTTTTTTAAAAAAATTTAATATATTATATAAATATAATAAATCATCAAAATAGATATTTTTGATAAATAACGTCATTTATCTCACTAATTAATATTTAAAAGTCACATTTTTTAAAAGTAACTATTTGTTTTAGTATCTTTAATTTTCAATATTTATAAATTTTTAAAAAGACTTCATGTGATAAATATACTATTATAATAATAAAACTTTTGATAAAAAGTATCATTAACATTACTAACTACAATTTTAAAAATAATAATAGTTGTAAAAATTTAATATTAAACATAAACAAATAAGAGAGATAGATAGAGAGAAAGAGCATTGATTATAGGTGAGAGAGAGAGAGAGAGGGAGTGAGTATTTATTGAGTATTGATTATGGACTAACCTACCTTAATCCACCTTTAGAGGTGAGTTTCAAAACCCAGGGTTAACCCTGAGTTAGTCTTTAACCTAATCCGATTACATGAAAATGACAATCAAATCACAAAAAAATTAACCTTGGGCTAACCTCGAGTTAACCCAGGGCTAACCCTCGATCAAAGAGCTCCCCTTTGGCATGGGCTTAAATTTATCCCATGTTATTTTAAGTGAGGTAACTTAAGTCACTTTTACCCCATTTTAGTTTGATAGCAAGTGATTTAAGTAAAAAAAATCTATTGACTTAAGCCCGGATAACACTCTCCACTTTAGTTGGCTTTGAGTTAATCGTGGTAAATTGACACGTGTTTTACCAGAATTACCCCTCCCTTCATAACTGTAGATAGTTGGGCTCAACTTGTGATAAAATTGAAATTCTCACTTATAAAACTGGCCCTCTCTTCACTGCATTATTTTGATAGACAACAGTGACCATTTTTGGCCGGAATATGTATATAAACATACAAGTATGACATGGTATCTCTTCACTGCATCATTTTTTACATGATTCTAATTTCATTCAAATCAACTCCTTTGTAATAACATTGCATATATGATTTATCAATCTTTGCTTACAAACAATGCATGGCATCTCACAGTCAACTTATAACTAGCCGATACATGTATTGAAAGAGTACATTTGGAATTTCACAAATTTTAATACAATGTTATTCTTCGATTCTTTATCAATATGATACAAGATTTTCCATAAGCAACTCCCCCCAAAAGAGAAGACCACAATCTTTTCCATTGGGTTTTCAATCACCACTTTGGCCGGCTTCAAATCAGTTGGAGCTTGGGAATCATACTTGGCTATTATGAACTCTATGTTACTTGCAAACAAAATGATGCATATAATTGATCAATATACTATACTAAAAGAGTATTATACATTTTATGTCCGCAAACAAAATATTTCTTTGGATATTGGAACATAGTATTTCATTTTTTGCCATCATTACTTACTAAAATAAACTAAATGATAATGACCCTGAGCATCCAAGTTCTGATATGAAATAGAAAAAGATAAACAATATAGCAAGAAATTAAGATTGTGCAGTAGATTTTAGAGTTGCCTAGCAACCTGCCAACAAGTAGCACACATTGGAGACATGAGACGTAATTTCATATTATCACTATACTCATGGATAACAGTAGGCAATCCCGATGCCAAATGATTTGAGATATATATATTGAAAACATGTACAAAAAATATATGTACGGGAAAAAAATAACATACCTGAATAGAAGTCATACAATGAACAACTCTTATAACTATGCGAAGCTAAACCAAAACTAAACCAAGGCAAGAGTTAATATAAATAATGTAGATATGGAATTGATGATGGCCAGTGTTGGTGTCAAATTAAATAGCTACCAAGCTGTTATGAGAAGACAGTGGGAAACATTTAGTTCCTATTAATTCTTGAAATATTTCAATCTGCCAAGAATATAGGAGGAAAAATTCCAATCAGACCTATTGAGATTATCTGCAGGGAAACCTGAAGAACTTGTACACCCCTTATTGCACCCCGACAGCTCATGCATTTCACAAAATAGGACTAATATCTACAAGAAAACCATGCCATCATTAGAATGTCAAACAAAAAATTGAAACATGGCAAATGGAAAATGAAATGAATAGGGAAACAATAATCTTCATACCTTCATACAGAGTTTCAGATTCATTGGAATTGAAATCCCTATCATCCTTAATCCGAGACAGTTATCATATTAATTACCAAAGTAGGAGCGTGCAACGTTTCATCATGCAATTAATTAGACATATTTTGGGTACGAGTGGGCTCAGGCGAGATTCAAACAATATGCAATATCATCTTCTATTGTGGGGTTGTCACATGTGGACAGCCAACCATTAAAGAAAGTCATAAAATCCACTCATCATTGCCTCACCACCTACTATGTCAACACACGATGCCACCTCATTCGAAGTAATGACCCAAAATATTTAAGGTGCATGTCTGTGGTGGAGTTGCATTACTATGCCATCTACGACACCCATCCATGCACACAAACGACAATGGAGAATACACCGGGGGCAACAAATATGGAGACTTATATAGGGGTGTATTAGGAGAAGACCTGCAACCAAGCACATACAGCAAAGAAAAACGAACGACAAATAAAGTCCTGAATTAATACACCACTATGCATTGCGAAATATAACTACATTGTAGCACATATAGAAAGAAGGATGATGCACATAGGAACAAATGACCTATGAATACACAGTCTGACACATAACAAACAGACTCACAAGAAAATATAAAATGAGTGATAAACGTGCTTCTAATTATTCAGTTATGGAGCCGTAGTTGTGTAGCAATCGTGTCTCTGAGCACCTCTCCCTCATGGATGTCACGCGATGCGACAGGCACATTAGGGTCAACATTGACATCACCTGCATCGTTAACATCATGGGAGGCATTTAAAAAGAAGAAGTCCTCGCCATGCTCCCGACAAATGAAGTTGTGGACGACGCAACGTGCAACGACAATCAGTATTTGAGTGCGGAATGGATACATGTTCCCCTCTTTTAGTGTTGCAAATCGCATCTTCACTACCCGAATAGCTCGCTCCACGCATTCCTCATCTGAGCATGCCGATGGTTGAACTTATCCTGCATGTTTCGGTAACCTCCATTGCCACGCCCTCGGTATTGTGAAATATGATAACGCTCGCCTCGGTACGGTGAAACGAAGGTACCGGTGTTAGCATAACCAAGGTCAATAAGATAATATTTACCAACAATAATACATGGTTGATATAAGGGCATTCATGTACAAATAGACATCAAAAACATGAATATCATTCCCATGACATATTTACCTGGAGGCACCCTAAAGCCACCACGTTCTAGGGCCCATTTCAACACCTTTTGATCACCCGCTGATCCTTCCCAACCGGCAGCCAAACATTGAAATTGAAGGTCAAATGAAACTACAGCCATGACATTCTGAGTAATATGTTGCTTCCGATTTCGATACCATGGGTGTTTGGATCGAAGAATATTGGCAAGAATATGGGTCCCGTCAATTGCACCAGGAGCATCATACGTTGAATTTTATGTTAGGATTTTGAGTAAGTCCTAAAACACGAGGTCGGCATGTAAGGTTTCGCACAGCACCTACGGGCGACACAGCGGATAACAAAAATTTCGTTTGCCCGATCCCGGTGTTATGGAAAGCTTAATCTGTGCTCTAATCGGTGTTTCTAAGACCCTAATTACGGGTTGCGTGTTTCACCTTGCGCGAAACGACGCTGTCCGCTAAGCCCGATGCAGAGAAACTGACCCGCACAGCTGTACGGCCTCTAGAGCAGATCCACACTGATCCTTGCGCAGTGACGGTACCTCCCCGGCGTAACTGTCCCCGACTCTATCACCTTATGGTGAGAGAGAGAGAGCAAGGGGAAGAAAGGGGGGAGACTAATTCTCCTCTCTTAAGCTTATGTGCTTGCTTAAGCTTAAGAGGTTGGAAGAGAAGCCAAGAGTTCGAATGAACTCACGTAGGTGCCATATATATAGGATTTGGACCATTTTCTAAAGACCTCCAAAGGTCCAAAATTGTATATATGACCTTTCTATTATTATACATATGTATTAAGCCCCATTTACACTCCTTTCCAAAAGGAATTAAAGGGAATTAATACATACACTTGTACAATAATATTCCGTCACCCAAGAATCCATTGTGTGTGATCCTCCAGGCCCTTAGTCACTCTAGTTTAAGGCCCATTAACTTCTAATTCCCAATTAGAAGTAAATTAAACGTATTCTTCGCTTCTACCAGAGCCGAAGAATAGTTTAATTTATTCCGAACCTTTGATCACGTTGGGTCAAGTAAATCCACATGATCCTTGAGGACGCCGGGTTTAAACCAGCCTGTCTGGTACCTGTAAGTCCACAGTTACCGCATTGATATAATCCCTCGCTCCTTCTATGAGTCTGGTACGATCGAGGGTACGGTATCTGTCAAACCCCATGATCGTGCCATTTGACTATGACCTCCTTAAAGTGTATGACGTCCGTTCTAAACGAACTCATACGACCTTGGCCAGGGATTTAACGGAGCGTCAATGTCATGACCCATTAACTGTCTGATATATACCCGACAGTGAGCGATCCCCTCTTGACCATTGATGATCTTCACACGTATCCTGGAGTGGTTAATGACTCGGCAACTCATGACTTATGGTTAAAGTCACTTAGCCAAGTAATTAAACCATTCCAGTCCTCGTGTAAGATCCGATCAATGTCTCAGGTCAAAGGACCAACGATGTTACTGTGACCGTTGGATCTTCAGTTGACATTAGGTATAATCAACCATCTGAAGATCCAATAGCGGATCAGTTCAGTGCACATCCTCCAATGACATACACCTACACATATGTGTTGGTGCCCCGCACCAATGACCATGAGACTGGTCACTGACACATCATGTGTATTGGTTTAATAGGTAATCAAAGTCCCCGAGTGATTACCCTCCAACCAGGAACAGTTTAAGGTATGTGTTCATGTAAAGTAAGTCTCATGTTCGAGATTCCATCTCGAGCTGACTTTACAACCACATATCCTAGGGACAACGTAAAGTAACACAATCGCATATTTACGCTCAAACACCACTTTATTAATGAACAAGATCGTACAACTATTGGGCCTACCCGACCCGAAATTGGCCTGTAGCACACCAACACTAACAATCTCCCACTTGAACTACAGCCAATTACCCACAACTTTGAGGCCCATCTTATCCCGATGACGCTCAAATACAGTCTGTGTCAAAGGCTTAGTCAGTGGATCTGCTATGTTGTCTTCTGACGGTACACGCTCTACCGTCACATCTCCACGATCAACAATCTCCCGAATAAGGTGAAAGCGCCTGAGAATATGCTTTGACCTTTGGTGAGATCTCGGTTCCTTCGCCTGGGCGATGGCCCCATTATTATCACAAAATAATGGGATGGGAGCTGATATCTCGGGAACTACGTCAAGTTCCAAGATGAATTTCTTCATCCAGACGGCTTCCTTAGCAGCTTCAGCTGCAGCAATATATTCCGCCTCCGTCGTCGAGTCTGCAGTCGTGTCTTGCTTGGAGCTTCTCCAACCGACTGCCCCTCCATTCAACATGAATACAAATCCAGACATGGATTTGCAGTCATCTGGATCTGACTGGAAACTAGAATCTGTGTAAGCTCTAAGCTGTAAGTCCTCTCCTCCATAAAGTAAAAAAAGATCCTTAGCCCTTCGCAGATACTTAAGGATGCCCTTTACTGCCTTCCAGTGCTCTTCGCCTGGATTTGCCTGATATCTACTGACAATGCTCAAAGCATTGACAACATCAGGCCGTGTACATAGCATTGCATACATGATTGACCCTATCGCCGAAGCATAGGGTACCTTATTTATGTGTGCCACCTCCTCAGAAGTTTTAGGACTCATCCCCTTGGATAGGCAAATTCCATGTCTCATGGGAATGAGACCTTTCTTGGAATTTTCCATCCTAAACCTTTTGAGGATAGTGTCTATGTACATGGATTGGGATAATCCTAGCATCCTTTTAGATCTATCTTGATAGATCCGTATGCCCAGCACATAGGATGCTTCTCCCAAATCCTTCACGGAGAAGGTATTGGACAACCAAGACTTAGTTGATGTCAACATCTCTACATCATTCTCAATGAGTAAGATGTCATCAACATAAAGGACCAAGAAGGTAACTGAGATCCCACTGACCTTCTTGTAAACACAGGGTTCATCTTTATTCCGAATGAAGTTGAAAGATTTGACAGCCTCGTCAAATCTTAAGTTACAGCTTATAGATGCCTGCTTTAATCCATAAATGGACCTTTGAAGTTTACATACCTTATTAGGATGTGGCTTGGAGGTGAATCCCTCAGGCTGTACCATGTACACCTCTTCTGACAGGTTTCCATTAAGAAAAGTTGTCTTCACATCCATTTACCAGATCTCATAATCCAGGTATGCAGTAATGGCAATGAGGATTCTGATTGACTTAACTATGGCTACCGGCGAAAATGTCTCGTCATAGTCAATGCCTTACCTTTAACGATATCCTTTTGCCACTAGTCTAGCCTTGTATGTGTCAATTTGTCCATCTGCACCGATTTTCCTTTTGAAAATCTATTTGCAGCCGATCGGGATCTTCCCTTCGGGTACATCAACTAAGTTCCAAACTTTATTGGTGTACATGGACTGGATTTCTGATTCCATTGCCTCTTGCCATTTCTCGGAGTCTACACTACGGATCGCCTCCTGGTACGACTGAGGATCATCATCCTCATCGATACATACCTTAGAGGACCCCTCTGAGACATGTCCAACATATCTCTCAGGTTATCTCGGTAGTCAACCAGATCTCCGTAGTGTCAGTGTTTCACCTTGAATAGGATCAACCGATACAGTCTCATCTAATGAGTGTGTGTCTATGGGTCGTGGTTCTTGGACCTCGTCCAATTCTATCTGGCTCCCACTATTTTTCTATAGTAGATATTCTCTTTCCAGAAATACAGCTCTCTTGGCCACTAAGACCCTTTGCTCAGAAGGGTGATAGAAATAATATCCAAACGTCTCCTTTGGATATCCCACAAACCTACACTTATCGGTTCTCGACTCAAGCTTATCACTCTCGTTCTTCTTTACATGAGCAGGACACCCCCAATTTTTAATGTGATTAAAATTTAATTTCCTACCCTTCCATATCTCATATGGTATAGAAGGAACTGATTTACTTGAGATCCTATTCAATAAATAAGCCGCAGTCTCTAACGCATAGCCCCAGAGAGACAAGGGTAGTCCTGACATAGACATCATGGATCGGACCATGTCTAACAAGGTCATGTTTCTCCTCTCGGATACACCATTGTGTTGTGGTGTATACGGTGGAGTCCATTGAGAAACTATTCCATGGTCTTTAAGATAAGAAGTGAATTCATGGCTTAAATATTCACCTCATCGATCCGATCGAAGTGCCTTAATACTTTTGCCTGTCTGTTTCTCTACTTCATTCTTGTATTCCTTAAACTTCTCAAAGGCTTGTGACTTATGTCTCATTAAATACACATAGCCATATCTATAGAAGTCATCAATAAAAGAAATGAAATAGAGATAACCTCCTTTTACTTCTATGGACATGGGTCCACACACATCCGAGTGTATGAGTTCGAGAAGGTCAACAGCCCTCTCACCATGTCCACCAAAAGGAGCCTTGGTCATTTTTCCCATGAGACACGACTCACATGTATCAAATGGCTTGTATTCGAACGAATTCAAATACCCATTTGAGTGTAAGTGAGATACTCTTTTCTCACCTACATGACCAAGTCTGCAATGCCATAGATATGCAGAATTCACTTCATCAGCATTGGAAATTTGCATAACATTAGAACGTGTATCTAATACATAAAGACCATTGACTAATGAACCATCGGTTATAATCAAACCATTATTCATTATAGAGCACCCAATGCTATTAAAAGTCAATGTATATCCAATGTTATACAAGCCAGAGATTGAAATAATATTCTTAATAATATTAGGAACATAATAACCGTCATTCAGCTCCAGAATGACTCCTGAAGGTAAACTGAGGTGTGCAGTCCCGACAGTTTTGGCAGAAATCAAAGCTCCATTGCCCATCCTCAGTTCAATCTCCTTTTTGCCCAATCGCATTCTATTTGCCAGCACCTGCACAGAATTACATATATGAGATGCACATCCAGTATCCAATACCCATGATGTGGATTCCATATATGACAAATTAAGGTCTATGACAAAAATACCTTCATTTAGAATTGCCTTGCAATTCCTTTTCCAATGCCCAGTTTCCTCGCATCGAAAATATTTGTCTTCCTTTTCATTCTTCTTGCCCTTCCCTTTGTTAACTTTGGCGATTTGCTTACCCGTGGCCTTTTTCTTTCATTTTCCTTTGTTACTTATAGTGGATATCTGGGTGGCCTTCCTTTTCTTATTGGCCCGGCCAATAATCATTACAGAAGAAGATGGTTTATCTTTCTGCATAGTTCCTTCAGCACTCTTTAACATGTTGAGCAGCTCCGGGAGAGTTGCATCAATTCTATTCATGTTAAAGTTTATGATGAAGGAAGAAAAGGAATCGGGCAATGACTGGAGTATAAGATCAATGCACAGTTCAAGATCTAACTTGAACCCCAGTGCATTGAGTCTCTCTATCAACTCCATCATTTTCAGTACATGAGCCTGTACTGAAGAACCCTCAGACATCCGTGTCCTGAAAAGCCTTTTGGAGATGTCATACCTCTCAATCCTACCCTGCTCCCCGAAGAGCTGGCGTAGATTGAGAAGTATACTTCTACAATCAGTCTTTTCAAATTACCTCTGTAGCTCGGGAGCCATAGAGGCCAACATGTAACATTGGGCAAGGGAGGAGTCCTCAGACCACTTGGCATAAGCCAGTAACTCGCCCTCGTCGGCATCAGGAGCCGGCTCAGAATGAACCGTGTCCAACACGTATGCAATCTTTTCGGCGGTAAGGACTATGCGTAGGTTACGCAGCCAATCCGAGTAGTTCGGTCCAGTTAAGCGATTTGCATCCAAGATGCCACGGAGGGGGTTGGACGACGACATTGTAATCTGGATAAGAAATAAAAGACAACTTAGCATGTGTTCAAATTCTAACTTAGATGTGATTTTCTATCTTAGTTAGTCCCACTATTTTTCGATCGAACTATATAACCCTCAGTATATAGAATGGAGATCAACGAGATCAACCTAGTGGGTCGGAATCCCAACGAGACTGATGTACGACCTTGTGGAAAGCACAACAAGCCATACACCATCTCAAGGGCAGTCAACAGGCACTTGCATCTAATGCAATATCCGATATTCGGCCCCCGAGAAATCATCCCCTTGTGGAAAGCACAACAAAGGATATTCTCGGTTAGATCTAACCATCATTACTACATAGCAATGAGTTCATGACCCGACCCTTGTGGAAAGCACAACAAGGCCGAGTTCAATTCCTCACCCCATTGAGGCCGAGCCTTGGAGTTTAATCCCCCCCCAAACTCATGGACCTTGTGGAAAGCACAACAAATCCATGAAATGAAGACGTTCATTCACTCCATAATGATGGAGGGCCACGACGACTCCTAGAGCCACGCTTACCAGATCTAAAATTTAATCGCGAGGGAATTTATTTTTATCTTGATCTCACCCTAGGTGGTAATATAAATATATCCAATATATTTACCGTACCTAGTAGTTTGCACAAAATAAATGCATCCAATGCAAAAATAAAACGCAAGTGATCATGGACTTAATCCCTAACGTAACTAAGACATCCGGCCCGCTTCCGAAGCAGCTGGATCGTCCTCGTCGGGTGTGCTCCGCGCTTTCAAACTCCGACGCCGCATCAATTACAACTTTTACACGGCACGCAGGCCGGAAAAATTAAATCACATGTGACTCAAATTCCAGCAGCCCTTAGGGCGAGTACAACAACGGAGGAAGATAGAAGTACATTGGAATTTTAACAGAGAGAGAAAGGAGGTTCGCAGACCCCAATTAATTACATTAATCCAAGTCCATGATCACTTGCCAACTCATTCAAATAAAATCAATCAAGGGTTATTTTCTGAAAATAATCCTTACTTTTGAATTTAAAAAATGGGATGTGCAAACAAAAATAGGCTAGCTTTGTTTAATTTTAAAAATCAAAGCATGATTAACTAAAATTAAACACACAAGCAGGCCAATACAAGGTAAATAAAGTAAAGCACGTAAAGAACCATCATTTTCTACAGGGACATCTAATTGAGATAATTAATTAAATTTAAATTTAAATTTAATTATCTAATAATCAAATTTAAATTCAAAATTTAAACATGTCAATAATTTAAATTTAAATTCAAACTAATTATCCAATAATTTTTGTTTGAAAATAAATTTAAAATAATGTAATTATCCTCAATTAGTAATTTTTTAAAATTTAAATTTTGAATTTAATAATTATCTAATAATTAAAATTCAAATAATTGAATTTTTCATATTTAACTTCAATAAAATTTAAATTTTGAATTTTCTAATTATCTAATATTTAAAAATTCAAAACACTTAAATTTTACTGAAGTAACTTCAATTATTACCATTTTATCTCAAGGTAAATAGTAATTATCTCACCTCGGTAAATTCAACACGGTTAAATAAAAATTCACATTTGACATTTACCATCGAGATAACATAATTAACCTACTAGATAAAATTTGATTTAATTTACTGTGTATTTTGATATATATATATCTAATATATATATATTATTATTCAAACACACAATAAATTAAATATAAAAAATTATAAATTTTTTTATTAAAAAAATTACGGCGCTGGGGGGGTGCGCCCCGCGCGCGTGGCGGGCCCTGCCGCGTGGTGGGCGGCGCCTGCCGCGTGGCGGGCGGCGCCCGCCGCTCGCCCGCGGGCGCTGACTGCGGGCGCAGCGTGCGCCGCCCACGCGGCGCACGCGGCCGGCGCATTGTGCCCTGGGCGCACCGCGCCCAAGGCGCAATGCGCCCAAATCGGGCCATAAATTTTTTTATTTTTTTTAACAAAAGAATTGCTCTCCTGATGCCCAGCATCCAGGAAAAATAGAAATGCACAACACTCCTGTCTCCAAATAATAATTGAAGATTTAAGAATGCCCCTAAAATGGGGTTCTAAACGGTGATGAAACACCGACCAGAGCGCAAACCTGTCTCTGATACCACTGTAAGGTTTCGCACAGCACCTACGGGCGACGCAGCGGATAACAAAAATTTCATTTGCCCGATCCTGGTGTTATGGAAAGCTTAATCTGTGCTCTAATCGGTGTTTCTAAGACCCTAATTACGGGTTGCGTGTTTCACCTTGCGCGGAACGACGCTGTCCGCTATGCCCGATGCAGAGAAACCGAGCCGCACAACTGTACGGCCTCTAGAGCAGATCCACACGGATCCTTGCGCAGTGACAATACCTCCCCGGCGTAACTTTCCCCAACTCTATCACCTTCTGGAGAGAGAGAGCAAGGGGAAGAAAGGGGGGAGACTAATTCTCCTCTCTTAAGCTTATGTGCTTGCTTAAGCTTAAGAGGTTGGAAGAGAAGCCAGGAGTTCGAATGAACTCACGTAGGTGCCATATATATAGGATTTAGACCCTTTTCTAAAGACCTCCAAAGGACCAAAATTGTATGTATGACCTTTCTATTATTATACATATGTATTAAGCCCCATTTACACTCCTTTCCAAAAGGAATTAAAGGGAATTAATACATACACTTGTACAATAATATTACGTCACCCAAGAATCCATTGTGTGTGATCCTCTAGGCCCTTAGTCACTTTAGTTTAAGGCCCATTAACTTCTAATTCCCAATTAGAAGTAAATTAAACGTATTCTTCGCTTCTACCAGAGCCGAAGAATAGTTTAATTTATTCCGAACCTTTGATCACGTTGGGTCAAGCAAATCCGCGTGATCCTAGAGGACGTCGGGTTTAAACCAGCATGTCTGGTACCTGTAAGTCCACAGTTACCGCATCGATATAATCCCTCGCTCCTTCTATGAGTCTGGTACGATCGAGGGTACGGTATCTGTCAAACCCCATGATCGTGCCATTTGACTATGACCTCCTTAAAGTGTATGACGTCCGTTCTAAACGAACTCATACGACCCTGGCCAGGGATTTAACGGAGCGTCAATGTCATGACCCATTAACTGTCTGATATATACCCGATAGTGAGCGATCCCCTCTTGACCATTGATGATCTTCGCACGTATCCTGGAGTGGTTAATGACTTGGCAACTCATGACTTATGGTTAAAGTCACTTAGCCAAGTAATTAAACCATTCCAGTCCTCGTGTAAGATCTGATCAATGTCTCGGGTCAAAGGACCAACGATGCTACTGTGACAGTTGGATCTTCAGTTGACATTAGGTATAATCAACCATCTGAAGATCTAATAACGGATCAGTTCAGTGCACATCCTCCAAGGACATACACCTACATATATGTGTTGGTGCCCCGCACCAATGACCATGAGACTGGTCACCGACACATGATGTGTACTGGTTCAATAGGTAATCAAAGTCCCCGAGTGATTACCCTCCAACCAGTAACAGTTTAAGGTATGTATTCATGTAAAGTAAGTCTCATGTTCGAGATTCCATCTCGAGCTGACTTTACAACCACATATTCTAGGGACAACGTAAAATAACACAATCGCATATTTACGCTCAAACACCACTTTATTAATGAACAAGATCGTACAACTATTGGGCCTACCCGACCTGAAATTGGCCTGTAGCACACCAACACTAACACGGCATACGTGTAAGTTATCTTAAAGTAGGGGGAAATTTTGTTATTATTTTTAATGAAGGGGTGCACGTTGGCAGTTGGAACAGGCAGTTGGATGTAGGCATGCCTAAGTTCCACTATGGCATAAATCACTTGGTTCACATGAAAACTTATTGTTTGTGAGAAGTGCTAGAAGTGCTCACACATAGCACCTGTGGCGACGTCGTGACCCATGACATACAAGAACATTGCCAATTGCTCACTTGCAGTCACACACCTACTATCTTTAATCAAACCCCTCTCTAGAAGAGCATCTCACAGATGTATGAACATAGGCAGATTCAATCTGAATAAATTGTAATAACGTCTTTCATGGCCATTCAAAATGTTATGGACCCACACATGGCTTGTGTATCGAGACGTATGCATAGACCTTGGCACACGCACACCTTCATCTTCTGCATCATCACCATTGATTTCATCCCATATGAGATTAGCCATTAATCGTAACACTCCAATCTCATCCTGTACAATATATCTCCTACGTGCATTTGCATCTATAGCCCCAACCTACACATGCATGAAACACAAGAAATTATTCGATAGGAGCAAACATGTGACCATTTCGATACGATAAGGTCTTCATAAACAAGGAACATGACAGGTACATAAACGTAATCTACTACCATGTTAGGACTGATACAGCAAGGTCTTCGAATACAAGGAACATGAGAACTACATAAAGATAACCTACTATCGAGTTATCGTTGAAAGTCATCCACGTATAATAAGGATGAGTATGCCTACCAATATAAAGGAAAGAAACACCATAACAATTCCAAGTACGACAATGATAGCTAAGTTATGCAATACTATTAGGGTAAAATTCCTCCGCACTTGGACTGGTCGTATATCATCTTCACTCCCTCCTACCATGAATCCTCTTCGATAAATCAGAACCCTTGGATTTGATGTAGTAATACCTCCAAATGCAGCATGCACGTATTCAATAGATGCAAACCCCTTGAATCTTGCACCTGCATATCCATTTACCTGTGCATAACATTCCTCCCAAACATATCCATTTACCTGTGCATAACATTCCTCCCAAGTGTAGTACACACCTGGACAACGGTCAACCCACACCACGTAGCATGCATACTTCCCCATATTCAAATTCCAAATCACCCTGCAATGGACCGATGACTACTGGTAAATTTAGACTGCAAATGAAAGCATGACATTGTATTACCAATGACAGCATGGAAGGTACATACGAGGAAAGTCACAACCACATGCACGATGAGACATGATAATATCGTGCAAGATATCATACCAAAGTAACACGCATAACAACAACACACTTACGATAAAGACCATGGGCAGAATGGTCATAATCAACCTACAATACAAGCGATGTCTAACCACGAAAGATCCATCCTAACTTGTCTTCGTCGTCCAAAGCCATGAAGACAGATCGAAAATTGGGGTCTTGGAAGCGGGTTGCTGCTGTGTATAAAACATCGGTCGTATAGACCGGTAGACTCTTCAACTTCTATATGCAGTCTTTGATTGTCACTCCTTGATCTGGGTTGGAAGGACCGGTGGGAATGCCCAGTAATTTATGGAACTATGCTCTGTCATTGTTTAAAGCACAGAAATCTTTCAACACTTCGGTCCCTTTCTCCAAGTTTTTATTGCGCTTCCGATTAGACCTGTTGTATGAAGGGGTGCCAGAGGTCAGTCTCTTATCAGGAGAGGCTGCCTCATCTTCGCTGGGTCATTTTTCGGGTGGAGTGTAATCCCCTATACGACTGCATCCACCCACTGATAGTGGATTAGAGAGTATAAATTACGTTTGGCATAGGTGTTTTGCCTTTGCCACCTAAATAGTCAAAGGGGTTGAAATCATTTCCCAAATCCACTGGCGGTGCATTGCAGTCAAGGGCTAGACCAGTAAACTGCTGATGGGTGGAATCTTTTGACAGTGTATTCCCCTGGTCAGGGGGTGTCAGAGGATCACCCCACGACCTCCGTTGAGATAAGTCATTTTTCATAGTAGTACTAAATGTCAAAGCTCCTCTTGACATGGTGTTGCCGCACAAGAGATCCATCTCCTCCTTATACTCAAATGACTTTCCCAATATCTTCTTATACTCAATGTTCGACTACGGAACAAAATCAAGTAAAAGTGATATCTCATAAGAATATAATACACTGACACTAACATTATACTACGTACTGTGAGCGACGTCACGCGGAGGGAATTACCGGGGGAGGCGAAGCGGAGCGGGCGAGGGGCTCGTTTTACTACAACACGGAAAGAAGAGAGAAGAGGAGAGAGACCACCACGGGAGATTACTCTGGCGGGGCGTGCAGGACAGATACAATATAATAAGATATAGGGATTAAACGGCCATAGCGGGAAATGACTCTCCGCGACCTCGGGGGATGGAAAAAGTGCAGAATGTAAGTGACAAAAATTTAAACGGCCGTTGCGGGAAATGACTCACCGCGGCCTCGAGAATATGAGCAGACATGAGAAGAGTACAGAATACAAGCAACAAGAATTTAAATGGCCATTACGGGAAGTGACTCCCCGCGGCCTCGAGAATATGAGCAGATATAACCACATCACAGAATATCAATGACGGAAATTCAAACGGCCATTGCAGAAAATGACTCGCCGCGGCCTCGAGAATATAGCAGATACAAGGAATAGAATATAAGAGACAGAAATTTAAACGACCATTGCGGGAAATGACTCGCCACGGCCTCGAGAATATAACAGATATAAGAACAATGCAGAATATAAGTGACAGAAATTTAAACGGCCATTGCAGGAAATGACTCTCCGCGGCCTCGAGAATATGATGTGATCGCCAGGGGCCGGAGACCCCAACATAAAGAAAGTGATCGCGCCAACCTCAAAAGCGGGAGATGACGGGTTGCTTCCTCCTCTCCCTTCGGCCGGCCGATGGAGAGGGCTTTCCTTGGTTACCATTGCAAAAGAAGAAACAGACAGATAACAAGTGGATCAGAAAAGATGGCAGTGTAGTATTAGTCCATTGATGAAGGATAATGAAATTGTGGCAAGACACAAACCCGGTTGGTGTTATTTTTAAACCCCTCTCGGACACGAGTAGGAGAGAAATATGATGATGAATGTGATTATGCAAACGTATATAAAAGAAGACTCCCTTATGAAGGGAGTCGGAGAATGCGAGATGATGAATACAAAAGAACTACGGAGAAAAGGTGGGAGAATTGACTTATTGAATGTACCGATGGCGGGATCCGGCAGAGCTTCGGCAGCGTGGGGACGACGTGGAAGCAGAACGAATGGAGCTACCCTTCCTCTCGCGAGCGCGGGCACCCGAGAAGCCGACAGAACCTCCCCCTACAAAAGACTCACGGGTTAGAAATGGGATCCGGCAAAGTCTCTCCTTCCTCTGTTGGATCTGAAGCCCCTTCCCTTCGAGGGAGGGGGTGTAATATCCCGGACCTTTCGGATCCTTCTTCGTGGGTCCCGGATCTGGTTTTCGGAGCGTCCAGCTCCGTTATGTCTGAAATTTCATTTCGGACATCTTTCGTGTTCGGATCGGCGCGATCCGGAGTCATTTCGGAGGTCCGGAGGCGTTCCGCGGCTTTTCCGCGTGTGTTTTTCGATTTCCGATGTGTGTTTCGGCTTTTTCTTCAGAAGCTCGCTGCGGGCGAACCGGGTGGTTCACCCGGGCACGAGTGGTACCGTTGCGATCGGTGCGTTCCGAGGATTCCGGAAATGTATTTCTCTAATTTTCGGTATTTTTCTGAAAAATCAGATTTTCTTATATAACCCATTTCTTTTTCTTTTTCTTTTCTCCTTTCTCTTTCTTCTTCTTCTTCCTCCTTCCTTCCCCAACCGTGGCCGCCCTCTTCTCTCTCCCTCTCTCCCGTTCGAGCGCGGCGACCACCGTTTCGGCTGCAGACGGCTGCGGTGCGACGTGGCGAGGACGTGGGTGACATCGAGACGATCGTGCGGGCGTGCGGCAAGCGTGGGAAGCGTGGGGAGGCGAGGTTTCTAAAAGCGTTCTTCGCGATTCGTGGGTGATTCGGCGGAGCATTCGCTCCGTTGAGGTAGGGTGACGTTCCTTAGCCTCTTGTCGATCATTCCCGTGTTTTATAGGCCGAGGGGAGGCCGAGAGGGGCTTATTTGAGCATGTTTGGGGTTTTTTCATGTTTTGGGGTGAGTCGCCCGATCTATGGATTCGATGCATGGATTCGTGTTTTGATGGCCTCGAATCATGCTAGGGGTCCCCAGGGGTCTTCCCCT
Organism: Amorphophallus konjac; assembly: GCA_022559845.1. Lineage (NCBI taxonomy): Eukaryota > Viridiplantae > Streptophyta > Magnoliopsida > Alismatales > Araceae > Amorphophallus > Amorphophallus konjac. Next base: position 260,550,858 of record CM040117.1, read on the forward strand.
TTGATTTCCCCCTCTCCGGTGGAGGTATGGGGGCGTGGAATGGTGTTTTTAGCCGTTCCCGGCCGTTCTCGGTTTTCCGGGATGATAGCGGTCCACCAGTAACCGCTTTCATCAGGTAGCGGTCAGGTGGGGACCGCCTTCATCAAGGTTTCGAGCGTTGGGGCTTGTGCTGTCGGCAGGCGGTCGCGGTCTCGCGACTGACCGCGACTGCTGGTGGCGGTCAGGGGGCGACCGCTTTCAGCCTGGGGTCCGGCACGGTCTTCGAGACGGGTTTTTGACCGTTGGAGTCTGGTCGCGATCTCCAGGAGACCGCTACCAGGTGAAGGCAGTCTTCACGCCACCGCTTTCACGTTTTCGTGCACCAGGGTGGTCGCGGTTCCAGGCCGACCACGACCAGGTGATAGCGGTCCTGGGTCGACCGCTACCACTGGAGGCGGTCCTCCGGTGACCGCGACTCCCCTTCTTTATCGATTTGAACCCCGGACGAGCTAGTCTCGATCCCTGTGCTGACCCGTAGTCCGACTGATGCGGGGCATCATGTGGGGGCTACACGTGGGGGTGCCGTGGGGTCCCGAGAGGTGGTGGCTCCGGCTTGTGTCACCGTGCGTCGGTGTTGGTACAAGGAGCGTTCCTCGTACCTGTGGTTGCATCGTTGTTTTCCGTGACTCGAGAGTCTACTCCTTCAGTGACCCTCCACTAGTCGTAGCCCACCAGTACGAGGTGCTGGTCTCACTTGGGAGTGGTGTACGGGTACCCACCTTTCGAGACGGTTTGTGGACCGGTTACCGTAGGCCCCTCGTCGGTAGCCAGAGTCCGGCTACGGGGGAAAACTGGTCATAGGACCAGACCTAGTGACGCAAGGTCTGTGTGTGCACACGTGGTTGGGGGCGGTTGGACCCACGTCGACGGGCGTGACCCCAGCTAGTTACTTGTTTGTGGTTACTTGTACGGTGTCTGCGCCTCGGGTAGGACCTACCACGTCAGGCGGTTCACCTGCGGTGCGGTGTAAGACGTCAGGGGACGCTACCGGCTATGCTTCTAGTGGGTGGTACTCCTGTCGAGTACAGAGTGTCAGACTGTCAGTCGAGTGTTTCCGACCTTCGGGTTTTGGCGGTTCGACCGTTGAGTTTCGGTCTTCTCGTACCGTGGCACGTGTGTCGGTTTGCGTGCCGTAGGGTCTAGTTCTGTAGAGTACAGGGCTTTCCTTTCCGAGGTACCTTCTTACCGCTAGAGTAGTGGTTTCTCGTTTTACGAGGTAGGGTTCGAATGATCCCTACTGAGTCTTGTTCCGAGACTCATTCCCCGCGTGTTTTCACCGCGTTTCAGGTGAGGCGCCACCTTCGGGGAGCACGTCAGGAGCGCAGCGTGGTGCAGGTGCCCAGAGGTAGTGCCGGAGGTCAGAGCCGGGGTATACCCCGTGTAACTGTACTTTTCTTCCTTGTCACTGTACTAGTCGTGGACTATTGTTATTATTGTTAATTTCTATTGTGGACCATGTAAAATGTTATTTTATTTCCTGTTTAATATTATAACTGTTTAATTTCTGCAATTATCTGTGATGCTTGTGTAGTTTCCACACCATCCTTTTAACCCTTCCGAGTCTTCGGGCTCGTGGGTGGCGGTACGAGTCTCGGGTTATCGGGCCTTCCCGGTAATCGGATTCTCGGGTCGTTACAGGGGATCTTCTATTTATAGAAGGCAGATGGCTTGAGGCGTCCAGGGGACTGGACGCCTCAAGATGGGGGCGTCCAGGACCCGAGACGCCTCCACAAACACATTAAATATTTTTTTAGTTTTTCATTTTTTATGTTTTTATTAAGACGTCCAGGGGACTAGACGCCTCAATGTTGAGGCGTCCAGGACCCCGGACGCGCCCACTTCCGCCCACCAGAACCCCACCGAAAGTCGTAGACAGTGGGTAAAGCGTGTGATTTTGGTGGGTACTGGTGACTCACGAGTGGGCGCGTCTAGCTGGCAAGACGTTCTTATATTTTTAGATTTTTCCAAAATGTGAAATCGAGTGGCGTGCCGAGATTGTCCGGATGCAGAGTATGGGGGCGTCCAGGTCCTTGGACGCCTCCATGATTATATTTTTATTTTATATATTTTTTATTATTATGTTTTGATTGAGGCATCCAGGGGCCTGGACGCCTCAAAGAAATCCCGCTGAATCAGCTCTGAAAGACTGTTGGCATCAAACCGTTAGACGTCTTCGAGTTCGGATTCTTCCGATACGTCCGGTTGGTGGCGATGTTGTCCGTATGCTGCATGATTTCCGTAACGAGGCAGTTTTAGGATGCCGAAGAAGCGTTGCGTTACCCACTCAAAAGGTGAAAGAAGACCTAAGAATGGGAAGCACTTAAGCGATTCAAAATGTGAAAGTCACTGCGGGACGTCATATAGTAATATGAGATTTTCTCAAGGTGATGTAAGGAATATCGTGTCTACAGCTGTCCCGCATTGGCGTCTGCTTTGCAAGGGAGTGACACATAATGTAATGGTATGGAGTGGGAATGGACTGAAAAGTTGATGCCCATGTGCGATGAGACACGCTTTTGACATTAATGTTTGGAATCTTTCCCGTAGTTTCGCTAAGGCGACCTTGAAGAAGGTCTTCCAAATTTGACGATTGCTTGGACGGAGATCAAACAAGGAAGGGGGAGATGTGCTCTCAGACACGAAAATAAAGGAGACCAACTTCTTGGTGTGGAAGTACCTGGGTTGTAAACCTGCAGGTTTCACCTTTGGGGAGCGGTTACCAGCCAATGTGAAAGTGATGCGGCCAAGGTGGGTCAAACAGGGTAAAAAGTAAAGGAATTTCTGAGGGTCAGTCCAAACAAGGGTCTCTTTTGAAAGAACAGCGTAGGGCCGTCTCAAGGAAACTCTACGTTTTATTCAGAGTGAAATATCTCATATTTGTAAGAATTGAAGCACAGTGGTTGTCGTAATTGAATCACTTTGAATGATCTTCCGTAATAAAATCAAAGTCCTATATGAATGCATGCTGGGTTTAAAGAAAATTTAAAACAAACTAAAATAGAAAATAGCCAAAGATAATATTATCAATTCGTTAAGAATGGGTCAGGATATCGGTTCGGTGAGCCGACACTGAGCTGGGGCTCGTTTATCCGCGCATCAACTCACTGAACGGAACCATCGTCCCCACGCTATCACAAATTAACGGCATATCCGTACAACCCAAATTCTTCTGAAATCATCAACATTTTTGTTGAAGGGGAACTCAAATCCCAGATTCGTTCGGGTCGCAAGGTCCTTGACATGTTCTAATAGCGTAAATATCACATAATATGATGCATGACATGGTGGGACCAATCACCAAACGGTGGTACACGAGATGGGACAGTGGCGTCCGTTAGTAAAACCTGCACATATTAATAACATTAGAAAGCAACAGAATCGCACCACAGTACAAGGGAGATCTAGACAAAATGCCGACGACTGACCACTGATGTGACGCATTTCGTCCTTTAGCGCCTCTCCTTTCCTATAAATGATCCCTTAGGCTAGTTCAGCCAAATGCACCAAGGAGTGGGCTTAGGAGCTTTAAGGGGAGGAGGAGAAGATATCTGAGGGTTTCAGGATGGAAGGCGAGTCTTCCCGCCTTATGAAGAGGAGTAGGCCTAGCAGCGAGATTAGGCGACTTTCCGACCTCGAAGGTCATCTGAGTGGGATGATCCAGTCGCATATGGTAAGTTGATTTATTTCAAATTCTCCGCGCGAACTCTCTTTTCACTTCTTTTCCTTCCTTGTTTTCTTTTTCTCTTCCAGCCATACCCTCTTTTCCCATGCCCGAGGAAATTTTTCAAGTTGCCGTGGCCTTCGAAACTCACTTCCAACCTCTCCATTGGCATGAGGGCCACAATCACGAAGTGGCATCTGCAAGGGCTTCTTATTCACGCCAAGCATTACGAGAGGATTCACATGGATTGGGCGGCTATGGACGCATTGGTGGAGATCTGACATCCCCAGACCCACACTTTCATCTTCCCCACCTTCGAGGCGACCATCCTTCTCGAGGAGGTGGAACTTCTGCTCGGGCTGAAGAAATTCAAGAGTGACGGGAGGATAAAGGTCATGCGGATGCTGACAAGGGTGACTTCCGAGAGTGTCCTTGGAAGCTTCATGCCGCCTGGTGCTGCTAGAAAGGTCCGGACTCAAAAGGTAATTGATCTGCAAAAGCTCACGGAATGGGTCATGGACGCCCTGAGAGGGTCACCAGACGATGATCACTTGGAAGGAATCATGAAAGGGTTTACCATTTGTTTGGCGGGTGCTCTCTTATTCCCTTATACCGACAACATAGTGGAGGAGGACCAATTGAGTGACATTTGCGGGATTTGGAGTGGAAAGAGGGTGGGACCCCCCGTCCTTGCCTACCTTTATAGTGGCTTTACTGCCTCCGGCATGGGTAAGCCTCCTTTCGGTTGCGCACTTCTTCTGAATTGCTGGATTGATTTGCACTTCAAATTTGACCACCCCGAGGGGATGCCAACTGCTTCGAAGCTCTTCCAACAAAGCCTCCTTCATCACATAGTCGATGTGTTAGGCTTCGGTGGTACCATAGCGAACCGTGTTCCGTGACTGAGGAAACGTGAAGACTGCCGATCTCACTTCAGAACCATGACGCAAAGCTTTTTTACTTGTGCACCGGCATGCCTACTCTCACCCGAACTCCTCGCGAGGTGTTCTCCCAGAGCTGAACTCCAACTGATCGGCGCGACGGAGTTTGTTCATTATAATGCGCATCGGTGCTGCATCCAAATCGGCATTCCACGCCACTTGTTCCCACCGTTAACCGGCATCGTTCCTTTGAAGAAGAGGGAGTTGGGCACGGAAGCGGATGCGAAGGAAGCGAAGGCCATTAAAGCACCCTGGAAGACAAGTGTTGCGGGAAAGGCATTAGCGCATGTGGAGGAAGAATGCGAGCTGTGGAGGGCTTATGTAACTGAACTGGGGAAATTAAGGCCTAAAGCGCCTAAGTCCCTAATGTAGCTCACCATGATTTCTAATGGAATAAAATCTGGAATTTGGGAATGTGCAAAGTTTGGGTTTTTATCTTTTCCTCTTTTTATTATTTTCTATTTTCATTTTTTTTTTCTTTTGATGCGCCCAAATACGTGGACGTTTTATTATATATTATTATTTTTTTAACGCGTCCAGATGAGTGGATACTTTTAAATAATTAAAAAGTTATTTTTATTTAATCTTTTCTTCACCATTTTTTGTATATTTTTATTTATTAAATAATTGATTTTAAACGCATCCAAACACGTGGACGCTTTTAGTATTATTTTTTATTTTTTTATTTTTTTTTGATTTAAAAACAAAGAAAATAAAGAGGCGTCCATGGAAGAGGAAGGGCCCTTTCGGGCACTTGAGGGACCCGAGGGGCCCGATGGCACGGAGGGAGGTGAACACGGCCCGGTAGGTCCTTCGATATCCTCCTCTTTGATCCATTTTGAGTTTGGAGCGAGCCATGTGAGAGGGGAAAAAGGTTCGGCGAGTGTTGCACTCAAATGATGGACGCGTCCTTGACAAGAGACGCGGTCTCGTTGTTTGACGTAGGCCCTCCTTTATTGATGTAGGGCATGGCAAAGACCCCGGGCTTGGCCGATGAATGGGCGAGCGCGGATGAGCCGAGCCGTGTCAGGAAGGAGAGTCGCGGCAAGGCGAAGCTCGAGGACTGGCGCATACGTCTCCCTGGACAATAAGGGAGCGTATTGGTGCAGGACAGTGTCGACTTCCTGTGGCAACGGAGAGAGCGTCATGTGGGACCTCTCCAATCCGGGGATGCACACGACATGAACGGCTTGCGTGCCCAACTAGCAGAGGGTAGGCGACAGCTGACCGTTACTCAACAGGAACTGGCGATCCTGGTAAGTTAAGTGTTACATTTTTTATTTTTTTTTATTTTTTTATTTAATTGGAGCTTAGCCGATGGCCGTTGTTTGTTTGTTCCAGCGTGCACAACAGGCAGCGATGGCAAGAATGGCTGGCGGTGCATCTTCCAGCTCCTCGGCCCCTTTCATTGAGGTTACCTCCCTCCGAGAGCAACTTGCCGGTGCGGTGGCCTGCGCGGCCCGGGCTGAAGAGGAGTGTGATGCCTGGGTAGCGACTATAGCGGAGCTGCGGCGTCATAGTGAAGAGAGGCCACATCCGGACATCCTAGAGTTGAGGGTGTTCCTCCAGGTGGCCAAGAGAGAGGCGGAGAGAGAAAGGCTAGAGAGGGAGAAGGAGAGGGGGGACAGAAGGGCCATGGAGGTCCAGGTGAGGGAGCTCCAGCTAGGCCTTCGAGCTATTGGACAGAGGCTAGAGGACATGGAGGCAGGCTATGAGAGGGCACGAGAATTCGGGGTGCGACTCCGTCAGTCTGGCCAGCTCCATATGGGTGACTTCTTTGCTATGCCAGGGGAGCAGCAGCGGGTCACCGCAGCTGAGCAGGAGCCACGAGGCGAGGCGAGTGTTGCTGTACGGGGCTCCAGAAGGCCCCTAAGGGACCCTCACCTTAGGGGGGAGCAGAGGTACGCCTAGAGGGATAAGTGTGAAGGTGATGGCGAGAGTTGTCGAGCTAGCATATGCCTCCTCTCTATGATTGTGGTGTTTATGACAATTTATGTAGACTTATGAATGGAGTGATTTGATTTCCTACCGCTCATTTGTCCTTTTGTGCGTTCCTTCTCTCCTACGCTTCTTCTCTTTTCTATGTGACGCGCTCGACGATGCCTAGCCGCGAAATAGAGACTCGTGCTTTGCCATGCCCCTCTTTCCACGAGAATCTACCATCGAAGTCCACAAGAACGGCCTTCGCCTATTCCCTTTTGCATCCCTTCAGACTCGATGGGTCATTTTTGAGTCGTCGTGTCGCACCACTCAATCAGCTTTCCTGTGCGAGCGGCGAAGTGACACATGGGACTGCAAGGAAGGTACCCTAGCATGAGGGGGGTTATGGCTCGCACTTCTCCCATTTCTATAAATACCTCCCTCGTTCGTTCTTCCAGGGGCATCGAGAGCCAACTCGAAGTGTACAAGTTTTCCAGGGAAGTGGAGGAACTAATAATTCTAAGGTTACGGAATGGAGGGTGAATCTTCTCACTCTTCTAAGAGAAGCAGGTCTAGTGGTAGCAGCTCTCGGAGCTTGAAGGGCACCTCAATGAAAGGACCCAATCGCAACTTGTAAGCTGAGCTTGCTCGTCTCTTCTTCCAGTCTTTCTTCCTCCCTTCTAACAAAACCCCTCCTTGTGTATGCGCAAGGTGTGATGAAATCACACATTCCATGGGAGTTGGTAGTGGCCGCACACCGGGGTCTCCCAGATTTTCAGAAGGCCAGGCTAGACGTGATGGGGCTTGGAGTCTTCCTCCTGATTGAGCCGATCAGGCTCGACCTTGCCCTCGTCCAAGCATTGCGCGAAAGGTGGGATCCAATGAGTCGTGCTTTCTTGATGCCTTGGGGGCACATGGTGCCCAGCCTGGAAGATGTGGTCCGAATTACGGGCCTGAAAGTGGATGGCGAGGCGCTGACTGGCATTATGTACTCTGACTACCGAGAGGCTGCCCAGAGGTTGCTAGGAGTGGATCTGGATGATCGCAAGAACATGTCTGTAGCCAAGACGCCTATCATGGAAATGTTGGGGCTTACTGACGTTCGTTCCCGTGATGATGAGTCCTTAGAAGAGTTCATGGAAAGGACTGAAAGAGGATGCCGCGCCGTCTACTGCGTATACGCGAGCAATTGGGAGAGAGCGAACATGGATTTGAAGAGATTCATGTTCTTCCTGTTGGGGAAACTGTTGTTGGGCTCGAGAGAAGACAACATTCATTGCCGCTTCTTAGAATTCTTGGTAGACCATGAGAAAGTGGAACGATACACCTGGGGAGCAGCCATGTTGGCGCATCTATTTGCGGGTCTATCTGAAAGAGCAGATCGAGAGGCAACAGTGAGTGGTTTCACGCCGTTCATCCAGGTACCCGGCTTCTCTCTTAGCTTCAACTGTATCTCTTTTTTTTTTGATGATGTTCCTAACACATGACAAGGCAGTTGTGGAGCTATTATTATCTTCCAATGGGAAAGGCCCATCATTGGCGCCCGATGGCGGTGCCATTGGCGAGGCGGTGGCAGCCCATCATGAGCCCGGCCCCTATGTCCTACCAGCTGATGGTGATAAGACGCGAGTTGCAAGAGTTCCCGACAGCAATGGTGGTTATCAATCGCCATCCAGTTTATTTTTGTGTTATTTTGTCCTTCACGTAAATAGAAAGATTTACCTGACTTAGGTGATCTGGAGGCCTTATGCGGGCATGACCGACGCCGATCAGCCTTGGGTCATAATGATCCGTGTCCGGTTCAGACGCGACCTCTGGATGCACTGTTTGAACGAAATCGAGCCACTTCGGCTACGGTTGGCCACGAGGACTTTAGGGCTTGCCCAAAAATGGGTGGACATGACTACCACACCACGTGTCGGGAGGAAGACGCGTGGGCCGGTGACCTCCATTGATTGGAGAGTGCGGTTCCCTGAGTAATACGAGGACTGGTGACGGGTGGCACTCCCGTGGAGTCACATGCTTAAGACAGCGATGATTATCTGCGCCTCTATAAGGCGATGTATGCAGAGCGACTCTATCCTGAAGGGACCGTGGAGGTGAACAACATTTTTTGTTATATTTTTTTTTATTTTTTGTTTGTTAATCTATGTCCTGGCCATAGGATGTTCACGACATTATGATAGCGAACCTGCAAGCTCGCCTGATAGGCACGGAGCGACAGTTACATGATACTCGCGCCGCCTTGAGTTCTTCGGTAAGCCTATATACACACGATCATAGATCAAGATTTCTGACGTTAGGTCCTCAGTGTCACCTTATGTGTGTTGCAGCGCGCCCAGCTTGATGCGGCTTCCTTAGCAATGGGGGCGGATGGTGTCTCTTCTAGTTTGTGGATCCCCACTTCCGAACTTGATTTGCTTCATGAGCAGCTTGCTCATACTACGCAGCGAGCCGCGGAGGCAGAAGGCATGCTCTCCGCCCAGGTGAGAGTATGGTCATTGAATTTCACTTATTCGTGTCTCCACATACCTGATATGATGGTTATGGCAGACGAAAGAGGTGCAAGTTGCACTTGCCTGCGCCGCGCTGGGGGAAGCTAGAATAGCGGAACTGGAGGAAGAGTTACGGCATTGTCTAGACGATGGCTCTTCTCGGGACGCCGTGGAGCTGAGGATCACCCTTCAGCTGGAAAGGGAGGATCGCGAGAGAGAACGCGCGGAAAGGGAAAGAGACACCGAAAGACAGAGAATTGACAGATTGGCTGAGAGGGAGGAGCGTAGGGCCATGGAGGCCCAACTGTTTGAACTCCGAACCAGCCTCGGTCTTGCTGAACAATGGCTGAGAGATGGTGAAGAGCGCTACCGTGGAGCACGAGAGTGTGGCTTTCGTGTTAGTAACTTTTTTGCTACCCCTGTCGATCGACGGGGAGCAGAGACGGGAAGAGGGGTACAGAGCAGCAGAGGCACCGCCTCGCATGGTTTAGCAACACCCACCAGGGTTCTTCGCCTGGAGAGTGGAGAAAGGGATAACACTGAGAGAGAGGACGGGACTTAATGTACAATTTCTAGAAGGAAATAAAGGAAGGAATGTTAGTTTCATGTCTTCTGCCTTCATTCCTACTTTTCAATCGTGTACACATTGCTCAATGAAACAAGTTAGTTTTTCCGTTCTGACTTGGCCCCTTGCTCAAGAGTGGGTGATTGTTTTGAGATTAGCCTTGATAACGAGTCAAGGGGCCAAGCCTTTATCGGTTAAGACAAGAGTAAAGATGATCAATGCAACATACGGACACACAAATGGGAACATAATGTAAAAATGTAGCACACAAATGAGATCACACGGATGCATTTTTTTGTTGCTTGTTTATGCTTTTTTTTCTTTTTGAAAATTTTTTTCTTTGAAAGAAACTTGTTATTACAACTGGCATGGTTCTTCGACCATGGGTGCTTAAATCATTCTTAAGTAGCGTAATGTGGGGTTAACATGCTCCAAAAGAATTCTCACTTGGGGACTCACCTGACGGCGTCTTCCGAGGGCCACTTCAAAAAAAAAAATTTTGGGGATTAATGTCTAGCGACCAATCTTATGACACCTGACTCTTATGAAGGCAGGGTTTCTTACTAACCTCCCAGGTATCATGTGCACACATCTAGATTGATTTGGGCCCCTAGACTCCTCAAATGATAATCATGCCGGTTAAGACTTAACCTGATGACAAAATCGTCATGCCATGCTTAGGCTCCCAGTTACTTCCGACCGCAAGGATACACCGAAGAAGTGTTCGAGGTAAAGGATTTACCTGACGCGGGTCTATTTCCCCACAACTCTAGATGGTATATGATGGAACACCTTAGAACCCTAACGGTCAACCGCGCAACGCTGACCCGGAATCAGACATCCTCGTACCTATTGGTGACGCGCTTGCATTGACCTAAGCCCGATGTTGAAGTAAGAAACCACCGAGGTAGTAGATAGAGGTCTTGACCGGCCAGAAACACTGAGACTCCTTCGCAGCGATGGCTTTCGCTTTTCTAAGTGGACAGTTATATGTGTGTTTTGCTAAAACGAGGTTGCTTGCCTTCATGGGGCGCGCCTTTCAGGATTTCCATTGAGCTTTCATCTTTCAGAGGAGAAAGAAGAGTACGGTGGGGTAGACCTTCCGAGAGGACTGGCAAAACCGTTAATCCGACGAGCTAACCGAGACTTACTTGACCTTTCCCCTTTGGGCGACTTCGTACCAAGCCTTGAACAAGGTTGCGTTGTCCCTTTGTGGAGTTTAACTTTTGTTTTGAGGGATTTCACTTATCGAAATCAGGCACGGTCACGACCAGGCTTTTGACTTTGATTTTTCTCTTTCCCCCCCCTTTTTTTGAGGGAGATATGAGAATTTGATATGTGGGAATCCCTCTTGCATGCCTACGGGGACACTGCCCTCTTCTCGTGCTCTGACTCAAGTTTGAGGAGATGAATCCTACTCTCGCCTTCAGGGTATGGTATTTTGATTCCATTATGCTCAGCGTTTTAAGGGCGCTGGCTGTCTCATTGGGCCGAGAAAGGAGAGAACAAATATTACGGCTTTCCTGGAGACCTTCGAGTATGGCCCCACAATAAGCAATACGACCCATTTTTGGCTAAAACAGCTGCGTGTGTGCGTGTTGCCTTCTTTTAGTGGGCGTAGGCTGACATTACCAGACATGAATCTCTGCGGTTCTGGCGAGCCAAGACCCGAGACCTACCAAGCCTTAATGGGTCCTAACCTACATGAATGACATATGTAAAGACTTGACTGCACGAAGAAAACTAGGCATTGTTTCTCTTTATTTTTTTTTAAACTTTCCTCGAGTTCCGCTTCCTTTGATCCTGAAAGCGAGGTGTGGGAGTGCGCGCAGGTTAACCCTGAGTTAGACTACAAAGACCGAAGAGTGGCTTCCGTCACAATCAACACCCAATGAATCACAAGGGACTAGGGGCGAAGTGCACGAGGTGCACGAGGGATAAGAACTGAAAGTGCTACTGTGAGCACAACTGGAGCGCGCGAGGGCGCAAAGGTGGAGGAGCACACGGCGGTGCCGAACTTGCAAGGGTAACTGAGGGAAAGCGAAAGTCGTCTCACCGTGATTGCCAGCTTGTGAGCGACGTCACGCGGAGGTAATTACCGGAGGAGGCGAAGCGGATTGCGCGATGGGCTCGTGTTGCTGCAACACAGAAAGAAGAGAGAAGAGGAGAGAGACCACCACGAGAGATTACTCCAGCGGGGCGTGCGGGACAGATGTAATATAATAAGATATAGGGATTAAACGGCCATAGCAGGAAATGACTCTCCGTGACCTCGGGGGATGGAAAAAGTGCAGAATTTAACTGATAGAAATTTAAACAGCCATTGCGGGAAATGACTCGCTGCGGCCTCGAGAATATGAGTAAATATGAGAAGAGTACAGAATACAAGCAACAGGAATTTAAACGGCCATTGTGGGAAGTGACTCGTCACGGCCTCGAGAATATGAGTAGATATAACCATAGTACAGAATATCAATGACGAAAATTCAAACGGCCATTGCGGGAAATGACTCGCCGCGGCCTCGAGAATATAACATATATAAAGAACTGAATACAAGAGACAGAAATTTAAACGGCCATTGCGGGAAATGACTCGCCGCGGCCTCGAGAATATAACAGATATAAGAACAATGCAAAATATAAGTGACAAAAATTTAAACGGCCATTGCGGGAAATGACACTCCGCGGCCTCGAGAATATGATGTGATCGCCGGGGGCTGGAGACCCCAACATAAAGAAAGTGATCGTGCCTACCTCAAAAGCGGGAGATGACGGGTTGCTTCCTCCTCTCCCTTCGGCCGGTCGATGAAGAAGGCTTTCCTTGGTTACCATTGCAAAAGAAGAAACAGACAGATAACAAGTGGATCAGAAAAGATGGCAGTGTAGTATTAGTCCATTGATGAAGGATAATGAAATCGTGGCAAGACACAAACCCGGTTGGTGTTATTTTTAAACCCCTCTCGGACACGAGTAGGAGAGAAATATGATGATGAATGGGATTATGCAGACATATATAAAAGAAGACTCCCTTATGAAGGGAGTCGGAGAATGCGAGATGATGAATGTAAAAGAACTACAGAGAAAAGGGGAGAGAATTGGCTTATTGAATGTGCCGATGGCGGGATCCGGCGGAGCTTCGGCAGCGTGGGGACGACGTGGAAGCAGAACGGATGGGGCTAGCCTTCCTCTCGCGAGCGCGGACACCCAAGAAGTCGGCAGAACCTCCCCCTACAAAAGATCCACGGGTTAGAAATGGGATCCGACAGAGTCTCTCCTTCCTCTGTTGGATCTGAAGCCCCTTCCCTTCGAGGGAGGGGGTATTCTATTTATAAAAGGCAGATGGCTTGAGGCGTCCAGGGGACTGGACGCCTCAAGATGGGGGCGTCCAGGACCCTGGACGCCTCCACAAACACATTAAATATTTTTTTAGTTTTTGATTTTTTATATTTTTATGAAGGTGTCAAGGGGACTAGACGCCTCAATGTTGAGGCGTTCGGGACCCCGGACGCGCCCACTTTCACCCACAGGAACCCCGCCGAAAGTCGTAGACAGTGGGTAAAGTGCGTGATTTTGGTGGGTACCCGTGACTCACGAGTGGGCGCGTCTAGCTGGCAAGACGTTCTTATATTTTTAGATTTTTCCGAAATGTGAAATCGAGTGGCGTGCCGAGATTGTCCGGATGCAGAGTATGGGGGCATCCAGGCCCCTGGACCCCTCAATACTGAGGCGTCCAGATTCTTGGACGCCTCCATGATTATATTTTTATTATATATATATATATATTATTATTATTATGTTATGATTGAGGCGTCCAGGGGCCTGGACGCCTCAAAGAAATCCCGCCGAATCAGCTCCGAAAGACCGTTGGCATCAAACCGTTAGACATCTTCGAGTTCGGATTCTTTCGGTACGTCCGGTTGGTGGCGATGCTGTCCGTGTGATGCATGATTTCCGTAACGAGGCGATTTTCGGATGCTGAAGAAGCGTTATGTTACCCACTCAAAAGGCGAAAGAAGACCCAAGAATGGGAATCACTTAAGCAATTCAAAATGTGAAAGTCACTGCGGGGCGTCATATAGTAATATGAGATTTTCTCAAGGTGATGTCAGGAATAGCGTGTCTACACATACCGCAATGGCTTCTGCCCACGCTCCCTCATCTGGTGGCACGGGCATCTTCTTAATGTCATCCCAACCCTACCCCGTACGTGAGAGCAATTATTCAACCGTGTGGTAGGTACTTTTCAAATTCTTCCATCTATTAGTTAAATTGTTTATATATGCATTCTTACGTGTCTCACGATTGAACGGTACTAAAATTTCACTCTAAACATAATACTTAAAAGTTCCTTGGTTACAATTGTTCTTGTGGTACTCATCAATTAAGAGCTTTAATAACAACTTGTCTTCTTTAGTAGTCCAATTGGTCACCCTTACCTTGCCTTTATGGTCCGCCATATGCTCCTCTGACACAATAAACATACTTTTCACATTTCAATAATGGTAGAAATACTAACATACAAATACATGAAACTCTACTATGTAAGCACATCATTGGCCTAGAATACATAAGCAGACATACTATGGAAATGGATCCATACATAATATAAAGAAGATTCAAATTTCTTTTTTATTGTAATCCCAGGTTATCCCACGTACCAAACCCTTGTATAATTTTCTTATATAATGGCAACATTGTGAATGCGTCACGTGGTGGACTGAGAGAGAGAGATGGGGTTTCTCCCTCTCTGAGTAATAAAGGGTGAAAGAAATGAGGACAAACAATGAAACACGCGCTATAGGGGATATGAAAGAACGGTGGACAAGTACACCTACAGATGACACTCTAATAGAGACAGAAAGAATTTAGACTGACCGAACTCCGGTACATGGCGGAGATAGGGGTCTGAAGACCCTCTCACGCAAACTGAACCCCTTCCCGGTAGGCATAACCCACCGTTCCGAGGGCAGCTTTTCAGATACCGAATTCGAGCCCTGGGACTCTACGTAATAGGAGTTGACAGACGGGAAGACACGTAGACTCGAAAATTGTAACGATATATCATTCCCCGAACAGTTACAAGAACAATATAAATAAAAGCACACCGCCGCAGGACATTGGTCTTTGCGGGGTTTTAACAGCAATATTGCAAGATGAGCAGTAATTAATATATGTGCATCTAGAAACCACCGCGAGACATTGGCCTTACGGGATTTTTTTAAAGCGATATAAATAATATATATAAGTATACATATAAACCACCACGAGACATTGGCCTCTACGGGGTTTTTAATACATCATAAATAATAAATATAAATATATATACACATCACCACGAGACATTGGCCTCTGCGGGGTTTTTGCTATGACATAGATGATAAATATAAGTATATAAATTAATGAACCACCACGAGACTGTGGCCTCTGCGGGGTTTTTACTGTGACATAAATAATAAGTATAAGTATATAAATATATATAAACCACCACGAGACTGTGGCCTCTGCGGGGTTTTTACTATGACATAAATAATAAGTATAAGTATATAAATATATAAACCACCACGAGACTGTGGCCTCTGAGGGGTCTTTAATGCGACATAAATAATATAAATAATATATATATATATATATACATATATATATATGTATATATATATATATGTATATATATATAAACCACCACGAGACTGTGGCCTCTGAGGGGTCTTTAATATGACATAAATAATATAAATAATATATATATATATATATATATATATATATATATAAACCACCACGAGGCTGTGACCTCTGAGGGGTTTTTACTATAAGATAAGTATATGTGACAGGAAAGGAAAAGGGATCAAATAAACCGCCGCGAGATGTTGATCTCCACGGGGTTTTAAAGCGATGATAGGGGAATGCTGAAATTAAATAGTTAGGAATTAGAACGTAAAGTGCAGAAAATAAAATGCTGAAATGGAAACGGTCGCGGGAGGTGACCCACCGCACCAATTAGGAGTTAGATATACAGAAAGTAAACAACAGAAACCGTCGCGGGGAATAATCCTCCGTGCGGGTGAGGCCAAAGACAGAAGAAGGTGACCGCTGCGGGAAGTAACTCTCCGCGGGTGTTATTAACAATAAAGAAAGTTAAAGAAGCGCGCGTTAGGAATTTTGTGATCGCCAGGGACCGAGGGTCCCGAACAGATTGATCGCTTTCGCCTTTGACACGGGGTTATGCGGGCTCCAACTTCCTCTTCTTTCGAGAGGCCGAAGGAGAGGGCTTTTTAACTGGTTACCCCTGGTTGGTGTTTTTAAAACCCCTTTAGAACTAAAAGGGTGGGAGAATGACATGATGAAATGCGCAGATACAAAGACACTAACAAGCTAGGCCCTCTCGGAGAGGAAGGCATGGCACATATGTTAAATGATGCATGCTACATGATTAATTGACTAAATAAAAATAAAGAGGGGGGAAAAACTTATTGGAGGAGGATTGGCGACGAGCTTTGAGGGAGCTTCAATATCACGAGCACGGCACGACCGAAGGACTTCAAAACGGACTTCAGAAACTAATTAGGCCGAACATAATAACACACAGACAAGCGTATACATAGGAATGATAAATGTACTTATATAAACATATACTTAGACATATTAAAGATATTTAACATATATGTAAATACAAACATATATAAACATATATATAAACTGGTCAAAATAAAAGAACAAGAATTTGAGAGAAAGAAAAGGAGAGAGGAAAATTAATTTTTTTTATTTTTTTTTAAATTTGTTTAGAAGAGAGAGGATGTAAACTTAAAAGAAAATAAAAACAAAAGAAAAAAATAAGAGATATGATAAAATATATCTATATATATAATATATACAATATATACAATATATATATGTGGGAGAGAGACGAAGGGAGAGAGAGAGAGAGAATAATAAAAAAAAATTAAAAAGAGAGAGAGAGTGAGACGTAGAGAGGAGGAGAGATCGAGAGAGAGAGAGAGGGGCGCGGTGAGAAGAGAGAGAGGGCCGGAGAGAGAGACAGAGCGAGAGGAGAGAGGGGGAGAAAGACAGAGAGAGAACGGGAGGGAGAGAGAGGGAGAGAGAGAGGAAACGGGAGAGAGGGAGGGGGGCCTCGCAGCGGCGTGGGGGTGTCCGGTGGGGAGCTCGGACGGTGGCTGCGAGAGGTGGGGGCGGAGCGCGAAGGCGGTGGCCGTGGAGGGTGGAGCAGGCGGCAGCGGGGGTTGCGGAGGTGGTCACCGGCGACGGCGCAGGCGGGACCGGAGACGGGGCGGGAGGCAGCCGCGGCGGAGGCGGTGGCGTCGCGAGGAGCGCGGACGGCGTCGCGAGAGCCGGAGGGGAGCGGCGGGGGCGTGCGTGGCGTTGACGCAGGCGGGGAGGCGCGGCGGAGGCGACCGGGGTGCGGCCGGAGCAAAGGGCCGTTGCGGCCCTTGCCGTTCGAACGGGGGGCACGGGCGACGATGTGGCGGTGAGGAGATGCAGGGGGAGGATGGTGCAGGTGGCAATCGGAGGGGCTCACAGAGGGAGTTTGGCTGTGGGGGAGAGGTGGCCGAAGTGGAGGTGGTAGGTGTGCAGCGGCAGAGAAGATGAGTGGTGGATGGGTGCTGGTGGCATCGTCACGGTGGAGAAGAGGAGGTTGGCGATGGTGCCGAGGAGGGTGGAAGTGTAGTGAGAAGGAGGGATGGGGGGAGCTGAGGGAGTTGAAAGAGGAGTGGGGGGGTATGCCGGGGGGTTCACAAAAGGGAGAGAGAATGGGATGGGTGCATGCGGTGAGAGTTGAATGGAATGTCCGAATGAGAGAGAGATGGGGAATGGCTAGCATTGGGATGAGAAGAGAGGTTACGTGGGAGTGAGGGTGAGAACAGTGAGGAGGGGGTTGCATGAGAAGGAGGGAAGAAAATAGGGGGAGAGAAAAGGATGGAAGGATAATAAATATATTATTATGTTTTATTTATTTTATTATTATTATTTATTTATTTTTATAGTTATCATATCTTTTTACTTTTTAATTAATATATTTATTTTATACATATAGTAATATATTTACAAAAATAAATTTATTATCAAAGAAAATCAATTACACATTTTTTTATGTAAACATAATTATACACACACATTTTTTGGGATTTTATTTTCTCTTTTGTTTATTTATATATATATATATATATATTAATTTTCTCCCTTTCATAAAATAATGCAATTTAACCACAATTACAGAAATCACTCAAATAAAAGAAAATGTAAGCCACTTCAGGGCATTACAGTACAATATGGGATTTACTCATTGTAACGTCAGAAATGGCGTGTCTACAGCTGCCCCGCCTTGACATCCATTTTGTAAGGGAAGGGCGTGTAATGGAATGAAACGAAGTGTATTGAAATGAAATGGAGTGGACTGAAAAGTCGATGCCAAGGTGTGATGAGACACGCTTCTCACATCACATGATGTGAATCTTTCCCGAGTTTCACAACGAAGCAATCTTGAAGAAGGTTCTCCGAAATCAACAATTGTTTGGATGGTAAATAAACTAGGAAAGATATTGTGTGCGCTGGGGCACGAACAAACTAAAAGGACCAACTTCACGGCGTGGAAGTACCTGGGTCGTAAACCTCAGGTTTCACCATTGGGGAGCGGTTACCAGCCATTGTGGACGTGCTACAACCAAGGTGGGTCCGAGGGGAATAAACAGATGATTGGAGACAGATCCAAACAATGGTTTCATCCAGAGAAACGTCCCAAGACAACCTCGGGGAAACTCAGTACTCGACTCGGAATGGAATATCCCATATTTAAGCAATTAAGCACAGTAGCTCACACAATCAGAGTAAGTGAGTGATTTTCCATAATGAACTCAAAGTCCTACATGAATGCATGCTGGGTTTAAAAGAAAAATAAAACAAACTAAAAATAGAAACTAACCAAGGATAATATTGCTAGGCTGCGGAGAATGGGTCAGAATACCGATTCAATGAGCTGATACTGAGCCGGGGCCCGTTTATCCACGTACCGACTCATCGAACGGAACCATCGTCCCCATTCTATCACAACTTAACGGCCTATCCGTACGTCCTGAACTCCTCCGGGATCATCACTGTTTTTGTTGAAGGGGAACTCAGATCCCAGATTCGTCCAGACCGTAAGGTCCTTGGCATGCTCTAGTAGCGTAAATATCATATAATACAATGCAAGACACAGTGCGGATGTGATTTACAGTAGGGTGGTGATGATCCTCTTTTCTTTTCTTTTTTCTCTTTTTTCTTCTTTTGAAACCTGCATTCATCAGTAAGCACAGTAAAACATAAATATCTCATAGGAAATAATATTACACTCATCTGTACAGAATATCAATCAGTCACAACAATTTAGAAAAGCAGGGGAAACATAGAAAGCAGAGTTCATCTGCGGCAACTCATTGTTGTTTGTTTTATTCTTTTCCTCTTTTTTTTTTGATTTTGATTCCTAGTGTACCATCATTACTCGGCATTTGTTCCTCTACTTTCAGTGTGCCCAACATGTGGCAAGGGATGGCCGACATGTCCTCTTCTGGTTCCTAAGCTCCTCTTTCAGAGGTCAGGTGCTTCTAGGAGCAACTTCCCGGCACGGTGACTTGTGCCAAAGACGGCGAGCATGAGCTCACAGCTTAGGTGAGCGTGAGTTGGTTTGAGATTCAACTACACACTTCACTCACTTCTTCTGACCATGTGGGATGATTGGATCTAGAAGGCAATAGAAAGCCAGGGCTTGCTAGCTCCTGTGGTCTGAACAAAGAAGGAGTGTGTTGCTTGATCAGAGCGCGATGCCCGGACAATAGAGCTGGAGAAGGAGTGACGATAACACGTCATCGGGGAGCTGCCCTAAGACGTCCTGGAGCTGAAGGTTTCTCTCCAGATGGCGAAGAGAGAAGTAAAGCAAGAGACAGTGAAGAGAAAGGCAAAGACGAAGCAGCACAGGAGGCCCAGGAGATGGATCTCTGAGAAAAAGAGCGTCCAGACACGTCACTTGCTCTGCAAATCGGAGGGGAACTGGAGCTCGCGGCAGAGGAGCTCCTGGAGCTGGTACAGTCTCCATCGACAAAGTAGAGGGCAGCTCAACCAGTGGCCTCAACTTCAAGAGCTTTGCGGCCATCGGGGTCGCGAGAGAAGCAGGAGGACAACGAAGAGCACCGCCAGAACAGATAGAAAGGCATGGCACAGCAAAGCGATTGCTGCATCACGAGACTATAGAAGGCCTCCGAGGGACTTCTTGCCTTCAGAGAGAGAAGAGACGTAACCAGGAGGGTGACGAGGATTAGTGAATGGCTTGTACACCCACTCCTTCCTCATGACGGACACAAACCTTTATATATATGTGTGAATGAAATGGCTTGGTTTGAACGCAGCTTGCTTGCCCGTTCGTTCCTTCTGCTCTACGGCTCTTCTCTACCACATGGGTTCTCGCGCAGTATGCTCGGCGAGATTTCGCCTTAAAACACGGGGCGGTGACTCACCATAGCCATGATTTTCAAAGGGGATCTACCACCGACTTCAACAATATTGGCCCTTGGTGCTCTTTTCCCACGTGAATGTCCCTCATTTCCTTATTTGCGCTAAAAGTAATCGCAATAGGACGAGGGACACGCGGAATCTTTGGACCGAATAGGAGTGGCGGGTCAACAAATCACAGCTCTTCTCCATTTACTTCACATGGCAAAGTGGCACGCGAGTGTACCGTGGCCATGACTTTCAAAGGGATCCACCACCAATTTCAACAACGTCGGTCCCTGGTCCTGTTTTCCTGTATAAATGTCCCCCACTTTCTTCTTTGCGCTAAAAGTAGCCGCAACGGGACAATAAACACGGGGAATCTTTAGACCGCATGGGGAGGACAAGTCAACAAATCACGTCTCCGAATTGATCACTCCAGATGGCAGAGTGACATGCGAGAGTAAAGAGAGGGTGACTTGTCGTGAAGGATGTTGATGGGGTGATGGTGATAGATCCAGATCACCTTCTTTCCAATCTTATAAATACCTCCCCTTTCGCTCGACTTGGAAACACCGAAGTCCTGAGAGCAGACTTGAGGAGTGCAAATTTGTAAGGGAGGGAGGTTGCGAGTGTTGCTCACTTTTTTCAGGATGGAGAGTGAATCCAGCTTTAGAACAGAAGGTGAGTCTTCCCGCTCCTCGAAGAGGAGCAGATCAGGTAGCAGTTCCAGGAGACTCTCAGAAGTCGAAGGACAACTGAGTGAGAGGACCCGATCACAGCTGGTAAGTGACTTCTTTGGTTTCCTTCCTTCATCCTTTTCTTCTCCTTTCTTGCTTAGCAATGCTCCCCTTTTCACTTCTTGTATATGTGCAGAGCATGATGCGCTCGCACATCTCTTGGGAGCTCGTAGTGGCAGCATATCGAGGTCTCCCGGACTTCCAAAAGGCCAAGCTAGACGTGATGGGGTTCGGTGCCTTCCTCCGAATCGAGCCGATAAAACTCGACCTTGCCCTGATCCAAGCATTACATGAAAGATGGGATCCGGCGAGTCGGGCATTCCTGATGTCTTGGGGGCACATGGTGCCCAGTTTGGAAGATATGGTCCGCATTACAGGCCTCAAAGTGGATGGAGAGGCAGTGACCGGCGTCACTTATGCGGATTACCGAGAAGGTGCCCAAAAACTGTTAGGACTGGAACTCGATGGACGAAAGAACAGGTCAGTAGCCAAGACATCGATCATGGAGGTGTTAGGGCTTACTGACATCCGTCCACGGGATGACGAGTCCTTGGAGGAATTTATGGAAAGGACAGAGAGAGGTGCCCGTGCTGTATACTGTGCAGATGCCAGCAACTGGGAAAGGACCAACATGGACCTGAGGAGGTTCCTCCTTTTTCTGCTGGGTAGGCTGCTACTGGGCTCCAAGGGAGACAACATACACAGCCGCTTCCTGGAGCTGCTCGTAGATTTAGAGAGAGTAGGACAGTACGCCTGGGGAGCTGCCGTGCTGGCACATCTATTTACAGGTCTGTGGCAAAGGACAGGCCGAGAGATGACAATAAATGGGTTCACGCCCTTCATCCAGGTAAAAGATTATTTTTTTTGTGATTTTTGTTTTATGCTTTTTTCTTATATTTGTTGATGCGAATGACACATGATGGTGTAGCTGTGGAGCTACTATTATATTCCGATGGGGAGAGCTCGACACTGTCGGCCAGTGACGATCCCGTTGGCTAGGCGGCGGCAACCCATCATGAGTACAGCACCATTATCCTACCAGCTGATGGTATCGAGACGGGAGCTGCAAGAGTTCCCTGCAGCGATGGTAGGATACTTTTTCTCCTTTTTATATGTTTTGTTCATTTTTTTTTCTATTTTTTTGTATTTTTGAGTAACTAAGAAGATATGTACAACCCAACATAGGTGAACTGGAGGCCTTACTTGAACATGGTCGATGCCGACCAACCGTGGGTAATTGGAAGCCGTGCCCGGTTCGGACGGGACCTCTGGCTCCATTGCTTGAATGAAATTGAGCCCCTCAGGCTGCGATTAGCCATGAGGACCCTCGGGCTTGCCCAGGAATGGGTGGATATAACCTCCTCACCCAGCGTCGGGAAGAAGACGCGTGGGCCGGCAACCTGCGTTGATTGGAGGGTGCGTTTCCCCGAACAGTATGAAGACTGGCAGTGGGGTGGCACGCTCTTGGAATCACAAGCGCAAGACAGTGAAGATTACCTACGGCTCTATAGGGCAATGTATGCGGAGAGGCTCCAGCTTGGAGGGCTTATAGAGGTAAAATAAAACACCATTTTTTTTATCTTTTATAATTTCCATTTTTTTTTATTTTTATTTGTGAACTCAAGAGCCATGGCTGTAGGATGCCCGTGACACCATAATAACGAACTTACGAGCTCGTTTGGCGGACCCGGAGCAAGAGTTAACTGATGCCCGAGCGGCTCTGGGTTCATCAGTAAGTGTATATATACATACTCCTGGCATGATTTGAAATTCATGGCGTTAACCATTTAACTGTCACCTCTCATATGTGTATGCAGCGTGCCCAGCTCGATGTAGTTTCATCGGCGATGGGGGCAGACGGCGTTTCTTCCAGTATATGGATTCCCACTTCAGAGTTAGATTCACTACACGAGCAACTGGCTCATGCCACACAGCGGGCTGCGGAAGCAGAAGGGATGCTTTCTGTATTGGTGAGAGCCTCACCATTTAAAATCCCTTGTTCAAGCGTTACCAGAAGCCTGAGATGAAACATCTGGCAGGAGAAAGAAACGGAGGAGGCACTCGCACATGCCGCCCAGAAGGAAGCTAGAATAGCCGAGCTAGAAGAGGAACTGCAGCGTCGTCCAGGTGACGACTTTTCTAGGGACGCTATAGAGCTGAGGATCACCCTTCAGCTGGAGAGGGAAGACAGAGCGAGAGAACGTGCTGAGAGGGAAAAGGCCAAGGAAAGAGAGAAGGCCAAGAAGTCGGCCGAGAAAGAGGAGAAGAGGGCCCTGGAGGCCCAATTATTTGAATTGAAGACCAGTCTCGGCCTCGCCGAGCAGTGGCTAAAGGACGGTGAGGAACGCTACCGAAGAGCACGAGAGCGTGGCTTTCGTGTCAGCAGCTCCTTTGGTGCCCCTGCAGATCGGCGCCGGGGAGTGGAGATCGGAAGAGGAGCACAAAGCGGTGGAAGGATCGCATTCCATGATTGGATAGCCCCCTCAAGAGTGTCTCGTCCGGAGGGTGGCGGGACAAGTAATGTGGAGAGAGAAGGTGAAACCTGATGTAATCTCTTTGTTGTTTATTTTTATTTTGAATAGAAGTGAAATAAATTATTTTGTGTTTGATTCTCTGCTTCTTTCTGAGCTCTCGAATTCCTGCACCCACCTGAGCAAACAAGTCAGTATTTCTGCTCTGACTTGCCCCTTGCTCAATGAGTAAATGTGATTTTGAGCTATCCTTGATAACGAGTCAAGGGGCAAGCCCTTATTAACAAAGGCACTAATAAAAGATGATGATGAATGCGACAGACAAGCACACGGATGCAAACGAGAATTTAAAATGAATGCTACATACAAATGCGATCATGCAAAGATGTGATCTTTGTTTTGGAATTTTCATTCATTCATTTTTTTATGTTTTGTTGTTTGTTTATTTTTTTTTGGTCTTTTACATTTCCATTTTTTTTTATGCATATACATTTTCATATACATTTTTCTACCTCTTTTTTTTGGATTTTTGGATTTATTACTTTTTTACTTGTTTTTGGTTTGTTTATTTTTGTTTTTGCTAATGCATGATGACCACTTGATATAACATCTAACCTGAATGAGAACGAGGGTTTCTTGCTAACCTCCCAGGCATCCTAAGTGCACATCTAAGTTGGTTTGGGCCTCTAGACTCCTCGAATGATAATCCCGCCGGCTAAGACTTACCCTGATGACAATACCGTCATGCCATGCTTAGGCTCCCAGTTGCTTCCGACCACAGGGATTCACCCAAAAAATGTTCGAGGTAAATGATTTGCCCGACCCGGGTCTATTTCCTCACAACTCTAGATGGTATGTAATGGAACACCCTGGAACCCAAATGACCAACCGCGCGACGCTAACCCGGAATCAGACGCCGTCGCACCTATAGGTGACACGCTTGCATTGGTCTAAGCCCGAGGTTAAACTAAGCAGACATTAAGGTGGTAGATAAAGGTCTTAACCAGCCAGAAACACGGAGACTCATTCACGACAATGACTTCTGCTTTCAAAATGGACAACCGTATGCTTGTGTTAAAACAAAGTCGCAAGCCTTGGTGGGTCTCACCTTTTGGATACTCCATTTAGCCTTTATCTTCAGGGGAAGAAGGAAGAGTATTGGGGGTAAACCTCCTGAGAGGACCGGCAAAACCGTTAACCCGGCGAGCCAATAGAGGCACACTTAACTTCCCCTTTCGGGCAACTTCAGACTAACTCTCGAGCATTTACATCTCGTGACCCCCTTTTGTGTAATTTGACTTTCAGTCAAAGGGGTTTCATTTAGTGGAATCAGACACGGTCACGGCCATGCCTTTCTTTTGACTTTGATTTCCTGCTTTTCTTTTTCTGATTTTTTTTGATGGATTTTCTTTTGCGAGGGACATAGTATTTTGACATTATGGAATCCCTCTTGGATGCCTGCGGGGACACTGCCCTCTTCTCGTGCTCTGACCCATGCTCGAGGAATTGGACCTTACTCTCACCCTAGGGGTTGTGTTCATGTTTCCCATACTCAGCGTTTTAAGGGCGCCGACTGTCTCACTCGGTCGAGAAGAAGAGAACAAAGATTTAAACTTTCTTGGAGACCTTTTGAGTGATGCCCTACCATAAGCGATGCAATCAATTTTTATAACACAGATGTGTATTCATGTTGTCTTCTTTTGAGGGGGCATAGGCCGAACTGGCCGGACAGGGGTCTCCACGGTTCTGGCAAATCAAGACTTGAGACCTACCAAGTCTTAATGGGCCCTATTGTAACATGGGGGTTGAATGAAAGGACTTAACTACATGGTGATCTCCAAGCATCAGCATTTTGAATTTTCTATTTTTTTGTCTTTTCTTTTGTTTTATACACATGTTTTTGTTATTTTCATTATTTTTTCATTTTTTTGTTGTTTTTGTTTTCAATTTTTTTTGTCTTTGACAGTATGTACACCTATCTAAGGGTAATACTTCTTAAGGTAAAGCCCACTCCAAGGGTGGGATAACTCAACTCCTTCAGCATTGACTAGCCTGTAGGCGTTGCCAGGATGCACAGCCTGAACCACGTATGGTCCTTCCCAATTGGGTTGGAGCTTTGAACGCGGCCCGCCAGGTTTTACAAAATTTCTTTTCACTACCATTTCACCAACTTTGAACTTTCTCTCAATAACCTTCTTCTGGTAAAAACATGCGAGTCTATTTTGGTAGACGCGAGCATGCTCGGCAGCAACCAGACGTTTCTCGTCTAAGAGTTCCAACTGGGCAAGGAGAGAATCACGACGTTCGTCGAGGGGAAGGTCCTTGTCCAATTGTACTCTCAGAGAGGGAATCAGAATCTCATACGGAACTACCGCCTCCATCCCGTAAGTGAGGGCGAACGGAGTTTGCCCAGTAGGAGTTCGGACTGAAGTGCGATAGGTCCATAGAGCTTCGATAAGCTTCTCTGGCCAATCCGAGAATCTGCTAGACTCACATGTTTTCTTTATGACTTTAATCAGTGTTTTATTAGTGGCCTCTGCTTGGCCATTACCTTGTGGATAATATGGTGACGAATGATGCAATGTAATTTTATACCTTTGGCAGAGGTCCTGAAGATCCTGAGAGATGAATTGTGGCCCATTGTCGGTGATGATAGTTCTTGGAATACCGAACCTGGCGATGATGTTCTTCATGATAAACTTGCAGACTGTGGATGCCTTGACTTCTGCATAGGCTTCGGCTTCAGCCCATTTGGTGAAGTACTCTGTTGCAGTGAGGATGAATGATTTTTGCTTAATAAGGGAGTTAGGATCACCAAGAGGACCGATGATGTCGAATGCCCACATTGAGAAAGGCCATGGGGAGGATACTGGATGGAGAGAGGAAGATGGGGAATGAATCTTATCGGCGTGAAGTTGACACTTGACACACCTACGGACATAGACAGCACAGTCTTCTTCCATGGTGGGCCAGTAAAAGCCTTGCCGAAGGATCTTCTTAGCAAGCATTTGGCTGTTCACATGGCCACCACACACACCTGAGTGTGCTTCCTCTACACACTTCCAGGACTCATCATCATCAAGACACCTCAGAAGAACACCAGTGAGGCTTCTTTTATACAGCAACCCTCCAACTAGTGTGTTTATTTTGAAAGAGTGATAACAAAACCAGGATGAGGTGGAAGATGCCTAGAAGAATTTACAGAGTGAGAAGAAATCAAAGAAAAGAGTGAGGACTAAAGCCTCGAAAGCAGTGTGAGAATGGGGAGATGCCCGAGGCAGTTGATGTGGCAAGAATCGAGTCAGACTCGGGATCGGGATTGGGAGGAATTAGAAATTGATGAATTGAGAGGGGCGGATCCGGAAGATTCGGGAGTAAAGGAGGCAAATCATGGGGGAATGGATCCGGAGGTTCCGGAGGAAGAACATGATGAGGGACGCGATGCCCTAGGAAAAGGTATGCAAAAAGGTGATTTATGAAAATGACAGAGGACACAATGCCACAGAAGAACAAAATGATAAATCGGAAGAAGGAAAGGTCCGGAGACTTCGGACGAATATGAAAAGGAAGGGCGCGATGCCCTTGGAGGGATGGATAACAAGATGAGGAATCCGGAGGTTCCGGAGGGATATAAAAAGGAAGGGTGCGATGCCCTGAGAGAGATGGAGAATGATATGATAAGTCTGGAGGTTCCGGAGGGGGATGGAGATGAGAGATGGATAAAGATGGGGAATTAAACAGAGAGGGGTTCGGAGGCTCCGGACATGGATGAGAGATAGATAAGGACAGAGGATTAAACATGGAGGGGTCCGGGGGCTCCGGACGAGGATAGAAGGTGGATAAATACGTGGAATTAAACAGGGAGGGGTCCGGAGGTTCCGGACGAAGATGAATATAGGGGTCCGGAGATTCCGGACGAGGATGAATATAGGGGTCCGGAGATTCCGGACGAGGTGGAAGGTAAGGATCCGGAGGCTCCGGAGGGGCGCTCGTGTGAGGGTCCAAAGACCCTAGAACAGGGGAAGAGCTTGATTGCGTAGATCTAGATGATGGAAAGCGTCCCCTTAGCCAATAGATCACCCATAAAAAGAAGCTGAATAACAGCATAAGCAGTGATCGAACGGGATATGAAGTAGATGGGCTACAGAATGGCTCCTCGACATGGGATTTCTCGCCCTTAAGCTTCACTTTATGCTCTCCCTTTTTCCTGGCGGATACTCTCTCACAAGGTGACCTCTCAACTTTCAATATAACTTGTTGACCTCTTGGTCTTGCATGTTGCTCTCTCCAATTATGTGCTCCAAAAGATGGCCTCATCCTTCTATGACTAACTGGTTCAATGGGTATAGTCAGAGCCCACAGGCTCTCATTTGATGAACTTTTAATAAGACCCCTTGGACGTTCAAAAGCGAACGACAACTCTCTCGGCAAATAATGATAATGAAAGTTTGAGAGTTCCACTCGTGCAGTAGGGATCTTGACATGGAATAGCTCCTTGGGAAATAACTCCCTTGATAGATGGATGATATCTATCATTGGGAGTTTGACCTTCGGCATAAGGAGCTTCTTATTTGGTGCACTGCTCAAGACCGTGGGAATATCATGTGGGAATATATTTGATAGCATAGGAGTTCGCTCCTTGCATGGAAGTTGATAGGGAGTAGACAAAACGTCAAAAACTTCCAACAAAGAGGGGCCTGACTCACCCCTGAGCATAGAGTTCATCATCTCCTCAGCAGTAGAATGTGTCATTACTATGCATGAGGAGAACCCCTTCTTTTGATTGGCCATTTGAACTATGACCGAGCAAGGGGTAATGAGAGCCTTGAAAGAATGTTGGCCCATGAGTAATGTGACCACTATGGTCTTGTCTTATGATTTGTTCAGCACCCATTCTTGAGAGTTATTCTTGACGAACATTGGTGCAAATAGAGGTTCGGCCTTTTCAAAGGTGACCGGCACAAGAACCCGAATCGGCATTCGGCAAATGAAATCTTGGATTTTGAATGGCATTGGCATGGCCAAATTCTTCTTGTCCAGTTCTTGAACATTATCTTTGGCACATGTGTCTGTAGAAAGACACCCACTCCGAGAGGTGGTGGAAGGAGGTGAGTCGGAGGGGATAGGCTCAGCAAGTAATGAAGGTTGAATGGAAGGAGTTGTAGGAAGGGTAGGTGGAGGTTGAAACACGGTGAGCTTTTCTCCTTGCTCGGAAGCAGAGGAGGTTGGCTCAGGTGCAAAAACAGACGAACCCTGCTCAGGATTAATCACGGGTTTAGGTAAGGGATCACGTGGAAGAACATGAATAGGTTGGGGACAATGGGTTATAGGGATGGTGGAAGCCTTAAGTGATGGAGGCGAGATGAAGGCAATGGGCTCAGCGGGTAATAAAGGTTCAATAAAAGGGATTGTAGGAAAGGTAGGTGAAGGTTGAAACACAACGAGCTTCTCCCCTTGCTCGGAAGCAGATGAGGTTGGCTCGGGTGTAAAAATATATGGGCATGCTCAGGGTTAATCACGGGGTTAGGGAAGGGATCACATGGAAGAACATGAATAGGTTGGGGACAAGGGGTTATAGGGATGGTAGAGGTTTTAAGCGGAGGTAATGGAGGGTTACTAGTTTGGGGACAAGGACTAATGGGAGGTTCAATGGAGACTGATGGTGTGGAGATTACTTGTGTAGTTGGAGGGGTAACAGTAAGAGACTTGGTGCGTAGGAAGCGTCGGGTTTTAGTGGTACATGAAGGGTTCAAAATAGGGGGCGATTCATGGTGTATTGATGCGGGTTGTTGGGATACAGACCCGTCATCATAACACCATGTGGTTTCACAGGTAAGGGTAGAATCAGTAGGAGACTCATGGTACGTTGACGTAGGTTGCTGGAGCATCGACCCATCGTCATAATACCATGATGTCTCATAAGTGGGAGTAAAATCAGTAAGAGACTCATGGTACGTTGACGTAGGTTGCTGAAGCATGGACTCATCGTGGTAATACCATGATGTCTCATAAGTGGGAGTAAAATCAGTAAAAGACTCATGGTACGTTGACGTGGGTTGCTGGAGCATTGACCCATCGTCATAATGCCATGATGTCTCATAGATAGGGGTAGAATCAGTGACTTCATCCTGAGCATATGAGTCTTCTGGTGGTGGTGGAAGAGGGAAGGAACGAAGAAGCCTCGGAGTGGGTAAATCTTCAAAGTTTTGACAAATTTCATCATGTGCCATTTCCACTTCTCCATAGTCATCAAGTTCAAATGGATGCCGTGAGGAATACGTATTAATGAGGGGAGGAAGATTTTGCGTATATGGATGTGGATGTGAAGACAGAGGGCCATATGAATTAGTGTGATGAATGGGTGATGGGTAGACGGTATCCATTTGATCGTAACGACTTGAAAGAAGCTCCTGCTCATACTCATCTCTTGCCTTTTTCCACTCCTTATCTATTTCAGCAATTTTAGCGTGAAAGGGGTTGACTTGAGGAGGAGGGGGCGATAGCCGACTTGTGAACTCCTTTAACTCTTCCTTCATTTGATCCATTTTGTGAATGAGAGCTTGTTGGAGAGGTGCGATTCGTGAAGTAGAGAGTTGGCCTTGAGGCATTGGAGGGGCAGCTTGACATGGAAGGCTTGAAAAAGAAGTGGAGTAAGGCTCTCCCGTAGAGTGACTCGATTGAGCCAGGGTAGGAGGGGCAGCCAAATTTTGGGGCCATGAGGGGTGAGGAAAAGAGGGCGAAGGTTGGGCCTGCCACTGAGGCGAAAGAGGCCTCGTTGAGGCTTGAGAAAGGAACCCTGAACTAGAGGGGTATGACGGCCCACCAGTGGACAGACCCGTTTGGGATACCGTATGAAGGATGACAGGGGCTTGAGATTGTGGAGGGGAAAATTGGTAAGAGGCGGACTGTTGACTCGCCTGCCCTTGAAGCGAAGAAGAGGGAGTGACATATACATGTGATGGGGATGCAGTAGCCTGGAGCTGTTGTTGGTAGGATGTAGGAGCCGGAGTCGACTCCTAAGAAGGGAGAGAAATAGATTTCCCCTTTAAAATAGCCTGAAAGACCAGAATTTGCTCAGGGCTGAGCTGCGTACTGGCGAGGACACCCAACAGGGAGAAGATGTCCTGTGGTGGAGAAATTTCCCGTGGAACAGTGGGGACCTCCTGTGGGGTCTCACGGGAAGGGCCTGAGTCCATTGCATGGACGCGTGCGTCAACTTACTGACCACGACCCGATTGATTCTCTTCAAAACAGTTGAGCCATTCCTGTAATTTTACCAGAACGTAAATGCATACACTAGCAAACAAGTATCAGAGATTAACAGACAAGTGGATGATCTTACGCCATTTTTTTTCGATTTTTGTTTTAACTTTTTTATGTGTTTTGATTTACTTAATTTTTTTTTGATTTTGATTTTTCTTTTTTTTTTGATTTTAACAAATATAAAATTCACACTTAGTAGGAGGGACCCTAATTGCACTTTGTTTTACCGCCGTGTCAGCTAGGGGCACTCGTCTCACCACGAATAGGTAACTAACTCCGGGGTACTTCAGTGGTACAACCAGCCCAGTGAACGAAGAGGGAATCCTTCGCTGTCGGGGACTTACGGAGGTCCCAATGGAGGAGATCCTAGTCCGTCGAGAGGAATTCCCGACGGAGAGTCCTTCCTTCACCGAGAGGGGTTAATCCTTAAATAAGTAAAAGAAAGAAAAGAGAAGGGGTAAATGCATGAAATGCAGTGCTGAATAAAAGATGTATAACGCACAAATACCAGAGATAAACACACAAATAGAACAGAGATAATCACAATAATATAACAAGGATATAAAAGTAATAAACAGATGGAGTAGGATACAACCGTTCCTCTTTCCGAGACACGTAGATCACTTGAAAAAAGAGAAAGGGGCTCTAAGGGTGCACGTAGTGTACGAGGGGCATGACGTGGCGCACGTGGGCGCAATAAAGAGGCGGGGCAGGAGGATGCCAAATAGAGGGGAACAAGGAGGCGGGGCACACGAGGGTGCCGAATGGAGGAGAAGGGGCACACGTGGGTGCCGAATGGTAGGGGCACACGTGGGTGCCGAATGGTAGGGAGGGCACACGTGGGTGCCGAATAGTAGGGGCACACGTGGGTGCCGAATGGTAGGGAGGGCACACGTGGGTGCCGAATGGTAGAGGGCACACGTGGGTGCCGAATGGTAGGGGGGGCACACGTGGGTGCCGAATAGTGGAGGGCACACGTGGGTGCCAAATGGTAGGGGAAATGCACGTGGTGCACGAGACAACGTTAACCTCTCAAATAACCACAAAGGACCGGAGGAGTGCACGAGGTGCACGAGGGGAGTGAGCGCACGGGGGCGCAATAAGGAAGGGCACACGTGGGTGCCGAAAAGAGGGACACGCGTGGGTGTCAAAAGGAGGGGCACACGTGGGTGTCAAAAGCTTGTGGGTAACCAGAAAAGCAAAAAGCAGGTCCCACCGTGATCGCCAGAGATGTGAACGCGTCATGTGGTGGACTGAGAGAGAGAGATGGGGTTTCTCCCTCTCTGAGTAATAAAGGGTGAAAGAAATGAGGACAAACAATGAAACGCGCGCTATAGGGGATATGAAAGAACGGTGGACAAGTACACCTACAGATGACACTCGAATAGAGACAGAAAGAATTTAGACTGACCGAACTCCGGTACATGGCGGAGATAGGGGTCCGAAGACCCTCTCACGCAAACTGAACCCCTTCCCGGTAGGCATAACCCACCGTTCCGAGGGCAGCTTTTCAGATACCGAATTCGAGCCCTGGGACTCTACGTAATAGGAGTTGACAGACGGGAAGACACGTAGACCCGGAAATTGTAACGATATATCATTCCCCGAACAGTTACAAGAACAATATAAATAAAAGCACACCGCCGCAGGACATTGGTCTTTGCGGGGTTTTAACAGCAATATTACAAGATGAGCAGTAATTAATATATGTGCATCTAGAAACCACCGCGAGACATTGGCCTTACGAGATTTTTTTAAAGCGATATAAATAATATATATAAGTATACATATAAACCACCACGAGACATTGGCCTCTACGGGGTTTTTAATGCATCATAAATAATAAATATAAATATATATACACATCACCACGAGACATTGGCCTCTGCGGGGTTTTTGCTATGACATAGATGATAAATATAAGTATATAAATATATGAACCACCACGAGACTGTGGCCTCTGCGGGGTTTTTACTGTGACATAAATAATAAGTATAAGTATATAAATATATATAAACCACCACGAGGCTGTGGCCTCTGCGGGGTTTTTACTATGACATAAATAATAAGTATAAGTATATAAATATATAAACCACCACGAGACTGTGGCCTCTAAGGGGTCTTTAATGCGACATAAATAATATAAATAATATATATATATATATATACATATATATATATGTATATATATATATATATATGTATATATATATAAACCACCACGAGACTGTGGCCTCTGAGGGGTCTTTAATATGACATAAATAATATAAATAATATATATATATATATATATATATAAACCACCACGAGGCTGTGACCTCTGAGGGGTTTTTACTATAAGATAAGTATATGTGACAGGAAAGGAAAAGAGATCAAATAAACCGCCAATGAATCACAAGGGACTAGGGGCGAAGTGCACGAGGTGCACGAGGGATAAGAACTGAAAGTGCTACTGTGAGCACAACTGGAGCGCGCGAGGGCGCAAAGGTGGAGGAGCACACGGCGGTGCCGAACTTGCAAGGGTAACTGAGGGAAAGCGAAAGTCGTCTCACCGTGATTGCCAGCTTGTGAGCGACGTCACGCGGAGGTAATTACCGGAGGAGGCGAAGCGGAGTGCGCGATGGGCTCGTGTTGCTGCAACACAGAAAGAAGAGAGAAGAGGAGAGAGACCACCACGAGAGATTACTCCAGCGGGGCGTGCGGGACAGATGTAATATAATAAGATATAGGGATTAAACGGCCATAGCAGGAAATGACTCTCCGTGACCTCGGGGGATGGAAAAAGTGCAGAATTTAACTGATAGAAATTTAAACAGCCATTGCGGGAAATGACTCGCTGCGGCCTCGAGAATATGAGTAAATATGAGAAGAGTACAGAATACAAGCAACAGGAATTTAAACGGCCATTGTGGGAAGTGACTCGTCACGGCCTCGAGAATATGAGTAGATATAACCATAGTACAGAATATCAATGACGAAAATTCAAACGGCCATTGCGGGAAATGACTCGCCGCGGCCTCGAGAATATAACATATATAAAGAACTGAATACAAGAGACAGAAATTTAAACGGCCATTGCGGGAAATGACTCGCCGCGGCCTCGAGAATATAACAGATATAAGAACAATGCAAAATATAAGTGACAAAAATTTAAACGGCCATTGCGGGAAATGACACTCCGCGGCCTCGAGAATATGATGTGATCGCCAGGGGCTGGAGACCCCAACATAAAGAAAGTGATCGTGCCTACCTCAAAAGCGGGAGATGACGGGTTGCTTCCTCCTCTCCCTTCGGCCGGTCGATGAAGAAGGCTTTCCTTGGTTACCATTGCAAAAGAAGAAACAGACAGATAACAAGTGGATCAGAAAAGATGGCAGTGTAGTATTAGTCCATTGATGAAGGATAATGAAATCGTGGCAAGACACAAACCCGGTTGGTGTTATTTTTAAACCCCTCTCGGACACGAGTAGGAGAGAAATATGATGATGAATGGGATTATGCAGACATATATAAAAGAAGACTCCCTTATGAAGGGAGTCGGAGAATGCGAGATGATGAATGTAAAAGAACTACAGAGAAAAGGGGAGAGAATTGGCTTATTGAATGTGCCGATGGCGGGATCCGGCGGAGCTTCGGCAGCGTGGGGACGACGTGGAAGCAGAACGGATGGGGCTAGCCTTCCTCTCGCGAGCGCGGACACCCAAGAAGTCGGCAGAACCTCCCCCTACAAAAGATCCACGGGTTAGAAATGGGATCCGACAGAGTCTCTCCTTCCTCTGTTGGATCTGAAGCCCCTTCCCTTCGAGGGAGGGGGTATTCTATTTATAAAAGGCAGATGGCTTGAGGCGTCCAGGGGACTGGACGCCTCAAGATGGGGGCGTCCAGGACCCTGGACGCCTCCACAAACACATTAAATATTTTTTTAGTTTTTGATTTTT
The DNA here is from genome assembly GCA_022559845.1 of Amorphophallus konjac. Classification (NCBI taxonomy): domain Eukaryota; kingdom Viridiplantae; phylum Streptophyta; class Magnoliopsida; order Alismatales; family Araceae; genus Amorphophallus; species Amorphophallus konjac. The sequence continues at coordinate 260,585,364 of CM040117.1, forward strand.
TATATTTTTATGAAGGTGTCAAGGGGACTAGACGCCTCAATGTTGAGGCGTTCGGGACCTCGGACGCGCCCACTTTCACCCACAGGAACCCCGCCGAAAGTCGTAGACAGTGGGTAAAGTGCGTGATTTTGGTGGGTACCCGTGACTCACGAGTGGGCGCGTCTAGCTGGCAAGACGTTCTTATATTTTTAGATTTTTCCGAAATGTGAAATCGAGTGGCGTGCCGAGATTGTCCGGATGTAGAGTATGGGGGCATCCAGGCCCCTGGACCCCTCAATACTGAGGCGTCCAGATTCTTGGACGCCTCCATGATTATATTTTTATTATATATATATATATTATTATTATTATGTTATGATTGAGGCGTCCAGGGGCCTGGACGCCTCAAAGAAATCCCGCCGAATCAGCTCCGAAAGACCGTTGGCATCAAACCGTTAGACATCTTCGAGTTCGGATTCTTCCGGTACGTCCGGTTGGTGGCGATGCTGTCCGTGTGATGCATGATTTCCGTAACGAGGCGATTTTCGGATGCTGAAGAAGCGTTATGTTACCCACTCAAAAGGCGAAAGAAGACCCAAGAATGGGAATCACTTAAGCAATTCAAAATGTGAAAGTCACTGCGGGGCGTCATATAGTAATATGAGATTTTCTCAAGGTGATGTCAGGAATAGCGTGTCTACACATACCGCAATGGCTTCTGCCCACGCTCCCTCATCTGGTGGCACGGGCATCTTCTTAATGTCATCCCAACCCTACCCCGTACGTGAGAGCAATTATTCAACCGTGTGGTAGGTACTTTTCAAATTCTTCCATCTATTAGTTAAATTGTTTATATATGCATTCTTACGTGTCTCACGATTGAACGGTACTAAAATTTCACTCTAAACATAATACTTAAAAGTTCCTTGGTTACAATTGTTCTTGTGGTACTCATCAATTAAGAGCTTTAATAACAACTTGTCTTCTTTAGTAGTCCAATTGGTCACCCTTACCTTGCCTTTATGGTCCGCCATATGCTCCTCTGACACAATAAACATACTTTTCACATTTCAATAATGGTAGAAATACTAACATACAAATACATGAAACTCTACTATGTAAGCACATCATTGGCCTAGAATACATAAGCAGACATACTATGGAAATGGATCCATACATAATATAAAGAAGATTCAAATTTCTTTTTTATTGTAATCCCAGGTTATCCCACGTACCAAACCCTTGTATAATTTTCTTATATAATGGCAACATTGTGAATGCGTCACGTGGTGGACTGAGAGAGAGAGATGGGGTTTCTCCCTCTCTGAGTAATAAAGGGTGAAAGAAATGAGGACAAACAATGAAACACGCGCTATAGGGGATATGAAAGAACGGTGGACAAGTACACCTACAGATGACACTCTAATAGAGACAGAAAGAATTTAGACTGACCGAACTCCGGTACATGGCGGAGATAGGGGTCTGAAGACCCTCTCACGCAAACTGAACCCCTTCCCGGTAGGCATAACCCACCGTTCCGAGGGCAGCTTTTCAGATACCGAATTCGAGCCATGGGACTCTACGTAATAGGAGTTGACAGACGGGAAGACACGTAGACTCGAAAATTGTAACGATATATCATTCCCCGAACAGTTACAAGAACAATATAAATAAAAGCACACCGCCGCAGGACATTGGTCTTTGCGGGGTTTTAACAGCAATATTGCAAGATGAGCAGTAATTAATATATGTGCATCTAGAAACCACCGCGAGACATTGGCCTTACGGGATTTTTTTAAAGCGATATAAATAATATATATAAGTATACATATAAACCACCACGAGACATTGGCCTCTACGGGGTTTTTAATGCATCATAAATAATAAATATAAATATATATACACATCACCACGAGACATTGGCCTCTGCGGGGTTTTTGCTATGACATAGCTGATAAATATAAGTATATAAATATATGAACCACCACGAGACTGTGGCCTCTGCGGGGTTTTTACTGTGACATAAATAATAAGTATAAGTATATAAATATATATAAACCACCACGAGACTGTGGCCTCTGTGGGGTTTTTACTATGACATAAATAATAAGTATAAGTATATAAATATATAAACCACCACGAGACTGTGGCCTCTGAGGGGTCTTTAATGCGACATAAATAATATAAATAATATATATATATATATATATATATACATATATATATATGTATATATATATATATGTATATATATATAAACCACCACGAGACTGTGGCCTCTGAGGGGTCTTTAATATGACATAAATAATATAAATAATAATAATAATAATAATAATAATAATAATAATATATATATATATATATATATATATATATATATATATATATATAAACCACCACGAGGCTGTGACCTCTGAGGGGTTTTTACTATAAGATAAGTATATGTGACAGGAAAGGAAAAGGGATCAAATAAACCGCCGCGAGATGTTGATCTCCACGGGGTTTTAAAGCGATGATAGGGGAATGCTGAAATTAAATAGTTAGGAATTAGAACGTAAAGTGCAGAAAATAAAATGCTGAAATGGAAACGGTCGCGGGAGGTGACCCACCGCACCAATTAGGAGTTAGATATACAGAAAGTAAACAACAGAAACCGTCGCGGGGAATAATCCTCCGTGCGGGTGAGGCCAAAGACAGAAGAAGGTGACCGCTGCGGGAAGTAACTCTCCGCGGGTGTTATTAACAATAAAGAAAGTTAAAGAAGCGCGCGTTAGGAATTTTGTGATCGCCAGGGACCGAGGGTCCCGAACAGATTGATCGCTTTCGCCTTTGACACGGGGTTATGCGGGCTCCAACTTCCTCTTCTTTCGAGAGGCCGAAGGAGAGGGCTTTTTAACTGGTTACCCCTGGTTGGTGTTTTTAAAACCCCTTTAGAACTAAAAGGGTGGGAGAATGACATGATGAAATGCGCAGATACAAAGACACTAACAAGCTAGGCCCTCTCGGAGAGGAAGGCATGGCACATATGTTAAATGATGCATGCTACATGATTAATTGACTAAATAAAAATAAAGAGGGGGGGAAAACTTATTGGAGGAGGATTGGCGACGAGCTTTGAGGGAGCTTCAATATCACGAGCACGGCACGACCGAAGGACTTCAAAACGGACTTCAGAAACTAATTAGGCCGAACATAATAACACACAGACAAGCGTATACATAGGAATGATAAATGTACTTATATAAACATATACTTAGACATATTAAAGATATTTAACATATATGTAAATACAAACATATATAAACATATATATAAACTGGTCAAAATAAAAGAACAAGAATTTGAGAGAAAGAAAAGGAGAGAGGAAAATTAATTTTTTTTATTTTTTTTTAAATTTGTTTAGAAGAGAGAGGATGTAAACTTAAAAGAAAATAAAAACAAAAGAAAAAAATAAGAGATATGATAAAATATATCTATATATATAATATATACAATATATACAATATATATATGTGGGAGAGAGACGAAGGGAGAGAGAGAGAGAATAATAAAAAAAATTAAAAAGAGAGAGAGAGTGAGACGTAGAGAGGAGGAGAGATCGAGAGAGAGAGAGAGAGGGGCGCGGTGAGAAGAGAGAGAGGGCCGGAGAGAGAGACAGAGCGAGAGGAGAGAGGGGGAGAAAGACAGAGAGAGAACGGGAGGGAGAGAGAGGGAGAGAGAGAGGAAACGGGAGAGAGGGAGGGGGGCCTCGCAGCGGCGTGGGGGTGTCCGGTGGGGAGCTCGGACGGTGGCTGCGAGAGGTGGGGGCGGAGCGCGAAGGCGGTGGCCGTGGAGGGTGGAGCAGGCGGCAGCGGGGGTTGCGAAGGTGGTCACCGGCGACGGCGCAGGCGGGACCGGAGACGGGGCGGGAGGCAGCCGCGGCGGAGGCGGTGGCGTCGCGAGGAGCGCGGACGGCGTCGCGAGAGCCGGAGGGGAGGGGCGGGGGCGTGCGTGGCGTTGACGCAGGCGGGGAGGCGCGGCGGAGGCGACCGGGGTGCGGCCGGAGCAAAGGGCCGTTGCGGCCCTTGCCGTTCGAACGGGGGGCACGGGCGACGATGTGGCGGTGAGGAGATGCATGGGGAGGATGGTGCAGGTGGCAATCGGAGGGGCTCACGGAGGGAGTTTGGCTGTGGGAGAGAGGTGGCCGAAGTGGAGGTGGTAGGTGTGCAGCGGCAGAGAAGATGAGTGGTGGATGGGTGCTGGTGGCATCGTCACGGTGGAGAAGAGGAGGTTGGCGATGGTGCCGAGGAGGGTGGAAGTGTAGTGAGAAGGAGGGATGGGGGAGCTGAGGGAGTTGAAAGAGGAGTGGGGGAGGTCTGCCGGGGGGTTCGCAAAAGGGAGAGAGAAAGGGATGGGTGCATGCGGTGAGAGTTGAATGGAATGTCCGAATGAGAGAGAGATGGGGAATGGCTAGCATTGGGATGAGAAGAGAGGTTACGCGGGAGTGAGGGTGAGAACAGTGAGGAGGGGGTTGCATGAGAAGGAGGGAAGAAAATAGGGGGAGAGAAAAGGATGGAAGGATAATAAATATATTATTATGTTTTATTTATTTTATTTTTCTATTTATTTATTTTTATAGTTATCATATCTTTTTACTATTTAATTAATATATTTATTTTATACATATAGTAATATATTTACAAAAATAAATTTATTATCAAAGAAAATCAATTACACATTTTTTTATGTAAACATAATTATACACACACATTTTTTTGGATTTTATTTTCTCTTTTGTTTATTTATATATATATATATATATATTAATTTTCTCCCTTTCACAAAATAATACAATTTAACCACAATTACAGAAATCACTCAAATAAAAGAAAATGTAAGCCACTTCAGGGCATTACAGTACAATATGGGATTTACTCATTGTAACGTCAGAAATGGCGTGTCTACAAACATCATTCCCTTAAACCACATGACGAGTGGATTAAACTGCATGAAAGTATTGCAATCCATTAGCACATATTCCATGGTGACATTATCATATCATATGCAAGCTTGTGATCGTCATGTAACAGACCTCATTATATGCGTCCCATGATATGCGATTGTTAACTATATGCTTTGAATCCTCATTCCACTTGAAACCCTAGTCACATACAAGCGATTTGGCTATGACGTAGAAAGACTTATAGAATCTAAACCTATGCTTCAAGTGGGACGTAGGGAAATTGAGACCTGACCTCATGTTGAATGATTCAGACATAATACCCCATGCATCCGGTAGACTGAAATCACCACTAACCAACTCCTCCCTGATTAACTGTAGTAAGATCATATCCATTTCAAATGTCCACAAGTGACCTATCAACATGAATTTAAGATCTATTATGACATCCAAGGGTGGTATGAGTACAGAAAGTTAGGTGAAATCAATGACGATGCCATTTACCGGACGAATACATGTTCATAAGCTATCCGCAGCAGCGAAGATGTCCTGCAATACCAAAGTTATTACGGTTTCTCACTACCAACCAACCCCTACTAGTAGCCATTGGTTTTACGTCATAAAGATACCAATTGAATTTAGAGGTAGCAAGTTAACATATGTAGTTTTTTTTAACCAGCTTCTTGGATATTATATGTTCAAAGACAGATACCGATGCCATACATGTACCAGAATCCTATGAAACTGCATATTTAAATGATCAAAATAACCATGCATACCAGAAATTCAACCAAAGGGTAGACCATTACAAACAAACAAATAAACTACTTATGCAGTCATGTATTTTTAAGCAAATGCACAAATACACTGCAGGATTTCAAATGAACAAATGAGCATAATCCCCATACACATGATTCTCTAAACCCAGAAAAACCCAATTACAGCCATTGACACAGTTAAATGAAAAATTAAGTTTGCAAAAATTAGGAGATCTCCATATACATCATATGATATGAGAAAAATCCAATTTCATATCCATTCATAAAATAAAAATATATATCCTTACTGCACAGACAAATGAAATAGTTGTGTGTATATGATATATTGCAAACAATTGTAATTGATGTGCATACCAGAAAATGTAAGACAACATACTCTGGAAAATTTTCTAACATGACCTACATGCATACCACAAAAACAATTGAACAAAGACACCTACACATAGTTTGATATATTGCAAATTTCTAGAGTTAATGAATAGATAGTCTGTATAAAAAAGAAATATATTATATATTTCAAACAATGGCAACATAATTTCAGTTAGTAGGCATTGCTAAATACATCTTAGTAGGCATGGTCGCTTTTGATTCGATAATGACAGAAAAATCAGATTACAGCCATTCACAAGGAGAAATTAAAATGACAAACTAAACAAGAAGAACATTATACAGGTCTCGAAACTCATCAACGGAAATAAAAATTACATACATACATCAGTTCCATGCATACCATAAAATCAAATGACAGGAAACCTGCATATCCATTGATATATTCCAAATATATAATGTTAATCAACAGTCTGATATAATATATCTGTTTATAAAATATATTTCAAATAATGCAGACAGATAAAACCTTTCATACAAAATAACATGGCGCCTCACTTATTTGGAGATGGGGTACCCTTATACTTTTCTTTTTTTCTCAAAATACAACTCATTATATGTATGGTGACTGAAGCACTATCTGTCATAACAAGATGGTAGGGAAGGTGAAACAGGCATCGATGATCCCAGGACAATCAAACTACAGCCATTCACAATGCGAAATGGGAAAAAACTAACCGGCAGATAGAACATTATGACGATGGATTAAGACATCAACGAAAAAAACAAAGTAGCCTATACTTACGAGAAAACTCATATTCCCTTATATTGCAAAATTCTGAAAATGATTTCCATGCACACAAGAATTTCAAACGATGAACATCATCATTTCCGTAAATGACAGGAAAATCACATATCCATGGGAAATAAGAGGAGCATAGTAGTAATCTTCGTGCTACCTTCACATACATATTGTAATGCCCCGAGTTTTTCGGATCCTTCTTCTCGGGTCCCGGATCTGGTTTCTTGGAGTGTTCGACTCCGTTGTGTCCGAAATTTTGTTTCGGACACCTTTCGTGTTCAGATCGGCGCGATCCGGAGTCGTTTCGGAGGCCGGAAGAGCTCCACGGCTTTTCCGCGTGTGTTTTTTGATTCCCGGTGTGTGTTTCGGAAATTCCTTCGGAACCTCGTTGCGGGTGAACCGGGCCATTCACCTGGGCGCGAGTGGTACCGTTGTGATCAGCGCGTCGCGAGGTTCGAGGAGGTATTTTTTTTCTATTTTTTCAGAATTTTTTTGATTTTTCGGATTTTCCTATATAAACCCCCCACCATCTCTCTTCCTCTCATTTCTCACCCTCTCTCTCTTCTCCCACTCTCTCCTCTCCGGCGGCCGACGAACCGAGGCGGGGGCGAGGCGATGCGGGCGAGGAGGACGGCGGGGAACGGGTCGAGGATCGAGGGCCGGTGGCGCGTGGAAGCTCGGCCGCGGGTTCGTAGAGCGGCGAGGGTTTCACGGCGTTTTCTTCGTGGATCGGCGAGCTCGGGGCGCAAAATCTTCGGTGGAGGTAGGGAGAGGGACCCCCAGCTCGTGGACTTCCTTCCCCACGAGTTTCGTAGGCCGTGGTGAGCCGAGCGGGTGGAATCGGGGTTTTTTTGGCAAAACCCATGTTTTAGGGCTTGTGGGCCGATCTCTCGTTTTACGGCGTTTTTGGCCGATCTAGGGGTTTAGATGCATGCCTAGGGGCTTGGGGATGGATTCCCCTTTGTTTCCCCATCACCCAGGGGTGATCGGGGCGTGGATCGGTGTTTTGGATGGTTTCTCGCCGTAACGTTCTCGGGAGGGTGTGACGGTCACTCCAGTGACCGTTACATGCGTGTAACGCGCCTAGGCAGGGGCGTTACATTCCCTTGGCTTTTGGCTTTGGCGTTCGTGGGTGTGACGGTCCCACGATAGACCGCCACAGCCGTGTGACACGCCTGGGTGGGTGCGTCACATCCCCTGTTACCCAGCGGAGGGCTGGGGGTGTAACGGCCCCCGACGGACCGTTACATGCTTGTAACGCGCCCGGGGAGGGCCGTCAGGGGCGTTTCAACCGTTGTCGTCCTGACCATTGGGGGTCAGCGTGTGTAACGCGCCAGGGCGGGCGCGTTACATTCGTGTAACGCGCTGGGGCAGGCGCGTTACATCCCGTTTTCACGTTGGGAGCGTGAGGCCCGTGTAACGCGCCAGGGCGGGCGCGTTACATCCGTGTAACGCGATGGGGCAGGCGCGTTACATTTGTGTAACGCGCTGGGCCAGGCGCGTTACATTATGCGTCCCTTTGGGCCGTGTAACGGCCTGCGTTAGGCCGCCAGGTGGATGTGATGGTCCCGCCTAGACCGTTACCGCCCTGTGACGGTCTAGGGCTAGACCGTCAAGCGTTGTGTTGCACCGAGGCTGTGTTCTCCGCCTTGTTCCGCGATGTGTGGGTCCCCGGTCGACCCGGTTGGGACCCAGTGGTCGACTTGCGGTCTCGTGAGTGTCCCAGACACCCCTGGGATTATGTGTCCGTGTTTTGAGGGTGTCGGGAAGACCGTGTTATCTCGTTTAGCGTGCCCGTGGGTTTGAGAGTCCGGGTGACTTCTCGCGTGTCGGGCTTTCGTGTTACGTTAGATCGAGTCACCGCGTGTCGGTGGGTGTGCAGTGGGGTCTCCCCCGCATGCCGTTAGTTTTCCTGGAAGATGATTCCCGAGTGGGCCATGTGGTTGGCCTTGGACTGTGAGTCCAGTTACCGGCATGGTAGCTTGTGCGTTGCCCTGGGAATCATGCTTATGTGCTTTCTGCGTGGGCCATGCACGTGGCCTTGGACTGCGAGTCTAGTTGCCCATCCTGGGGCTGGAGGGTTCCCGCCTTTCCCTGAGAGTGGGATTTGGTGCGGCGGCCTGTGAGCTGCCTTGGGAACCGTGTTTCGGCGTTCACCGTGCGACGGGGCCGGTACGTGGGGTGGTCCCCGTACGTCGTCGGATGCGGACGTTGTTTTCCGTGACTTGAGAGTCTGCTCCTTCAGTGACCCTCCACTAGTCGTAGCCTACCAGTACGCGGTACCGGTCGCACCAGGGAGTGGTGTACGGGCTTACCCTTAGAGGCGGTTTGTGGACCGGTTGCCGTCGGGCCCCACGTCTTGTAGCCAGAGTCCGACTGAGGGGAAAACCGGTCAGAGGGCTAGACCAGGGACGCACGGTCTGTGTGTGCACACGTGGTTGGAGGCGGTTGGACCCACGTCGACGGGCGTGACCCCAGCTAGTCACTTGTTTGTGGTTACTTGTTCGGTGTTCGTGCCTTTGGTAGGCGCTACCACGTCAGGCAGTTCACCTGCGGCACGGTGTACGACGTCAGGGGACGCTGCCGGCTATGCTTCTAGTGGGAGGTACTCCTGTCGAGTTGGGAGCGACAGACTGTCGGTTTCCGTGACTTCGACCTTCGGGTTTTTCGGTCGTGTCGACCGTTGAGTTTCGGTTGTTTCGCCGTGGCGCAGGTGTCGGTTTCTGCGCCGTGAGACTGGTGCTAGTGGCTTTACCGAGGTTGCATCTTGTTGTGCGGTACCCGCGATCGGATGGTCGGGGTTGCACCTTGGACAACATGTCCAGGTAGGCTGTGTCCGGGGGACAGGCCTCTACGGCGTGGTTGTCGTGTGTTTTTACTTCGGTAAGCGGTACAAGTGTAGTTCGATACAGTAGCCTCGTATGCGAGATCGGGGTGTGTTTCCGGTACAGTAGGAGTAGTTGTAGTGCCGTGTTTCGACCGGCCACCGGGTTCACTGTTCCTACTATTGCGGTCGCTCTTGTAGCCTTCCTTTCCGCTACCGCCATTGTTTCCGGTTGGGGTTCCGCGGGATCCCTGCTGAGTCTCTGTTTGGAGACTCATTCCCTGCTTTTCAGGTGTGGCGGTTCTTCCTCGAGGTTCGAGGGTGCGGAGCGGAGGTTCTCAGTTGCCAGCTTGCCGGGCCGAGTGTTCACTTGGCATGTGGTACGCTTTACTGCTTTAGACTGTAGTTTCTGTTGGACTGGGCTCTGTTGTAGCTGTAGTTGTTCTTTCTTTCAGCTTGTTGTTGTTGGTTGTCCTGCTTTATTTCCTATTTCTTTGTGCCTCCACACTCCTTTTAGCCCGTCCGAGCCCTCCAGGCTCGTGGGCGGCGGTGCGAGTCTCGGGTTATCGGCCCTTCCCGGTAATCGGATTCCCGGGTCATTACAGCTGGTATCAGAGCGGTGGTTGTGGGCGTACATAGGAATTCGAGGTATTGCAGTGATCAGAGTCCATAAGGTCTAGTACAGTCGGCAGCTGGCTTAGGGTTTTGTGTTCGCTTTCCGCCTAGTTTCTCGCTTGAGAGCTTGAGTGCGATGTGCGACGCTGTGAAGGTGGTTGCTGTCCGTGACTTTCGTGCCAGCATGGGGTCTAAGGATTGAGGTTGAGAGCCTTCTCCCTCATCGGTGGTGGCCCTGGTTGTGTTGCGTTGGGCAGAGGTTACCGGCAGGTGCGTTGCTGCGGTGCTGCGTTCGAGGAATCTGCAACGTGGTCAGGTGGCTGGAGAGGATTTTTCGTGGTTAAGTGGCCGTGAGCGTGCTCTGAGGGAGCTGCTGTCGGTTTTGGCCACTCTAGCTTGAGGTTTGTCCAGCTCTTGAGGTGTTCTGATCGAGAAGTGTGCTCGGGTGAGCGGAATATCTTCTCGGTGAGCTGCGGTTTTCGTCGAGCCTGGTGTTTTTGTCATGCTCTGTTGCGTCAGAAATGACGTGTCGGTCCCGATTGTTCTGCGGATTTCCAGGCAAGATTGGGCTGTGGTGTCCCAGTAAGTCTTGCTCCTGCGCTCTTGTGTGCGATTGGGTTGTGTTTGCCCTGGAGTTGGCTTGAGATGTGAAGGCCCCACGGCGAGTTCGGGACTCGAGGATGAGCATTGACGATTGTCGATTATGGCTCGTGTTGCGGCTCTTGGCGTGGCGTGTTGCAGTTCGAGGAATTGCAGCGGTGGTGCATCGAGAGATGCTGTGATTGTGGTCCGACGTGACACTCGCCGAGTGTGTCGGAGGCGCTGACCTGATGGAAGCGATGGCTTTCTTGGTGCTGGATGGTGCTGTTTCCAGCATGCGCGAGGTTCGAGGTCAGGTCAAGCGTGGAGTTCTTCCGTTGGTCGGAAGTGCATTTGGCCCCCCTTTGGTTGGAGAGATTGTGTTGGGTTAAGGTTCGTCATCTTGCATTGCGTGTTCAGATTGGTTGGCCTTGTATGCCATGAAGTCCGTGCGAGACGTGCTCCTTGTCTTGGCAAGGTGGTCGCCTGCGAGAAGTCGTGCCCATTCCCTTGTCGTGTGAGGGTACTGGCGCTGTTCCAGAAGGATAAGTGTTGGTTGGGCGGTGTTCGCTTTCTCGGCTGTGCGCGCGGATCAGAGTGCGCAGCGGAAGCGTGGTGGGCTTGTGACCCATTGGTTCAGGATCGTAGCGTTGGTTGCTACGGGCAGATTCCTGAGTTTGCGTTGAGCATTGGAGGATTGACTCCTCGGTGTGAAACGTGTTGTTGCCGTGCCGTTGCTCGAGGTATTATGATTCTTGGCACTGGCAGGATGGAGTGTTGGGGAATGTGCTGGCTAGTGCGCTGCATGAGTACCCTGTTCCTGTGTTGGAAGCCGTGTCAGGCGTCGGTGTTGGACCCGGATGGAGTTGTTGAGGATGTCGCCTGACGATGGTCGAGGACGTGTTGGTCAGAGTCGGTGGCTTGGTGTCCGACTTGTGTTCCCAGTCGTGTCCTCGGTTGAGATCGTGTTTTGAGGAAGTGGTCTCTGGCAGACGATGGGTCCCGGTTGGCGGCTGTGAGTGGCTGGTGAGCCTAACCGTGTGACCGACCACAACGGCATCTGTTGGTTCTACGGTCTTGTCGGATTGTGACGGTGAGACGTATAATCGATCGGGGACCCAGAGTGCTTTGGTAGTGGTGTCGGCGACCAGGTCGCCGTGAGCACTGTTCAGGTGGTGTCCCGTGGCTCTGTGGTAAGGGCGGAGTCGGGATTGGCAGGTGTCCACTTGGATTGATCGAAGGATTTGATGAGACCAGACGTAAGAGTGACGCCTTTGGGCGGAGGCCTTTTTGTGAGATTGGCGTCGGATTGGTGGTCCTTGATAGGACGTTGGTGTCGCAATGGTTATCCATGGTTTAGTGACCAGCATGAGATGGTTTCCATGTAAGTCTGAGTCCAGTGAGGTGATGACTGAAGACGCCAGGATCTTATCATTTGATTTCGTCGTGCTCCCCAAGAGGGTCGAGTTGGTGCGATGTTCGAGCTCGGATGCGGAGTCCGAGAGGAGTGTAGCTCGAGGTGTGGCATCGGTCTGTGTGGGAGTCAACGGATGGCTTGCCAAGGTTTGGAATGTTTCCTTCGGACCCGGTGGAGGACCAGGAAAGAAGGAAGGACCTGAGCGAGCGGTTGGTAACCGTCGGCGTGTGGTCTTTTCACAGATAAGATGCTGGTTGTCGGGGCTCGAGCGTGGCGAGAGCCGTGTGCCAGTGAGACCTTTTGGTGGTCGCTTCTGTGGTGTGCCTTTCCGGATGGGATCTGGACTTTGTCGAAGTTTATCCTCTGACAGAGTTGGCACAGTGTTAGGTTTGGCTTTCAGCTTGCCATGTGTGGGGTGTTTCTTGGTGCTGAGCCGATGTTCTGGTTGTGGTCTGCTGAGCGGACTGCTTGAGCTGGTGGAGGCTCTGTATTGGTTGTCCCCTTGAGAAGGGTGTGCGACCTGTCAGCTGGTTGTGAAGCTGATGTGCGATTTGTCTGCTGACCATTGGATGGATCAGTAGCTGTTTCTCGTGACAAGGGTTGTGTTTCCTCGGTGAGCGAGATGGTGGCTGCGGCGCCATGGTGGATTCTCGCGTTGTCTGAGGTGATGCCAGATTGTGTCCTCTGGTATATGCCTGCTCTGTTGGCCAGTGTGCTCGGCGCGAGGAGCGAGGTGTTTTTTGTGATTGTAAGTCTGGCTGTGTCCCTCAGGATTGGTGTTTTCGTGAGAATCGAGGTTTTATGTGCTGGGGCTCTGACAGCGTGTCAGTTCGTTCAGTGTTCTTCCCCTGTGACTTTGTGCTTGATCCTGAAGTTCGAGGATGAAATTCCTTTAAGGGGGGAGGGCTGTAATGCCCCGGGTTTTTCGGATCCTTCTTCTCGGGTCCCGGATCTGGTTTCTTGGAATATTCGACTCCGTTGTGTCTGGAATTTCGTTTCGGACACCTTTCGTGTTCGGATCGGCACGATCCGGAGTCGTTTCGGAGGCCGGAAGAGCTCCGTGACTTTTCCGCGTGTGTTTTCCGATTCCCGGTGTGTATTTTGGAAATTCCTTCGAAACCTCATTGCGGGTGAACCGGGCCGTTCACCTGGGCGCGAGTGGTACCGTTGTGATCAGCGCGTCGCGAGGTTCGAGGAGGCGTTTTTTTCTATTTTTTTGGAATTTTCCTGATTTTTTAGATTTTCCTATATAAACCCCCCACCCTCTCGCTTCCTCTCATTTCTCACTCTCACCCTCTCTCTCTTCTCCCACTCTCTCCTCTCACTCTCTCCTCTCCGGCGGCCGACGGACCGAGGCGGGGGCGAGGCGGGGTGATGCAGGTGAGGAGGACGGCGGGGAACGGGTCGAGGATCGAGGGCCGGTGGCGCGTGGAAGCTCGACCGCTGGTTCGTGGAGCGGCGAGGGTTTCACGGCATTTTCTTCGTGGATCGGCGAGCTCGGGGCGCGAAATCTTCGGTGGAGGTAGCGAGATGGACCCCCAGCTCGTGCACTTCCTTCCCCGCGAGTTTCGTAGGCCGTGGTGAGCCGAGCGGGTGGAATCGAGGTTTTTTGGGTAAAACCCATGTTTTAGGGCTTGTGGGTCGATATCTCATTTTACGGCATTTTTGGCCGATCCAGGGGTTTAGATGCATGCCTAGGGGCTTGGGGATGGATTCCCCTTTGTTTCCCCATCACCCGGGGGTGATCGGGACGTGGATCGGTGTTTTGGATGGTTTCCCGCCGTAACGTTCTCGGGAGGGTGTGACGGTCACTCCAGTGACCGTTACATGCGTGTAACGCGCCTGGGAAGGGGCGTTACATTCCCTTGGCTTTTGGCTTTGGCGTTCGTGGGTGTGACGGTCCCACGATAGACCGCCACAGCCGTGTGAGGCGCCTGGGTGGGTGCGTCACGTCCCCTGTTACCCGGCTGAGGGCTGGGGGTGTAACGGCCCTCGACGGACCGTTACATGCGTGTAACGCGCCCGGGGAGGGCCGTCAGGGGCGTTTCAACCGTTGTCTTCCTGACCATTGGGGGTCAGCGCGTGTAACGCGCCAGGGCGGGCGCGTTACATTCGTGTAACGTGATGGGGCGGGCGCGTTACATTATGCGTCCCTTTGGGCCGTGTAACGGCCTGCGTTAGGCGGCCGGGTGGATGTGACGGTCCCGCCTAGACCGTTACTGCCCTGTGACGGTCTAGGGCTAGACCGTCAGGCGTTGTGTTGCACCGAGGCGGTGTTCTCTGCCTTGTTCCGCGATGTGTGGGTCCCCGGTCAACCCGGTTGGGACCCAGTGGTCGACTTGCGATCTCGTGAGTGTCCCAGACACCCGTGGGATTATGTGTCCGTGTTTTGAGGGTGTCGGGAAGACCGTGTTATCTCGTTTAGCGTGCCCGTGGGTTTGAGAGTCCGGGTGACTTCTCGCGTGTCGGGCTTTCGTGTTACGTTAGACTGAGTCACCGCGTGTCAGTGGGTGTCCGGTGGGGTCTCCCCCGCATACCGTTAGTTTTCCTGGAAGATGATTCCCGAGTGGGCCATGTGGTTGGCCTTGGACTGTGAGTCCAATTACCGGCATGGCAGCTTGTGCGTTGCCGTGGGAATCATGCTTATGTGCTTTCCGCGTGGGCCATGCGCGTGGCCTTGGACTGCGAGTCCAGTTGCCCAGCCTGGGGCTGGAGGGTTCCCGCCTTTCCCTGAGAGTGGGATTTGGTGCAGCGGCCTGTGAGCTGCCTTGGGAACCGTGTTTCGGCGTTTCTGCGTGGCCGAGCGTGCGGCCCGTGGACTGTGAGTCCTATTTCTTCTCCGACTGTGGTCACCGTGCGACGGGGCCGGTACGTGGGGTGGTCCCCGTACGTCGTCAGATGCGGACGTTGTTTTCCGTGACTTGAGAGTCTACTCCTTCAGTGACCCTCCACTAGTCGTAGCCTACCAGTACGCGGTACCGGTCGCACCAGGGAGTGGTGTACGGGCTTACCCTTAGAGGCGGTTTGTGGACCGGTTGCCGTCGGGCCTCACGTCTTGTAGCCAGAGTCCGACTGAGGGGAAAACCGGTCAGAGGGCCAGACCAGGGACGCACGGTCTGTGTGTGCACACGTGGTTGGGGGCGGTTGGACCCACGTCGATGGGCGTGACCCCAGCTAGTCACTTGTTTGTGGTTACTTGTTCGGTGTTCGTGCCTTTGGTAGGCGCTACCACGTCAGGCAGTTCATCTGCGGCGCGGTGTAAGACGTCATGGGACGCTACCTGCTATGTTTATAGTGGGAGGTACTCATGTTGAGTTGGGAGTGACAGACTGTCGGTTTCCGTGACTTCGACATTCGAGTTTTTCGGTCGTGTCGACCGTTGAGTTTCGGTTGTTTCGCTGTGGCGCAGGTGTCGGTTTCTGCGCCGTGAGACTGGTGCTAGTGGCTTTACCGAGGATGCATCTTGTTGTGCGGTACACGCGATCGGATGGTCGGGGTTGCACCTTGGACAGCATGTCCAGGTAGGCTGTGTCCGGGGGACAGGCCTCTGCGGCGTGGTTGCAGTGTGTTTTTACTTCGGTAAGCGGTATTAGTGTAGTTCGATACAGTAGCCTCGTATGCGAGATCGGGGTGTGTTTCTGGTACAGTAGGAGTAGTTGTAGTGCCGTGTTTCGACCGGCCACCGGGTTCACTGTTCCTACTATTGCGGTCGCTCTTGTAGCCTTCCTTTCTGCTACCTCCGTTGTTTCCGGTTGGGGTTCCGTGGGATCTCTGCTGAGTCTCTGTTTGGAGACTCATTCCCTGCTTTTCAGGTGTGGCGGTTCTTCCTCGAGGTTCGAGGGTGCGGAGCGGAGGTTCTCAGTTGCCAGCTTGCCGGGCCGAGTGTTCACTTGGCATGTGGTACGCTTTACTGCTTTAGACTGTAGTTTCTGTTGGACTGGGCTCTGTTGTAGCTGTAGTTGTTCTTTCTTTCAGCTTGTTGTTGTTGGTTGTCCTGCTTTATTTCCTATTTCTTTGTGCCTCCACACTCCTTTTAGCTCTTCCGAGCCCTCCCGGCTCGTGGGCGGCGGTGCGAGTCTCGGGTTATCGGCCCTTCCCGGTAATCAGATTCTCGGGTCGTTACACATATGGGTTGGCCATACACCTACCTGGCAACCACTGGCTATGTAGAAGGAATATGATGCCCCCCACTGGATCGTCTGCGTGGCCTCCCTCCAAGGTGTGGACAACGGAAGAAAAAAGGGGACGTTTTAAAGAGGGCTTCGTCCTACTGTAGAGTCACACGAAAGGTGTGAAGCCTGCGCTCTGGAAGGGATGGAACACTGCAAAATCACCTGCAACTGCCGCACCTAGGGCCTCATGTTCCGTCGAACGATGCGTCTGACAGAGAGGAGATGGTGAGAGACATGATATTCGCCGAAATACAGTGCATGGGCCGTACGTTAGTGACAGAAAGAAGGGTCATGAGAGCGTTTTGCAATGGGATTTTGGAACGGAACGTGGGTTTCGCGAGATAGACGAAGACTCGGTTCAACGAAGGAAGGAGGGTTTTGCAAGAGGAGGAGGATGGGTGGAGGGGCCGAGCTGTCGTCGCAGATGAGGGATGGAGGGTTTTGTGAGAAGAAGATACACATCGTGAGGAAGACGAAGGCTGCCGCCTGTAGCGGATGCAGGTGGGTGGGTGGGACGTAAAGTGGGGCGAAATGGGTAAATTGGAACGACGGGATCAAGTGTCCTAGCTCGGGAGGTGGGATATGTTAAGCCCACTTAACCCGACTTAAATAAGTGTTAAGCGGATTTCACGTTTTTGCCTCCGCCAAATCAAAGCAGATTAAGTACTCGTGCTTTTCGGGTTATTCCTGTGTTAAACCCCAAACAAAGCGGTGCAGAGGGGCTAGGTGACTTAGAGTTAACCCTCTCATATTTCTCGTCTCTCTCAATCGTTATCTCTCTCTCTCTCCCATTTCTTTATATTTAACACTGAAATGTTAAAACTTTTATCATCTTTAAATTTTAATTAGGTATATTAATGATAATATTTATTATTTAATAGTTATTTTATTGATAAAATCTATTTAAAATATTTATAAAAGTAAAAAATCAAAAAATCTAAAAGTGAACAATAACTTTTAAACGTGAGAGAGATATTTTTGACTTTTAAATTATAATTAGTGAGATTGATGATGTTAGTTACATTTTTTAATTTCAGGACGTATTTATTTTATAAAATATATTAAAAATAGTTAATAAATAAAATATAATATTTTTTCGATGAACAATAAATTAAGCTGTAATTAATGACATAGTTGTGTTTTAAATTTAAATTAGTGAAATTAACTATATTATTTATAAAAATATGTTTATTTTTACATTATATTCAACTTGTATCATATATTTAAAATAATTTTAAAATATGAAATAAAATTAAAAAATTGAAGATGAATAGTAACCCCAGTAGTAATTAATGATGTTATGTGTTTTAAATTTTAATTAGTGAGATTATTTATATTATTTTTAAACATATTTTTATTTTTATGATATATTCAATTTATAGTATATATTAAAAATAATTTAAAATAAATAATAAAATAAATTTTTTTGTAGATGAACATTAAGTTAAACTCATGATTAATGTTGTTTCTTTACGTAGAATGTTAATGACTGAGATGAATTATGTTATTTATCAAAATTATTTTTATTTTTTCTATATATTCAATGTATAGTATATACTAAAAATAGTTAAAAATAAAAAATAATAAAAAAAACTAAAGATGAATATTAACCTAAACTCATAATTAATGTGTGTGAAGAGAGAGAGAGTGACTTCACGTGAGAGAGAGGAGAGGGGAGAGAGGTAGAGAGAGAATGGGGATATATTAAAAAATTTAAAAATAAATATAATATTTTAATTACCATCATTTCTGAATTAATTTATTATATATCAAATCACATTAAATTAAAAATAATTTAATTTATTTTTTATTTTTAAATTATTTTCTCTTTTATTAAAATTAAAATAAATTAGTTTCGAATTACTTTAAATAAATTAATTCAAATCACTCAACTTAACTTGCAATCGAATCGAGGCTTAAAGGCCTCGTTCCACCCGGACAATGCCGAGTTTGCCCTCACAAAACCCACGGTCGCCACCTGAGCATATTCAGAAAGAGGAGGGAATACGTATTCGCCTTTCCATCCGCGTCGCGCCCTTTTTACTGTTCCACTCGCTGTCTCGTAGACTTCTTTGGCTTTTTGTCTGTTCACTGCCCCCGATTTCTCCGGCTCCCTCTGCTCTCTCGTGTCTCGGCGCGGCTCGGTATCGAAGTAAGCATGATTCCTGCCGTCCCCCGCCGCCTCCCCCCGCCAGCCTAGGGCTCGCCTCCCCGGGACCAGAATCCTTCTGGTCGCCACTTGCTTCGTCGGAGAAGACTACAAGGGGAAGCAAAACCCTCCTGCCTCCTCGTATGGAGCAGTACCTGCTGCAGCGGTATCGGCGCGATCGCCGCAGGCTCCTCGACTTCGTCCTCTCCGCCGGTCTGGCCGCCGAGGTCCGGCCTCCGCCCGGCGCCGCGAGCTTGTCGGACGTCGATTTGGATGTCGTCAGTGCTGATTACGTGCTCGAGCGCGTCAAGTCTGGTAGGAAGCTGCTGGAGCTGGTGCGTGACGATTTTGTTGTGTTTTTAGGAGGCTGGTGAGTAGGGTTGTCTCGTTGTTTGGTGGTGCAGGTGGAGTGTTGGATCTTTCAGAAGCCAGCAGAAGGTACCACGATGAATCGGAGTTCCCAGTAATGGTGAGTGCGTGTGTTGTTTCCGATGTGGAATTCGTCTTTGGTCATTTCGGTTTTCCTTTTACAGGTATATTTATCTTTCACGCGTGAGTACCTCCCAGTGCATACGGATGATTCTGGAGGGGTGGAAACTGGAAACCAGATGTGTAGCGTAGGTTATATAGTATGATACGTGGCGGATGGAACAGACTAGAGGCTCGAGAATAAGCCAATTCCCTGCTTGGTTGGAGTACTAGTTGTGATACGCGGTAGTATCAGCTTTAATGCTATTACCTTTTGAGGATATAATGTCGATATTCACCCTGATTGTTGTAGGAGGAACATGGAAGGCAGTAACCAGGGTCGAATGAGAAAGTTGGGAGTGAGAGGGAGTGGAGAGGGAGCCCCGAGACTGTCACAGCCTAAATTGTAATGTTTCTAGTGCAGGTTCATGTATATATTAATTTTTTTGTAATAGTGGATTCTTCTCATACATGAATATCATAATCGATAGAACATTACTGAACACCTACTATTTGGCTCCTATTAGTGCATTATATAATTTTTTTTGGTACAAATATTTAATATAGCAACCCAAAACCTTTAAAGTCCTAAATATGCTATTCAATATGAAAGTGTCGAAAATACAAGAGTACTGTTATTGAGCGCATGTGATGCAATTTTGGTAGAAACTTCGCTGATGGCGAGGAGGCTATAGGCATCATCTGTCCTTGGGAGCCTTAGTTGGAGAGGCATTGCCACATGTCCTCCTACATGGGATAGTTTAGAGAGTGATAAGGACATAAATGATATAATCCTAGTGGCAAGGACTTTCGGCCATCTGTTACAAAATTGGTGGTTGAGATACCAACTATATCTTCGATGATCTGTTGCCTTTTTTTTTTTTGGGAAGGTGACCAACAGCCCACACAATTCATTAATCAAAACAAACAAAAAGATTAAAAAACAACAACAGACCACTAGAAGTAAACTTGATCTTTTGTCTTTGGAATGGTAAAGTAAATATCACTTTTTTCTCCCTGACTTATGGGAGATTGATGTTAGGCTGCAACTGCCTTTTTAGTGGAATAGGCTTTTTCCATTGGAAATAAGCATGTTACAGGTTGATGAGAGAAAGCATCCTAAAAATGCCTACATCATCCTACATTTGGCCTATCAGATTGATATGAGGGACGAATGGGACAGCAAAGGGATCATTTATGATGGGAAGGCAGATGAGTGGGCCAAAGTATCAAACAGAAAGAATGATGTAAAAACAGAGTACATGAGTGTGAAGAACAATACATTTCCAGAGGGGGATTGTACTCTGATAAGGTATGCTTTTGATGCTTTGAAAAGGCTCATATTGCATATGGTTTCCAGAATGCTTTGGTGTGCTGGACATGTACGACAGCAGGGCCTCAAATTTTGGCTATCTCCTTTCCATTGAATTTGCTGACAAACCTCCTGTCACAGTGTTAAAGGAGAATACTTCGATGAAAGTTCTTGTTATGGATGCTCCACGGTGTCCTCTGGTTGCTGAAAATTTGGATCTTTTTTATGGCCGTCTGCTTGGATGGGTTACACATGGAAGTTTAGACATATCAAATATGCAGAAAGTGTTGTCTTGTGAATGGCCAGAAGAGATAGTTTGGAGGTTTTACAGAATGAATAATTAAAAAAAATCTTTATTTGATGTTATCCAAAGATGATAGACATAATTTTCTAGCAAGGAGATTATTGTTCTGCCAGGATTTTACTTTGCTCTGGCTGCTGACATGCTGTGGGATTTCACAGAAGGCACTCAAAGAGCTAAGATGGGTCAACTTATCTGGTGTCACATTTCTAGCATTCCTTTTCCCCTGTGGGTTTTTTTTTGTTGAAAATGTTCCCTTGTGGGATTTAGAAGTCTCATATCCTTAAATCCGTCATGCATTCATTTGGCCTTGAGAAGTTGATACAAGCGCTAGGAGATGATTTAATCTTGAATTTGCTTGATTGCTTGTTGAAGTCAATGAAGGAACAATGATGCGGGACGACGCGAGTGGGACGGGACGCTTTAACTAGATGATGACGCGATCAGTAACAATCACTAAAGGAAAGCAATTGGACCAACGCTAATGCAATTTCCAAGAGGTTAACTCCATCCAAACAAGAAGTAAAGCCGACAAGTCGTCCCTTGCGAAGTAGAAATGTGGGACCATGGTAGTTGAGCATCTACAGCCAGCTAGGGTAAGTCAGGTCCACAACCAAGGTCTAGATGGAGCCTCTGGGAATAGGGACTCGCACTCACACATCGGCAGTGACTGAAGTCATGGGCTAGGAACCTACCCTCATGTTGGCGGCAAATTAAAGCAAATACTAAGTAAGCAAGCGCCAAGAAGGGATGAGCACGTACCTCCATGCTTAGTGCGTGGGGAAGAACCTCGGTTGTCTCACGTTTCTCGTGTACAACCAGAGAAAATAATATAAAACTACAACACCGAATTAATGCCCACTTCTTGCAAGGAGATAATAGGCTATAAGCGGATCACGGGACCACGGAGCTGGTTGACAGGTAGCACTCGTAGAAGGCAGATGACGATGAGGATCAGCCGGGGAAGCCGGGGTTGCAGCACGTCGGGTAGGGACGAGCAGGGCCGGTGTGGCCACCGGTTCACTCTGACCGGTGGCAGTGGTGGCTTGGGGCGGTGGGGCGCCGGGTGCTCTGGTGGAGTCTGCAACTGGTAAAGGCGACTGGGGCGGTTGTTAGCAAGGTTGCTGGGAGCTCCTGCTGCGCCTGCAACTGGCCGAAGGTGGCGCCAGCGAACAAGGATGGCAGTATCGGTTTCGGTACCGGTTTCGGCTGGTACCGAAACCGATACGTACCGGTTTCGGTATCGGTTTCGGTTTCGGCCGAAACCGGTTGAAACCATTCAAAAATTTTAAAAAAATTGTAATTCTCTCTGGTTTCGGACCGAAACTGGACGGTTTCGGACCGAAACTGGTCAGTTTCGGCCGAAACCTTTAATGGTTTCGTCCGAAACCATTAAAAAACTATTATTTAATAGGTTTCGGACCTGCTACAGTATTAGGGTCCGGTTTCGGATCGGTACCGGCCGAAACCGATACGTTTCGGCCGAAACGTATCGGTTTCGGCCGATACTGCCAACCATGCCAGCGAAGGCAGCGACGACCAGAGTGGGCGGCTATTGGCAGGGCGGTGGCACTGGCAGGTGCTCCGGTGAGGGGTGTCAGCTACCGGTGAGGTGGAGGGGGCGAGAGACAACCGACCGGCACATAGGGCGTCTGCTGGCAGAGGCAGCGGTTCCCGTAGGGGGGGTGTCGCCTGCTGGGCGGGTGATAGCGCAAAACAAGGGAAATGGATGGGAGCGAGAACGCGAGAATCATGGAGGGAGTTACGCGGCTGTGGTGGCGAGGTGGCCGGAGGTGAGCGGCGGAGGCGACGGTGGCGAGGGCAGTGATGAACGGCAGCGGTGGCGGTGCACAGAACGGGCGAGATAGGGGGAGAAAACAGGGGGCACGAGAGGAATGGTGAGAGGGCGGGGTGAACGGCGAGAGATGAGAGAGGCGGTGAGAAGCGAAAGAGAATGGTGGGAGAGAGGGGAAACGGCGAGGGGAAGGGAGGACGGCAAGAGAGTGACCGTCGGCGGCTGCGATGCTTCACACTCCACCCTTCTTGAGTGCTCTCTTCCCTTCGCGGGAGAAGACACAGGCGGACTGCAAGTTTCCTTAATCTTTCCTTAATTATTCCACCACAACAGTAACCAGTGCTTATAGAAGGGTTGGGCTAATCCCAATCCTAACAAGACTCCACACATGCCAAATGACGCAAATATCCCTGGGATGCTAAAATACTGCAAAAATCGGACTGAAAAATACAGAAAAATAAAAAAGACTCATACGGGCCCCTAATGGGTTGAGACCGGATTCAACGGATTTGTCGTTCGAAGCCCTACAACTCACAACCGTCTCCGAGCCAAATAGATGCCTGGATAGCCAGTGTGGCACGTGGAGTTGTCCGTCGACGGTACATGAATATGCCGGATCAAAATGGGCTTGAGCTCTCGTGTCCTCACCAAACAGGGGTCTCAGAAAATAGTAAACTTGAGTGTGGTGATAAGTGCTTTTTGTTGAAGTTGTCTATTGAAGGATTGGTGGATGAGGCTGGGTATGAGAATAATTGGACATACAGAGAGGTTGTCTAAGCTCACAAGCAGTGCAAAACTGCGTGGGATGCTGCAGATAGTGATTCAAGGAAGAAGATGACCAGGTTAGGTGGCTTATCTTGGCTGAGGTGAGAGCCGTTGAGTCAGTGCTCGGTTGGGTCAGGATCATTCAAATGAAGGTGGGGTGATCAAGTTACCTGTTTATATTCCTATGTTGAAAAATCTCAAAAGATTCTAGCTTCTGATGGCAACCATAAAGAAATTTATTTGAACAGGGATAATACCATTTTTGCCCCTCTTATTGTTAAGAATGTTTTTGAAGTAGAAGTGGCCATTGAGAAGCAGGTAGTCAATTCTGCTGATTTGACATGGAGGGAGGGAATTTCAAACTTTGCATCATAGGTTGTGGAAGGTTTGCAGAGGGAAATTAGGGCTAAGGCATGGGGATGGCAAATTCCTATCTGCATCTACCATCATGGAAGAAAGTGAGGGAAAGAAATTGCATATTTGGGGGTTCTGCACTTAGATATATGAGTTAACTATGGAGATCATGGCAACCTTGATAAGGAAGACCTTGACAGGAGTGGTTCATCTTGCATGGCTTTCCCTCTGCTCTGCGTCTCAGTATTAACTATTTGACTTTCCTCTCTGATTTATGCCTTGGATGATAAGCTTAACTTGTGTACTCTGCGCTCTTGTACTTTGCATTTCCTCTTTAATACACTAAAAAGGGTGCTATCCAGTCAATAAGATGCCTCATTCTCGCGACATTAATGTAGAAGATCCTTATTTATGATGTGTTACATTAAAGTTGAAAAATGGTAAACTTTAGAAAGAATTAGTGACACTCTTACAGCTGTCGCTAAGATGTATTGTCTTTAGCATCTTCTTCATACATAAGGGAAGAACTGACGCTAAGGCCTTTCACTTTGCAGATAAGTTCAAAGTCTGGAAGCTTTTTCTTCCTGAATTCAGAACCAGCATTATCTGGGTCACCGCCTCAACGAATACCTCCTCATGTTGGAGCTGATATGAACTCCTGTCAAACATCTTGTTCAGCGGAGCAACCAGGACAGATATCTGGTAGCAAAATTGCAAATTCTAAAAGTACAGAGGATGTGAGATGCGCAACTGAAATATTTACCTTTTATCCACCTTCAAAAGACATAAGGGTTTTGTCATTTGGTTTACCAACCTTAATTACAGGTGCTTTTCCTTCTTCATACTTATTCTCAAAATCAATAATGGACTTCTGCTATTGAATTTGCTATCTTGTCTAGCTACTACTCAAAGGTTCCATTTCTTCTAGTGAAATGATTGTCATTCTAAAATTTCTAATCTTAAAGGACTGTCTGATGATGACATGCGAGAGGCTGCCTATGAGATGTTACTGGCTGCTGCTTTATTTTCTGGGTAACATAGACTCTCTGTGCTCCTTATTCGACGCTTTCTGTAACCTGCCTTACACTGTCTTCCTTGTGTAACTAGGGGCCATGTGATCCTTTATGAAGAAAAACAGAAGGGAAAAAAGTCTAGATTTTTGATGGGTTTAAGATCTAAGAGAGAGAGAGTAAAAGCACGGACTCAATCAGTAGATTGGCATTCTGAGATTCTGGATTTGATCCGAATTCAGATGGAGGCAAGCTCATTTTACTTCTAATTATGCATCAAGTATTTTGTTTCCTTTACCATGTCAGATACTGTTGCTTGTTTGACACTTCACAGATTTATGCTCACAGGTTGGTGTAATGTAGTCTCAAGATTTTTTTTAATGTTCAATAGTTCATCCTTTTTAGCCATAAAACAGCCCAATGATCAATGTTCTTTTCTAACATGCAAAGTGTTTTTTTAATATAAGTATGATACGGAACGCAACCAACCCCCAGGCCAAAAAAAACGTGAATTATACCACCAATTTTATTGAGATAAATAGAGGCAGTACAATTTGAGGCAGAGGAGAGATTCCTCACGCTTTACAATCCAAGAGAAACAACAAAACATACTTAGAAACAATCTATTGCCTTATTCCCCATTGCCCCTTAAAAATAAAAGAAAACTACAAATAAATGTAAATCAGGATCAAGACTGCCGTGAACAATTCTTTCCAACAGCAAATTCTTCACTATGCATAACAAAGAGTTCGGCTCCCTTTTGCCTCGATCTAGCTTTGTAGAAGCCATATGCCATTTGCTAATAATCTTTCAAAGACTTCAAAACTGCCCAGTCTTTGATTGTATATTAATCTTAAAACTGCTGCATTTTTCACTAATTCCTCATCACTCCAATTGGAAATAACGTCAGATTCTTCCAAACGCATAAAAGGTTGATGCTGCAATACTGACTGTGTCTGACATGTGTCCTGCAACCTCTGTATCCCTCGATGGCATTTTGCATCAGACCTTTTTGAGGCTGAAATCTTCTGCGAAGATGTTGCCACTTCCAAGTAAAGCCCCCTCCCCATTGCATCCTGCAATTTATGGGAGTTGTCCCTGAGCCTTTCCATGGAAACGAAATATCTCGCTGGGCCCAAAGATCTCGTTCCATTCTTTGAAGATTTAGGTTCCTCAACATTTTGCACAGCCTGGTGTCTCCTTGCTGCACGACTTGTAATATCCCGGACCTTTCGGATCCTTCTTCTTGGGTCCCGGATTTATTTTCTCGGAGAATTTGTTCTCATTATGTCCGGAATTATCTTTCAGACATTTTTCGAGTTCGGATCCGTACGTTTCGGATCAATTTCGGAGGTCCCGGAACGTGTTCCGCGGTTTCCCGTGTTTTTTCATGACAGGACCTACGGAACCCCGTAGCGGGTAAACAGGGTCGTTCACCTACTCAGGGATGGTACCACGACGATCAGCGTGTTCCGAGGATCGTGGGGGTATATTTTTTTTCTATTTTTCCGTATTTTTCAAAAAATCCAGATTTTCTATATCAATTTCGGCGCCCCTCTCCTCCCCCTCTCCCGTGGACGCGGCGGTGTGCTCCCCTCCGGCTACAGACAGCGGTGGGCAACGACGGTGGCGGCGTGGTGATCGTGGCGGCGTGCGTGGTTCGTGGGAAGCTCGGGAAGAACGAGGGTTTCACGGCGTTTTCTTCGTGGATCGGCGTCCACGGCGCGTCGAATCTTCGGTGGAGGTAGGGAGATGGACCCTCAGCTCGTGTATTTCATTCCCCGCGGATTTGGTAGCCCGTGGCTAGCCGAGCGTGAGTTTATTGCCGTTTTGGGGAAAATCCATGATTTTGGGGTGTGAGCCCGATCTAGCCTTTTAATGTGTTAATATGTGGTTTGAGGGCATCATCGAATGCCTAGGGGCTTGGGGAAGGGTTTCCTCATCACCCGGGGGTGATTGGGGCGTGGAATGGGTTTCCCGCCGTTTTCCGCCGGTTTCGGGTTCGGGACGCCTTAGCGGTCGTTTCAGAGACCGCTAAGGGCTCCAAGCGGATCAAGGGTAGACCGCTAGGGGTCTCCCTGTGTCGGTTCAAGGCTGGCGGCCACGCGATAGACCGCCAGGGTCCTTGGCGGTCCAGGGTTCTACCGCTAAGACCGCTTGAGCTTCGTGTGTTCCGAGGATTTGGCGGCCCAGAGGTGGACCGCCAGCGCCGTTGGCGGTGCAGTAATAGGCTGCTAGGCTCTGCTTTGCGGTCCAAGGGTAGACCGCTATGGGTCCGTGATTTCTGTGTGTAGCGGTCTAATGTTAAACTGCTAGACTAACCTTGGCGGTCCAAGGTTAGACCGCTAGGCCTTGTGGCGGTTTAAGGTTAGACTGCTAGGAGTTTTCCATGCTCGCAATGTCGGGTTCGCGTTGTGTCGGTCTCCGGTCGACCCGGTTGTGTCCCAGTGGTCGACCTTCGGCCTCGTGAGTGTCCCGGACATCCCATGGGTTCCGTGACCGTGTTTCTGGGATGTCTGGAGGTACAGTATTACCTCGATTAGCGTGCCCGTGTGTTCAGGAGTCCGGTGACCCTGCGTGTGTTCCGGGCTTTCGTGTTACGCTCGATCGAGTCACTGTGTATCTATGTGAGTGCGGTGGGGTTCCCCCGCATGTCGTGGGTTTCTGCGGAAGATGGTTCCCGACTGGGCCAAGTGTTTGGCCTTGGACTGCGAGTCCAGTCATCCGGCCTGGGGTTGGAGATTTCCCGCTTTTCCCTGGGATGGGGAATCGACGTGGCAGCTTGTGAGCTGCCTTGGGAATCATGCTTCTGTGTTTTCCGCGTGGGCCATATGTGTGGCCTTGGACTGTGAGTCCAATTACCCAGCCTGGGACTTGAGGGTTTCTGAGTTTCCTTTTGAGGGGATGGTCTCGGCGGCTTGTGAGCTGCCTCGATATTCGTGCTACCGTGGTTTTAGACCTAGGGATCAAGCTAGATTAACGACTTTGTGCCGTTGCGTACGACGGTCTTGACCCCGAGTCCCGTGACTCAAGGACCGTTGGATTTAGTGAGTCTAGAGTCCAGTGGCTCGATGCAACTTGGTTCTACTCTACTTTCGCGCAGGGTGCGTGCGTGTTTCTCGGAGTTTCTCCTTGGAGAGTGGTCACATCAATGACTCCTCACTAGTCGTAGCCTTCTGACACCCGTGTGGTCCCATCAGGGAGTGGTGGCGAGGCTACCCGAGAGACGGCGTTAGGAGAGTTGCCGTGGGCCTCCTACTGTGGCTGCTCGAGTCCGGGCCGGGAGGACGAACCAGCTAGAGGACCTGACGTAGTGCAGTCAGTCAGTGTGTGCACACGTGGTCGGGGACTTCGGACGCGTGCTGACGAGCACGACCCCGACTAGACCCTTGTTTTGTGTTCTGTGGTTACTTGTACGGTGTCTCAGCCTCCGCCTGGGGCGCCGCAGTGAGACACCTGAGGCTGTGGACTAAGTCGTCAGTGGACGCATCCGACCTTGCTTCTGGTGGGCAGGTACTCCTGTCACGTGAGACGTGACTCTCCTGTTTCCGGATTCCGTTTCCCGTCTGCGAGACGTGGCTTTCTGGACCGTCCGATGTTTCCGAGGTAGTGGCCAGGGTGCCAGTGGCTTCACCGAGGTTTCGTCGTGCCAGTGTGGGACTGCGCGACCCCGGTTTGTCGTGCCTGTGTAGGCAGACTTCTACGGCAGGGTTGCCGTGAGTGTTCCTCAGTAGGCTTGGTGTTAGAGTGGTCCGGTTGTCGATGGTGAGATCGGGATTTCTCTTTCTGCTTGACCGGTATAGTAGGAGTAGTTGTAGTGCCGAGTTTTGACCGGCCACCGTGTTTACTGTTCTTGCTGCTACTGTTGTTCTTGTAGTTACTGCTTTTCGTACCGCCGTTGTTCTCAGTTGGGATTCCGCGGGATCCCTACTGAGCCTGTGACAGGAGGCTGACCCCTGCGTTTCAGGTGAGGCGGTTCTTCCTCGAGGTTCGAGGATGATGTTCAGAGGTTCTTAATTGCCAGCTCGCCGGGCCGAGTGTTCACTTGGCATGTGATACGTTTTACTGCTTTAGACTGTACTTTCTGTTAGACTGGACTCTGTTGTAGTAGTTGTTTATTTATTTCTGTTAATTGTTGAATTGTCCTGCTTTATTTCCTATTTCTTTGTATCTCCACAATCCTTTCAGCCCTTCCGAGCCCTCTCGGCTCGTGGGCAGCGGGCCAGGATTCGAATGATATCGGGCCTTTCCGGTATCCGGATCTTGGGTCGTTACAGGACTTCCCCGCAATTTTTTTTTTTGGAAAGTGGATAGTATTATGTATTATAAATGAAAAAGATAAGAATTTACAAGGAAGGAGGGAGTGCTCCCACAAAACTCCCATATGCAGAAAGGCGGTAGGAAGCACGCTGCCCCTGGAGCAAAGGAAAAAGAAAAGAAATGCAAAAACCACTAACTACTCTACCAGTCTGCCTTGTCTAGAGACCCACACACACCAACAACTTCGTCCGAATCATTGTAAACACCACATAATCACCCTCACCCCCTCCATGAACAGTGTAGACCACCCTCCTCCCAAACTTTTAGCTCAGCCCCTCTCTCTTTCTCCTAGCTCTCTGCTGGTTCCTTCCTTTCCACTTCCCTCCCCACATCCCCTCTTCTACTGGTTCTTCCTGCCTTAACGTTCCTTGCTATATTTGCTTATCATCTTCTTTGGATTATGCAAAAGACAGACCTCACATCCTTATCAATACCTACAGTGGACACTCTAATCAGACTAGCCACCTCTATGGGATGCTCCCCCATGAAACTCTCATTCTAGCTAAGATTTCCTTCTCTTCCCCTTTGCCAAGACTCCCTTCTCCAGCCCATTCAAACACCCCTCCCCTTGAGGAGATTCCACAACAATTCCCACCTTCAACAATAGGTCACTCTCAGGTTGGGTAGAAGGAAGCTGCGCTAATTGGAGATCCTCTCTTTGGTACAAAAGGCGGGCACGGTAGAGCTAGTTAGTGCTGCCGGCCGCCGCCCCCACTAGAAGAAGCCCCGCTCTCTTGCTGTCCAATCTCATGCCAGCCTGGTGCATCCTCTGGCAAGACCTCATCTCTCGGGGTCTCTCTATCGAAGGCCTCTTTTGGATGTCCCGTCATTCAAGGTCGGTTGATTGTTGAACCCCAGTTTGACAAGGTGGATTTTTTTCTTTTTTTTTTTCTCTTTTTTTTAAAGAAAAAAGGGAACTGGGGTCAAATGAGGGGTCTCGAGGTCAAATGACCTCGGACGACTCTACCGGGGTAAAAAGGGCCCGTTAGGGGTCATATCACCCCAGATGGGCCCCACCCGTGGTCGAGCGACCCGCACGGGGGTACGCAACCCTGGTGGGGTCTAGCCTGGGTCAAACGGCCCCATGAGGGCCCATTTGATCCCGGGCGGGGCCAACATGGTCAAATGATCCCGCGCGGGGTCCATCTGACCCCGATGGGTCTCCCCGAGGTCAAGGGGACTTGCGCAGGTCCACTTGACCTCGGGTGCCCTTTCCCGGGTCCCCACCCTGTTAGGGTGGGTTAGAAACGGCGGCGCCTCCCTTTTAAAGCCCTGGTTCTGCCCCTTCTTGCTGGTTTGCGCTTAGCTTGGACACGTGAAAGGGAGAAAGGCTTCTCCTTTGTTTGTTCTTTGGTCTCCTTCACGCCGTCGATCGAGGGGAGAAGTTTGTTTCCGTCGGGATCATCTCGTACACGCGTGTCGGACTTTCCGTTGGTGAGTGAACGTCTTCGACACGTGCATCCTCTTGCTGCGATGTGATTTTGCTTGGTCTCGCACCTCCGGCGGCCGGGATTCGACAATCTGTTTGAGATTACAACGATACTTGACTCCATGCCGTTCCTAGGTCGTTGTGGGTTTAATTGGCCCTCAATCACCTTAATCACTTTGAGGGACTTATGATTGATGGGTCTTTTGATCGGGAGTCCCGAAATGTGGAGATAACTCTATTGAGCGGTAGTACTGGCTTTGTGTCGTATTTCAACCATCGTCGAAGCATAGTGTGATTAACCTCGATTAGTTCAAGGAAGTTGTCTTGATTAAATCGAGAAAATAATAGGTGCAACAAATGCCCCTCACGGGACATCCGTGCAAGCCGGAGACGGGGTGGGCAACCCATGCCCTTATAGCTTGAGTTATTCGTCCCAAGTCTCTTCGACATAACGAGATTTTGTAGGACTGCACTTCATTATTTTATTGCTGTCCTTGAAGATTTATTTCTAATCCTCTGCTTCTGTTTTCTTTTTGCATCACTTGTGGACTTGGCCCGCCACAGTGGAGACAAAGATCATTCCAGGAGGATGAGGATTGGGGGTTTTGATGACTACTATGTCAACCGGATTGATCGGTACATGCCTCCATTTCCTCTGCGTCCCATCACTGTCGAGAATTTTGATGGAGTGGATCGTGGTCTCCTCTAGGTCGCCGAGGGCTCGACTGAGAGTGTCGGTGAGGGCGAGGGAGTTGTGGACACCTTGTATTCCGAGGAGAGACAGTTTATGCATATGACCTGTCAGGGGGATATCCATCCCACTGCCCACTAGATCGTTATCTCTTCCTCTTTATTCAGAGTTTTGTTCTTATTGGCATGGAGAGTGATGATCCCTTTTTGATAGAGGAGAGGCGCCGTCTTGAGCGAGCCATATTATTGGGGAGGGACAGCATGCAAGGCACATGCACATTTTCTTATCCGAGTTTTCTAGAGGGTTTCACTCGGCAGAGAGTATCCTGACTAGACGAGTTTGGGTTTCTTTAGGCACTTTGACAGCTTCTGGGTTCGCGCTGCTCCATTGTCTTGAGCGGTTTGGCACTGCACGAGCATCATAGAGTTACAAAGCCCGTAGTGGAGGGTTTATTTTGGACACCCTCGGGAGTGAAGTTCGTGAATGATGACTATGAGCATGATTGTTTGTTGGAGAGAGTCTTGGCGCTGAAGGCTCTCAGTAGGTATTGGAGGTGGTCTGTCGTCCCTTTTCACAGTTATCACCGAGGGGTGACAGAGTGGCTTTGGGGTATCCTGACCGTCTACAGATTAGTGCTGGATAAGGCATGGATTCGTCATGCAGTGATGACAACTTTATATTCTTATCCCTGCCATACAGGTTTGCTCCAGGCTCTTGCAAAGAGGTTCAATTGCCGATGGAACACATTCGTCACGGCGGAAGGGGAGACTTCTTTGGACCTCTGGGATTTTTACAGGATTTTTGGTCTTCCTATTTGTGGGCGAGCTTATGGGGAACTATCCCTGGATGATCTCCACAACAGCCACTCAGATGGGGCTGACAAATATCATATGCTCTATTGATTTAGATATCTGATGAAGACATGGAGGGATTTGGCCCGAGTAGGCAAGGAGAGGACCTCTCGTACATCCAAGGTGACTTTGAATGCATGGGTGAGTCACTTTTACAGCGGCCCTTTTTACTTTTATGAGGAGTTTGCCCAGCCAGGTATGACCTGGGAGCAGTGTAGAGAGGTCAGGTTGACATGCCCTCCACATCCACGCCATTTGCCTACTCCAGTGCAGGAGTGGAGTTCGTGTGGGTTACCTACACTCATATTTTTGGCTACTTATTTGGTCTCCTGGTTGGCCACTTTTGTGATTACTCATGGTGAGGAAGGTGTTCTTCGAGCCGAGGTGATATATCCAATTTGTCTGATGGCATGTGGCCAGAGAGTAGCTCTTGCACCTACTGCTCTTGTGAACATCTATCACTCTTTCGGGGCCTTGACAACACATTCCTTTCCCATGGACTAGTATTTTGATGTCCACTAACTATTTGAGTGACTAGGTTGGACTTCTGTTCCCAGAGTTTTCACAGAGATCACCAATTGATAATCTCGTGGCTCCACTTGTGTTTGCTTTCATTGGACACTAAGATTAGGATGCAGTTACACAACTGATTGGTGCTCGCCGGTCCTATCTTTCCTCCCTATTAGGAGGGGGTAGGTCTGAACCTCGACCACTTCTCCCACCTTTACCACCCCATCTAGAGCAGGAGGGAGATTCAATTACTTGCTGGCTATCTTCACGGGCTTTGCCCTCTTCTCACGCTCTTGCTGAGTGGGTTCTGTGCATATGCCCCAGCGTTCTTGTTTACTGCGTTCCAACACTGCGGTCCTTGAGCCTTACTACCCACCGATTTGCCCGAAACTTTGGGTATGACCAGGCCATTCCTCTTAATGCAAAGTTTCCTCTAGCTCTTCGGCAATATAAGCATAGAGACGTGCGTTTAGTTGCAACGGCATGGCATGACTTTCTCTACCGTGATGTGAAGGAGGATTATCCTATTCCAGCGCAGGCACGCAAGGGTCATTTTGATGTACATTGTACGCGCTGGTGGTTCAAGGACAACAATGTTTTCAGACAGTTAAAGATACCATCAGATTTACTGAGGAGAGGCGTTTGAGGAGAGATGATCTGCCTCCTTTATTCCTTGACCCAGATTTTGTCAGGTCACATTTTTCTTGGGCCGCTAGGGCCATCAGGGACATAGAGAATGCCTGGAAAGTAGAGGGCCGGTCCATTCTTGAAGACAGGAGCCAGTATACTGGGGCTCTGAAGCCCTTGCGAGGTACAAAAGGGACAGTCCCAACTCCTCCTTCTGGCCATGGGGCGGCCTCTAGCTCTTCACGGGCCTATTTCTGGTGGGAGCATTTCAGGACCTGTGGTCTGAAGAGGAAGTCAGTTGTCACAGTCGATGCCCAAGGGAGCACTTGGAGGTAGCACCTTCGTGGAGTGGAGAGCCCATGTCATTAATGCATTGGGCTCTGCTGGCCCAGTGGAGTACATTTCCGAGTTGGAGGTGGCTATTACTCCGAATGCCATCCTGGACGTTGCGAGGACAGTGGCTCGTGTTCTTCGATTGAAGCATGAGCAAATCATTTTGAGGTCTCTAAGGCCCATCGGAGCAGTTGGTAATTGCTTCATTGTCTACCTTTTTTTTTTTGCTCTATAAACATTTCTATGTCATGGAATGCTTATCTCATACATTCTTTTGTCATTTGTAGATGGTGTTGATGGTCAGGAGGATGGGGTTTCTTCCTTTGTCATGCTACTTGAGATTAATAAAAGTTACCCAAAAATCCCCAAATTGAGACCCCACCTCCATGATCGTGGGGTGTTGTATCATGTTGTTGATGCCCCCAAGACTGCCAATCATAATATTATGGTGTAGTGTCTTGTTGGCCCCAAGTGTCCCAATGAGATGCACCTCCATAAGCACCATAAGTTTGCTTCTCTTCTTGTTGTTTAGCAACGTGTATTTGTATAATCCAAAAATTTGGACCACTTTCTCCTAGAGAGAGGTCCCATGCATCTATCATCATCATCATCATCTCTTCTATGAACACGAGGGCAAGTGATTTAGGATGGCCCTCATGTTGCTATCTTGTGTTTGATTTTCTTTTGTATCTAGCTATGTTTTCTCTTCTCTGTGGATCTGAATGCAACATTAGACTTAGATATCCTTGGTGGCTGAATATTAGGCTCATCATGCTCTCTTCTGTCAGAAATAGACACAGAATGTTGATGTGGGATGCAAGGTTGGACCTCAGGGTCAGGCTGAGAAGCAGAAGGTGGATCCTCCACCTTCTGAAATTCTTTATCAAGTTGGACATCATCCAACTCTCCCTCCGCCCAATCACGATCTGAGGGGTTAAATAATGGTTCATTTAAAGGACTTCTTGCCTCAACCCATGCACTCAGTGGATGTTCTTCTTCAAATAATTGATCTAAATCAATTTGCCCTTCACTTGTTGCTAGGCCTTCTTCTTCTGCCCCTACTCTCTCATACTCACTTAGCTTCTTTTCCAACAACCTTTGGTGTCTTTGTTGATTTTTCATTTTGAGTCTCATGTTATAGTGACAAAACACAAATTTCTCTAATTTTTGAGCCTTTAACCTGTTCCTTAATTTTGTATGCATAAGATTAAATGTGCTCTAATTTCTTTCACATTCACTTGCAGATGTAGTCTGACTTAAGAACACAGATAGCAATATCTGCTAACCCATTTACACCCATACTTCTTCCAGCTGCCCCCAATTAGCTGTTACAAAAGAAGAAAAAAGCAAAGTTAGCATACAATAATACAATGAAGGTTATCATATAATATTTTTTATTTTTTATACCTGGGCTATATTTCATAACATTAGTTTGAAGTTATGATAGTCCAAATACACCCATATTCAACTTGAACTCATCAATTTGATTTTCAGCTTTAAATGTCATATTTTTCATTTCTTGACATTCTTGCTATGACACTTAATAACCTTTGCATCACTCATCATCAGCGTGAAATCTTGCACTATATTGATAACGGGGGTTTAAGAAATATTCTGCAAATATTATATTAAAATTATCTCAATAGAAATTAAATATAAAATTGATAAGTTATTGAAAAATATAATAAGTGACATCTTACCAGTAGCATGTAACTCATGGTGGAGTTCCTTCCCATCTAGAATCAATGATGTCCCATCACCATTGATAAGAGGTTGGTTGGGAACCTTTTTTAGATTTTTTCCTTGGCCCTATCCATTGCTTCGTAGAGGTATCCCATGTCATTTTTATCATCTCCATCTACCATCCTCAAAACCTGAACAATAGGCTCAACTAATTTGAGATAGTTTTGCACACTTTCCTAGAAGCTGTCTTTCTTCACAAGTTTGTCCACAATTTTTGCACTTTTCCTTGCATTAGCACCAATGGTCTTTAAATGCTTCAGATATTCTTTATCTTTGATGAGGTCCTTGATTGCCACTCTATACTTGTACAAGCTCTTCAAAGTCAGGAACTATGTGGCAAATCTGGTTGGGCCTGGTCTAATGATGTTATGGTCACATGTCTTTGCATGAAAATAGTAAGAATGCGATGGTGGTCATAAATAAAAGAGTTGATCATTTGTGCATCATGAATAACACTGTCAACCTCTGGGTGTCTCTTAATATCTTCTAGTATCAGATCTAAACAATGTGCTGCACATAGAATCAAATAGAGATGTCTTCGTCTTTCCATCAACATATGCCCAGCTCCTCTCTAGTTGGTTGCATTATCAGTGACCAGTTGGAGCACTCTCTCCTCTCGAACCTGCTCAACAATATGATCCATCAGGTTTCATAAAAAAACAACATTTTTAAGATTATTGGAAACATCAAATTATTTTAAAAATACTTTGCCATGTGGACAATTGTTGAACTTATTATTTTTCTTGGATCAATCGAGACTTGCGAAAATTAAATAAGTCAAAAGGCAGTCACAAGGTGATGCCAAGTATGGGCCGCCCTGACTACGGGTTTAAAAAGGGTCTCGAAAACTCTTGCCAAGTGGACGATATAAAAGAAAAAGGGCCTTGCAGCAAGCAAGGGTCGAAGGGAAATTTTCACTCAGCTTACAAGATGTCAAAGACTCGAATGGGAAATAATTCCGGAAGAGTGGACCACCTTATGCAGTAAGCGGCGCAAGAAACTACAAAATGAAGGTACAACGCACGAGGGAAATGTCGTTTTCCTTTCTCCCTCATGGAACAAGCACAAAAAAACCAAGGAATGAATAGATAAAAAAGGATTTTACAGGGGCCGGCCCCTCCCTTCTCTCAAAATGGGGTTTGGACCGGTTAAACCCCACTAAGGGAATTTAGTCTGGTTAAACCCTCACTAAAGGTGTTTGGCCCAATTAAACTCATCCAATCTGGCGGGCTGGACCGGGTAAAGCCTTCATTGGGTCCCTTTCCACTGGATAAACTCAATAATAGCCCCTCGGGCTCTATAAATACCCCTAGTGGGACCTAGACTTAGGGGAGGAAGACAGACGCGGAGAGCAAGCTTGTGCCTTGTGCCTTGGAAGACTTATGCTTTGTGCTTGTGCTTTGTGATTTAAATGGCTCTTGTAAATATTCTTTTGGGTAAAATAATGTGATTCTTTGAAATAATCAGGAATCCTAGAAGCATCCCAACTTTTACAAAAGGTCTGAAAAAGTCCTGTAATTTTGTAGAAGTGTTGGACATCACCGGGACTGTGTACAAGTCCTACACATTTGCAGAAAAGGTTTTGTAAAAGTTTAAAATTCATCGAAAAGGTCTTGTAATTGCAAATGTTATAGTAATGTCTTGTATTCCCTTGGAAAATTTATAGAAGTGTCTCGGGTCTATAAAACCCCGTGGATTTTTAGAAGCTACGCAAATACCCTCATAAAAAGGCTGTCATGTCTTATGGTGCGATCAAAGACGAAGTTCAAAATCGACTCGATTGTGTCGATTAAGGAGAAACCTTCCGACTTACTTAAGTTTGACTAGCAAGCTTAGGGTTAAGAAAACATTATACCCTAGACAACGCTAGTTGTCATCAAACTCTAGTTGATATTGAATCTTGATTCAGCCCCCCGTCAACACTAAGCTGTAATTAAACCTTGATAAGAGGTCAAATTACAAATAAAATCTAAACTTCCCAAAATTACTTGAACATGCCTACCCAGTTCGGACATTGCAAGGATGACCTGACCTATCCCATAACTACGAACACACCCCTGCTTAGCCCAAAAGTTACAAAAACGTCTTGAGCTATCCAGAAATTGCATATGTATCCCTGACAAGCCTAGAGGGCGCAAAGTAACTTGGCTTACTCAAAAATCCCAAACAAACTTGCAAAACCTCAAAATATCCCTAGTCTTCCTAAAAATTGCATAACGTCTCACCCTCCCGAGAGATGTTACACGATATTTGTGAGTATGCCTTTGGCATCACAACTAATGTTGTATTGGTCTACTGTTTTCTTTTACAGTTAATCAAGGGTATTCGGATTTGTACCGATGTAAATAAACATCGACTGCAGTCGGTGGGGAATTGTCTAGTATCCGAACCCTAATCGTCTGATAAACTCAATCCACGTAATTAACAACGCACATACTATTTAAATAGCTAACAAATGTGCATCAATTTTCAACAAATGAATATTTTTCTTTAAATTTTCCATATTCAACAACATTATATAAGAAAATTAATCATTTGTTTTCTAGTTGTCCTTGTTCATCCATCACATATTAAAATGCATCCTCTCTCATCCCACACTCTTTTAGATGATTTTATCCATTGTTGTAACTCACGGACCTTGTCATCAAGCAAAGGGCCATAGATGTCTCTTGGCTTAGGTGTAGGAATACGTAAGCTATCTCGTGTAATAGAGTCAACCATAATTTGGAAGTAAGGATTAGCAACAACATTGGAATGAATATTTGCATAAAAGAACTTTTTGGAGATGTGTTTCTATTGTAGTGGTGCAACCTTCCTAACATGTTTCCATCTCTTCAAAATTTTCTTGATACTTTGTTGCTGAGCGCCATCTTTCTGTACAAATAGTGATTCATTGGACCAATAGATGGATCTAAAGGAGATGTTTGATCTCCCCCACAGCCAAATAATGAAGATTTCTGAGTAGCAGACATAGTGTTTGTTCTACTGAATGCTGGCTACCTTACTTCTCCTATTGTACTCTTGGAACGTTACAATTCAGATGATGAAGTGCCATGCCCAAATCTCCGTACTTCATCTTCATGTACTTGTCTCAAACTTTCACGAACGGCTGCTCTATATCTTGCATTTTCATCACTGTTAGTACTGCCACCATCTTTTTTATGAAGACGGCTCCTTAGTGCTCTAATTTGTGGACCTTGATGAGTTTGACTGAGGATCTCTTCCCTCACTTGTTCATCATGTTCTGCCTTCAATTCCTTCTCCTTTTGCTTCCCTTTTAGAAGATCTTCGAACATTTGCCTGATCTCTGGAGATGCTTTGGTGCATACTGCAATATCTCCTCTTTTTCTTGCTATATGTTCCTTCGTTCTTGTTATCCCTCCACCTGTTTCCTTCCCACAAAAGTTGCATCTCACTTTTTTTCGTCTTTACATTAACTAAAGTGGCATATTGCCACCCTATATCTTCAACACAGGGTGCTATATCTGTAGAAAATCCATACATAAGAATAATACATTAGATATAACAACTAATTGATTTTCAATTGCATGCAAAATAAGTGAATTTAATAAAAGTTTCAATTTTAAAACCCTAATTAGGACTCAATTTGAGATTTTCTTGATTTAAATTTCAATTGGAGTGCAATTCAACACTCATTCACCCTAATTAGGTTACATGACCCTAAATTGATCTTCCATTATATGTAAATTAAGTTAATCTAATAAAAGCTCTAATTTAAAGACCCTAATTAGGGCTCAATTTGGGATCTTCCTGATTTAAATTTCAATTGGAGTGCAATTCAGCACTCATTCATTTTAATTAGGTCACATGACATTAAATTGATCTTCAATTGCATGTAAATGAAATTAATTTAATAAAAATCCCAATTTTAGAACCCTAATTAGGGCTCAATTTGGGGTTTTCTTGATTGAAATTTCAATTGGAGTGCATATCAGCACTCATTCGCCCTAATTAGGTCACATGACACTAAATTGATCTTCAATTGTCTGTAAATTAAGTTAATTTAATAAAAATCTTAATTTTAGAACTTTAATTAGGGCTCAATTTGAGATTTTTTTGATTTAAATTTCAATTGTAGTGCAATTCAGCACTCATTCACCCAAATTAGGTCACATGACACTAAATTGATCTTTAATTGCATGTAAATTAAGTTAATTCAATAAAAGCCTCAATTCTAGAACCCTAATTAGGGCTCAATTTTGGGTTTTCTTGATTTCAATTTCAATTGGAGTGCAATTCAGCACTCATTCACTTTGATTAGGTCACATGTCATTAAATTAATTTTCAATTGCATGTAAATGGAGTTAATTTAATAGAAGTTCCAATTTAGAACCCTAATTAGGGCTCAATTTGGGGTTTTTCGATTTCGATTTCAATTTCAATTGGAGTGCAATTGAAGTTAGTAAACACTTCTTTAACTCTAATTAGGTTATTTAGAATTTTTTTGAACACTATTAAATTTTTTAGTTAGAAAAATACCTTCTTAATCTGAAAATGATATTTTCCAGCTAAGAAATGGTTGGATCTGGTCGGCGGTGGCAGCTTCGATCGGCGGATGCCGGTGATCACCAGTGTCAACTTGGCGGTTGGTCGGGCGATTGGGCTCGCTGCACCGCTGCATCATGTGTGGCTGTGCGAGTGGCTGTCAGGGAGATGGCGTGCGGCTGCAGCTTCTGCGATCATTGGCGGCGAGCTCCGGCGGTCAGTTGGTCGCGGGCGGGATGAAGGCTAGCTAGCGGCGGGGCAGCTGGCGACAGAGGAGGGAGCATGCGGTTGGAATGGGGGAGGGATCTCTCACGGGCTGTCAGGCACACAATGCAGTCCGTGAGAGCCCCCCAACCCAATATTGGGCTGTCGCGACGGGTGAACCAGGCTGTAGAACCCGGTTTATCCGATTTTTTATTTTTCTATTTTTCAAACTGTACCAGCCGGTACCGATAGAAAAAGGGAAGAATCGGACTGGTTGAGGCTGGTATTGATACGTATTGGCCTGGTACAATACGTACCGGGCGATATTGAAAACCATGCCGTGGAGTGGGTCACAGAAGATTTTTGTGCCGTGGAGTTGCATACGTGAGATGTCGATCCGAATCATTCAGAGACAAGTAATGTTCAAGAGGGTAGCATTCACAGGAGGGTGGTTTCCATGGATGTTTTGTGGTTTCTAGACTTTGATCAAAATATGCAAGCATTGAAGACCTTTCTTGTTGGTTCTGTGCTTGCGGGACATTTAGATAGAGAGATGGTGGGGTTGGCATGTGTAGTAAGGATAGGGCCGGACCACCTTAAGAGGCGCTGGTTCATTACTGGACTTGTTAAGGTGGATCCAATTAATTTATGTTCACGGCTTTATTACTTGAAGCACCCCTGCTCTAGTATATTGTAACAGGGTTATTTATGTATTTTTTAACGGTGTTTTACCCTAATAAAATAAGGGTTTGAGGACTGTGCATAGGAACACAGCCGCCACCCCTCTTCCTGTCATCTTTCTTTCTCTCTCCTACGATCTCTCTTCTATTTTCTACTCTTTCTTCTTCTTCCTCCCTAGTCAGCTCCCTCCAGCCTCATGGAAATCTGATTTCTTCATGGTATCTTAGAGGATGATCCTTTTGGGATGAGTGTTCCACCACTTGGTGCCCGCCAGTGGCGTCCCCACCACCACCTGCTACATGTGCCCCTATTAGGGCCATAGTTGGCAGTTTCGGCCGAAACCGAAACGTTTCGGTTTCGGCCATACCCGATACGAAA
Source organism: Amorphophallus konjac (assembly GCA_022559845.1). Classification (NCBI taxonomy): domain Eukaryota; kingdom Viridiplantae; phylum Streptophyta; class Magnoliopsida; order Alismatales; family Araceae; genus Amorphophallus; species Amorphophallus konjac. The sequence goes on from CM040117.1 coordinate 260,626,224, forward strand.
ACTAATAGGTTTACTGTGCAGGTCCGAAACTTAAAGCAGATATCGGTTTCGGCCCGAAATCGTCCGGTTTCGGCCGAAACTCACGTGAACCCCCCGATTTCGGCCGAAACACATTTTTCTCCCCCCCGAAACCCCATCCCACGGCCGAAACCCTGCGGCTGCTGCGAACGCCTGCTGCTGCTGCCACCTGCTGTTGCTGCTGCTGCGACCTGCTGGCTGCTGCTGCGACCGTCGGCTGCGAGCTGCGGCGTTCTGTTGCTGCGAGCTGCTGCTGCTGCCGCTGCCGCGCGACCAAGGGCCAAGGCTGCTGCCTGCTGCCCTGTTGCTGCGAGCTGCTGCGCCTGCTGGAGGTGGACAGGGAGAGGCCGAGAGGGAGCCTTGCTGCGCACACCGGGGGCCAACACAACATCAAGGGTTTGATAGATTTTGTTTGAGGTTAATTTCATTGGGTTAATTTAGGGTTTGATTATTTTGTTGTGTTATTTTGGTTGGGTTAAAAATTTGGGGTGAGCAAGCCTTGCTTATTAAATTTCTTCCAAGGGTGATTAGAGCCTTAAGGGTTAATTGCTAATTAAACCCTAATCGGTTTATAAAAATTGGGGCTTTTGTCTATTTTGATTTGCTTAAGCTCAATTGAACTTAAATTAAGTTTCATTGAGGATTTTGGGGTGGGATCATGTGGGTAATTAATTTTTTCCATGGGTGATTAAGGGTTTATTGCTAATTAAGCCCTAATTAGGTCATATAAATTGGGGATTTTGTCTATTTTGATTTGCTTAGGCTCAATTGAAGTTACATTAAGCTTCATTGAACATTTTGGGGTGGGAGCATGCGGGTAATTAGTTTTTCCCAAGGTGATTAAGGGTTAATTGTTAATTAAGTCCTAATTAAGTCATAGAAATTGGGACTTCTATCTATTTTGATTTGCTTAGAGGCTCAATTGAAGTTACATTAAGCTTCATTGAACATTTTGGGGTGGGAGCATGCGGGTAATTATTTTTTTCCAAGGGTGATTGATAATTAAGCCGTAATTTTTTCAATGTACTTACAACTATACTATTTTTCTTTTACTGTCTTAATGCAGCATCATGTCTAGACGTTAGCAAACACAGGAGCAGCAAGGGCAGGAGGATCCGGGGTGGGCCCACATGTCCTTAATTGATGCTAAGAGAAGAAAGGTGAAATACAATTACTGTGGTAAGGAGATGTATGGCAGAATTACCAGAGGAAAGCAACATTTGGCAGGGATAATAGGAGAGGTGAGACAATGTGACAACTGTCCCCGAGAGGTGCGAGAAGAGATGCACCAGTGCCTTCTGGGGAAAAGGGAGAGGGTGCAATAAAGGGCTGAGGATGAGGCTGAAATTGCTGAGGAGATTTCTGGCAGAAGGGTTAGGAGGGATGATGATGAGGAAGGCACTGAGGATTCTGATCCAGAGTTGACTGAAGCAAGGGAGCGTGAACAAGCCGCTCGAAGGAAAGGGAAGGGAGCCATGGGTTCAGGGACCTATGAGAGTATAGCTGCACGACGTCCTGACGTTGGTGCTGCCCCACATACGCAGGGAACATGTCCCATGGACAGCTATCTGCACAGAAGGCCCCAAACTACACAACCTAAAATCAAGCAAGCATTGAGAGGGGTCAAAAAATCAGTAGAAGTTGCAGGGCATGCATTTAAATCTATCTGCAAATGATTTTTTCATGCAGGTGTCCCTGCACATGCAGCTTCAAGTGAATATTTCCAACCTATGATAGATGCCATAGTAGATGTTGGCCCTGGCTTGCAGGCCCCCTCACGTCGAGACATATACGGGCGTGGCCTTGAGGGAGAGGTTGAGGAGTTCCATGATTGGGTTGAAAGCTTCAAGCATATATGGGTGGAGAGAGGATGCACCATTATGTGTGATGGTTGGACTGGTACCACGAAAAAGTCCATGATAAACTTTTTGGTCTATTGCATCGAAGGTACAGTGTTTGTGAAATCTGTTGATGCATCAGATTATGAAAAGAATGCAAATTATTTGTTTCATTTGATGGATGGCATGATAGAACAAATTGGAGAGGAGAATGTTGTGCAGGTGGTGATTGATAATGAAGCAAGTTACAAGGCTGCAGGGAAGAAATTGATGCAGAAGCGCAGTCATTTATATTGGCTCCCATGTGCAGCACATTGTCTGGATCTGATGCTTGAAGACATAGGGAAGGAAAAGTATGTGCAGAAGACAATTGACAAGGCACAAAAAGTCACACAGTATATCTATGGCCATCCTAGGATACTAAATATGTTCAGGGCGCATGCCAGTGGAGGGCGAGATATCATCCGTGCAGGCCCAACCAGATTTGCTTCCAATTTTATTTCTTTGGAGTCTTTGCACAGGTATAAGATTGATCTCAATTCTTGATAATTTATCCTTACTGATATGTAACAGTTTATGCAGCTTCAAATTTCATTTATCTGCATAGGTACAAGAATGAGTTGAAAGCTTTCATGTATCACAATGCCCTGCGGGACTACATCGACAAGGGCACAGTTGATGCACAGATGGATTATCTGGATGTCTGCCACGTCGTGGACGATAACAAATTCTGGGACAGGGTCTCACGGTACTTGAAAGTAGTCACACCCCTCGTGAAGGTCCTAAGAATGGTGGATGGCGATGAGAAGAATGATATGGGCTATCTGTACGAGGCTATGGACCGTGCCAAATTGGAGTTGCAGCATTCCCTTCCCAGACATTATGCAAAATGGTGGAAAATTATTGATCAGAGATGGGACAACACATTACACCACGACTTACGTGCAGCTGGTGAGTGATTAATTGTACTGAAATTGGGGTAATGCCTTTATGTTATTTTATAAATTTCATTTAGTTAATTATACACAAATGCATGTTATTTCCTCGACCCTCGATTTATGTACGGTGCCGATGCACATGTTGATGGCGAGGTGCTTTAAGGGACTTAAAAAGTCATTGGTCGTTTATCGCGGAATTCAGAAAAGAGACTAGAGGCCGAAGTAGAGGTTTGCCTTTATTTGATACTTTCAATAACATGTATAGAATTTATTTAAGTAGTTATGTTAATGTATTACTTTATGTTTGTAGATGAACCATTACAGAATGAGGACTGGGACATATGCTGACTCCCAATTGCAATGCGCTGTGGGAAGGTATATTTTATTTTTTGGATTTCTTAACTTGATGAATATATATTTCTACAACTAAAATGCATTTGTTTATGGTTGGTGGAACAGCTGACTGGTGGATAATGGTGAACAACCGAGATGTGGGCAGCAATGCATTGGCTTTCATTGCAGTTAGGGTGCTCAGTCAAACAACATCGGCAAGCCAATGTGAAAGAAATTGGAGCACGTTCAGCCTTATACAGTCGAAGGTTCGCAATCGGCTAAAGGCTGAACGGTTAGAGAAATTAGTGTACTGCCACTACAATATGAGGTTGAGAATAAAGAATATGAGGTTGAGAACTGCGAGACAAACACGTCGCCGCAGAAATTGATGTGGATGCCTTATTTGATGATGAGAATCCGTTGCAGTTTTGGGTGGAGACACAAGAGCAGGTGGATGAGCCTGTTTTTGATGATGATGATAGAAGATGGGCAGAGGGCATACTAGATGAAGATGAGCCAAGAGATCCTGAATTAAGAAGAAAATCAAAGAGGGCCAGATATACTCATGCCCGCATGTCTAGGGTTGTTGAGGACACTGAGGAGCAGCATGATTTTCAGCCAGCTAGACACTCCGACTCGGATAGCAGGCCAGTCACTCCTAGAATGGGCAAGGCACCTACATCCTTAAGAATAAGTACATCAGTGCATGGACAAACTGAGAGAACACATGTTGCTGCTCGAGAGGACCCGGCAATTGAGCAGTTGAAGCAGATTTATTTGAGGCACACGTCAAGGGGAACATGATTCATGTCAATGGTGCAAGAAGAAAGCACACCGGCACAGGAAAAAGCATCCCCAAAGGCCAAAAGGCGACTGGAGACTGCAGGTTTCGTGATCCTTTGATTTTTTATTTTTGAAAGTAACTTAAATTCTTATTATCAGTTCGAATCAGAAAAGGTTTTGGTAGGAGATAAATTCTATATTTTCGTATGTGCCAGGTGCTATAGGTGCTACTACTGGCGGTGGGGATGCTGGTGGTCCTTCCTCCTTCCACGCAGACACAAGCAGAGGATACAGTCAGGGTGAGGGAGGACATGAGTCACAGAGTCAATATGGGCATCCATCAGGTTATGGAGGTGGCCAACAGGAGGTTGCGATTTATGGGTCGTGGGGTTATGAACCATCATTCAACTTCCATCTGGCCAGTTCCTCTTCTCTTCCTCAAGATTCTTATGCTGATACTGGATTCGGCTCAAGCCAACCTAACACTCCAAGAGGGATCCAAAGAGGGATGCAGGACTTGGCTACCTCATTATTTTGTTATAGTGAATATAGACCATACATGCAACATGGTTATGGGTATCAACATCAAGGGCCAGACGATGAGGGAGAAGGTTCTTCTAGTAATTATTATCCATATTAAGTAAGAATCAATGAATAACATTTATTTTGTCTAATTTGGTTTATTGTACTGCTTGTATTAATGTACAATGGAATATTACTTTAACTTTCACATGTTCAATGTTGAATGTTCAATTTTTGTAGTTGTCTACTTCAAGGTTATTGCACTAACTTATACAGTCAAATGCATGTGTAATGATTTTTGTGATTTTAAGTGATTATTTATATTATTTATGATTTTTTTCAGATTTTTTAGAATTAATTTGATTTTTTTTAACCTTTTATCTGGGTTTTGGCCGAAACTGATACCGAGTCGTATCGGTTTCGGACCCGGCCGAAATCGAGTCCGAAACCGAGTTTGCCATCCTTGATTAGGGCTCGATTCGTTGGTTGTTCAGGGCCCAGGAAACTCTGCTATGTAGTCACGGAATTCGTGAAGAAGGTGTCTTCCATCTGTGCCCTTCCTTTTGTCCCTTGTAGTGCCAGGAGTTCTGGCATGTCTGGTCTGTGAGGGCTACGGGTTGTTTGGCTCCTGTACACACCTCGATTTTGTCCTAACATCGTTGGAGTTCGACGTCTATTTTTCAGTTTGTGTTTGAGCTTTTGTTCGTTTGTTTTCCTCATTGGGAGGGATTGGTTTGGGCAATCTACAACAGCGAACATCACCGTAGCGAGATATGTCACAGCCGATGGAGTCTGAAATGACATCTAAGAGTTCCGATTATCTAGATTCAATGCCCATCTACGCTGGAAATGAGAATACTTTTCTCCAGATTACTCAAGTCAAGCTAACAGAGCACAACTACATGGTGTGGTTAGTTGCGGTCAAAATGTAGATTACAAGCCGGGGGAATTGGTTTCATAAATAGGAAACTGCATCAGTATAGTGATTCTGACCCTAGTTTTGATAAATGGGAACTTGAAAACAATGTGGTCATGTCTTGGTTTGTGAACTAAGGCAGCCTCAATCTTGAAGGGCTCATATCTGGAAGAAAGCAATTTGTGATATGTGGGTTCTCCTTAAAGAAATGTTCGGGCATGGGAAGATATCAGTTGACCTACGATATTCATGGCCTCACGCAAGGCGCTCTCTCTGTCACTGGGTATTATGGCTTGCTCCGTAGCATGTGGGAGGGTTTATATTACTATGCCATCGATGATTGCTCTTCCAAAAAAGGTCAGAAAAAATTTGTGGCATATGTTCTGCAAAATAGGGTCTTCAAGTTCCTGGCTGGTTCGAATCAGGAGTTCGAGTCCCTATGAGGTCAAATTCTTAGCATGGAGAAACTCCCATCTCTATAGCAAGTGTACCATAAGGTCCTCAGTGAAGAGGGATGGCGCAAAGCCATAAATGATCTTGTTGACTTATCTCTAGTGGGAGAAGGCATATGTTAGTGTTGGTAAGAAATCTATCAAAGGTACTTCGGGGCAATCAACCAAGTCAATGGCTGAAAAAATTTGTGGTCATTCTGGTCGTGAGAATCATACAATTGATGACTGTTGGGATCTTCACCCACAGAAAAAGCCAACTAAATTTCAGTAAGGGAAAAAGGGTCAACCTGTTAAAGGATATGTTGCTGCAACCCAGTTTGACTCGTCTCCGGGACAAGACGCCTTTAGTTCCCACGGTCCTCTACTACAGTGTTTGATGTCTCAAGATATTGCATAACTACATCGTCTATTGTCACAACTTAGTCCCACTCTCACCTCGTCTTCTTTTCATTCCACGTCAACTACTGTTGGCATTGCTATGAGTGCCTCTGCAAGGTCGGGACATCACCCTTGGGTCATTGACGCTGGGGAAACCGGCCATATGACTGGCACTCCTACACTTTTTACATCTTATTTGTTGACCTCCAGCCATGACAACACGGCCATTGTTGATGGTTCCAAGGCTAAAGTTGAAGGTCGAGGTTCCATGATCACTTTGTCCTCTCTCCTACCCGTCATATTCTTATCTTGTCCATGAATCTCTTGTCTGCTAGTAGTCTTACTAAATCCTTAAATTCTTCATTTATCTGCTTTCTTGACTATTGCCTTTGCCAAGACCTGAAGACAAGAATGATTGGGACTGGGCATGAAGCTGGTGGTTTCTACTACTTCGACTTGGGTGTTGGATCAGCCCTCCACTTGATGACCAACAGTACCATTGATCAGACATTGAAGGATATGTATCTGTGGCATTTTCGTTTTGGTCATTTTTCCTTCCGGTCTTTACGGGTTCTTTTCCCGTCCTTGTTTAGTCAAATAAATCCTGAGTCTCTCAGTTGTCATGTATGCCCTTTGGTAAAACATTATTGTGCAAACTTTCTTTATTCAAGTAATAAACTCAATTTCCATTCGAATTGGTTCACTCTGATGTTTGGGGCTTTCACTCGTTCCTTCTCTTGATGGTCATCACTACTTTATCAGTTTCATTGATGATTTTACTTATTGTATCTGGATATACTTGTTAAAAGCTCGAGAGAAGTTCCAAGGGTGATCGAAGTTTTATGTAAAATGGTTGAAAATCAATTTGAGTAAAAAAATCAAAGCCTTTTGATATGACAATACAAAAGAATATTTCGAGAAAAATCTGAATGTGTTTCTTGAAAATGAGGAAAATTTGCATGAATTATCATGTACTTGTATCCCTCAACAAATGGAGTTGTCGAACGGAAAAATCGACACCTATTGGAAACTGCCCGAGTGCTTCTCTTCCTGTGGCATCTTCCCCTTCACTTCTGGGGTTAAACCATCCCGACTGCTGCGTATGTTATAAATAGGATGCCATCCAGACTTTTGGACAACCTGGCTCCTATTTCTCTTCTTTACCCTGATCGCCCCCTATTTTCTCCTCAACCTCGTGTGTTTGGTTGTCTTTGTTTCATTCACTGTCTAACGCCTGGCCACGCTAAGCTTGATCCCCATCCTGTCAAAGGGATCTTCCTGGGCTACTCACCCACTCAGAAGGTGTACAAGTGCTTTGATCCAAAAACAAGATGCAAATATGTTCTCAAGGACGTTACCTTCATGGAGTTTGAGTCTTATTTTCAGTGACGACTCATCCTCAGGGGGAGTCGCCTACGCCTCTTGTCCCCCGTACCCCTTCTTTACTCGCTATAAATGAGTTATCTTCACCAGTTCATGATTGTGATATTGCAGGTTCAAATAAAGAGTTGATTATGTACTCTCGATGCCCGAAAGTAGTGGTAAACCCACCTGTGAATGCTCCTATCCATGAGGTCGCCCTATCTCCTGGTTGTGATTCTGAAACTTGCTCTGATCTCGATCTTCCAATTGTTGTTTGGAAAGGCACTCGCCAGTGCACGAAACATCCTATGTCGAACTTCATTACCTATTTTGGTTTGTATCCTGCATATTGATCCTTTATTTGTGCCTTTTCTATTGTATCTTTGCCTTATTCTTTTGCAGAAGCTATGAAGGATGTAAGGTGGTAGCAAGCAATGGAAGTAGAGATGCAAGCTCTCGTCAAGAATCAAACCTAGGAACTTATCGCTCCTCCGGTTGAAAAGCAGCTAGTGGGATGCAAATGTGTGTTTACTGTTAAATATTAGTCCGATGGGTCTGTGGAGAGGTACAAGGCACGACTGGTTGCAAAAGTGTTCACAAAGACATATGGAGTGGACTATGAGGAGACGTTTGTCCCGGTAGTAAAGTTAAAAGTCAATTTGGGTCATCCTTGCATTGACAGTTCAACACTCGTGGAAACTATTTCAACTTGATGTCAAAAATATCTTCTTAAATGGGGATTTACAAGAGGATGTGTACGTGCATCCTCCCCCTACGCTTAACACTAATGGAGAGGTGTGCAGGCTTTGGAAAGCTCTATATGGCCTGAAGCAATCTCCTCGAGCTTGGTTTGATCGTCTCCGGCTGGCTATGTTGTGCTTTGGTTATACACAGAGTAATGCTGATCATACTCTATTTGTAAAGTGGATTGATGGGCTGCGTCGTGTTCTTCTCATTATCTATGTTGATGATATGGTTATCACAAGAGATCATACATAGGAAATTCAGTTACTCAAGGACAATCTTGCACAAGAGTTTGAGATCAAAGATATGGGATGGCTTCGATATTTTTTGGGGTTGGAATTTGCATACTCTAATGGTGATGTTTATGTGTGTTAGCGGAAATATGTGTTGGACTTACTCATAGAAATAAGAAAGTTAGGTTGTCGCTCGACTATTACTCCCATTGAGACTAATCTTCAGTTGACAAATCAAGATGGTGATCTTCTTTCTGAGGATGATAGAGGACATTATCAGAGACTAGTCGAGAGACTTCTGTACTTGACTCTGACTGTTTTGGATATTACATATGCTCTGAGTGTGGTCAACCAATTTATGCTTGCTCCTCGCCTCTTACACTTACAGGCAGTGGACCGTATTATGAGGTACCTTAAAACATTTTTGGGCAAAGGTCTTCTCTTTACCAAATCTAATTCTTTAATGCATGTTTGATTGATGATGATTGGGCTGGCTCTAAGGAGGATAGACGGTCTACTTCTGGTTATTGTGTGTTCCTTGGGAAGAGCTTGGTTACCTGGCATAGTAAAAAGCAAACTGTGGTTGCTAGATCCAGTGCTGAGGTTGAGTATCATGCTATGGCACATGGTCTGACTGAGCTCCTTTGGTTGAAGTTACTCCTCAAAGACATTGGCGTTCTGGTTTCCCTTCTGCTGAAACTTTATTGTGATCACCAAACCGCTATAAATATTGCAAACAGTCCTATCTAGCATGATCGGACCAACCACATTGAGATTGATCGTCATTTCATCTGGGTGCGCCTCAACATGAGTGATTTGTGTCTTTCTTATGTTCGGTTTGCCGAACAAGTAGCCGATGTGTTTACCAAAAGTTTCCCTTGTGACAAGATGTTGTCTATATTGGGCAAGCTGTGCATGCGGGGCTTATGTGCCTAGCTTGAGGGGGAGTGTAGTAAGGATAGGGCCGGACCACCTTAAGAGGTGCTGGTTCATTACTAGACCCATTAAGGGGGATCCAATTAACTTATGTTGTCGTAAGGACAGAATCGGATCACCTTAAGAGGTGCTCGTTCATTACCAGGCCTGTTATGGTGGATCCAATTAACCTATGTTCGCTGCTTTATTACTTTAAGTACCCCTACTCTAGTATATTGGAACAAGGGTATTTATGTCTGTGCATGGTGTTTTATCCTGATAAAATAAGGGTTTGGGGACTGTGCACAGTAACACAGCCGTCAACCCTCTTCATGTCCTCTCTCTCTCTCTGTCCTGCGATCTCTCTTCTCTTTTCTTCTTCCTCCTCCCTGGTCAGCTCCCTCCAGCCTCATGGAAATCTGATTTCTACAGCTTGCATAGGGATCTTAGAAGTTTTGTTTGCTCGACAATGAGTAAATCCTTGTTTTTCTTCCAAATGCTGGTATGTGGTGTCAAGTCCTTCCACATGCCAATTCTTCTGTCAAGAATAAGCACGTCAGTTGATCAATGTGTGAGGATAACATGAGAATGCAGGTGGCTGCTCTAAAGACTCATTGCTGGTGTCGCCTTGTTGGACTTTTGATCCTGCTCGTGGATCGTGCAACGTTCTGTGGTGTTATTTCATCATTTGTACTTTTGAAAGAGGTGAATGTAGATTCCAAGGTGTGGCAGAACCTAGAATATGCCTGGGTATTGGTGGAGGTTGAGTAAGTGGCAGAAATTCCTTTTGTGAAGCTGTGGTGGGGGAGTTACCACACTACTGAATAAAGGTGAGTCTTGAATCACCTCAAACGAATTTTTCTAGTACCATGGGTTGGACCTACAAGGATGTTGCCCAAGCATACAAGTCCTGCAAGGAATTATGGGATACCACTGGGCCTGAAGAGAAGTTGAAGATGACCGAGTCAACTCAGCGTACATGAGTTGACGTGGCTTTCTGATATCAGAGGAGGTCAATTGAACTGGCATGCGAGTCTGGGATGGTTGGTGGTGGCAAATTAAAGGATGCTCATTAGCTAGAGAAATACAGGGAGGAAATGACTTTCTTATGGCTGTTAAAGATGGGGAAGCTCGAGAGAGATTTGTGGTTTCAGTGGGGATTGCACACCAGCTGGCAGCCCAAAATGTTGACAGCTTGCTGGAGGAGACTTCTAGATGGCAGCAAAAAGGGAAGCTCCGGAATTATTGATGTCGGTTGCGGGGGTTGACTACACAGAAAATCGGGGATTGCGGTGAGTACTGCACAATGGAGAAGAAGGGTTCACACGATAATGGCAGGGATTTCGGAGCAGATCAATTGGGGAAAAACTCTCGATTTTTGAGTCAATCATGGTTTCACAAAGGGATCTTTGGCATCAGTTATGGGTAACCAAGGTCAATTATCCCATCTGCCATGTTCTCAAAGTAAGGATCCTAAATCTTCCTCTGAAGGTTCTAGTAGGGCTTCTTTAACAAACGATAATATTGTTGAGGATCCTTTTGTTACTTCCTAATCATTATCAGCACAGCAATCTTTTGTCCAGCTGGAGGAATGATGAGTTGTTTGAGAAGAAGTCAATCTTAGCTGTTCAACTTCAAAATAAAGCTGGATGTTTGACTGTTCTGATCCTTCTATTTATCTCTACTTTCTAGAGTGAGAAACTCCGGGGTTTATGGGGTCATGGCCTGCTGGGTGGCCTCCCGCCGGAGCTCGCCCTTGGCAGTGGGCGGTTCATACATGCTTTGGGTGGGCCTTACTCGTGTGCCTCCCAATCGACGATGGGCCCAGGTGGGCCAGTAGGGTTCATGGGCCAGAGATCGTCATTTGAAGTGGGCGGCTTGAGCAGGCTGCAGGTTGGGTCGGACGGGAGTTCGGACGGGCCTTCGACTGGTCTTTCTAGTAAAGGGATCGAGTGGCTACGCCAAACTTGAGACTTGCCCTAGTTTGGTCTTATCAGTTCTGGCGGGCCCACTAGTCTTCGTCTTCCCCGCCCAACCCTGGTTGTTGTGTAGAGACTCCCGAGCAGGATGAGCGGCATCCTTTGGCGAATGCAACCCTAATGCCAACAGTCGGAGAGGATCTCGACTGCCATAGGGGCAGTGGTGACTTAGAGAGACATGGAGCTCCTTGAGGGTCAGTCGTTAGGCTCTCTGTGCCTGAACATAGCGCTTGTAGCTGCCGAAGGTTGTTGCCAGGTGATGGGCCCAGTGTGTCGACATGGGCCTTGGTCTCGTTAGATGAGGGAGGCCAGCCCGTCTTCCCGCAGCAGGGGCATGCTTCGTCAATAGAGGAAGGGGAGCCCTATGGCGTCCTTGTGTCGTCGTGGCCCCTCAGGATCGACCCAATCTTGCTGTCTCTTTGCCGGAGGCGGATGGGGGGGTATACGGTAATCTGCTCTTGGCCCTATCTGCCAAGTTCGGCCCAAATCTTAGGTCAGAGGTTGCAGCAGGAGGCGACAAAGCTCTGGAGGAAGGGGAAGAGGAGTCGTTGGAGAATGAGTAGACCATCTCGGAGACACTGAGAGGGGATGGGAGCAAGCAGCCTGACGGGGGCAAGTTGAGGAAGGAGGAGGTTAGGGAGTTGATGGGGGTCTTACAGAAGATGTCAGCTAAGCATATACGAGACCTAGCTACCAACGTGAGGATTTCCTTTACGGGGGTGGAGAAGAATGTGAAGGGAGCTTTTGCCATGATTAAGAGGTGGTGGTTTTTGCACATTGCGAGAATGGCTAGGGGTGAGAGGGAGAGGGAGAGTGTAGGAGGGAGGGAGGGGGGGGGACATCTTACCACCCAAATGAGAATCGTCTCGTGGAATGTGAGGGAGATTGGTGGGGGGGGGAGAAGAGGAGGCCAGTGAAGGAGCTTGTGAGGAGATATAAGGTTGACATCCTGTGTTTGCAAGAAACCAAATGTGAAGTGGAGGGGGTGAAGGTGATGAGAGAGATAGGGGGAACCAGATTAGCTAAGGGGGTGGTGGCTCCGACAGAGGGAAGATCAGGAGGGATAGTGATCTTTTGGAACCAGTTTGAGTGGAGGTGGAGTAGGATAGGTAGGTGACCCGAAACATTTTCAGAATGTAAGGGACATTGTCTCTTGGGACTTCACGGGGGTTTACGATCTCTAGAGCAGGGAAGAGAAGAAGACCCTGTGGGAAGATCTGGCATGTTAGCACCTCAGCCCAAGCAGGCCGTGGTGTCTAGGGGGTGACTTCAATGCCACCACTATACCTTGGGAGAGGATGGGGATCTTCTCCAGCGTGGGTGAGATGGAGGACTTCACTGGGTTCATTCAAGACTCGACACTCATTGATGTGGGCATGTCTAATGCCTAGTACACTTGGTCTAATCTAAGGGCAGATCCTTCTTGCTCTAGGTTGGATAGATTCTCGGTGTTTGTGGATTGAGTGGACCACTTCTCCCATGTGCAAGTTTATGCTTTGGTCAGATCTGTGTTGGACCACAAGCCCATTCTGTCGAAGGCAAGCTGATCATAGAGACTGAGGAGGACTTTCAGGCTAGAGAGGTACTGGTTCAGAGAGGCAGACTTTATGGAGACTGTCAGACAGGCATGGACTGGGGGCAGACTCGTAAGATCAGCAATGGCTAGGATGGTGGGCAATTTGAAGCAAGTGGCTCAAGCTCTCCAGGCTTGGGGAGCTCATAAAAACATTCATGGCAGACCTACTAAGGATAGGATTTTTTCGCACATTGAGGGATTGGATTGCTTAGAGAAGGCAAGGCTTCTTGATTAGGCATACATGAGGCTGACTATCATACCCCGCTAAAGTGGAAACACAAAGTAAGGCACATACATGTACATGTTCGAGAATGTGAGCACTTGGATAACATAAATATGAACATTCCACGACATGAAGCCATGCATGCTTAACTACACATTATGAAGAGAAATTCACAAAGACTGTTTCCTATCCATAATTCATAATTAATACACAAGTGTCATAACACAAGCCCACACGGGCACAAAAATAGATACAACTTTAAACACCTCCGGGCTACAAGGAAAATCAGGAGTACATCATACATCCACAATTGTGCTTCACACCTTCAACCACCATGCTCCTTGTTGCGCTACTCTGATCGCTTGCCGCCAAGTCTGACCATCACCTCCCCTTATTGGTCGGCACCTAAAAAACATATTAAGAAGCTGGCCGAGTACGATGACTCACTGGGACCCTTAACACCACCGCAACACTTCACCCTAGTGCTACCTTTTTATACATTTTCGTGCTCATAAAACTGTAACAATCTTGCATGTAAAATTTATCCTATTAGGTTATACATATATAATTAAGTGCAACTACGTGATTCAGGGCTTTAAGCAGAAAGATCTAGTAAACTGATTGATCAAAATAAGCTTGGGTGGAACAACAATGGGGGCGTCCCATACCACCGTCCAAGGCGGTTGAGGTCAAGGAAGAAAACTACGAAACTATACATGGTATCTAGGAATATCATGGCAGGACATAACCTTGCAATATGATCTAGTAAATATAACTTGTAGCATAAGCTTGTAACATGAACTTGCAATCATGAAGAAACTTAACGGTAAGTTCTTAACATATCTGTTATTTCCTTTCACAAGAAGCATCTTTCAATTTGACATGCATGGATTGAAGATTATACGTAATATACTCTCTTATTAGGACAATCAACATGTGGAATCGGTGGGTCACCATACTTGTATAACGTACATGTAACTTGTGCACACTCGCATTCTTTCATAACATATTCACAACATAGAGCTCGTACCCACATTCTCAACATATTAACCAGAGTAATCGGAGCATAAAACAAGAATCATAACCTAAGCACAGTTAGAACATGCGGTGGCGGCTTCATCTCTGGGTGGCTTCACCTCTTGGCGGCTTCACCTCGGAACTCCCCTACAAACTCTTGATCCGAGTAGCCTTTTCTTTGGATAGCACTTTCCTCCAGCACGTTCAAGTTGGGTTTCCAAGGAAACAAGCACAGCTCTAGTTGTGTATTTAGATTCAGATTCTGAGGGTATCATGACATAGGGTTGGACATCCGGTCCAAACTTGATCTAGTCTCATGAAATTAGATTTAAGCATAAGTGTCAAATAATATTATGGCCTATATGCATTGTTCATTTTCTTGTAAAATGGATACATGCATAACTTGTTTATTACACATACATGCATAACTAGTCTTTGATCATTTACATGCGTAACTTACCTTCTTCATGACCCTTAAGACTTGTTAATTAGACTTACAAAATAAACCCATGTTTAGCTTGTTTTGATCATTAATTTGCAGAACTTATCTTAAACGGAAACCTTTCGTAAAACATAACTATAAAGGTCCTTCGAAGATGAGGAACATGGTCTTATTGAATAGATCACGGTTTCTACTTAGGGTCATCTAATATATTAGGAACATAAAACATAGATTAATCAAGTATATGCTTAAAGATGACATGCATGATTCGTGCTTAGAAATCCTATCGCAATGAGAAGTATGTTGTCCTCAACCTTCAACTCCTCTGCAAGCCTCTAGATCCGCCTCCCTTAAACTTCTTGGTTCCCCTACTCGACTACCACTCCTAGACAAGAAAAAGATAGGGTTGTGGAAAAATGCAGACAAAGCTTAGATGACTATAGAAAATGTTGAGTT
Organism: Amorphophallus konjac; assembly: GCA_022559845.1. Classification (NCBI taxonomy): domain Eukaryota; kingdom Viridiplantae; phylum Streptophyta; class Magnoliopsida; order Alismatales; family Araceae; genus Amorphophallus; species Amorphophallus konjac. The sequence continues at coordinate 260,641,349 of CM040117.1, forward strand.
CAAGGAATTAGAATGTGATCTAGAGGTCTACAGGAGACTTATTAGTGTGGAACAACCCTCATTGAGATGAGGAATCTTTAGGAGCTCTTAGGAAATCAGAAGGAACCCAAGAGTGATCGGAATGCAGACGTTCCGGAGGGTAAGGGAATGAGAGGAATAAAAGAGGTAGAAGAGAAAAGAGAGAGAAAAAGAACTCTATATAGGATCCTCACTCCTCTTCTAATGCCTATATCCCGCATGTCAGACACCTGTCGTCCTTTCTTCCCACCTATGGTACCCCTTACATGCAACAGTCAGAACCGTCAAAACACTATATGCAAGTGTCAAACATTTTAACCTTTTGTCTGTAGGAAACGCGCTGAACACCCCTGACAATCCCCTCTGACAAGTCTTCCACACTATGTCATAGCACTTGAAACTCATCCACATCGCCTAGATCTTTTGGGGATCTTGCATGATCTCATTCCTGCGTTATTTAAATCCATCGTCTAAGTCTATAAGACCAAAGTATGCTGTCCATTGCTGCATCGTCTAAGTTCATCGCCTAGTGTTCACCGTCTATGTCCCTTCACTTAGGTGCTGCATCGTCTAACTTCTCCGACCACGTCAACGTCCAACTTCTGCCCCTATCATCTACTTTCATAATTGGATAGTATATTGTCTAACTTATCCATCCACGTCATCGTCTACTTTTACAATTGGATGATATAGCTTCTAACTTCTCCACTTAGACTAAACACCGTCTACTTCCTTCAATTTAGGCTGAACGTCGTCTAACTTCCTTCTGTTTTGGGCGGAACAACGTCTACTTCCTTCAATACTAGGCGGAACATTGTCTAAATTCATCGCCCAGTGTTCACTGTCTTTGTCCCTTCACTTAGGAGTTGTATCGTCTAACTTTTCCGTGCACGTCATTGTCTAACTTGTGCGCCTATCATCTACTTTTCACAATTGAATAGTATATCATCTAACTTCTTTGTCCACGTCATCGTCTAACTTATGTGTCTATCATATGCTTTTCACAATTATATGATATTTCGTCTACTTCCTTCAACTTAGGCAGAACATCGTCTACTTCCTTCAACTTAGACGGAACACCATCTAACATCCTTCAATTTTGGGCGAAACATTGTCTACTTCTTTCAATACTAGGCGGAACATCGCCTAACTTCATCTATCATTCTATCGTTTGATTCTAGTCTAGCGTCTAAGTCTTTCGTCTAGTCTCCACAGCTATCATCTACCTTCCAGCGTCCATTATTTCTGAATATCGTCTATGTGGCTCATCTAATGGGTTTATGAAGGAAAATCTAATACATATAAATATAAATAACTATCTCTTGGACCTTTTATTATGAAATTTAGTGTAATTATGCTCTTAAAAATTCAGGATGTTACACTGAAAGACTCCCTTAGGGGATGAATTTCATGAAATTTTCTTAAGGGAAGAAATTTATAGGAAGCAGAGGTCAAGGGATAAATGGATAAAAGAAGGGGACAAGAATACTTCCTACTTTCAACGCATTGTTTCTTGTAGGAGGAGACTGAGCTCTATCACTTGCATCAAAGTGGGAGATCAGGTTTTCTCTAGGGAGCGGGAGATCAAGGAGAAGGTGAGGGAGTTCTATGCTACACTCTTCATAGAGGAGGACCACATGGTCCACATCAGGTCGGGGATTGACTCTAACCTCCTTCCTTGCCTCTCTTTGGAGGAAAGGGAGGGCCTCTCTTGTTCCTTCTCAAAGGAGGAGGTCCACCAGGCAGTGTTATCTCTTGCAGGTGATAAGGCACTAGGCCCAGATGGCTTCCCCATTTCTTTCTTCCAAGAATGTTGGGACATCATTAAGGGAGATCTCTTGGCCGCTTTTAGAGAATTTCAGGAAGGGAGGGCTCACCTTAGAGACATTGATCATACCCTACTGGTCCTCGTTCCTAAAAAGCAAGGGGCTCAATGTTTCAGGGATTTCAGGCCCATTAGCCTTCTCAATGGCACATACAAGATCCTCACTAAGATGTTGGCTAGGGGACTGAGTTATTGGCAGGATGGTCAGTGGCTTTCAGGTGGCCTTGTTAGAGGCAGGCACGTCCATGAGAATTTCCTAGTAGCTCATGAGTGTCTCCATGAGACGCGGCTTCACAGGAGGAGAGGACTGGTGCTGAAGTTGGATTTTGAAAAAGCTTATGACATGGTTAACTAGGCCTACTTATTTGAGGTGATGGAAAGAATGGGCTTTGATGACAGATGGATCGGTTGGATACGTGCTTGTGTCTCTTCTACTACATTTGCAGTTCTGATTAATGGGAAATAGATTGAGTCCTTTCACAGTTGTAGAGGTCTTCGTCAAGGAGACGTGATGCCTCTTTTGCTGTTTGTGTTGGTGACTCACATTCTTAGCCGGACGTGGACTAGAGCAGAGATTTCGGAGTTGATCATAGGCTTTTAGACTGGGACGGGGGACACCACTATTTCTCACCTTCAGTATGCAGGCGACATTATCCTATTCTTAGCAGATAGGGAGCCCTAGCTTTATGATGTTAGATTGATGCTTGAGCTATTGGAGGAGGTTAGTGGGTTGAAGGTTAACTTTGACAAGAGCATTTTGGTGGGTGTGTACATGGACACTAGAGCCCTTGCTAGGGCAGCTTTTATACTAGGTTGCAGGATAGGTACATTTTCCCCTTTCCTACTTGGGTATGCCTCTTTCACCAGGTGTACTTCATTGTAGTGATTGGCAGTCTATTGTGCAGAGGTATGAGTCCACGCTGGCAGGATGGAAGGTTAGGCTCCTATCCTTTGGGGGGAGATTGGTTTTGTGTCAGCTTGTGCTTGATAGCCTTCCCGTCTACTACCTCTCCATCTTTCGGATCCCGAAGACTGTGGCTAAGAAGATTGAGTCTATATAGGCGAGGTTTTTCTAGCATGACATAGTGGGAGGAGTCCTAGGGGCTGGCATGACATAGCTCGGGGTAGAGTGGCTAAGAGTAAGGAAATGGGAGGCCTGAGCATCAAGAATATCAGGGACTGCAATCTGGCTCTCTTGTACAAATGGCTGTGAAAGCTAGGAGCAGGCGAGGACGGTTTATGGTGATAGGTCATCACGTAGGCATACTATGACAAAGGGAGGACGTTGTACATTGTCTCAGTGTTGTGGCACTGTATCTCACTCATCTAGAGGGGTGTTATTCCTTGCAGGGATGTAATGCTAGCCAGTGTTTATGTTTAGTTGGGTAATGGTGAGAGATGCCTATTTTGGAAGGACAAATGGTGTGGAGATTTCACCTTGGAGAAGTCCTTTCTGAGACTGTATGCAGTTGTTTCGGTCCCCTTTGCGTCAATTAGTCAGCACTTTGACTTTCATTGTGGAGGAGGTACTTGGTCTCCGATATTCAAAAGGAACTTCCGAGCAGAGGAGATTGATCAATTTCTAGAGTTTCTGTGCTTCCTTTAAGACTTTTCACCACAGCCAGATAGGGAGGATAGGCTATGGTGGAGATGGGAGAAGGATGACTCCTTCTTAGTTAGGTCAGTATGGACCCTCATCCCAGATGGAGGTCTCCGTCACTGGCTTGCTCCTAAGATGTGGGCTCCGAAGACTCTATTGAAGTTGAAAGTTCTGGTGTGGAGGATCTCCCATGGGCACTTGCCAACTTGTGATAGGATCACTTCCTTCAGCATCGGTATCACTACTACTTGTCCTTTGTGTGGGCAGGAGGACGAGATTTTGAACCACCTTTTTGTAGATTGTTATTATTCGCAGGAGGTTGGGGGAGAGCTAGCATGTAAAGTACATGTTACTCTCAGCCTGAACAGGAATGCACTGTAGATGATTGGGAATTGGGGGAGGAGTTGGTGCCTCAAAGGAGAGAAATTCACTTGGTGGATCATTCTTCACGCTACTCTGTGGACTCTTTGGGGTGAGAGGAATAATAGGATCTTCGGAATGGAAGTTATAGGGATGGGAGGCCTTGTCTCTTTTATTTGTGGCAGTGCTATAGAATGGGCGAGGGCTTTGTGCAATGCAAGCCCTGGCATCCCTTCTATTTTGGCTTTGATGGAGGGCTAGTGTCAGGGATACAGCATCTTGGTGCGGGCTGTCTCTTTTTGTGGCTGTATAGGTTTTGTTCTTTTTTGAGAGCACACTGCCTACACTTGTACATCATTCTTTTCTTTAATATTATAGTGGTACTACCCACTTTTCAAAAAAAACTTTAAAATAAAGCTTGAAAATTTTGGAAATTGTTTCTAGAGCCAGTAAATGGTATGAATACTGCCAAGTCTTATAGAATGCAGACGGAGCTTACTTGTCTGATGTACTATAAAAGCCAGGACCTTGGGAACCCGTCAGCAGTTTCAGGGATGAAGAGGCAAATGTTTTCTACTTCTTCATAAGACTTTGCCCTTGCTCGTGGAAGAGTTGGCTGCAACCGCCTGCTCTTGAAGGACTTATTTGAGGCTTTTGTATTCTTGTATTTTTTTATTTCATTTTCATCACCATCTGTAGTTGTGTTTGTGGGTGGTTGAGGGATCTCTCCTCTCCTTTCTTTTTTTGATTGTACTACCTCTATTTATTGTTTTCTAATCAAATTGGTGGTATAATCTACTGTTCCTTTTGGAAAGAAACTATCTGCTGTAAATGTGTTCTTTATTTTTTTTAGTTCCTCTTCGGACTTAATCTGCAAATGTCGTGATAGATATTTTCTTTATTATATCAGACAGAGTTCTGAACAGTCCAAAAGAGTACTTACTGATTCTTGGACCTTAAAGAATCTTTAGTATTTTACAGTATTCAAGCTTTCTTTTCTTGTCATTTGTTCTTATGCAAAGTTTAAATACTTGGTGATGTTGAAAGGACCCTGGATAATGGATGTGTCAGCAGATTGGCTGATGCCTCATATGATATTAAGCATTGCTTGCTGAATTAAATGCTTGTTACTCTGCCATTTTTAGCCTAGTGCTAGCTTGCATGAACATTATTCAGATCTTTGTTTTGCCAAAACTGATGTTAGATGCTCTTTGGCCAGAACTGATTTGAGGTGCTGTTTATCAGTTTTTGGCAATATTTTAAACTGGCTTTGCAGATTGTTTAGTATTAGAGTACTAAGATTGATGCTTTTCTTCGGAATAAACTTTCTTCAGGTGTTACATCTTATCCTTTTTGCTAGATTTCAGAAGCAATGGATGCATGTATTAAGCAGGGACTAATGCGGTTCCATTCAAGGTCAACACCTCAACATATTGATGTACCTCATATCACGTTAGAGCTCTTAAGTAATATTTACAAGCCAGATTTTGTTAATGAAAAGATGTATATACAGTGGCAGAAGAGGCAGGCAAGTTTCAATCTACATGCTTTCATATACCGTGCTTCCCATGTTTCTGGACTCAGTGTTTTTTGTTCCTATTTCTATTTTTAGGCAAATATTCTCGAAGAACTCCTTCATTGCTCTGTAATCCTTGTTGGAAAAGATGAGTATGAATCACTAAAGCTGTCTATTGCAAAGCTCAAAAATACTATAGTGAGTGCTTTCTTTTGTTTCTCATTGAGTTATTATTATTGTCTTGTGACACTCGAACGAATTGGCTTTCGATGATACTAGTTGTAGCTGCCTTTTCTTTTTCCCCATCTTGTTATGGAATTAGTGTCTTTATATCAGTTGTGAGCAGTAGGTTTCTTGTATTCTAATTCCTATTAAGGCCTGCTTGGTTTGCATTGTGGTTGCAGGAGGGATGTTTTAGAATGGACTTCAATGAACGGGCCGAGATTCTGGCAAATATAAGGAGATTCTTTTCAAGGCTATCACATGTACCTGGAAAGTTTGGCCTTCCAGGTGAATCCTGTTATTGGACAAGTAGTTATCGTTTTAATGTCAAGCTTTACGTGAAGTTACTCTTCAGTGTTTTTGACATTCTTGAAGATGGTCAGATGGTAGAGGTGTGTGGTTTTACGTGTTTGTGAACTTTAATGTTCAGTTATACGTGGAGAGGGATGATTACATTTACCGGCATGCCCATGATTTCTTTTTAATGTTATTTTCAGGAATTGGAGGAGTTTCTTTCAATATTTAGATTAACATGGTCCATGTTGGGTATTACTCAAAAGATGCATGATGCATTATATGGCTGGGTGCTTTTACAACAGGTATACATCTATTTGTTTTAGTTGGTATGCTTAAGCTATTTGGCTATGGTCCCTGGGGGGGGATAGTTGGTTGAGCCTCATGGCTGTCCTCAGGGAAACCGGGAGGTTGTGAGATTGATTCCCACCTGTAGACACCTGCGGGAGGTATTTACGTTGTGATTATTGATCCAGTCAAGGGGAGTACCCACTGCTCGAGAGAGGTTTGATCTGCCCCAGCTTGGGTTACTGGTGATGTGGGCTTGATCCTGTGTGGTTTTACTCTCGGATCTCTTAAAAAAAAGATGCTTGGTTATAATGGGCTTCCATCTTTGCCCCCGAATGACCGAAGGCTGGTTGACCGAATAAGCAGCAATGCTTATGTTTACTTCAAATTCTCCATGTAAATTCTCTGTTAAGCATGAGTGAGCCTCTAAAGGTTGTTTGGGTCTGGGACATTTCCAACTGTGATTGGAATTCCTGGTTTGGAGGTACCAAGTTCCTCATAGATACAGAGTGTAATAGAGTATCTTAGCAGTTTCAAAATTGAACTTAAAAGGGCTCATGCATTTTGAGAATGTGCTAAGGCTTCTTACTTTGACACTTCCTTGGTAGTTGATATGCATGTGTGTATAATCTCACTCGAATTGTTACCTGAAAGAGAGAATACTCACGATATTTTGTCTTCAGTAATGACCAGTAATCTAGTTGTAAGTTCTGATAATGTCACCTAAGTTAAAAAATCATTATACATATAATATTATAAGAAAAATGCATATGAACTAGCTAAAAGAAAACACTGGCATATTTTAGCTTCATGTTCGTCTTAGAAATGTGAAATACATCCGAAACAGGTTGCAAACAACATTGAAAAGTTTCCTCAGCTTGGGTTTGGAGATTACAGTAGGCAAAATGGGCGATCCTAGCCCGATGTTTTCAAGCCTGGATAATTTGGAAGTTGGCTTGGGCTTTAGTACCTGTTTACAACACGCGGAAAAATAATGGAAAAAGAGATTTAGGTGTTCATTTATCGAACAACGATGCACATTTGTTGGCTATTTGATTAGCATGTGCATAATTATTTCTGCACTTTATATTTAACAGACGATTTAGGGTTCGTGTACTGGACTTTTCCTTACCGACCGTAGTCAATGCTTATTGACATCGGAATAAGTCCGAACACCTTACTACCAAATATGTCCTTTAACCCTTACAACATCTGTTGTGATACAAGGGATTAAGTCCGAAAAGAATCTCCATGCCCTAAGGTAGGGGTATAATTACAATAGATGATATTCTTTATGGACTTTCGGACATGCATTTAATTTCCTCACAAGTTGGGGTTTATTTGTAATTTTTCCTTGAACTAGGGTTCGTTTGCAATTTTCCTTTAAACTAGGGTTGATCCCTTGTGATGAGAGTTTAATCCCAATTTCGTGTTGACCAGAACATTCTTATGCCATTCTGGTAATTTTCAGAAATTTCTTGTAGTTTTCCTAGATATTAATGTAATTTTGAAAAGATGCAGGGTAAACATAAAATTTTCTAATCTTTTAAACAAAACAGGGGTTTTTCCCCAATTTGGAGGATATTTCTACAAACTTGAACATTTCTTGTTCAATTTGTCAACTTTCAGGATTTTTCCTGAATTTTGTGGGTATTTATGCAATTTCACAAAGTTGCATGGTATTTTTTTATTTTTAAATGTGGGAAATTCCATGATTTCCAGCCTTTGTGGGGTTCTCTGCACAATTCCTTGAATTTTCTGGACTTTTCTGCATTTTCTGTAATTTTTCTGGACATTTATGTAATTTTCTGAAAATACAGGGTATTTTTGTAATTTTCAGACATTGTGGGGACTTCTGTGTAATTTTGCATACAAGCAAGAGTTCCACATGGATTTTCATAATTTCTCCTCAATTTCTCAACGAATTTCTGTATTTTTACATGATTTGGGCATAAATACATAAAATTCTTCCGAAGTAGGGGTATGTATGTAGAAACTAAATCATACCCTTCAACAATTTCTTGGGGGCTGGGCAGAAAAAGCTTTATCCCCAGTCTTCAAGTGTTTTTGGAGTTCTTGAGAGAGGAATTTCCCTTGAAATTGCCTTGGGTTGTACTGAGCTCCCATATGGTTTGGCTTGTGTGTGTTCCTCAAATGAGCCCCCAAGTCCTCCCCAAGTCCTTTTATAGGTGAGTAAATGGGGGGGGGACCTTTGGATGAATATTTAATATTTGGGAAAGATAAAGAGACCTGGGGCTGGTTCCCCCTGTTGACATTTGATTTGAGAAAGAGAGAGGGAGTACCCCCAGTTTAATAATTAAATGAGTGAGATGCGAGAATGCCCCCGGTTTAGAACGGAGGAGGTGGAGACCGGGAACTTCCCCCGACCAAGTTGGCAGGCGGAGAAGGGAGGAACTGGGTTGGGGGGGGCTTCCTCCGATCCAGCTGGCAGGCGGAGAAGGGAAACGGGGGGAAGGGGGGGTGCGTTCTCCTACATACACCCCTATGGATATGTGCAAAGAAAAACAAAGAAATGAGAAAAAAAAGGAAGAAGAAAGAGAGAAAAGAAGAAGAGAGAGAGGGAAAAACTCACTGTCACGTTGAGAAATGGTTGGCTCAACCAAGATTGATAGTAGAAGCTAAATGGCTCGGCACGAGAGAGCGATAACACCAAACGTCGGCCCAAATTCCAATGGCACTTCTCGCATAATTGGTGATGACGATAACACGACACAATATTGAAAGCATTGGAGCAATATACAATGCTTTCTAGTGCCGATCCCAGGATACCATCATATCGCAGAAGATGTCCATTTAAAGAAGAATCTATACGAGACTCCCCGCTATGTCAACAAGACTTAGTGGCGAAAAATGTCGCATCATTGAAGGGCGCAAGAGGTCCACCATCGCCTTCGGCAAGTTGCCCGCCTTGTTATCAAGACTAAGGGGTATAAAACTTGTGAAGCGCACGGGCAGTCTGCCTTTGCCTTCGGCTCCGACACACAACCCGTGGGGGATATCTTTTGAACCCTGAAAATTGCCCTAAACTAGAGGGACCAGCTTCGGTAATCCCAACAACCAGAAATGCTCCCTCTGCCGTCCGCCCTCTCCCTTCCTCCCACTCTCCCTCTTTTGCGCAAAAGCCATCAGAGGGAATCCCCTCCGGTTGCACAGCATTGGAGGAACCTCCCTTCGGTCATGCAGAACTGGAGGGAGGTCCCTCTTGTCTTTCGACACTGGAGGTACCTCCCTCCGATCGCACAGAATTGGAGGGAGGCCCCTCCAGTCGCCCAGCACCGGAGGAACCCCTCACTCTGGTCACGTAGAGTCGGAGGGAGGCTCCTCCGGCAACACACAACTGGAGGGACCTCCCTTAGGTTGTTGCAGGGAGTCTCTCGGGTCCCCTATTTCTCGCACACAAAAAAAAAGAAAAAGAAAAATAAAAATAAAAAGGAGGACCCATTGGAGGGAGGTCCCCTCCTCCTTACCCTTTTTTTCTTTGCACAACTGGAGGGAGTCCCTTCGGTCCCCCCTCTCACAGACAAAAAAAAAGAAAAAAAGAAGAAAAAAGGAGGACCCACTGGACGGAGTTCCCTCCTCCTTACCTTTTTTTTTTTTGCACAACCGGAGGGAGTCCCTCCTATCCCTCTCACACAAAAAAAAAAAGAGAAAAAAAAGAACAAAGGAGGACCCATTGGACAAAGGTCCCTCCTCCTTACCAATTTTTTTCACACACGTACCGGAGGCACCACTTCTTGCAATTAATGCAACAACAAGTCATTGGAGGGAGGTCCCTCCACTTCACACCCCCAACTCCTATAAAAGGAGGCGACACTCATGGGAGAGGGAAGGAAGACATGTTTTTGCATCTCTCGCCCCTTGGAGCACTTGGAGAGCTTGGCGCAAAGAGCAAGGAAGATTTGGAGATTTGAGGACTTGGAGATTTGAAAACTTGAAGAATTTGAAGACAGGAAGAGTTTTGTTGTTTCCAAAAACCCACAAAGGGGGCTCTTGCATACATGGCCCTAACGTTTGGGATATGCTATTGTGGTTATAAAAATTTGCTGAAATAATAGAAAATTAATATAAATATCAAAAATAGCCAAAGTCCATGGAGAAGCCTTGAAAATTATGGGAAATATCGTATTATGTTTTGAAATTATGGAAATATCTTGTAACTTTGCAAAATTACATAAATGACCAAGAAAATTATGGAAAATCCCAATAATCTTAGAAATTGCATATAAGTTTTATTGCTGCCCAGAAATTATAATTTTACCTGGTAACTTGTCCCAAATGACAAATAAACCCAAAAGGGTTCGCAATTGTAAATAAATAAAAAATGAGTTTAAAATTACAAATAAACCCAAAAGGGTTTGGAATTACAAATATGCCCGAAAAGGGCTTGGAGTTGCGAATTTATTCAAAAAGGGTTTTTAAATTGCAAAAAAAGCCAAAAAAAGTTTGACATTACAAATATTTTAGAAAAGATTTAAAATAAAAATGGCCCATGATCTTGGAAATGGCATAAATGCCATCATCTCCTTGAAAGAAGTTGATAATTACAAATGCACCCTTATCTTGTGTGGAAATGTCTTTCGTGGACACAAACTCAAACTTAATGGTCCGATCTTGACCAAGAACAAATCCGATTGTCAAATTATGACCGACAGTCTATCCGATGGACTGATCATCATCATATTGCCGATCCAATGGTCTGATAGGGACCAAAAATTGAATTGTTAGATTTTAACCTGGAGCAAATTCAACAGTCGAATATTGACCAACTTTAAATTTAACATGTAAATTCAACGGTCGGATCTTGATCAAATTTAAATTTAACAGTTAGATTTTAAGTTGGAATAAATCTAACAGTCGGATCTTGACCAAATTTAAATTTATTAGTTAGATCTTGACTTGGAGCAAATCTAATAGTTGGATCTTGACCAAATTTAAATCTAAAGGTTAGATTATGACCTGGAGCAACTCCAACCAAGGTTGTCAGTATCGGTTTCGGCCGAGTCCGAAACCGATCGAAACTCAGTGAAAAGGTTATAAAAAAATCAAGAAATATGTAAAAAAAATAGAAAAAATCAAAAAATATAAATAATCACATAAAAAAATAGAAAAAGCATTACACATGCATTGTAAAGAAATTGGATTAACTGCATTACACATGAAGACTAATGGGTTCAAGCATTGAAGTTATTAAACAAATATTGAGTACATATTAAACATGAAATAGGTTCAAACTGTACAATAAACGTGATCCTTACGTAAATGATGATGCACTAATATGGATAATAACTAGAAGAACTTTCTCCCTCATCGTCTGGCTTTTCATTTTCATACCTATAAGAATGTTGCATGTATGGTCTATATTTACTATAACCAAACAATGAGGTAGCCAAGTCCTGCATCCCTCTTTGGATCCCTCTTGGAGTGTTTGGTTGGCTTGATTGGAATCCAGTATCAGCATAAGAATCTTGAGGAAGAGAAGAGGAACTGGTGGGATGTGGATGGAATTGGAATGCTGGTTCATGACCCCACCTGTAAATGGTTGCCTCCTGTTGGCCACCTCCATAACCTGATGGATGTCCATATTGACTCTGTGAATCATGTCCTCGCTCACCCTGATTGTATCCTCTGCCCGTGTCTGCGTGGAAGGAGGAAGGACCACCAGCACCGCCAGTAGTAGCACCTGTGGCACCTGCAGTTGCACTGGGATCATCATCATCATCACCAACATCATCATCACCATCAGAAACCAGTCGCCTTTTAGCCTTTGGGAATGCTTTTTTCTGTTTTGGTATGATTTCTTTAGCCACCCTTGACATGAATCCTCCTGCCCTTGGCGTGTGTCTCACATAAATCTGCTTCAACTGCTCAATTGCCGAGTCCTCTCGAGCAGCAACACTTATCCTCTCAGTTAGCCCATGCACTGATGTACTTCTTCTTAAAGATGCAGGTGGCTTACCCATTCTAGGAGTGACTGGCCTGCTATCTGAGTCTGAGTGTCTAGTTGGCTGAAAATCAGGCTGCTCCTCAGTGTCATCAACAATCCCAGGTGGGTCCCTTCTCTGGTGCGCAAGAGTATCTCTGGCCCTCTTTGTTTTTATTCTGAATTCGAGATCTCTTGTCTCATCTTCATCTAGTATGCCCTCTACCCATGTATCATCAATATCAAAAACGGGCTCATCAACCTGCACTTGTGTCTCCACCCAAGACTGCAAGGGATTATCATCATCAAATAAGGTATCCACATCAATTTTTGCAGTGGCACCTTAAGCGACGCGTTTGTCCCGCAGCTGTTGTCTCAACTTCATATTTTTTATTCTCAACCTCATATTATTGTGGCAGTAAACTAATTTGTCTAACTGTTCAGCCTTTATCCGATTGCGAACCTTTGAGTGTACAAGGCTGAACGTGCTCCAATTTCTTTCACATTGGCTTGCTGATGTGATTTGACTCAACACCTTGATTGTATGCAGAATTGCCCAAATCTCTATTATTCACTATTACCCACCATTCAGCTGTTCCACCAACCATCAACAAATAAATATAAGTTGTAAATAAAAATCAATTCTCCGTGATGTAATTGCAAAGAAAGCACAAAGATAAAATATATCTAGGCTCACTCTTCCCACTGCGTATTACAATTGGGAGTCAGAATACGTCCCAGTTCTCATTCTATAGTAGTTCATCTACAAAAATAAAGTAATAGATTAGCACAACTCATTAAGTAAATTCTATACCTCTTATTCATAAAATCAAAAAGGCCAACCTCTACTTCCGCTTGAAGCCTCTTTTCTAGTGTCCTCGATAAACGACCATTGACTTTTAAAGTCCCTTGGAGCACCTCGCTATCAACATGTGCATTGGCATCGTACATAAATCGAGAGTTGAGGAAATAACATGCATTTGTGTATAATTTTCTAAATGTTACATATAAAATAACATAAACAATAATGTATCAATACAAATAATCACTCACCAGCACGGCACCAGCAGCAGCTGCGGCAGCAACAACAGGCAGCAGCAGCAGGGCACGATTTTCTCCTAGGGGGAGTTCACTTGGGTTTCGACCGAAACCGTCCGGTTTTGGACCGAAACATGTAAGTTTCGGGCGAAACCGATACCGGTTTCGCCCGAAACCCTTTTTTTTTAAAGTTTCGGACCTGCTACAGTGAGCAGGTCCGTTTTCGGATCGGTGAAGGCCGAAATCGATACGTTTCGGCCGAAACGTATCTGTTTCGACCGATACTGTCAACCCTGACTCCAACGGTCAGATCCGGATTTAAGTCCAACGGTCCGATCGTGATGGAACTCTAACCTGATAGTCAGATCTTGATCAGGAACAAATCCAATGGTCAGATCATGACTGCAAGTCAATCTGACGGTCTGATAGCGATCTTGACGACCCAACAGTTCGATCATGATGAAATTCAAATCTAAAGGTCTGATGCAACCCGGAACGATTTTGATGGTCCGATCTCAACTAGAAACATAATCCGATGACTCAATCGTGACTAGGATCCAAAATTTAATAGTTCGAGTGCAAAGAAACGTAAATTGGATGGTCTGATCTTGACCTGATATAAAACCCAAGGGTATGATCATAATTGAATGTGGATCCAATGGTTGATTTATGACCGAATGGAAATCAAATGAGTCGATCATATAATCGGGGTTTTATGTACTGTGTATAATGAATCCAAGGAATGAAATGTTCAATTTTCTCTTGCAAATATGCGTCTCTAATGGATGATCCTTCCGATCAAGTTTATTAGATAAAACTTACAATATCACAACGGATATTGTAGATGTCCAAAAGATTTCTTTGGCAGTTAATCAAAGGTGTGAGGACTTTATGCCGATGTAAATAAACACTAATTACGGTTGGTAGAGAAAGGTCCAGCACACGAACCCTAAATCGTCTGATAAACTAAACTCACAGAATTAATAATATGCATGCTAATTAATTAACTAAAATATATGCATATTAATATAACAAATATATATTATAAAATTAATTTTCCGTGTGTAAGCAACAAGGTATTTCTACAATTTTTAGACTTTGTGAGGACTTTTGTGTAATTTTGCATGTAAGCAAGGGTTACACATGTACTTTCATAATTTCTCCTGAATTTCTGCATTTTTACAGAATTTGACATAAATACATAAAATTTATTCGAAGTAGGGGTGCAAGTGTAAAAGCAAAATCATACCCTTAAATTGGGGTTTTACAAGACCAAACAAACTAAAACAATAATTTCTTGGGGCTAGGCAAACCAAGCCTTATGCCAAGTCTTCAAGTGTTTTTGAAGTTCTTGAGAGAGGAATTTCACTTGGAATTGTCTTGGGTTGTGTTGATCTCCCGAATGGTTTGGCTTGTGTGTGTTCCTCAAATGAGCCCCCAAGTCCTCCTTTTATAGGTGAGTAAACCGGGGGGACCCTTGCATGAACATTTAATATTTGGGGAAGATAAAGAGAACCGAGGGTGGTTTCCCCGGTTGACATTTGATTTGAGAAAGGAGGAGGGAGAACCCCTATTTTAAGAATTAATGAGTGAGATGGGGGAATTCCCCCTGTTTAGAATGGAGGAGGTGGAGACTTGGGGGAACCTTCCCTGGTCCAAGTTGGTAGGCGGGGAAGGTAGGAAACGGGGGGGGGGGGGGGGGGGGGGGGGTCTCCCCGGTCTGAGGTGGCAGGGAATTGGGGAGGGGGGGGGTTCCCCTTGTCTGGCTGGCAGCGGTGAGGAGGAGGGAACCGGGGGGGGGGGTTCCCCCGGTCCAGGCTGGCAGGGGAGAGGAAGAGGGAACTGGGGGGTGGGGGGGCTTCCCCCGGACCAGGTTGGCCGCGGTGAGTAGGACGGCACTGGGGGCGCTTCCCCCGGTTAGCAGCCCAGGTAGAACCGGGGGGTTCCCCCGGTTAACTCTCAGGTTTAAGCGGGGGTCATCCCCCCTCTCCTCCTTGCGCGAACAGTGAGAGAGAGAGGGAAGAGAAGGCGGCCGCAGGCCGGCCTCCCCCTCCCTTTTGGCAGCTTTGGGAAAAGCCTATAAAATGCTTGGCTTGTCCTTTTTCCTCTTTCTTTATCACTTCCTTCTCCGGAGTTCGAGGAGAGAGAGGCATGTGGAGGTACTATGGACTGCCGGGCAAAACAATATGCTTCTTTCTCTCTCTCCTCGAACGGGCAAAACAAGCTCAAACCTTGAGCGGGCAAAACAATATGCTTCTTTCTCTCTCTCTCCAAGATCTATATGTTGCACTTTCTTTTCATGAATTCAAATAGTGGATTGTATTCTTTGCATGATTCACTAAAAGACATACACGGAACCTAAGGAAGACATTATTTTGCATTGAGCATATCTGTGGTCATGAGTGGGGAATTGAATCAATTGACTGTCTCCAGATTCCAGCTGCCTGTTGATGTGGATGCATAGATCTGTCGACCATGTTAGAATTGGAGGCGTGCATCCAGAAAATGATTATGATGATGATTTGTTTGGGGGAAAGGTGAATTAGTTATTAGATTAGTTGTCTGAGAGCGGATCTGAAATAGGTATTTGGCCAATCCTTTAAACCACAAATTCTTTCATTTCGGTATCTAGAAGTATTAACACCTTCCCACCTTCTGGTGGTAGTTGTTTTTGATGTTTTTTGATGGTTGTTTCTGCAATTTTTTTTGTTTGTCTCGCAGTTGGTGAGGAACCTTTCCTCTACTGCAGATTGTTCTATCTGTATTTATCTTGGATTAAATTGGTGGTATAATTGACATATTTTTGAAGAAAGACATATTTTTGAAGAAAAAAGAAGTATCAGTGCCTGTGCTATTTTTTGAATCATTTCTCTTACTTGAAATTCTGGGTGATAAAGCATTTACATCTGCTTAAGTATAGTCATGTTGTAGACCTCAAAATTATTACTCCTTTTAACTTTCGTACTCTCAGATTCACTTTGCTAGTGATCATTTTGGAAATTAATTCACTTTACAGGATATTAGTGGGTAGAGTAGATATGGGTCCTCACGAAGTTTCTAATTGGCAGTTTTTTAAATAGTATATTGGTACAGGAGAAAATATGCTATTAAAAAGGGCACTTCTTCAGATTCAGAAAACACTGTCAGCAGAAGCTGGGAGTAGAAATGAAGAAGCATATATGAACAGTCTTTTCTGTTTGAATGGAGCTAATGAACACAATGGAAATTTAAGTCTGGTACATGCAGTTTTATTGTCAGTTAAGGCTTGGTGTGACAGCCAGTTGCAGGACTACCACTTGCATTTCAGTCAGGTTTGTATTTTTGAGGGATTTCTTCTTACTTTCTGGTGTTTGGCATCTATGGGAAATTGACTTTCTAGTGGACTATAAAATGTTTGTCCATGTTATATCGTTATTTTTTCAAATTTGCTATAGAAGGTAGAACATAATATTCTTTAGTGAAGCTGCAACTTACCTTTTGCATTTGAACAGATTGTACTTTATTTGGCTTTGCAAAATTGTTTACTGAATGAATTCATTTTTAAGGTTACTAGGTTTGCATTATTTAATTAATGTTTGGTGCAGTGGAGCATAATAGTTAGAATGTGTCTTGGTTCATTCACGTATGGAAGTGTATTACTTTATTTTTAACTTTTGCACTGTTTATTGGTTATAACTCTTTGTGAAAGAAAATTCTAGGCAAGCTTTTTCTTCATTTATGTGTGATAGTTGATTTGATCTTCAATACCATGAATGAAAACATCCCGCAGATTAAAAAGTTAAACTGAATTTGTGAAGGCCAAATGGTCATTTTAAGAGTTAGTATTTAGTGATTGTTAGGAAACATCCTATGGCACAATGATTGTAACATAAAGCAAGATACATTCACAAGATGCGGGATCTAGGAATTCATCTCCACATCCCTGCCATCCTCCTTTTACCGAAATTGAGGACATCCTTCTTTGTACACTTGTACATCCTTGTTTTTCTTTTACATGGTCTACACTTGTACACCCTTCTTTTTCTTTTTATAGAACAGTGGTACTACCCACTTTTCAGAAAAAAAATCATAAGTAACGCCTAATTACATCATTGTATCATAATCCCAATTTTGAACCAATAACGGGGCAAAATTTAGCTTTCTTTAAATAAGCTCAACCAAATGCACATGAATGAGCATTCATCCATCAAATGGTGCAGTTGGGGGGTTCGTGAGATGGAGCATTCAATTTGTAAAGGGGTGGAAATTAAAACTCCTTGTTTTTTTGAAGTAAAACACCTTGTTAGTGAATTGTATATGTTTAACTAGGATCATATTTCTGCGATTATATGATTCCCACTGCAATTCGTTAAAGAAGAACTTTGGGATATTGAATTCACACCCTGCAGAGGCAAGAATTCAAGTCTGTTCTCATGTGGGATCCTTTGTAGACATTGAAACAAACCATGTTCACTAACAAATGAATTGAATTCATGTACAAAACTCTCAACTCACTAACTCAAGAATTTAATTCCTGAGTAGAACTCAAACAAATCCCAATGAAATAGATTCATGACGATCCATAAATTGAATTGAATTACAAAAGCATTTACTAATGTTAGATTGCTAGTTGATGTTTGATAGAAGAGGGCGATGTGGCGAGAAGATTAACAGAAAGAGGCCGAAGTGCCCACTAGTCCAGTCCGCCCATGTTTTATATCGATTTTGTCAAATGCCCAAAATTACATCTCTGTCCTTACTAGAGAGGGCGACTAAATAAGACCACTGAAATGACAAAAGATGACTCAAATAAACAGATAGTTACATATCTGCTCCTGTTTTCCTACACTCCCCCTTAAGGTGAGCATAGCTATCTTTCATGCTCAGCTTCTTAAGGGCAGACCTAAACTAGCTTCAGTCATTGCCTTTGTGAAGACATCTGCAACCTGCTCTTGTGACTTCACATAAGGTAAACAAAGTTCTCTTGAGTCAAATCTTTCCCTGATAAAGTGCCAGTCAATCTCAATACATTTGGTCCTGTCATGTTGAACAAGACTATTTGCAATGTTTATTATTGCTTTGTTATCACAATAGAACTTCATAGGTAACTGAACTGGTATTCCCAAGCCTGATAGTAGTTAGGACTTAGGAAGCTATGACATGACCATACTATTATCTCGGTGCCATGTTGCGTATGTAGCATCTTTGGAATCAGGTTTCTTGAGATCACCAGTAAGATACCCGAGCTTGTCGCAACCATCGATATAAAACTCTGGCGACAGCCCACGAAGAATAGTTGTTCTCAG
This sequence comes from Amorphophallus konjac, assembly GCA_022559845.1. NCBI lineage: Eukaryota > Viridiplantae > Streptophyta > Magnoliopsida > Alismatales > Araceae > Amorphophallus > Amorphophallus konjac. The sequence continues at coordinate 260,659,736 of CM040117.1, forward strand.
TGAGTTTGTTAGAAGTGATCTGTAGAGAAGCACTGGCCGGAGGATTAAGAGAGGCAGGTTGAACTTCTTGGGAAGAGCTACTAGAGTCAAATAGAAAAGAAGGGGTGCAGAGACCAAGAACCCTAATAACCACAAGAGAGAGAAGATGAGGGGCGCCCCCCAAAGATCGATGGAGATGGAAGAAAAATGTAGAGAGAGGACCGCCCACACAAGAAGGGCAATTCACAGCAAGATGGAGGGGGAGGGTGCCCCACTAGGGTATTTTCTTCGCTAGAATTGAAGAGAGAAGAAAACCATTGAAAGGAAGAGTGCAACCAACATCAAAGCGGGACGGTGTACCTAAGCAAATCCGACTGGGCGACTAATGAGATCAGCAAACTCGCTATGATAGACCGACAAATATTCCGACGTGTACTCGAACGCCAAGAGATAAATTACGCTAAATAACTGTAGTTATGTGCTAAGAAACCGTCCCTCACAGCGGGGAAACGTCGAACCGAACGGTAGATAGAACTACCAAGGCCTAGGGCATTAATCACGCACATAGAATGAACTCAGATCGGCACGCTCCAGGATAGGAAAACACTCACAATCTCACAAGCCGGCAGCAAAATAGTTAACTAGCTAGGCATCTTAACTCACTCACGGCGGCAGATATGACATGGATACTAAATAAGCAAATTAAATGAGTGAGCCTCCACGCTAACCTACTCGCTGAAGAGCGAGGCTCGACTGAAATCACGTAACTCGAGAGAGCAAGGGGCTGGCGGTCGCAGGTCAGTGGTGTCGGGACCGCTGGGTGCTTGATGTGCCCGCTGCTGTCACTTCAGACGAGGGCCACGGGCAGCCACGGGAGACCTGGACTGAGCACTGGAGGCGGCGTTGATGGCCGTTGGACGAGTGGCTGTGGCAGGCGATTGCCGGGGAGGCTGGAGCAGACGCAACGATGGTAGATGGCAGGGACCTGGGGTGGACGACGACTCCGCAGGGGGGGGGGAGGGGGCTGACAGAGGTGGCTTGCGGCGTGGCCAGGCGCGATGTCGACCGTTCGCCTACCAGCGGGACGGTGCAGACGGTCGGGCGGAGGCGGGCCGGCTCGCGGCTGGCGGTGGAATGCTGCAGGGCAGGTCGTGGTGGCTGGCGTCGGAGGGGGTAGGCTGTGGCTCCTTTGCGAACGTGGCGGGATAGGGGGGCGGCGAGGCTTCCTGCTACAACGGTTGCAGTGGCAGGAGGCTAGACGGAGGAACAGGGGGGGGGGCGACGCTTGGAGAGCCCGGTGGCGGGCCGGTGCTCCACTGTAAGGGGGGGGGGGGGTTGTGGCGGGCCAGGGAGAAACAGAGGGCGCTGACCGCGGCGGGGGCCGGGTTTGCGGACGGGTTGCAGGCGAGGCCCTCGGCAAGAGCAGGTTCTTGCCTCGCGGCAGGGGCCGACGGGAACCACCGTCGGTATGACCGGTGGCGGGGAGGACGATGGTGGCCGCCGGTGTGCTGGGGAGGGGTGAAGTTGGCGGGAGAAGGATAACGGGGTGACGGGGAGGGCCTTGTTGCGATTCGGGCTCACAGGAAAAGGAAGAAGAAGCGGTTGCAGAAGACGGGAGCAGGAGGAGAGGGAAGAAAGAGTGTGAAGAAGGTGGACGTGGAGAAGGGAGTTGACGTGAAGGGGTTCGCGGGGCTGCGTAGCACGTAAGTGAGGGGGAAGGAAATAATTGTTGGGTGGAGGTGTGGGTTCGAACAGAGAGAGATAGGTGGAGGGGGGTTTCCATTGGCGCGCAACAAATGGGACGGGGCTTCACACCCAGGGGCTTCGCGCCCACAGTGAACTCCTTTCACAGGAGGAAGGAACAGGAGCGGCGGCTATCTTTCGCAAACAAATTTTCTTTCATTTTCTTTTTTTTCCCTCCCTTCTAAAGGTAAATCTACAATATTATTTGTAGGGGAGAAACCCTAGTTGCCTTCCTCTCAAGATTAAAGACCAAAATATCCCTGAGACCTAAAATAGTGCTAAAATCGCACCCGAAAATACACAATAAATAGAAAATACATCAAATGGGCCCCTAATGGGCCTCCCTCTCAAATAAATGCCAACTAATCAAAAGAAAAATACATCAATGTGCTATGTGTCATCATCAAGTCATAGGGATGCCGATGTCATTGCTGGTGGTCTCCGACGGCGGTAAACGCGGGTCGAGTCGAATCGGATCTGCGCTTGGGTGTCCTCACCAATCCTCCCCGCTTGGGAGGAACTCGGCCCTGTCGAGTAAGGGTCCTGGCCGCTCTGGTACCGCTCCAAGAGGTTGGGGTCGATCTACTGTAGCTCCTCGCGCGTGACCCACGTGTCCTCAGTAGGTGGCTGTTGCACCCGAAATTGTTCTCGAAATATTTTAGGGAATTTTATGATGCTATAGTCGACAGAAAGATGGCGTATCGTCAACACCGTCAAATTGCGTAGTACTTCCGTGATTTAGGGTCCATCGGCCGAACCATACAATTATAATCGGCGTCGCAGCAATGGAATTTAAGAGAAAAGCTCCACCCACAATTTCGCCGCTCCCGCACAAGTCTCCACCGATGGACGACTGCCACACGGCAAGGAACGGACCTCCACGGGCTATAAAAGCTCCACCCCGGCTTCTCCTCAACCCAGGTTGACAGAAAGAAGACAAAACGGCGGGAAGAGGGGCCAAAAAGAAGGCAGAGTGGTCAAATGGCCCCTCTACTTGCGCACCCCGGAGGGGGGGGGGGGGCTCGCGGCCACCCGCGGGGGCCCCGCGGGTTCGCACGCCCCGAGCGGGGTCGCACGTGACCCCTGGGGGGGTCGCCACCCCCACCTGCGGGGTCATCCGACCCCTGGGTCCCGTGTGTTCAAAAAAAAAGAAAAGAGGAAAAAATCAAAAAAATGAGGAACCAAAGGAGTCAAAAAAGTATTTTTGCCATCCAGAGGGGTCATTTAACCCTCCCGGGGGCCATTTGACCCGTCTGATAACCAGAGGGGTTATTTCACTCCTTTGGATTATTCTCCCGTGCGCCAAAATCAAAAAGAAAAAAGGTGCAGAGGGGTCAAAAAGGCTTTTTGCCACCCCACCTTGACAGAAATAGGGGTTTTTGCACCTCACCTTGACAGAATTGAGGAAAATCCTCACGGTTTTGTCAACCTGGGTCCTCCCGCCTTCTATAAATAGACCCCCAAGGGTCCAAGTGGAGACATCTACAGCGAGACACACACGGACAACTACGTACGAAAAGCATCCGGAGAAGACTTGTTCTGTTTGTTTTGGCCTGTGAGGGGTAAGTCCCCGGGTCTTATGTATATGCCCCTACGGGGTATGTTTTTCGTAATTATGCCCCTTAGTGGGCCATGTTTGTAATTATGCCCCTCAGCGGGCCATATTTTGTAAGTCTTTACGTCCCGGGACGACTAAATTATATGGTTCTGTCCCTACAATGGCGGAATTACAAAAATATCCTCTCTGGGACCGTAAAAGACAAAAGTCCTGTAATTTGCAGTTCTATCCTGCAATCTTTTGTAATTGGGACTACGTCCCTACTTCCCGCGTTGGTGCGTATCCTTGCACAGTCGACCATTCGCCGACAATCCTTGTATCCAGTTGGGTCATAAAAATATCCAATGTACTCCACAGATTGTCTTTGTACGTCGATCGGGAAAATTATAAGAAAATCCCTCGACTTGTCGAAATTGTGTATATGCCCCTCCTTTGGTGATCTTAACACAAATGAGTCTTCTATGAAGTCCTTTACTACTCTTTTAGTTCAAGTGTTGTCAGCTCAGTCCGACACCTGTGTGCCACCTCAAACGTAGGTCTATATAGGGTGTGGTAAAAGTATCAAAATACCCCTGCGACCTAAAAACGGCCTATCAGCCCCCGTAACCCTCCAGAAAGAGTCTCAGCGCCTTGGGTAGTCAGGAACCCGGTCCTACTTCTGTCCCAGCTTAGAAATTTCAGAAGTGCCCCTGGCCTGCTAAAATTACCAAAATATCTCTGGGTTGGTAAAATTACCAAAATACCCTCGGGGTTCAGAAAACTCCCCTTTACTTCAAAAATACCTATGGCTTCCGCATATTTGCGTTTCTATTCCTAAATCTTAGGGTTTTGTTCAGACCTAGCCCTAACTCTATTAACATGTTGATGGCAAATGAGTGGTCATAGAGTCTCTCAAGTGAGCCTGCCCTCCACACCAGAACCTCTATAGAAGACTTTGGGATTTCTTTGACAGTCAAACAAAGATGTTCGGACGTTGGGCCGATGTAAATCAAGACTGACTCTGGTCAATGGAGAAAGATCCAGCACTCGAACCCAAATCGTCTGATATGATGCGCACCCACGGAATCACCCTCTACTCAGATAAGGGGGGGATGTTTCTTTTCAAAAAGAACAAAATCTACATTTTATCTACGATAAAAAAGCATTAGATTTTTTCCGTGCTCTCACAGACTGGCGCGCCCGGCGGGACTTTTCCTGCCTTTCTTTTTTCTGTCAGAGTCATTCCCCAAAACCCTCTTCGAGGTTCTGATCTCCTCCTCTTCCTTTTACAGGACGGGAAGAGGAGGGCATTTTTCATCGCTCGTCTGAGAGCTCTTCGTGCACTCGCATGCCACTCCTTTCGTGCTACGCACCACCACCACCAACAACAGCAGCGATGGCCGCCGTCACCTACGGCCCCGAGATCGTCACCAACCACGCCAGGCTCGGATACCTGGCGACTCCACTCGTCTTCGGCGACTTCCCAGCAGTCGTCGGCTCGCCCTTCTTCCTAGGCGTTGTGCCCGTGGTTGAGGTCAGCTCAGCCACGCCTGTGACAACAGTCACTGAGGGTGTCAGGCCCTCTATTGTAGCAACTGGCCAGGTCCTCCCGGTCAAGGAGACAGCCGCTGGGGGTGTCACACCCTCAACCTCATCAGTTGGCCGGGTCCGCCCCGTCACCATGACTATCGTCGGGGCCGTCAGGCCCTCGGCCCCGTCAACTGGCCGGGTCCGCCCGGTTAAGAAGACAACTGTCGGGGGCGTTAGGTCCTCAGCTTCATCAACTGGTCGGGATTACACGACCAAGAAGACAACTACTGAGGGTGTCAGACTCTCAACTTCACCAACTGGTCGGGCTCACTCGGTCAGCAAGACAACCGCTGGGGGTGTCAGGCCCTCTACTGCAACAGCCGGCCGGGTCCGCCCGGTCAATTCTTCACGGGACTGGGGTGTCAGGCCTTTTGTCCCATCAAGTGGCCGAGTTTTCTCGGTCAACCAGATTACTGTGGGCGCCGCTCCTGCTCAACGGGGGCAACGCCGTCGCCGTAACGGCACCAGCGCTACTGCGGCTACCCTCAGAGGTACTCCCCCTGTTCAACGGGGGCAGCGTCGCCGCCGCAACGACGCCAGGCCTATGGCAGGCGTCGCTAGTGCCGCCCCTGCTCAACGGGGGCAACATCGCGGCCGTAAGGGCACAGAGCCTGCGACGGCGGCATCTCGCTCCGGCAAAACTATAATTGTCGGAGACATTCGCATCGGGCTCAATGGAGGCCAGCCGATCTTTCCACGGGACCGTCATGTCCCAACCATCCCCACCTCCAATCGCTTCGAGCTCTTCCGGCAAGTTCGGGAGGACGGAGCGGAAAAGAAGAAACCCGCCGTATCGGCGGCTACTCAGGGTCCCCTGCAGCGATCTAGGCCTCGAGCTCCTCGGTCTAGGACAGGGGGCAACCCAATTGAGGAGCGTCAGCTCCACTTGAAGAAAATTTGGGTCACCAAGGAGGAGGCCCAGATTATAAGGCGCACAAGGGCGGAGGAGCCCTTCCGCATGTCGGATCTGTAACGAATGCGGAGCCCGAAAAGTACTGAAGCCTCAACCTCTCCGAGGTCTACAACTCAACCCCTACGGAGGCAAAAGCGTCGAGGGGCTGGCAAGAAGGTGCGGCCGACCTCCCCGTGGGCCAGCTCCACGCATACGGAGGAAGACCGCTCCCCCCAAGCTTCTACATCCCGAGTTTCTGTCTTCGACAGACTCGGGAGGCCGCCCAAGCCGGATCGACAACCACCTAGAAAGAAACGGGTGGTCCAGGTGACCAATGACATTGTCAAAGTGCACCTGTTATGCCACCTCCGGCGACAAGCAGCCGGAGGACATTTTGGGCGACCCGAACTAGCCTCTTCAATACTCGATGAGGTCAAGGTCCGGGTCCCGGGGCCTGGCACAAACACAACAAGCGCCGGCTGCTGGTACATCTCAGCCCGAGCTGGTACAGCAAGAAGAGTGCCAGGACGACGTTCATAGTGCCATCGGGGACAGTCATCCTTGGCACGGGGAAGAGCTGGGGGAAGAAATACACACTCCTGCGTTGGAAGAGCTCCGACGCGAGAATCAAGAACTCAAGAATCTCTTACAAGCGCTATTGCGCGAAAAAGAGGTTCCTGCTCCACCTCAGGCGGCACCCACCGGGGTGGAACACCAGCCTTCCCCTATTCCAGTCGCGGCCAACGCCTCCGCCACTGCTGCAAAATTACCAGTGACGGTGGAGTTTGAAGTGCCGCAACATGAAGTTAACGCGCGGTCGTCTGTGTCCCCTGCTGCAGAAAGCCTCATGGCGCAGAAGCAGATGATCGAGCGCATTGTGGAGGCGAAGTTTGCTCAGCATGGGGAGGGGGTGGCCACCGTCCATTTATACAGCGTGCCATCTCCCCTCCACCATCAATTCAAGAAGCTGCCGCCGGATTGCCCGAAGGCCTCGAAACTTCAGAAGTTCAATGGGCAGGGCTCTCCGCATGAACACCTGGCCTATTATATGACGGCCATGGATGAGCTCGCACTGGAGGAAGCATATTTGCTGCGGTACTTTGCCACGTCATTGACTGGCACCGCCTTCCAGTGGTACTCCAGGTTGAAGCCCAATTCGGTAGCTGATTGGGCTGACATGCAAAAGAAGTTCGTCGACCGTTTCCAGATGGTCGAACGCAAAATCTCCCTGGCGGAGCTCTGTGCCCTCCGTCATAAGAAAGGTGAAACATCGTTGGATTTTATTAAGCGATGGAGGGACGTCAGCATGCGTTGCGATAATCCTCCGACGCCTGAGGATGCGATCACCATCTGCCGCAGGGGTCTCTCGGCAGAAGTCAGTGAGAAGCTTCTGGGCTCAAATATTAGAAGCCTTGACCAGCTCAACACGGTGGTAGTGGAGATTGAAACGTTCTTCGCTGATCATCCTACACAAAGCCTCAGTAAAAGGCAAGTCCTCCCAAGACCGTCTGGCTAGCGGCAAGGAGGTAAATGTTGTCGACTTCTCCCCGACGAATGGAGATAAAGGGGAAGGAAAGTCCAAAGGCAAGGGCAAAAAGCCTGATGACAAGGCGAATGCGTCTCTCTTAGCGGAGCGCCTGAAGACACCCTATTCCTTTAGGAAGGAGCACACTAAAATGCTCTTTGATCTATGCATGAAGGAGCAGTTCATTACTCTGCCGGATCTGCGAAAGCCCTCAGAGGTGGACAAGACGATGATCCTACCTATTGTGTGTATCACCGAAGGTTGGGTCATACTATCGGGGACTGCTATGTTTTCAAGAACATAGCGGAAGAGCTCATTCAAAAAGGCTTGGTGAATATGCTGGGCCATGCAGTCGACCCGCCACAGCCTCATGCTTGGAGTCGATCGAACCGATCGGCTAATGCGGTCTACATGACGGTGATGGCTTCAAGCTTCAACACCCCCGAGGCCGGGCCTTCAAATCAGCAGTCCAATACCGGACTCGGAGCCACTCATCCTTCACTCCCTGAGTGCTTGGCATTGCGGAGGACTACTCGAAAAATCCGAGGAGAAATCTGGCAGTTGCAACTAGAACAGAGACGTCTGCTGCAGTTCCTAGACAACATTGATCAGCAGTTGTCCACCTTCCCCTTTGGCCCACTTGTCAGGTGGTTAGCTCTAACCCATATATGGGAGGCAGGTGTACCACCCACTCACCGTGCTCCGCTCAGGGGTTGGCTCTCTGAAGAGTCCTCAGATTCATCTGAAGACGAGGAGGACTCACTGGAAGGCGAGGAGGCTCCACTTCAAGTCGAGCTGCCAGAGAAGCTATACTCTTTCCCTTGGGAGAAGACTCCGAACATCTTCTTCGCATGTCAGAGGGCGGGGCTGATTAGCCCGTCACCCATGGAGCAGACACCAGGTGCTGCATTTCGTCAGGGCTATTGCCCATACCATGAGGTGATAGGTCATATTATCCACAACTGTGAGCTGTTCAAGGACCTCGCTGAGTACTTAATCAGGCGGGGAAAGGTCAATATGGGTGAATTTCTGGTCGATCCACCTCAGCCGCATGTACAGGAGAATTTGCATTTCTCCATCAATGTTATACATGCTTCATCAGCTTTCTAGCTCCCGAGCCGCAGGAAGAGGAAGTCAGTTCCCAGGGAGCTAGTTCCCAGCCACCTAAGTCTACACTCTGGTATTCGGGGTGGCGACCTTCCCATCAGTGTTCTTTCCCCAAGAAAAACACTGAGAAGATTTTTGATAAGCTTCTAGAAGACGGTCGGGTGCTGACGCACGAGCCGCCATCCTACTACAATGAGACGGCCAAAAGTCACCCCCGTTACTTCAAATATCATGCTAGGGTGTCTCACCCCACTCGGCAATGCCCAGAAGTCCAAGATTGCATTGAAGTCCTCATTCAGAGAGGGGATATCGATGCTCAAGGGAACTCTATGACAATGCGGCGTCTTAAAGAGGCCGTCAAGAAGACTCTCCAACAAGCTCGGCAAGAGGTTGAGACTTTCTCTAAATTAGCCCGACCGAGTGAACCTGCGGAGAGCGATAAACCTCAACAAGACCCCAAAGGCAAGGCTAGGGGCGAGGGGTCTAAGGCTCGGAGCTCAAAAAGTCAAGCCACGGGAGAGGGTTCCAAACCCCGCCCCAGGTTGAGTCAACCCGGCGTCGTCATAAAGGGAAATCCTCCGCCAGATGGCAAAGGCAAGGCCAATGTGAGGGACCCTCAGACCAAAGCTCCTGCCCAAGCTCCTGTCAAGCCAATGAAGCCGCCAATCGTAGAAAGGCCTCAGCAGCTCAAGCAAACCAAATTGCCAGTCAAAGCAAAGTCGGTGGAACTACAAAGCCTCCAGAGGCCCCACTGTGGACTGGCAGAGTTCCAGGAGCTGCCTCCTGAAATAATTGCTCAGGCGATAAATGCCACCTTCCAGGTGCAGCCGGAGGAGGCCAACTGGACTAAGGTCACTTCCAAAAAGAGCCGTGGCACTAAGGCTCCTAAGGAGCCAGCCCGGAGCAAACAAGCCCCACCTCCAAAGCAAAGTCTCCTTTCTTCTCAAGAGGCAGCACACCAAAAGAAGCAAGAGAAGAATCGCAGGAAGAATTTGAAGTGGAGGTTGAAGAAGCAAGCTGAGCAAGCAGCAGCTATGGCAGCTCCTAAGGAGCCAACTCCTTTACAAAGACTTCAAAAGCTCATAGATGAGCTGGAGTAGTACACTCCCCCTCGTCCCACTAGGATCGTCACTCTAGACGAATACATTCCTTGGGACAAGCTTGGGCGAAAAGCCCGCCTTCTTCAGTGGCTCTGGGAAATGGCTCACCGTCTTGAAGAAGGTGAAGATTTCCCAATCCCGGAGGAGCTCTCCTTATTCTACAAAGATGAGGAGCTCACTGTCGAGATGCTCGAGGAAATGCTGCAAGAGCTCTCCTGCAACATGGTGGCAATCCCACCACCCGACAACATTTATTCTCCTGCGGCTGATAGCACTGGAGGCAAGGCTCCTATGGCAACATATCAGCGTCGCTCGCAAGAAATGGTCGGGGACGTGGCCGAGGTCGTGGCTGAGGACGTGGACTTGAAGGACCCCTGGCCCTCGACCGGGTCATAATGTTCAGAGGGGAGAAGCCGGGTCCTGTCCCAGAAACTCAAGTTCGGGGAATCCCTTTCACCCTCAACCCCTAAGAGGGTTCAGGCCCCATCTCAACGGCCAAGCCGGGTGGCGTCCCTTTTACGATCACATCCTCCGATGAAGAAGAGGAGTTAGCCAAGTCGCCAGTGCGCGAGGAGGCGTCAGAGCAAGCCGGCCCCTTCAACAGGGTCGGGCCCTCAAGCCCAGCAGGTCCTTCTAATGAAGATCAGCCTGAGGAACCTTTGCCATCTCCGGAGGAGTCTTTGGTTCCGCTGTTCCAAGAAAATGCAGAGGGTCAGAATGAGGAGCGCCCTTCTAAACGGGAGAAACCTCACCAGGCGCCGAAGACCCTGGCGGAGATCATCCCGCCATTTGACAAGACCCGTGCTCGGGCGGATCGCAAAATCATTCATCATATGAAGCGGTTCCCAACAAATGTCACCATTTGGGAAGCCATTGTTTGGAGCAAAGACCTCTGGGAGGCTCTCGTCAAGATACTTCAAGACCCGGAGGCCTATGAAGCCCATGTTGCGGAGTTGCAAGCCCAGGCATATGAGGCACTCACAGCCAACATTTCCTTCATGGACAAAGACATGTTACTGTCCTCTCTGTGTCACAATCGCCCCTTATATATGAGGGGGACGATCAATGGGCATGACATGAATCGCATCCTGGTTGACGCCGGAGCAGCCGTCAACATCATGCCTTTGAAGACTTTCAAGTCTCTATACTTGGCACTGTTAGAGTGTGGAGTCAGAACTCTTCATCGTGCGCCTCTGCACGGGATCACACTCTGCCTCAGGAGCGCATCCTCTGCCTCTGGGGAGCATCCTTCAGTGCCAGGGAAGCAATCGCTGCTCCAGGGGAGCATCCTTCAGTGCTAGGGGAGCAATCGCTGCTCCAGGGGAGCATATGCTGTCTGGGTTCTAGCAGGGAAGCACATGCTGTCTCTGGAGGGCATTCATTGTCTCTGGAGAGCATCACTGGCGTCAGGGAAGCATGCATTGTGGGTTCAAGGCAAGTCGATATCACTTGGAGTGCGTCGACATTGCCTTGGCAATGCGTCGTCGCATTGTCTTGGCAATGCATTGATCTGACTGATGTTGGGGGAGCATCTGCAGTCGCTGGAGGGCATACTCGGTCCCAGGAGAGCATCCGGGGGGACAGGCGAGCATGCGCGTCTGATGTATCCCGGAAGAGGATTTCTGTTGATCAGGGGTATTATTGTCCTTAATGCCCTGACTTATGACGCCCTAATCTCCTAGTATAAAAGGATGGGCTCTCTCCTTGTATTGTAACCAGTCTGTGATTATCTTAGTGGAATCCTGTTGCGGCCGTGGACGTAGGAAGGCATCTTGCCTCCGAACCACGTAAAAAATCCCTGTGTGTTCTTGTGTGAATCTTCTTCTCTCCTTCTTCCTCCTCTGCTGGTTGTCCTCCTCGTCTGGGTACTCCATATCCCTAACAACTGGTATCAGAGTCTTGTTCTGGTTCGAGGGAGTAGTGGGAGTAATGACGGCGGATGAAGGAAAGGTGAGGATCGACAAGTTCGATGGCAAGGACTTCGGTTTCTGGAAGATGCAGATCGAAGACTACTTGTATCAGAAGAAGCTGCATGAGCCGCTTCTTGGAACGATGCCGGCAGGGATGAAGAAGGAAGATTGGGATCTACTAGACAGACAAGCACTCGGAGTTGTTCGCTTGACGTTGGCCAGAAACGTCGCCTTCAACATCCTGAACGAGAAGACCACGGCAGGATTGATGAAGGCGCTATCAAATATGTATGAAAAGCCCTCGGCTTCAAACAAGGTATATTTGATGCGTCGTTTATTTAATCTGAAGATGGCCGAAGGTGCTTCTGTTACAGACCACATCAATGAATTCAATGTGATTACAACTCAGTTGAGTTCTGTAGAAATAAACTTTGATGATGAGATTAGGGCCTTGATTCTTTTATCCTCTTACCTGAAAGTTGGGGTGCAACTGTGACGGCTGTAAGTAGTTCTTCCGGTTCGAGCAAGTTGAAGCTTAATGAGGTTCGAGACCTGATTCTAAGCGAAGATATTCGCAGAAGGGAATCAGGTGAAGTCTCAGGTTCTGCCTTGAATACAGAGAGCAGGGGAAGAACAAAACAGCGGGGTCAAAATAGGAGCAGATCTAGGTCCAAGAAGAAAGGTCAATCAAAGTTTGGTGGTGACGGGTGCTGAAATTGTGGTAAAAAGGGGCACTTAAAGAAAGATTGTAAGGCTCCAAAGAAGAAAAACCATAATGAAGAGTCTGCCAATGCAACTACAGCAGAGCAAGTTCAAGATGCTTTAGTTCTTTGTATTGACACTCCTTTAGAGTCATGGATTCTTGACTCAGGTGCGTCGTTTCACTCTACCTCACATAAAAAAAGTATGCAAAATTATGTTGCTGGAAACTTTTGGAAGGTTTATCTTGCTGATGATGAGCCTTTAGATATTGTGGGGAAGGGTGATGTCAATGTAAGGACCACAAATAGCACTTTGTGGAAGTTAAAAAATGTAAGGCATGTACCTGGCTTGAAGAGGAACTTGATATCTGTTGGACAGCTTGATGATGAAGGTTATGTCACAACTTTTATGGGTGGATCTTGGAAGATCACCAAAGGTGCTATGATTATAGCACGAGGCAACAAGATGGGTACTCTCTACATGACTAGCAACAACAAAGATATAGTGGCAGTGGCAAATTCAGGAGTTGACTCCAATATATGGCACTGCAGGCTTGGTCACATGAGTGAGAAAGGGATGAAGGTACTGCTGTCAAAAGGAAAATTGTCTGGCTTGAAATCTGTGGAAGTTGGTCTTTGTGAAGACTGCATTTTTGGGAAGCAAAAGAAGGTTACATTCTCAAAGACAGTTAGAACTTTGAAGACACAGAAGCTAGAGCTTGTACATACAGATGTATGGGGTCCTTCACCAGTACCATCTCTTGGAGGCTCACTCTACTATGTCACTTTCATCGATGACTCTACTCGCAAGGTATGGGTTTATTTTTTGAAAAGGAAATCTGATGTATTTGTTACTTTCAAAAATTGGAAGACCCTTGTAGAGAATGAGACAGGTTTGAAGGTGAAGTGTCTGAGATCAGACAATGGTGGAGAGTATGACAACAAAGAATTCAAGGACTTTTGTGCAGCTAGTGGTATCAGGATGGAAAGAACTGTTCCAAGAACGCCACAGCAGAATGGAGTTGCCGAGCGCATGAACAGAACCTTGAATGAACGGGCTAGGAGTATGAGGATACATGCCGGACTGCCAAAAATATTTTGGGCAGATGCAATTAACACAACAGCTTTCTTGATAAACCGAGGACCATCTGTCCCTTTGGATGGTGAAATTCCAGAGGAGGCCTGGACAGGGAAAGAGGTAAATCTTTCACACTTGAGAGTCTTTGGCTGTGTTTCATATGTGCATGTAGATTCTAATGACAAGGATAAGCTAGATACTAAGTCTATAAAGTGCTTTTTTATTGGATATGGTTCTGATGAGTTTGGATATCGATTTTGGGATGATGAAAATCGAAAAATTCTCAGAAGGAAAAATGTTATATTCAATGAAAATGTCTTGTACAAAGACAGGGCTGTTGTAGAATCTGACAGTGCAGGGAAACAAAATGAGAATGGTGGACAGGTTGAGCTAGAAGAAATTTCACAAGATGATGTGAATGATAAGATACATGATGTATCTGAAATAGAAGCACAACCTTGTACACCGGTACAACTGAGAAGATCTGCAAGAATACCTAGGCCTACACAAAGGTATTCCCCATCTTTGCATTACCTACTGTTGACTGACGAAGGTGAACCCGAGTGTTATGATGAAGCAATGCAGGTTACAGATTCTGTTAAGTGGGAGTTAGCCATGAAAGATGAGATGAACTCATTGCAAAAGAATCAGACTTGGGAGTTAACTAAACTCCCTAAGAACAAGAAGGCATTGCATAACAAGTGGGTTTACAGAGTCAAAGATGAACCTGATGGCAGTAAGAGGTACAAAGTAAGGTTGGTAGTGAAGGGCTTCCAGCAGAAGGAAGGTATAGACTACACTGAGATCTTTTCTCCAGTTGTGAAACTAACCACTATTAGACTGGTGTTGAGCATTGTTGCTGCTGAGAACTTACATTTAGAGCAACTAGATGTGAAGACAGCCTTTCTCCATGGTGACTTGGAGGAAGACATCTACATGTTGCAACCAGAAGGGTTTTCAGTCCCAAGCAAAGAAAACCTTGTGTGCAAGCTCAAGAAAAGTTTGTATGGTCTGAAACAAGCCCCCAGACAATGGTACAAGAAGTTTGATGGATTCATATGTAACAATGGTTTCATTAGATGCAATATGGACCATTGTTGTTATCTTAAGAAGTTTGATAATTGTTATATCATATTGTTGTTGTACGTGGATGATATGCTTATTGCAGGATCAAGTATGACAGAGAATAATAATCTGAAAATACAATTATCAAAGGAATTTGCTATGAAGGACTTAGGAGCAGCAAAGCAAATTCTTGGGATGAGAATTGTGAGGGATAGAACAGCTGGTATTGTGAAGCTATCTCAAGAAGGTTACATCCAGAAGGTGTTGGGCAGATTCAACATGCAGGATGCAAAACCTGTTAGCACTCCTTTGGCAAGTCACTTCAAGCTGTCTAAAGAGCAGTCACCAAAGTCTGCTGAAGAGCATGAGTCCATGAAGAAAATTCCTTATGCATCAGTTGTAAGAAGTCTGATGTATGCCATGATTTGTACCAGGCCGGATATAGCACATGCAGTGGGAGTTGTGTGCAGACATATGGCAGATCGGGCAAGCAACACTGGGAGGCAGTGAAATGGATTCTGAGATACCTAAAAGGCACCTCAGGCAAATCACTTTGTTTCAGGAAAAGTGATGTTATCTTACAAGGTTTTGTTGATTCAGATCTTGGTGGTGATCTGGACACCAGAAGAAGTACCACTGGCTATGTTTACACCTTGGGTGGCACTGCAGTGAGTTGGGTTTCAAAACTTCAGAAGGTTGTTGCTCTCTCAACAACAGAAGCAGAGTATGTAGCTATCTCTGAAGCTAGCAAAGAGATGGTATGGTTGAAATATTTTTTGAAGGAGTTGGGCAAGGAACAAAGCAATAGTGTGTTGTTTTGTGACAGTCAAAGTGCAATTCACCTTGCCAAGAACCCAGTCTTTCATGCAAGGACTAAGCACATACAACTGAAATATCACTTCATTCGTGGTCTGCTTGAAGATGATGTTTTGCTGCTGGAGAAAATACTTGGTGCAGAGAATCCAGCAGACATGTTAACCAAGGTGGTGACCACAGAGAAACTGAGGCTGTGCAAAGCCTCAGTTGGCTTCCATGGATGATTAATGGAGGGATGTCGTAGCAGTATTTCCATTGTTATATTGAGCAGGGTTAATACATTGAGATGTTTGCTTTATTTGGAGTTCAGACTCCAAGTGGGAGATTGTTAGAGTGTGGAGTCAGAACTCTTCATCGTGCGCCTCTGCACGGGATCACACTCTGCCTCAGGAGCGCATCCTCTGCCTCTGGGGAGCATCCTTCAGTGCCAGGGGAGCAATCGCTGCTCCAGGGGAGCATCCTTCAGTGCCAGGGGAGCAATCGCTGCTCCAGGGGAGCATATGCTGTCTGGGTTCTAGCAGGGAAGCACATGCTGTCTCTGGAGGGCATTCATTGTCTCTGGAGAGCATCACTGGCGTCAGGGAAGCATGCATTGTGGGTTCAAGGCAAGTCGATATCACTTGGAGTGCGTCGACCTTGCCTTGGCAATGCGTCGACGCATTGTCTTGGCAATGCATTGATCTGACTGATGGTGGGGGAGCATTTGCAGTCGCTGGAGGGCATACTCGGTCCCAGGAGAGCATCCGGGGGGACAGGCGAGCATGCGCGTCTGATGTATCCCGGAAGAGGATTTCTGTTGATCAGGGGTATTATTGTCCTTAATGTCCTGACTTATGACGCCCTAATCTCCTAGTATAAAAGGATGGGCTCTCTCCTTGTACTGTAACCAGTCTGTGATTATCTTAGTGGAATCCTGTTGCGGCCGTGGACGTAGGAAGGCATCTTGCCTCCGAACCACGTAAAAAATCCCTGTGTGTTCTTGTGTGATTCTTCTTCTCTCCTTCTTCCTCCTCTGCTGGTTGTCCTCCTCGTCTGGGTACTCCATATCCCTAACAGGCACCTTATTTACAAAAGGTGACCGCAGTCAAGATCTCGGGATTCAATCAGGGGTCTGAGGAGGCGCTTGGTCGGGTTGAGGTCAAACTAACCTTGGGCGATTTTGTCACCCAAGCGACATTCTATATTATCAACTCCGACACATCTTACAAGGTGCTACTTGGAAGGTCGTGGCTCCATGAAAACTGGGTCGTCCCTTCAACTTTGCACCAGTGCATTAAATATGTCAAGGGGAGCAACATACCGTCTTTGCAGATCAGACCCCGTTCCACCCCAATGAGTGTCATCTGGCCGATGCTTCACTATACTTTGGGAAGCCCACTTTAGCAATCCCCGAGCCTTTAAAAGACAAGGGGAAGCAAAAAGTGGACCATGAAGTCGAGGAAGGGCAGCTCTTCACTGTTAACCAAGGCATGGTAAAACTGCATAGGTTGAGCCTCAGTGCCGCCTCCAAGCCAACTCAACCAGAAAGGCGAAGTGTTGACTTTGAAGCCAACCTCATCAGCCGGGTCATTGATGGGAGTATCTCCCTACCACCCAAGTGCCTCCAGCTCTCGTCCCAACGGGAAGAGCATGAGGTGGAGCAGTTGAAGACCTTTACAGTCTCCTATCAACGGAGAAGAAGACGCAACAGGGGTAAAGGGGACAAGCCGATCATCTTTTACAAAGGTGACTTAGTCCCACCAGGCCCTCCTGAAGATGACTTCGGCTGGGACACTCCCTCAGAAGTGGCGCCAGAGCCAGTCTAGGATGATATGCCGAAATACATCAAGGAAATGTGTAAAAAGCAGCACATCCTGCAAACTCTAGACCCCGCACGAGCGGCATATTTCCATCAACTTTGGAACCCTCCGCAGGTCCGTGGGCAACCTCCCTTCTCCCGCAAAGATACGCGGGGACTCGGCTATGACCAGGAGACGGACTTCGAGGTCCACTTTGCAGTCAACACCTTAGGACTGCTACCTCCTCCTCACGGGCAAACTGAAATTGAGCCCGAGATCGGCGGCTCTGTAAGGGAGTCCGGTGAGTCATCGATGACACCATCACCTTCATCAGAAGTCAACATCGACCACCCCTCAGAGGGAAGAGCAGCCCAGCCTGCCGACCATCAACAAGATGAAGCAAGTCCTTTGGTTTCGAGTTACGAGTAAGAGTGCTTTGAAGAATTTGAAGTCTATGAAGCAAACACTGAGGATGAGGGAGACTTCGTCGACCTCCAACCAGCTCCACCGGAGCTTGAAGACGGTGGTCAAGTAACTGTGGACGAGTTGATTGAGATCAATCTCGGAAGCAAAGATGACCATCGTCCCTCCTTCGTAAGTGCTCTCCTCAGCGAGGAAGAAAGGCAGTCGTATCGGCAGCTCCTAGAAGAGTTCAGGGATTGTTTCGCCTGGACTTACAAAGAAATGCCCGGGCTCGATCCTTCTGTGGCTGAACACGAGCTGGCAATACTTTCAATAGTCAAGCCAGTCAAGCAAGCTCAAAGGCGTATGCGCCACGAGCTGGAGTTGAAGGTCAACGCTGAGGTTGACAAAATGCTCAATGTGGACTTCATAGAGCCCTGCATGTAACCCTGTGTGGCTCGCCAACATAGTCCATGTCAAGAAGAAGAACGGCCAAGTCCGAGTCTGTATCGACTTCAGAGATTTGAACAAAGCATGTCCAAAGGACGACTTCCCTGTCCCAATTACTGAGACAATGGTAGATATGACCACTGGTCACGAAGCCTTCTCTTTCATGGACGGGTCATCGGGCTACAATCAGATCCGCATGGCTACCAAAGACAAAGACCATACGGCTTTCCGATCTCCTAAGGGGATCTTCAACTATAAAAGGATGCCGTTTGGTCTCAAGAATGCCGGCGCAACCTATCAAAGGGCAATGACCAAGATCTTCGACGAGATGTTACATGACCTTGTCGAATGCTACGTCGATGATCTGGTCGTCAAGACAGAAAGGCGGGAAGATCACCTGTCCGATTTGCGTCGAGTCTTCGAAAGGCTTCGGCAATACCAACTCAAGATGAACCCAGTGAAGTGCGTCTTCGGCGTCTCTAGCGGCAAGTTCCTTGGCTTTATCGTCAAGTATCGAGTCATAGAAATTGATCCTGACAAAATCAAGGCCATAAGAGGACTACCTCCGCCCAGGAACTTGACAGAGCTCAGGTCTCTGCAAGGAAGACTCGCCTATGTTAGGGGGTTTATTTCTAATCTCTCAGGAAGATGTCTACCTTTCGGCAAGTTGATGAAGAAAGGAGCACCCTTCATATGGGACGAAGACTGTCAGAAGGCTTTCGAGCAAATCAAGGAGTATTTGCTGACTCCTCCTGTCCTAGGGGCACCTGTTAGTGGGAAGCCCCTTATCCTGTATATTGCTGCCATGGACGCCTCTTTGGGGGCTCTTTTAGCCCAGGTCAATGACGAGGGCAAAGAGCAGCCGTTATACTATCTCAGCCGGAAGCTGATCGGGCCTGAGCACCGGTACGCCCCTATGGAAAAGGTGTGCCTAGCTCTGGTGTTTGCTGTCAAGAAGCTGAGGCACTACCTTCTAGCTCTCATCGGGTCGAGCTCATCTCAAAATGTGACCCACTCAAATTTTTGCTCAGTCTGCCCGTCCTTTCTGGTAGGCTCGGCAAATGGGCGTTTATCCTCATAGAATTTGACATCACCTTCGTCCCCCGCAAGGCGATCAAGGGACAAGGAATGGCGGAATTCTTAGCAGCACACCCTGTGCCCGAAGATTCGCTACTCAACTTCGAGCTACCTGACGAAGATGTGTTAGTGCCTTCTCAAGAAATTGTGGAGCATTCTGAAAAAGTCCCGCTACAGATGGTGCCGGGTGTCCTCACTCTTGACCTCCCATACTGGGAGTTATATTTTGATGGTGCCTCTCGAACAATCAAAAGGGCCGGCGGCCTTACAGACTATGTCTCAGGCGCGGGGGTAATCTTTGTATCTCCGCAAGGCGGCATCCTCCACAACTTTTGCGCTCTCATGAAGCCCCTGACTAATAATGGGGCGGAATATGAAGCGCTAATCATTGGGCTTCAACTAGCACTGGAGATGGACATCAAGTGCATCAAAGTGTACGGGGATTCTCAGCTTGTCATTCGACAAGTCTTGGGCGTCTATGACGTCCGGAAAAAAGAGCTTATTGCCTACTATGCAGTCGTCATGAGGCTCAAGGAAAAGTTTTACCTATTTGAAATAGGCCATGTCCCCAGAGGCAGCAACTCCCAGGCTGACGCTCTTGCAAAGTTGGCAGCATCCTTAAAACTCTCGCCTGAGGGAGAGTTGAATATTACTGTCAGACACCGAAGGCTCATGCCAAGTGTGCTCGACGAAGAATCCGGCCTCACTGTCTACGAGGTCGACAACATTCAAGAGGAGAATACTCCCGAAGAAGAAGATTGGCGCGAGCCAATTATAAAGATAAAGAACGGCTGGCTCCCTCCCGATTGGGCTCAGAGGGTGCAACTGCTACGCAGGGTGGCATCCTACCAGCTGATTGACGGCCTACTCTTCAGGCTCGTCTATGAAAAAGACTGATCGGTCCTCCTACGGTGCCTTTCATCCAAGGAAGCAAAGACCATCATGCACGAGGTTCACTCCGGAATGTACGGGGCCCATCAACCAGGAGCCAAGATGAAGAACAACATCAAACTCAAAGGGTTCTATTGGCCCACCATGTATGAAGATTGCAACCAATATGCTCGTACATGCCACCAGTGCCAAGCATTCGGGCCAGTGCCTCGGAGGCCGCCCAACCCACTCCATCCAACAGCGCCTACTTGGCCGTTTGCAGAGTGGGGTATGGACATTGTGGGATCATTCCCACCATCATCTCAGGGCCACAAGTTCATACTGGCCGCCACTGATTACTTCTCCAGATGGGCAGAAGTCGTCCCGCTACGGGAAGTTACAGGAGAGATAGTTGCCCGCTTTGTGAGGCACTACATCATATATAGATTCGGCACCCCTAGTCGGATTATATCCGATAATGGCACGCCGTTCAGGAACAAGACTGTCTATGCCTTGGCGTCTAAATTTCATATTGACTGGAGAACGTCGTCGGTCTACAATCCCCAAGCCAACGGGTTAGCCGAGGCCTTCAATAAGACCCTTTGTAAGCTGTTGTCCAAGATAGTAGGCGGCCGCAAACGGGATTGGGGCGAGAAGGTCCACGAAGCCCTATGGGCTTATCGGACTATTTACAAAACCCCTACGGGATGTTCCCCATTCTCCCTGGTCTATGGAGCCGAATCGGTGATCCCTGTGGAGATCGAGCTAGCGTCTTACCGCGTTGCTGTGCACGTCGGATTGCCAAGCCAAGACCAGTCCGAGATAGAAAAGAGGCTTGAAGAGTTGTCCAACCTTGAAGGTGAAAGACTCAAAGCCTACAAACACTTACAAGTGTATCAAGCCCGCATGACACGTGCCTATGATAAGCTGGTCAAACAAAGGGCATTCAAGAGAGGCGACCTCGTCATGATTAAAGAAAAGGAGGTTCTCGCGGGAAGATCCAGCGGCAAACTCCAGCCTAATTGGCGTGGGCCTTATGTCATTCAGAAGGTCTACGAAGGAGGAGCCTACACGGTCACCGACCATAAGGGAGATAGTCCCTTCCCTCCTCTCAACGGCAAGCATATGAAGCTCTACCATGCGCCACCGCAAGAGTTTCTACAGTAGTTCTCACAGGACAGTATCTCTCCTCAGTGAAGGTTCAAAAAAAAAATGGGGTTAAAAATACTGATTCCCCGGCGGACTCAGTCGGCCTCCAACGGTTGGCTGAGGGTAAAAAGGTCATAGACCCGGTCGAGGTGATAACCCGAAAGGGCATCTCGGCCAAAAATGGGCAATCCCTCGGTGTGAAAATCCGAAAGGGCGCACCGGAAAAGGCTAAAGGGGGCCAGCCTCGGCGAAAACCCGAAAGGGCGGTGAGGTTGGTAATGTGAAAAAAAAAGAAAAAAAATCCTCTCTCTGTTTATTCTATGGGTGGCTCTAAGTCAATGACTCCATCCCATCATGGCCAGAACATCATATTGGTGCCATTGCTATATCTCACGTGTCATTCTATGACACCCAGTCCCGCAGGGCGTCCCGACATTGTCGTACTTTGCCCCATCGGGATTATCTACCTATGTCTTGGACTTCCCAGGTTTGGATCTCGTGTTTCTCCGGACCATCCAATCTGTCCTTCATATGTCCCATCGGGATCGGCCTGTGCATGTCCCTTTCAGGCTGCCGACCCATTTCGCCTATCGGCTTTCGGGTTTAGCCCACATGTCTTTTTCGGGCAGTTGAACTCACTTATCCTTTTGTCCCACTGGGTTTGGCCTCAGTATGCCCTCTCGGGCTGCCAACCCATCCTGCCTTTCGGCTCATTTCACCTTCTAGTGATTGGCCTCAGTACGCCCTCTCGGGCTGCCAACCTACCTCGCCTTTCGGCTCATTTTGTGTTGTTGGGATTGGCCTCAGCATGCCCTCTCGGGCTGCCAACTCATCTCGCCTATCGGCTTTCGGGTTTGACTCTTACGTCCCATTAGGGCTGTCAAACCTATCCTTGTCTCCCCTGGATTGGCCTCAGCATGCCCCTTTTGGGTTGCCAACCCATCTTGCCTATCAACTTTCGGGTTTGACTCTCACGTCCCATTAGGGCGGTGAAATCCGTCATTTCCTTCTCCTGGGTCTGGCCTACGTATGCCCCCTTCGGGCTGTCAACCCATCCCGCCTTTTGGCCTCCAGACTTGACTCATATATCCCACCAGGATAGCCAAGTCTAGTCCTTTGTCCCCACGGGCTTGGCCTCTGCATGCCCTTGTCGGGTTGCCAACCCTATTTGCCTATCGGCTCACGGATTTGATTCATACGTCCCACCCGGGCTGTCAAATCCCCTCCTTTCATCCTCTCGGGTCTGGCCTATGCATGCCCCCTTCGGGCTGCCAACCCATCTCGCCTATCGGCCTCCAGGTTTAACCTGCGTGTCCCTTTCGGACTGTTAAACCTACTCCTTTGCTGTCCCAACCGGGCTTGGCGCATGCACACCCCTTTTGGGTTGCCAACCCGTTCAACTTTCGGCTTTTGGATTTGGCTAATTGCGTCCCACTAGGGCAGTCGAATCCACCCATTTTTCTCACCGAGGCGGCATACACGTCCCTATGGGAGTGCCACTTTCTCCTTACCTTTTGGCATTATAGGTTACAAAAAAGGGGGGGGGGGCGTTAAAAATATTGATATCCCAGCGGACTTGGTTATTTCTGTTAGGGAAACAATCAAGGGCAAGAAGGCTTTAACCCGACTGAGGTGAAAACCCGAAAGGGCGCCTCGGGCAAAAATGGGCAACCCCTCGGTGTGAAAATCCGAAAGGGCGCACTGGAAAAAGCTAAAGGGGGCCAGTCTTGGCGAAAACCCGAAAGGCCGGTAGGGCTGGTAAAGTGATAAAAAAAAATGCATGCACAAAGGTTGGAAGCAAAGATCTCAAGTTCTGTCCTTTATTCATCAATGTCATTAATGGAGTTCGAGACAAGCCCTCGGAGGTAATTCAAACAAAAAAATGGAGTATAGAGGCCCTATGTATAAGAGGGTGCTGAAGCTCATCACGCACCGGACTCGTTCCCCCGCAACTCTGCAAGGCGAGTCTCGCCTTGGAAAGCCTCCTCTTGAAGCTCCTCAAGCCTACGGCGGAAGGTCGCCAACTCAGCCTCTGTGCTGCGACGCTCCACCTCAGCCTCCTGAAGCTCCCTCTGAAGCTCCTATACTCGAAGGAAGGCCCTCTGGTTGCGCTTTTCAGCGCCCTCGATCTGGAGGCCGACCTCCACCTGGCAAGGATGGCAGTGTCGGTTTCGGACTCGGTTTCGGCCGGGTCCGAAACCGATACGACTCGGTATCGGTTTCGGTTTCGGCCGAAACCGGTTCAAAACAATTAGAAAATGGGGCAATCTATGAAAATGTTAGGTTTCGGCCCGAAAACAAGTTAGGTTTCGGACGGTTTCGGACCGAAACCGGACGGTTTCGGTCCGAAATCATTAAAAAATATTTTATTTTTGGTATCGGCCCTGCTACAGTGCAAATGCCCGTTTCGGTTTCGGTATAGGCCGAAACCGATACGTTTCGGCCGAAACGTATCGGTTTCGGCCGATACTGCCAACCCTGCCACCTGGGCTGCACGGAGTCCACGCAGCTGCTCCTCCTGCTCTTGGATCTGCAACTGTGCCCTCCGTCTTCACTCCTGGATGACGCAAAGGCGAGCAAACTCGCTCCTTAGTGCGGTCAGCCTCGTTGCCCATGCATCTCGAGGAAGGCGCAACGCGTGGTAGCTCCCAGTGAATATCTCCAGGTTACCCCTCAAAGCTTCTATAGTGGGCAGCGGGTCGACCAGGATCAACTGATCAAGACTCTGCAGAAGCTGGTCAGCTATGGCGGCGTTCGATGCCACCCTAAGTGCAGGAGCGTCAGGCCACTCAACTCCGAGAACAGGGAAGTCTGTAGGCACCCCCAGAGCTTCCCCCTCGGGAACTGTAAAAAAAGGGGGGGGGGTAGAATAAGTGCTTGGTCATCAACAAAAAGGGGACATGTACAAGTAGCCATGAAAGGCATGGTATATTGGTATACTTGAGGTCGCCGCCGGTATAGGCCTCTCATCAATGGCCGGGGAGGAATCATTGCCAGAAGTTGATGCCGGTTCACTAAGCAGGGCATTTGTGGCTCGATCCTCTGCAGATCAAGTAACAGCATGTAAGTGCCTATCTATGAAATGGCACACAGGCAATGTCAGACTCCAGAGAGCAGTTATATACCTGTCTCAATAGCGTCCCCTCCTTCAGCTATGTTGGGAAGAGTAGACTATGTATTAGGGGCCTTTTGGGAGCAAGATTGCTCCTCCGGAAATTTCTCTTGCATGGAGACTCCAGCCATCGGCTCCACAGAAGGAGAAGCTACATGTCAAATGTGAGAGAAGGATCAGTGCCATAAATAAAATTTAGACACCACTTGGGTTATTCATTGGCAGATGCATGGAATACATACCTATAGGTTGGGTGTCTGTTGGCGGGGTATTCTGCCCTGAACCTTGCAGGCCCTCTGGCGCGCCCTGGGAAACTTCCTCTGTCGGGGCTGCCCCCCCAGGGCGAGATGTATCATCTTCAACAACCTGGCCTGTCGCTGTTCACATAGCAAACGCACCAGTCAGTCTGGCAAGGACAGTGTGCAAAGTAATCGAGAGGTCTTTTTAGCCTGCAAGATCTCTTACCTGGAGGATCAACCATGCTGTCCTCGACAATGTCAACATCAGAAGAGGTCCCTAGTGGAGGATCTTTTGGCGCCGCGGTTTCAACGCCCGTCGCCTCCGTGGCCTTTGTGCTCGTCATGGCATCGCCATTAGTTAGAAGATCCATAAATGAGCCAGACTCTATAAGCTGCGAGAATTCCTCCATGGATCCAGCCAAGTCGACAAAGAACTATGTAAGCCGAGCAAATCTTTATAAGAAAGAGTCGACGGAAGAAGGCAAAATACGGTTACACTCACTACCAACACCCCCTAGCTCTCCCTATTCCAGAGAGTCACTCTCGCCTGGAGGAGAACTCGAGGTCCCGGTGCCCAAAGCAGAGCTCGAGCTCCCTTTAGAGGAAGGGTCTGAGGCCGTAGAACTCCCACTCCCAGAAGTGGACCCACTCCCAGAAGTGGATCCGGCCCCTGAGGAAGAGCCGACGTCGCCTCCCGCTGTCGGTCCAGGAGGAATAACATCAGAAGCACCTGTATAGCCAAGAGAAACACTAAAGAGTTAGTGATGCTCAATTCTTCATGTATCAATGAAGAGACAAGGCTGAGTATGTTACCTAGAGCCTTGTCACCCATGGTCCCTGCTGCGGGAGGCGGGGGAGAATTAGCCGTCACTCGCCTGTAATTGTCTGTGCGAGAAATCAGTTCTTCAAAGCTGAAGGAAATATTCGGCGCAGACTCATCCAACGGCATGTCATCTCCCGCCGGAGCAGGAGAGAAGCTTGCATCGGCCCTAGTTTCCGGAGGAGCTGTATTTAACAGAGCAAAAATATGTTTATAACACTGCATATATGCTCGAAAAATGGCGAGTATCTAAATGTATTACTTACTAGATACGGCCTCAATCGCTGGGGATTCGTCCTCAAGTCGGGGACGAGACGATGACCTCACGTCCTTCTCCCCAGAACCCTCAGTGCGGGGCCTCTTTGAGGCAGTAACATCTCTCCCCGTCTCAGCATCGGGAGGACCCTCCGAAGGCCCGACGCCGGCTACCCTAGCAGCCCCACCTGCAGTTGTCAAAGGAATATGTCAAAATACTTATTCCGAAATATGAAGACACATCTCCACATCAAAGCTAGCGAAGAAGATGATTACCTGTAGCCTCTATCGGCCTTACGGGTTTTAATATTATCTGCTCCGTCTTTACTCGGAGGACATGTGCGACTGCCTTTACAGTGTCGAATATGGCAAGAGGAGTCGTTGCCAGCTCAAGGCCAGAAAGGTACTCTAGCGGACCTGCACAGCCTACGGCATTGATTACATGGGCTCTCCACTCAGCAAAGGTGCTGCCTCCGAGCGCTCCGTCAGGTATCGGCTGGGATAGCTGGGACTTCCTCCTCACTCCACAAGATATCTGCAAGTCCTCCCACCAAGAATAGGCCTTTGAGGGGCCTGGGGCTGCTCCAGTGGTGGAAGAAGAAGCAACTCTAGAAGCTGCTGCTGGCTTGCTTTTCAAGGGCTTCAGTGCCCCATTATATTGGTTCTTGTCGACTTGGACCGTCCAGCCTTTCTCTTGCCATTACTCCTCAATGTCGCTCACAACTCGGGCGGCTCCTGAAAAATGGGACCTAATGAAGGCTGGGTCTATAAGCAAAGGAGGCAGATTCTCCCTCCTCAAACACTGCTCCTCAGCTGCTCGGATGGCGTCACGATGCTCCTGAAAGACATTGCTGGCTTTGAACCACTAGCGGGCGTAGTGGATGTCAAAAGAGCCCCTACGCTCCTGCTCTGGGACGGGGTACCCCTGTCCCACCTCACGGCAGAGAAAGTCCTGCCAGGCTGCTGCTACCAAATGTACGTCTTTGTGCCTGTATAGTCGGAGAGTCAAAGAAAACTCTACACCTGAAGGGATGCCCTGATCATACCCGAAGTTCCTGGCGAACCGGTGCGGGTAATAGGGCTCAAGTATCGCTGTGCTGGAGCGGCAGTACACAAGAACACTGGGACAGATCCTGACAACCCACTCCGCCGAGCCCTGAGGGGAGAGCAGAGCATGGGTAGAAACCCAGCTAACAACAACATCTCCCTCCTGCCCCACATACGGACGATGAAGGTTGGAGAAATAGTCAAGGGCTATGCCCTCTCCTCTCTTCACCGGAACAAAAGACAAGGCCCGCCGGGCCCCTACAAGCTGAGCCACGGAGTCCTGTGATGGCTGCCCTATGAACCAGAAGATCAACGGCGCCGCTGGATTTTCAACTGGAGCCCTCCGGGACAACTCTGGAAACAATAATCCTGCACAGACACTCAAATAATGAGTGGGCAGCAGAATGCTCTTCTCCCGCGGTGACGAGTGGGAAGACAAAGCCCTGAGCGAATGGAAAATATTCGCCAAGGCTGTTGGCGCGATGGCGAGCCGCTGTCCACAAGCAAACAAACAGGCCGAGTATATCACCTCCGACCTCAAAACCCCCTCCTCCCCATGGGGGATCACAAAACTGGCCAACTAGTGGGCCAAATAAGCTGTCAGATATGTGATGGGATGTAGCTTCTGAGAATTCCATCCCTGTGTCGGTGCATGCAAGTGGCGAGGATGAGGGGAAACGTCTACTCTGACCTCCCTGCACTCCTCCCAGGTGGTACCAGACTGCGCGTACTCCTCATAGAAGCAGAAAGGGCCACTATATAAATGGCTCACCCACGCATTCAAAGTCACCCGTGGCGTGCGAGGAGTCCGGTATGTCCCAACTCGGGATAAATCTCTCCAAGTCTTCATCAAGAATCTGAAGCAGTATGGCAGGGTGTACGCCCTGCGCCGTCAGTGGAGCTGAGGTGCAGATCGTCTAGTGACAGCTCCTCGTATGGCCTCCCGCAGATCGAAAGGCCAGAAATCCTCTGGAAAGCCCAGAGGTCCAAAGAGGTCTCTCCTCCAGCCGTGACGAAAGTGTTCCATCGGCGGTTGAACCTCTCTACTAAAGCCTGTAGCCGGCCTGTGTGACAAGGGTAGGAATATAGGGCGGCCGTCACTGCATGACGAATCCCTACCCTATCCAATGCCAATCGGTAGACAGTCAAAATGCCCCAGAGCCACTCTGTCGCGCCCCGGTGATAGCTGTGAGACGTGACAACAGACCATTTCCCGTACCAGCTAGGAGTCTTCAATGACAAAATTTTCTCAACCATGCAGTCATGGACATACTCCTTCTGCGCGAAGCTCACCCCGGTCGGTGTCAAGAAAAGGCCATCCACAACTTGATCCATGGTCTTGTGCTGCCCATGCATGTGCCACGCTACTGGAGACAATGGTGCAGCCTGAACAGTCAGGCTCTCATACCGCTGAAAAGAGCTCAGACTCTGCGGATCCGGATACTGTCTCTGCCGAGTAAAGCCCTCCGGGTAGCTCGGATAAGTCAGAGAGCACAACCCCTGCATGCTGTCTCTCCCCGCTAAAATGGCCCTCTCAAGGCGGCGGCGCTCCTCAGGAAGCGAGGGATCATCGGCCTCCATGCCGATAGGTGCAAAACCTTGGAGAAAACAGTAGAGGTGACGATCCAAGGGGTAGTGGCGCGGATAGCCCCCTGTGCGGTCATATGTATAAAGACCATCCCGCCTCGTAATCCTGGACACGTCCACAAGGCCCTCCGTCTCCCCAGCACTCTCAGTCCGGCGCTCAGCGACCCAGAAATAGCCAAAGTCAAGTTGGCTCAAATTGCCGTCTTCAATGACACGGAGTGGAAAAGGAGGCATCCGCCGATCCGTGCGCTCAACGCGGCAGTCATCGGCACCCCTGACCCTTGACCTCCTCGACCGGCTCCCATCTCCACTGCTGCGAGCCATGTCTGAAAGCACATAGGAGAGGAAAAAGAGAGAGTGTCAGATCAAAATATTACAGGGCAGCAATATGAATATTAAATGCAGTCCTACATAGCCCGAAGTCTATGCATGGGACATATGAATATATTTCCCTTCAAAGGGCACGGGCCATCCGCCCCCACCTTCGGCCACGACGGACGTCCCTTGGGGGGCATTTGTTGCACCCGAAATTGTTCTCGAAATATTTTCGAAAATTTTATGATGCTACAGTCGACGGAAAGATGGCGTATCGTCAACACCGTCAAATTGCGGAGTACCTCCGTGATTTAGGGTCCATCGGCCCAACCAAAATAAAATAGAATTTGAGAGAAAAAATATGCGTACGAACCCGTCAAAATAAGTCGAGCAATTGTATCACACAGCGCAGACAGACGCGAAGAATTCCTCCCCATGCGGCGACGCACGAACAAACAACAAAACAAGACGCTCCGCCGCTCCCGCACAAGTCTCCACCGATGGACGGCTGCCACGCGGCAAGGAACGGACCTCCACGGGCTATAAAAGCTCCACCCCGGCTTCTCCTCAACCCAGGTTGACAGAAAGAAGGCAAAACGGCGGGAAGAGGGGCCAAAAAGAAGGCAGAGGGGTCAAATGACCCCTCTACTTGCGCACCCCGGAGGGGGGGGGGGGGGCTCGCGGCCACCCGCTGGGGCCCCGCGGGTTCGCACGCCCCGACTGGGGTCGCGCAACCCCGCTGGGACTCCAGCGGGGTCTCGTGACCCCTCGGGGTCGCGCGACCCCTCCGGGCCCACCCGCGGGGTCACGCGACCCCGCTGGGTCGCGCCCCCCACCCGCGGGGTCATCCGACCCCCGGGTTCCGTGTGTTCAAAAAAAAAGAAAAGACTAAAAAAATAAAAAAAAGGAGGAACCAAAGGAGTCAAAAAAGTATTTTTGCCACCCAGAGGGGTCATTTAACCCTCCCGGGGACCATTTGACCCCTCTGGTAACCAGAGGGGTCATTTCACTCCTTTGGATTATTCTCCCGTGCGCCAAAACCAAAAAGAAAAAAGATGCAGAGGGGTCAAAAAGGCTTTTTGCCACCCCACCTTGACAGAAATAGGGGTTTTTGCACCCCACCCTGACAGAATTGAGGAAAATCCTCGCGGTTTTGTCAACCTGGGTCCTCCCGCCTTCTATAAATAGACCCTCAAGGGTCCAAGTGGAGACATCTACAACGAGACACGTACGGACAACTACGTACGAAAAGCATCCGGAGAAGACTTGTTCTGTTTGTTTTGGCCTGTGAGGGGTAAGTCCCCGGGTCTTATGTATATGCCCCTACGGGGTATGTTTTTCGTAATTATGCCCCTTAGTGGGCCATGTTTGTAATTATGCCCCTCAGCGGGCCATATTTTGTAAGTCTTTACGTCCCGGGACGACTAAATTATATGGTTCTGTCCCTACAATGGCGGAATTACAAAAATATCCTCTCTGGGACCGTAAAAGACAAAAGTCCTGTAATTTGCAGTTCTATCCTGCAATCTTTTGTAATTGGGACTACGTCCCTACTTCCCGCGTTGGTGCGTATCCTTGCACAGTCGACCATTCGCCGACAATCCTTGTATCCAGTTGGGTCATAAAAATATCCAATGTACTCCACAGATTGTCTTTGTACGTCGATCGGGAAAATTATAAGAAAATCCCTCGACTTGTCGAAATTGTGTATATGCCCCTCCTTTGGTGATCTTAACACAAATGAGTCTTCTATGAAGTCCTTTACTACTCTTTTAGTTCAAGTGTTGTCAGCTCAGTCCGACACCTGTGTGCCACCTCAAACGTAGGTCTATATAGGGTGTGGTAAAAGTATCAAAATACCCCTGCGACCTAAAAACGGCCTATCAGCCCCCGTAACCCTCCAGAAAGAGCCTCAGCGCCTTGAGTAGTCAGGAACCCGCTCCTACTTCTGTCCCAACTTAGAAATTTCGGAAGTGCCCCTGGCCTGCTAAAATTACCAAAATATCTCTGGGTTGGTAAAATTACCAAAATACCCTCGGGGTCCAGAAAACTCCCCTTTACTTCAAAAATGCCTATGGCTTCCGCATATTTGCGTTTCTATTCCTAAATCTTAGGGTTTTGTTCAGACCTAGCCCTAACTCTATTAACATGTTGATGGCAAATGAGTGGTCATAGAGAGTCTCTCGAGTGAGCCTGCCCTCCACACCAGAACCTCTATAGAAGACTTTGAGATTTCTTTGACAGTCAAACAAAGGTGTTCGGACGTTAGGCCGATGTAAATCAACACTAACTCCGGTCAGTGGGGAAAGGTTCAGCACTCGAACCCAAATCGTCTGATATGATGCGCACCCACGGAATCACCCTCTACTCAGATAAGGGGGATGTTTCTTTTCAAAAAGAACAAAATCTACATTTTATCTACGATAAAAAAACATTAGATTTTTTCCGTGCTCTCACAGTGGCCGATCTCTCCAATGAACCAGGTAGCGCTGGAAAGCTCCGCTCCGTGAGGTAACAATCTGCTCATCCAGTATCCGGTCAATCTGCTCGCCCTGCGCTGTAATTGGGGCCGCTGGTGGGCACTTAAGGGTGGGGTCACTCACAAGGGGAGGAGAAGGTTCGAAAAGATCACTGGGAATCACTGCCGGGTCTTGATAAGGCACCAGATCTGAGACATTAAACGTGTGACTGATGCCATAATCTGGTGGTAGATCTACAACATACGCATTGGGCCTGACACGTTTCAACACTTTGAATGGACCAACTCCCCGAGCTTGTAGCTTCTTTACGGTTCCCGAGGGAAACTGTTCAGGTCTGACCCTGATCATCACGTAATCACCCTCGTAGAACTCCTGTGACCGACGGTGTGCATCTGTCGACTTCTTGTAGTTTGCTTTACTGACCTCAATGTGACGACGAATGCTATCATGCAGACTCCTAATATGCTCGGCTCGGTTGACTCTGACACACGGGCCCGACGGGGCATAGGGACAAGATCTATGGGCTCCTAGGTCTATAGCCAGTGACTATCTCAAAGGGACTCATGCCAGTAGACCTATTGACGAGCTATGTAGTCTGAGGCGTGAGGCGAGCGAGGTGACCAGGGGGTCGCCTCATGCCTGAAAGGCCTAGGCGATGGCCGAGGCGTTTGAGGCGAGATATTATTCAAAAATTAAAATTATATGTCAAAATATCACAAAAATCGCCGAGGCGTTTGAGGCGAGCTATTATTAAAAAATTAAAATTATATGTCAAAATATCACAAAAATATATTTTTTTGAACAATAAATATCATAAAACTGCATATACACTAAACAAGAAAAACAACTAATAAGTGCAATATTATAACAAAACAAAAATAGTTAAACAACCAAACAAGTTAATTACATAATCCCATAACATAAAGTGTTTCAAATCTCTCTCAACTCTCAAGCCTCCTCATCACTTACAAAAGAGGAGGAGTTCCTATCACTTGGAAGCTCGTTCTCATTCTCTGATTGTGTCCCCTCGGAGTCAACAGTACTTGCAGCACCGACTAGTGGATCCAGTTCAGCCACCCTCATCAACGACCTGCGTCACCTCCCTCGTCCTCCGGCCTGCGGGACTCCACTATTCTCTGGCTACTACTGCTGGTGATCGTGCCGAGAGCACAGCGTCGCCGCCGCTCCCTCCGTCAACCGGTCTGTCATATCTTGAGTGCAGCCCGATAGCGAGCGCAACACCCTGACGCAGGCATCTCGGATCTCCAACGGCCATCACCCCAGGTTAGCATTGATCGCAAACAACCCAGGAATCCCCTTCAGCAGCTCGAGATCCCATCGACATCAACGCTCTTCCCTCCTTTTCGCTCTTCGTCACCGACAACCAGCAAGTTCGGATCAGGCTGGTCTGCCCCCCCCTCCCTGCCCAGGCCTGCAACAACGACCAACAGCCATTCTCGCTCGACTCCAGCACCGCACGACGTTCGACAGGGGACCCCGTCCACTCCTCAGACCACCCCCACCCCACCAACCACTTCTACGACGGTCCAAGGGTCGACAGCAACTTCAGCGAACGTCCGCGTGGGGGATGGGTTCTGGCCGACCAGAACTGCTCGCCCCGACTTTTCCCCCTCTCCTCGCCTGGCCGACTGACCGCCCCCCCTGCGTGGAGGTATACTTTGGTTGTAATTATCTTTTCCCCACCACTGACCCAACCCTCCTACACGAGGTGTAGTTTTGTAACCGCATACCGCAAGTGAAGCTTCATCGGCGTAACGTGCGGGGTCGACCCATGCTTCCCCGCTCGCCCTCGCCTCCGGCCGGGGTCGGTTAACTCGAACCGACCAGGTGAGCACTGACCCCCCCTCTCCTGTGTTTCTGTTCATTTAGTATCTCTCATTGCTCCGCCGGTGAGGAACTTGAGTGCCCGGCCCCGCGATTCCACAATATGAGTGGCCACCGCGGATCGAGAGCGTGTGTGATTTCCGTGCCCTCTAAGGCACGTGGTCCGCCCCGCTGTGGCGGGTGCTCCGAGTCTAAGGGAGGGTCAACCTAAGGCCTTGCTGGCTCCCTGACTAATAGTGGTCCCGGTCCTCAGGCCCAACCTACCATCCCTTAGTTACCCCGGGAAGGGTCGCCGCGAAATCTGTCCGCTGAATCGAGTGTGCGCAATTCCTAGTGTGTTTGCGAAACTAGGTCCGAGGATTGTCCGGTCTGTCCCATTGCATTCCTAGGGGGTGTCACATCAGTAATGGCATGTTTAAAGAAGAGAAAAAGTTACCTTGTTGCTCTTTATACCACATTTTTGTCACTTCCATCTCGATTGTCACGTTATCAAATAATCAAAGTTGAGCAACATAAATTAATGCTCTTAAACTTATGACTATCAAATTTAAGTTACTTTTTTGTTAAAGTTTAAAAATCAGAGGACAGAAAAAAGAAATTAGAAAATAGTGTGATATAAAAAGTGATGTTTTAATATATCTCTTATAAAATTGGCATCAATCTTGAGCTGAAAATTTGTAATGTAAAAAAATGATTTTGTATTCTCCACCTACTAATTGTATGCACAATATTAGCAGATTGGTGTCTTTAGTGACATTATTAACTATTTTTTAAGATTTATTGTTTACATAAATAAATAATATTTTTTTTCACATTCTTCATCATTTGATGAGTTTTTCGTGAGATTATGAAATTTATCCATGTAGCTCTTTATTATACATCTCAACATGTATCTAGAAGATAACACAAGACTTGTCTTAGTGGTTCACCTTGCCTCCCCCCTGATGGAGAGGCCACTCCAAGATCGAACCTGCCTCCCATCTGATGGGGAGGCCATGGATCGAGCTTGCAATCTACCAACGTGGGAGAGCCAGGTTCCCCGTGGCACCCGCACCTTGTGGGCGCTACGTCTCTTGCGGATGTGAGGTTTCGAACCCCCCACCCAAGAGTCTCCTCCTATATTACTCCAAGTGCCCAACCCTTCTTAAAACTTATATTTCATCTAAGACATCGCTCTGTAAGTTCTCTTCTAGAAACTCTAATGACTAAAATCACTCGTTAAAGTTGCAACGGTTTTAAAAGGTACAAATTTGCCTTGACTTTGGGGATTCCCCACTTAGGGAGAGAGAAAAACACATGCTTCTCTCTCTATATTCCAACCCAAAAATGGAAAAAGACCCATTCACGAGGAATCTTCACCAACTTTTACGTAAAGTATTCATTCCTCCCTTTTTACTCTTATTTTTT